>CM034152.1:619363913-620076381 GCA_019776745.2 Taxus chinensis | reverse complement strand
ACGGTTTGGGTTAAATAGGTCGGGGTTAGGGTTGAGCTGGTAGAAACTTAGTGAAGGTGGATTTTGGTGATTCTCTAGGATTTCCCAGGGAATGGACAGATAATAGGGAACTAGATGAGAATGTTGAGGGTAGTCAGAGGTGTCTAGGGTCAGGTATGGGAGGCTAGGAGGTTGTAGATGGTTGGGTAAAGGGATTTTCAGGGAGGTGAGAGGTTATGGGATGAAAAGGAGATTAGAACTCCCAAAAAAGACATGAAGAAGCTAATCTAAATAAATATGGGAAGGTGTAGATCCAAATGTACTTACTGGTGTTTACAGACCTAGTGGTTAGATGGAGGTGATGGTTGATTCGTGGAATCGGTGGTCAGTGTTGCGGTTGTGTTTCCTAGAATATTACCGTGAATGCTTGCCTTTCAGATCAATGTTTGGTGCTAGTTCAGGATGTTTGGATGTGTAGGAGTGCTCTGGTGCGTGCTTGCATGCAAATATCTCTTCTCCAAAACTTGAATAATTATTCCAACCTCTCAAACAAGGTTACCAAAATGAATATATGGTAACTGATGGTGGTTTAGGGTGACCGACATCGGTTTAGGGTTTACCAATGTCAGTAAAGGTGGGAGATCCGAGGTTTACTAAAAATGACAGATCTTGGCAATCTTTTTGGTCAACTCTGTCTATTCTCATGGATCAAAACAAAATGTTGCACTTAGATAAGTGGGAATGTAGTTAGAGGAAGAATAGGCATGTGATTTTAGGCTTGAACTAAGTCTTAGTTAATTAAGGTATGTAGGACTAAGTATTAGTTAGCCATGACAAGTGGATATTGAGTCCTAGTAAAAAGGAAATATGCTAAGAATAGGTTTATGATGAGGTGTCTAGGTGATGTGGTGGGGTGAGGTGTCTCGGTGAGGTGGAATTTAGTTTAATTAAGCTAATTAAACAATGAATATTGTGAGAGTGGGAATTAATTTAATTGTGGGTGATTAAATTAATATACATGTGGGGTAAAGGTGGAGTGTGGCCCAAATTTGGTGTCTACACTAGGTCGCAGGGGAGGGCCCGATCCGAACAATGGGATCGGAGGAGTGCTCCCATAACTCGCCCATCTAAGATCAGTAGCTTGGTGGTTTTAAGCTCACCTATGAAATTGCTCGGTGTCTAGCTCGATAGGATATCGACTCCTTTACACTGTCAACTTGGTCATGAGCAACTCTTTTGTAAACAACCCCAACTCACCCGATATGGGCTTTAACTCTTACTGCAGCTCGATGCACAACTCTACTAGGTGGATGGTGAGCTCGCCAACTTGAGTGTTGGCTACCTGTGACAAATCATACATTTTAAAAAAAAAAATTAATATGATCTGATTTTTTGAAATCAGATTTATTCCAAATGCAACAAAAATTTCCTAGTGTAGGAGGTACTAGTGAAAAAAAAATCTTTCCAAACACTTGGATTTGAACAAGAGGTTGTGGGGATGCAGGGATGGGGATAGGAAGTTGTAGGAGGCTGCACAGGCTCTCCAAATGCTGAAAATGCTTCTCCAATCTCCTCTATCTCTTCTGCACTCTCTCTACACACCTTCTCTACTCACAGAGGTTCCTCACCAACTTTGATACCAAATCTAGAAGAGGGATGGAAGCCTCACAATATTATTGATGTTTAATCAAATCAAATTACAATAGAAGTGCTACAATACTTATAGGTATTGTATAACCATATGTAGATAACCAGAATGTTGCACAGGTACAACAAATTACATACATGAAGTAAAACAACCCAAATAATAACAAAATCATGATACAGGAATACTATTCCCAAATACAAACAAAATATGATTTATAACAATACCATAACAACTTACCACAACATAATAATTAAATTACCTATGCTAAATTAACCTAGGTAAACTATGTTTTACCTAACATTAGAAATGTATATATGAAACCCCCAAAAAGTATCAGTTAACACCTGCACACTTTAACCGTGCTAGAATTTTATTATTAAATAACTAAGATAAATTGAGAGACCCTTGATATAAGGGCTTACTAAAATCATATTTACCTCTAATTTGAGATAATTTCATATCTCAAATTCCTTATCATGACCACACTTCCCTCATCTTGCACAAATCAGTTGAAAAGACATCAAAAAATTGAAGCACATCCACATATCGAAGGGAGGTTTGAACTTTCTTTAGGTATACATGTTTTAATAGATTTCCTTTCATTTTTCTCTATTTTGATGTAGTTGTGGAGTTGTAAGTTAGATATTTGAGGTGTAAGATCTTAGTTTGTTGTTGTATCTTAACACGTTGCATATGACTACAACTCTCATAAAGCAATGTACCTAGAAATTATTCCATTTTATTTTAGATAAGTATTTATAATTTCATGTTATGAAAAATTGTATTAAGAAATGTGTTTATGATTTTATATATATTTGGAGGTAGTTGGCTCCACATGCATATTGTTGGTTGAACATTTTGTATGAGACAAAATATTGGGAAAACACAATAGTTTAGGGGACCGAAGTCCCTCCTCTTGATGGGGAGGTTTCCTTATTGAAATCTAAAATAGATAATTACAAAAATATGTGCATTATTTACAATATTCTAGCCCAAGGCTTCTAAATTTTTGGATTCCATCTACTGAGTTTTTAGGGAAAGAAAGAAAAGGAAGAGAACAGGAAAATAAGAAAGTAGAATTCAAGAATGAGGATGTAATACCACTTTCATAAGAGAAAAAATACAAATTTCCATTTACTTGTCCATAAATTGAGATCAAACATAACATCTCATTGAATGAAAACATATATGAAAAATCATATCAAAAATTAATACAATCAGAACATACACCGACAAAAAGTTTGTAATATGCTCAAGAAAGCATGAACTCAAAGTTTTATTGATATCTTCATCAAGAAATTTACAATAGATAGAGAACAAAAGGAAGCAAAGAAATAAGACATAAATTTCTCTTCAAGATCTTAATTTTCAAAAAATTCAATCAACAAAACCAAAAATCCAACCCCTTATAATGGAAAATACCCCCTATTTATACTTTTCAACTTGTAACTATTTTCCACAAAAAAGATGATCAAATTTTTTGTCTATTACTTAAGTCATAAATTAAGTGATTTTATATTTGACTCACTTAAGTTTTATATAAAGTGATTTTTGCCAACAAAAAAAATAAATGATAATATAGACACAAAATCATGTACGTTAGACATTATTTAGTCCTGGTCTTATACTACTATTCATATGGTTTTTGAGTGAAGAAAGTACTAATTAACCCCCATCTCTTTATCATTTTTATTTACTTTTTGTCGTAATTCCCAACCTTCACCACATATATACCCAGTTTTTTTTGACACTTTTTGTCATTTTAGCCTTGACTGGGGCGCGCGGGCTAGTACTGGGGCGCCCGTCGGTGCCTTGGTCCCTAGTTAGGGTGCCCTGATCCTTTTTACAATTTCCCGCCACTTTTTGGGCACTTTCTAGCCATTTGAGCTTCTCATCTTTTTGGTGGTCATCCTTTTTGGGGTTAATTATGGAATTAGAACAAGAGAATTATATAAATATAAAGTTATGAGATCATAATGAGGGACCAAGCACTAGTCACTACTATCATCCACCTAGGGTTGCATTCATCAAAGGCATTTGGAGATCATTTGCATTCACTTAACTCCATCACAAGGGACAAGGTTGGTTCATCTGCATCACACAAGCATAGGAGGGGATTTTATTCTATTCCATCCACCATTCTACTACATTTTTACATCTAGTTATTGCTCGTTACTTCACAAAGTGCGATTGACACGAGAGCACCTAGGGCACATGATTCACACACACACACTAGAACTACATTTGGGTTTGAAATGTAGTGCAATGATCAGTTAGTAAGCCCACTGTTGTGGCAGCTGAGGTCAGTCTGACCTATTCATTTGCAATTTTTTTAGGGTTTTGATACTTCTTGTGGTTTCTTATAGGTTTTCTATTCATCTTGGATTATTAGTGACACCTGGCGCAATGCAGCAAACCTAATGCGACACACAACGAGGGTTTTAGACCACCTGTTGAACCTGTGAAACTCAGTTCTAGACCTCCTGTACAGACTAGAGGTGCCCATTTTACATACCAGAGTGCACCATAGGCACCCAGTCCCTCTCCAAGTGCTCTAGTCCAGCTCAGATAGCTCTAGGATCCTTCCTTTTCAGGACCTCTCACATAATCGTTCCTACTTCCAGATTATTCCATTTACTTCTATGACACAGTCCAACGAGCTCCTCTAATCAGCTGAGTCACTTCCTCACTTCTTCTTACACATTAGGGTTTCTATTTCATTAGATTAGTTGTTTGGGTCATTTTCCATAGTTGTTTATTGCATTTATTTATTGTATTTACATGTTGTTCTAGATTAGATTAACTATCATATATCCACATTTTTAGTTAATCATTTTAGTGAACCCGAATATGCTTTCATGCTTAGGATCCTCATCTTTCTTCAATCATGGGTCAAAGGTTGCTCAAGTTTCTTTATCTGATTTACTTAAGAGATATCCCAATTGCCATTGTTGATTTGAAAAATCACTAGACACTAAGTATTATGATGACAATACGCCACCACATTGACTTTAAGTCCTAACTGGAAAAAAAAAATTATCTATTTTTGACCCTAGTGAGTCTCCATCTAATCAACCCCTATTGGAGCTCAATGTAACTCTACATGTTTTATTTCAAGACATATTTTGTCTCATGGAATCCCCTATTTAACATCTCTCAAATCTGAAATAGCCAACATTATCTTAGGGACGCTTATTAGCTCATGTTTAAGATTTCTCCCTCTACATCTCTATCTTCATATCTATGTCTCACTACTTATGTCATATAGTTGAACCTCAGGTCATGCCATTACCTTAAAGCTCTCATATAACTGAGCTTAATACTAAATTACATGACTTCTTATCATCTTAATAAAATTTGTCATCACTATTACCGCCTACTCATTACTATCCTCCTTATCGGACTTAGCAAAGTATTTTCTTGGTCTATCCATATTGCTTGGATCATTGAATCAATGGACATAATGATCCTGGCCAATGATTTGCCTCATCGGCTTTACTTTGTAATGGGATTCAATACATCTTGAGCGGGAAAGGGCTTTATGTCATTAACTATTCACTGATTGTTGACAAGTCTCAATGGGCTCCTAAGTCTTTCCTCCTACATCTAATGTTAACATCACCATACGTTCTCATGCCTTGTTGATTAGTCAAGAGTCTGGCTAGTGGTCAACCACCTACAACATCACCAAGTCAACATAAGTAACAACTTCTCAAATTAGTTCACCACCTCCTCCTACTTAAATCTACCAATGCATTACCATGTCACTAATTGATATCACTTCTCACGCGTGTTCTCTTAAGATCATGAACCTTAACTAATCATTTGTTCTTGTTAACAAGTCAAATGGTTGACAACCTGGGTGTGATCTGACGATCTCTGTATAACTTCCATTAAAGGTATTACCACTCTATATTGTCTTCACACCCATCACTGATAAAGTTAAACTTGTAAATTCCAAGTAGTGATTTGGACCCTACCCATAGGTGATATGGGATCTAAATAATCTTACTACTAATTGAACCATATGAATAGCTTACTCAAGATATTTCCCATCACACTTTGGGCGAGGTCAAACAAATTTCATACATTGAAGTTACACTCATGGAAGATTTTTGTCAATCCATCACGTAAAAATTGGAGCAGGTGCATAATGTTCACTAGGCTTTCCCCCCTCATCATTAATCAAATCATCTCTCGACATATGTCATACATACATTTTAGTGAAAAAATCATTACCCAATGGGGCACAAACTATTGTGCTTTGATTCACACTTGACCATTGAGGGTCCAATTTTTACACATGAACCCCCACACTGCACATAGGCATCACATTACGTCTATTCATCACTGATCTCATATGGATCGAGTCTTATATTTCCTGAACTCGGCAAGCTTTTGTGCATCTAAGTCACATAATACAGTTCCAAGTATGGGTTGAGCTACATCATTTTGGTGATTTCACAACATGCCACCTTACCATCATACTAGTCTTATCGATACATGACCGAGACACTTTTAGAGTCTAGCACCACATCTACTCATTCATACATGGATCAGCGCATCTTACATGGACGAGTTATAACTCAGTAGGTGATTTTAATGCAAACGACACATTAGCAACCAAAATACTAATCATATGGTCATCTATTATTACCATGCAACACACATAAGTGTAATTTGTAGTGCCATGCACTCACTACCCTATGACACACTTTAGTTCCTCGGTCCATACTCAACTCCAAGGGTTTACAAATCAAATGGGACCTTATCATACTCACAACGTTCATCATTCAAACCTTTCATCATGTGACATCATGCATAGGTTAGTGACATACCTATAGGCTAAATGGTCACACCCATCATCTTGTAGTGGTTTTACCACTAGGCTACATCACCACTCCCTATGCTTCATCTAGTAGTGATAAGATGCTTTAGGGCTAATCATCACTCATACATTTAATCATTTGGTCCCTAATATATGATTTTGCTATAAGGTATGCATAACATTTGGTAAAGGTCAAGTTATCATCAATAGACATATACACTCGTCACAAGTGTTTTGACACAACACACACTTTTAAGACCATTTCTCAATGACTGCACTCTCATTTACAGGTTCATTCTTGTACTGGCTAAGGGGGTTAACCAAATGAACCTCATTGCATACATCTCCATTCACTCGGGGGGCACGCTTAGCTCCTACCATCCATCTTGCATTCCATTCCATCCATCCATAACATATGCATATGTATGGTTACTTTTACTCTTGCTTACATTGTATTGTTCATGGTCACTTTATTACACATGCTAGTTAGATCTACTTGTATGTCATTTATTGCTATTATCATACACACATGCATTGTTCAGCCTTGTTATTAGTTGTGATTGTGATACATGTCTTGGCATTGGAACAAAGATGCTCGCCTTCTACCCTTCCAACACTGGTCGTTGGGGGCATCCACATTCATCTCTCACATGTATTGATGTCATTTTGTACTTAGCACTTTACATTAATGAGTATACACGCTTTTTCCATACTAGTTATCTTTCTAACATGCTAATGGGTGAAATCATGTGTCAACATTTTTTTGCATTATTTTGCTTCCATATTTTCTCATTGTTTAAATTTAGTCTGCTATTGTTGATTTTAAATATGTGGGACTGCCCTATGTTTGGTGTGCACACTTGTTTGTTGTATGCGGCTATGATGGCCTTACAATGTACTTGCGACATCATGAGTGATGTCCCATGTTTTGCAAGTGGATCTTTGAGTCAATTATTTGAGCACATTCTTGGTGTTTACATTACACTTTGTACTTGGTAGATTTTACAAAGTCTATTGGCGTAGATTACACATTTTTCTTATACATGCATGTTTGTTTCCATACTAACACTTGTCTTTGGCTAAATGCCTCTAAATCTTGTTTGTGTACACCTTGGTTTCTACCAAGCACATTCCCTTTACCAAAACATGAAGGTAGAGTTATTACAATAAATGTGAGTTAGTTCCTTAAAATAAGGGCCGTGCATTCTCCTATTAGTTTACTCGTACATGCACCCCCAAAGAGGGGGGCATCATTTGGGGTTTTTGACATTTTACACAAGGGCTTCTACACATTTTCAGTTCAGTGCACTTTCTGGGGCATTATGGGTTACATATAATACAGTGGGTTCAAACCATTCTTGCAAACCCCATACATTTTTACATGACATGGTTGTCCTTAATTTCTGGGGAGCAGTTACAGGTTAGAGGATACAAACACTAATTTCTCCACTACTTCATTTAGTGGCCACCGTCAATTTATTTTAAAACTAGGTAGTACATAGATCTCTTCACACACATTCAGGGAAGCAGTTACAGTTAGAGGATATAAAGAAATTCCTCCCTACACTTCTTCAGCCTATGGCGTTTTTTCACCCAAAAAACCGCAGGACATGATATCCTATTGTGCTACACTCTTTCTCTCAACATGGATCAGGTCACATGTTCCATTTTTCATTTACGTACTTTACATTTACATGCTTTCACATACATATACCATGGGTCTTTTACATGTGTTTTACATATAACGTATTTGACTACTTGATTTTTTCTCCTTGCAAAGGTCTTGTGTTGTATGAGAAGTAAGCATTTCATCGCAACAACTTTTTAAAAAATATGTTAGTGACAATTCAACATTATGATTTTGTGGCATATTTACATATACTAACCATGCAGGTACATTTTACACACATCAACAACTATACATGCATTTCTGCACTAGGTTCACTCTCATCATTTTTTTGTACTTTTGCATCTTTAGTTTCCAGACTCTTCATCTTTTTGCCATTCCATGACTTTGTCTAGTCCTTTGACGCATTTCTACATCACTCTATATGGAATATGATTGGTTAAGCATCTCTATCTACTTTATGTTACTGAGCATTTACCTACTCACCAACATAAAGTGGGGGATGTAGACACAAAATCATGCACTTTAGTACATTTTAGGTCCTAATCACATACTACTATTCATATGGTTTTTGAGTGAAAAAGTACTAATTAACCCTCTATCTTTGGTCATTTTTATTTACTTTATGTCCTATTTCCTGACCTTCACCCCACATATGCCCAGTATGTTTTCATTACTTTCATCTTTCCTTGACTGGGGACCTGGGCACTGGGACGCCCTAGTCCCTTGGGGCACCTCGTCCTCTTTGGGCACTTTCCTGCCACTTTTTGGGCACTTTCTAGCTCGTTTCTTCTTATCTTTTTGTGGTCGACCTTTTAGGGTTCAATTACAAAATTAGAACAAGGGAACCATATAAATATAAAGTTATGTGACCATAATGAGGGACCAAGCACTAGTCACTACTATCATCCACCTAGGGTTGTATCCAAAGGCATTTAAGAGTATCATTTGCATCAATTTAGCTCTCATCTCAAGGGACAAGGGACTGGTTCTTCTACATCACACAAGCATAAGATGGGAAGTTCTATTCTATTCCATCCACACATTCTACTTACATTTTTACATCTAGTTATTGCTCGCTACTTCACAAAGTGCGATTGTCACAAGAGAACCTAGGGAACATGATTCACACACACACCAAAACTACATTTTGGGTCTGAAATGTAGTGCAAGGATCGATTAGTAAGCCCACTATTGTGGTAGTTGAGGTCATTCTGACCTATTCATATGCATTTTTTTTAGGGTTTTGATACTTCTTCAGGTCTTTTATTCATCTTGGATTATTAACGACCTGACGCAGTGCAATGAACCTACTGCGATAGACAACGAAGGTTTTAGATCACTTTCAAAACCTATGAAACTTAGTTCTGGACGTTTAACATAGACCAAGGTGCCCATTCTACAAACAAGGGCACCCACCGGTGCCCCCAGTCCCTCCCTAGGACTCATATAAACTTTGATCCTTCCTTTGCGGGACCTCAACACAGTGGTTCCTACTTCCTGTTTCTCTAGTCACTTCTACAACATAGTCCAACGAGCTCCTCTAATCAACTGAGTTCATTTGGACTCTCTTAAGTACTTTAGGGTTTAGTATTTCCATTTTCATAGTTGTTTAGGTCACTTTCTATAGTTGTTTGCTACACTTATTTACTGTATTTACATGTTGTTCTAGATTAGATTAACTATCATATATCCACATTTTTAGTTAATCAGACACTTTAAGGGACAAAAAATGAAAATGAATAACTTTAGGGAGAAGAACCTGCTACTGAAGATTCAAATCCTTGAGTAATCTTCTGTGACACCTTGATATTCAACTCATGTGATCTAAAAGCATATGGTGAAATGCTTTACATCATGCTCATGTGGAAAAATAGTATTATCCAAAGACATCGATCTCAAGAAGTTTTTTACTTCTAAGATCTTCTTAACTCATACAAAAAATTTCAAGAAGTTTTTTCATTGCATATGATGTTGTATTACAAATTTTAGCAATCAAACTCATTAAATCAACACTGATGATTTATCAAATGAAAAATAAAATCCTTAATATTTATCATCAATTGATCCTTAAGCTCATCAACTAGTTACATCTTGCAATTGTTTTCATCAAGTGATTGACAATACATATCGTGCAAATCAACATGGAGATATCTGATTTCAGCATATCATTTCTCTATAAATGAGGAGAAAGGTCATTCAACCATGTTTCTTTGCAGTGTATTCATTATCCCCTCAATATTCTGCACCCGTTTTCTTGAGATATTATCCCCGACATGCTTAAAGACTCCCTTTGAAAGGATCGTGTTCTTTTCAGAATTGACCATGGACCTAATATCTGGAATCATATTTTCCCAATGAAAAATTTCAATCTTGGTTGATTTTCAAAGTCTCCATCAATTTTCATAGTCACAATATTAATATATTCATATAATTTGTCTAACTTCATGAATGTATTTACAACCATCCATTAGAATGATCTTACTACCCATGATTTTTTTTTTATTACTTTCTTGTCTGAATCAATAAACTTCTTCAATATGTATTTGATCAAACTTATTGATAAGACAATTATTCCATGTTGAAGAATTTGGAGGATCACCAGGATCCAAGAATGTTTGAATATATAATGCAGATAAATTGCACGTGATATTCTCAGTCTTCTCTGTGAGTTTGTTTCCCCTTTTCTATGCTCTTTCAATGAATCTTGCAAACTAATTCTATGAAATTGTGTACATCCCCTTCATGAGTAACTCTCCAAATGGGACTCTCCTAAGATTATAGTAAGCTATTGAGTTAGATTCTCCTGAGATTATTGTAAGCTATTGTCATCTCTGATTCATCTTTTTTAACAAGTGGACGATGTAGTTTCCATGAATTGTGCTCCCAAATGCATTAGATAAAAACCTTGAGTTTGTTTTGGTCTTTCTTTGCAGTCTTTCTCAATTCCAAGAGTTGAGTATACTACATCATAATCTGGAGTGATAATTGTGGTACAATTATGTCTGTTTCTTATCTTTAATAAAATATGGGACAACCCAGGAAGAAAGGAAGGATGGGGAGAAGAAGAGTGAGGGGAAAAGGTTTGTAATGGTATGCAGAAGAAGGATGAGGGGATAAATGAATTGATGGAGGTAGATGAATGACAGGTGAACGCAACAGGAAATGAGAAGGATTCTTATGAGGAAAATCCACATGAAGAGACAAGTATCGATGAATATATCTTCTTCTAGGATGATCCATGATATCTCTTCAAGGAAGAAGAGATAATTTCACCTTGCTTCCAAGGAAGGCTATATTATTTATTCGTCACTAGACATTTTTTTCATAGGAGAAGCTCATGTAAATTTTCTAGATAAATTATTTTATGGGGAGTTCCTCTTTTTGCAACATTACCTTATTGTAAACATGGGTGTCTTAATATACACCTTTTTATGAGAAGTACCTTTACTAGCCCTAGGATCAATATCCTTTCTATGAGAAGTGAACTCTACTAACTTGCTAAGAAATAATTTATTATACCTTATCACCATAATATATGTGAAATCATTAATATCACTTGTTTCCTTTATTGACCAATCAATAGGCTTCAGTGTTTGAATTTGCACATTTTTTATGAAGTGAGGGTCAATCAAATCACTTTTGTCATCAAATAGCCCTTCAATAACCCATTCCAATATGAATTCCTTCAATTTATCAATCGTCATTTAAATATACTTCCTTTGATGAACCTCAATATCATCAAAGTAATATTCCTAAAAAATCCTCAATTTCAGGATGATGAGTTTCAATGTTGGAAATCCATATCATATTAATTTTGAAGAATAATTTACCATAAAAAATAGTTTATTTGGAAGGTGTAATCTAAAGGGAAGCAAAGTTGTCTTAATGAATTGAGAATCCTGAGTGTTTTTGTAACAATAGAAACCAAGTTTCATAGGAAAATTAACACCTTTAACTTTCCTTTTTCTTCATCTAGAATGAATATTTCAGAATTATCTACATAGCTCAATTAAAACCAACTTATCATTTACATACCTTGGAATCTTGTAAGGATAACTTACAACACTACCAACTTTTATGTAAGTGAAAGCTTGAAATTGGATGAAGTAGCTCATGAATAACCAACCTTGCAGCTTATTTTGTGGGTGGAGATCATAGATCTTCCAACTTTCACCTAGTTTCCCCTCTAAGGATAAATCTTGCCACACTCTAATTGCCACAATAGAATAGAAAAGGTATGAGGTAGAACTCATTCGTGGATTCAATATTCAACAAAGCATCGTGAATATTATCGTTGATGATCTAACACCAGTCGATGAGTTGTGAGCAATCACATATTACATTCATAAATTGATCCATCCATGGTTTGAATTATTTTGTAATAGGATCACCCATTGCTATGTCAGGAAAGACAATCATGTTTGAAATATCTTCGTGGAATTCATCTGGTACCAAGTTCTTGGAAATCTTGGAAGGACACTTTTTCCGCACTTTCAACTAAGAAGTGGCAAACATAATTTCAATTTTTGACTTGTTATTATTCCACTCAACCATGACATCTTCATTGGTGAGGACCATTGAATCTTTTCTCTTATATATTCTAAAAGCAAGGATGATACTATTTGAATCAAGCTGAAACATGAGTGTACTATTGGATTTTTTTGACTTTGTGGCTAATATGATCACAATTCTTTGCACAAGCCAAACCAAGATCAACACATTACATAGAAAATGGAAATCCTGTAACTCTAAATAATTTTCTATAGAAGATATGATATACCAATGGAGTGTGAATATTCTCCACCATTATTACTTGGAGATCCTTAAAATCCATGAAATCAACATTATTGTCTCATATGTTGGGTACTTCTATGACTAGGATAGAGATGGGTTCATAACCTGAGTATTTGAATTTTATCATTCTAATGGAGTGAGTGCAATTAGTGAACAAGTGTTTTTGAGAATAAATGGAGAAAAAACTTTCCAAACCCTTTGGAGATGGATAAAATAAATCAGACCATTATAGCATACAAATTTACCATCATTGTGAAGGCACCTAGGAGAAGAATGAAGGGTCAAATTTTCAAGGATTTTTGATAGATGGAATAATAGTTATGAGCAAATCTCCTTTCGGGGCATGTAGGGAAAAATAACGAAAAATAAAACATTAATGGAGAGGAAAATAAATATGTTTGGAGAAAAATGACTTGCACTTTTCCTTTTATGTTTTCAACTTGAATTGGGCACATATAAGAAATGTTTTAAATGACTTGGGGCACATATGGAGGTCACTTTGGGAACTCAAGCTCCTTTAAGTGCACTTAAAGGGGTTTCGAGGAACAAAAAAATCCTTTAAGGCACTTTTTGGAACTAAAATATACTTTGCCGCACATGTAAAGCCATTTAAGAACCACTTTTCAACTGAGGTGTAGTGCCCACATTTTTATAGCTCAGTTACTTATTGCTCATTACTCATAGACATGTTTTGACAAAGATTTGATATATTTTGGAAATTACATTAGGAGATTTGATCTTATTATACATATATGGAGATTTAGGCGTATATCGCCAATTTAGCGTGATTATTATGTTGTCGCATTATCTTATGATGTCATGGATACTAATTGATGTGATATTGTTTTGGAACGCAAGATACTCAGTTTGTTGCATGTTGGGATTCTATGGATACATGTCACTTTATTATTATGTCTAACCTATGGTGAATTGTGTATAATTGTGCACGTTGTCACATTTCTGATTCTAGAGAGATGATATGTTAGTTTAGAATTCATTGATATCTTATTTAGTAATTAATTCACATTTTATCAGACATGTGTGTTTAATGTGTGCAATGAGTGTGCAGGTGACAAGTCACAGGAGAATGTGGGATTTAGGCCAGCTACGCAACTTTGCACAAGTAGCCCACGGGGCTAAGTCTTAGCCATGTTTATTGCTTGAGGACTTAGTGTTAGAATTATTGTTTTGGGCACCATGGGTGACCCTCATTTGTAATGTAATATGTCTTGTATTATTAATTTTACTTAGGGTGTTTAGTTTGTGTTGTAAACTTGTTTTGGGGAATTAATGACCCCACTTGCATTAAGTTTTGAATTAGTTTAATGATGTACTTAATTAAAAGGGTTTAGGGTCACATGTGAACGCTTGGGTGGGCCCCACACTTTCTACCCTTGTGCTAAATTTTTTCAAACCCGAAATTGGGTTATTTTAGGCATTTTAAGGGACCCCTTTTGAGTTTGGGAGTTCCCTTAGCATGAAAATGGGCCCTTTGACCCTACCTAATAGGTAGGGGGCTTATTTCCAAGGCTTAGAGGGAGTTTCCCTCCCTTTTTGCCTCCCCTTTAGTCACATCCATGTAAGGGGTATGGATAAGTGTGCTTTGTTAAAATTTGCATAAGATTGTTTTGTTATGATTTTGAGTAACTTGGGAGAAGAGGGCTAAAAGTAATTCTATCCTTTCTCTCATTTGTCTTTGGCATCTTTGACCTTGAAGGAAGAGAGGGGTGACACATGTCACCCCCTCATTTGTGAGGATTTTTGCTTGCTCCTCTTCAAATTCCCCCTCATGGGAAAAGAAGTGAACTTTTTTTTTTGAGCTTTTGCTTGGAGTCTTGTGGATTTGGAGCTAGAGTTTCTTTGGGTCAAGAAGCGGAAGAGATTGATTTTGGAGAGCTTTTCTTTGAGGTAGGCTTCTTGAGCTCTATTGTATGTGTTATATCATGCTAAATATTAGTTGTTTACTTGGAAATGTTTGTTGTGGCATGTAGAATTTATGTGTTGTTTTCTTGATTTTTCTCCCTCCATCATATGTCATGATGGAGTTTTGGAGTTTGTGGGGGAAGAGAGAGGGATTTTTCCCTCTCAATCCTCATAGGTTTGATGGGCAAGCCTTGTAGGATTTAGTGACTCCCCTCAAATGGTTTGAGGTGGGGAAGGTTGTTCATTTGGCTTGAACCTCCTTCCCCATTCTTGGTGAGAAAACCCCTTTGGGGTTTGAAAATCCTTCCAAGAAGGATTGGTGAAATGGTGGAGAAATAAGTAGGGCTTGAAGGAAATTGGAGAAATAAGGAGGGTATGTATACCTTGACTTTGTGTAACTCATGTTGGTTATAACTTTTGGAGAACTTGTCTTTTCTCTTCCCCATTTTAGAGGTAGAACTTGGGTTCTCCTCCTTTTCATCTTTACAAATTTGGGAGTCTTGTTTTGGATATTGTCTTATTTTTGTGTGGATGTAATGTTGTGTTTTCACCCTCACTCTTGTGCATAGTTGTGGATAGTAGTCCTCTTTCCCATGGGCTTGGGGGAGGCTAGCATGCATCTCAACCTTGGGAAGGCATGTAATGATGCCTATGGTTGGATGGTAAAACAAGATTCTTCTCCTTGGTTGGATTCCTTAAAGGCATTTGAAGTTGGATCTCATGATGGGAGTTAGTGGTAGTTGGAGTTCTCTTGGCATCTTCTCTCTCTTTGTGGACATTACCTCTTTGTATCTCCTTTGGATATGGCTTGGTGGAAATTTCATTTGTTGTAAAACCTCCCCTTTGTATTTAAAAAATACTTTTAAACTAGAGTAGGTTTACTTGAACAATCTCTCTCTTCAAGCTTGCAAAGAATCTTGTAATAAACCTTCTTGAGTAGTTATGTATTTGGATATATTTGTATATGTGAGCTTCAATCCTTGAAAAGAAAAGAAATATTGTAATAGTGGTTTTCTTTAATATGAAAATTTGATTGTAATCTCATTTTTGAAAAGAAAATGTATAGATTGGGAATATGTCTTTCTTTTGAACATATATATACACTCCATGTTGAGCAGGGGCGTTTTATACTCTAGGAAACTTAGGCAGTTGCCTAGGGGGGAGAATGACTAGGGGTGCCAAAATATTTTTTTTCCCAGGTCGGCCTTTCCGGGTATGGTCGGCTCTGTGAACTAGTTTTATATAATAATTGCCCACCAAAATCAGCCTTTTCTTCACTCTTCTTGGGGATCTCGGGCTTCTCCTCCCACATAAAAGGAACTACCGCCCTCCTTGACTCAACAAACTCAAAAAAAATGGCGGTGGATTGCGTTGGGATGGTGGGCACGCTGAAATAAAATTCACCTCCTCCTCTTCCGGGGCTGGAAGGCATGCTAACATAGGGCGTGGTGGAATTATAATGTAAAGAGGCATATTATCAAGCTGCATGGGACTGCGACTGGGACTGGAACACACCTGCATTTGGCTGCATGCAATGTAAGGAAAGTGCCTCAGAAATACAGTCAAAAATTAGTAGATTAGTTTATTCATGGTGAGTCGGCACCCGCCTTGTATTTTTAACTCATATGGACTGCGCCGAATGGAAAGTAAAATAGATAATGTTGCTTGTATGTCTTTGGTTTTTACCTGTGTAATTAGTCATTAATAAAAGTAATTATGGTGACATAAAAGTCATTAGACATGAAAGAATATAGGAGGGAAATTGGGTGTCTTAAGAGCAGGTCAACATCCATAAGAAAGGACGAAATATTGAATTTTCACTAAAGGTGAATAGTGAAATCAATAATTGTCTTAACTTCATGTATTGTGGTTTTAAAGTATTAGATGTTGTGAGTGACATAGTTTCATATTTATTTCTCAGGATGAAACTAGATGAAATGGTCTTTCCATTTTGACATTTGAACGCTACATAGCTACAATAATAAATTATGATGACGACTTTGATAGTTTTGCTATGGAAAAGACAAGAATGAAGACTTGATAGTTTTAATCGAATGTGTTAAAAAGTTATATTATAATTGTTTAAACAATATGCACTGCTAGATGAGTGGTTGGTCTCGGCATGGAGGTTGGGGGGGCGTACACTCTGAGTATTGCCTAGGGCACTATAAAACCTTAATTCGGCCCTGATGTTGAGTATCCCTCATGTTAAAAAGCTAAAATATTTATTTAGTTACCACCTTTGAAAAGAGAAGATTGTCAAATAGGAAGATTTATGATTTCACATTGAATGGAAACAATATTCCTTGTAACACATCTTATAAATTTTTGTAACGTTATTGTATGGAATAAAAATAGTCTTTACTTTCCTTCATGGTTAGTTTATTTGAATGAATGAGTATTCTTCATCACTAAGTTTTAATCTCAATAAAACACTCTCTCTTCCCATTTAAAATGCATTGTTTCTTTTCCTTTATCTCATAAGTATATTACTCATCTTAATAAAACTAAATATAGGAAAATATTAGGCTTCATAAGTCACTAAGTTATCAAATAGAAATCTAAATATTTACAACTTGAAATAATTTTTCTTCTTTGTTTGTAAATGAATATTTAATATAGTTATTTATTGTAATATAACTATACAGCTGCATACATTATTTTATATTATTATATGAGTTTATAATTATAAATAATATAAAAGTTATCAATTTTGTTTTGTAAAAAAATAAAAATAAAAAATATATATATTATGCATACGTATATTATATTATACGTATATTATATATATTATATATTTATCATATATTATATTCGTTTTAATAAAAAAAAAAATTATATAAAACAATTTTTTTTTTTAATTTTGAAAAATGGTTTGGGGGAGGCCGAACCCTGCCCCCTCATCCACTGCGGCCCTCCTCCGGCCACTGCCCCACGTAGTCCCCTGCGTAGACAGCCCCACCTCCCTTCCTGTCGCCTTTGCTGCCCCACGCCACCACCCCTTTTTGCCATCCCCTGTACACCCTCTAGCCGCTACCCCAAACTTGTCCCCCCTACAACCCGCCGCCTGCCATAGTCCACACTACCATTGGTTTTTCCCTCCCCCCACGACCATCCTTTCACCTCTGCCTGCACGTCCCACCGCTCCCACAGGCCCCGTGCCTTACACACACTTTTCCCCACGTGGATTATTCTTTTTTTTCTTCACACAAGCCTCTCCCATAAATCCGCCCCCTTCAAGAAAATGTGTGTGTGTGTGTGTGTGTGTGTGTGTGTGTCTGTATTTATCATATATATATATACTAGAACATTTTTGAATGCATGGTTTTCACAAAAAATAAAAATAAAAATAAACAAGCTCCCATGGCTCCTCCACCCTAACCTACACAAGGAAACAAAAATAAAATAAAGAGAGAGAGAATAAGGTAAAGAAAAGAAAGGGAAATCACATAGAGAAAAGTAGGGCAAAAAAAAGAGATCAAGGGCCAAGATTGGTTCAATCCTAGGGTGCATAAGTGACCCTACACACAATTATTTTGGTCATGGGATTTAAAGTGGAAATGGGAAAATAACTTTTGTGGTGTGTGGTAGACTTAAATAAAGGAAAAAAATAAATTAATTATAGTAGAGAAGGATGTAAACTTAAGTTTGTGACCCTAGAAAATACATAGGAGAATAAAAAATAACTAATTTGTTATTGGGCTATAGTCTTTTAATTTCCAGGTAAGTTAATAATTAATATAAACTAATCATTAACGAAGAAGGGGTTAAACAAAGCATTAATACTTATTGTCTAACCTTTAAAATAAAAATTATATCCCAATTTTTAGTAATATTTGGTTGATGATCCCGTTGTCCCGAGGGCGGGCTCGACATTAAGCGCACATGTGACAAACATTCATGAACTAAAACATGCCATAAGGCACACCTTATAAGTAGTTTAGAGAAGCTACTTTTTTTCCTTGGGCGCACTAAGGAGTACTTTAAGAGACTAAAAATATAAGCCAAGCACACTTCATAGCCTTTTTGGAACCAATTTATAGCCTAGGCACACTTCCTAAGTCATTTTTTGGAACCAAATATCCATAAAAACCAGAAATCATTTTTCTTCTTTGTTTGTAATGAATATTAATATAGTTATTTATTGTAATATAACTATACAGCTGCTACATTATTTTATATTCTTATATTGAGTTTATAATTATAATAATTAAAAGTTATCAATTTTGTTTGTGTAAAAAAATAAAAATAAAAATATATATATTATGCATACGTATATTATATTATTCGTATATATCTATATTAATATTTATCATATGATTATATTCGTTTTAATAAACAAAAAAAATTTATATAAAACAATTTTTTTTTTTAATTTTAAAAATGGTTTTGGGGGAGGCCGAACCCTCCCCCTCATCCACTGCTGCCCTCCTCCGCCACTGCCCCACTTATCCCCTGCTGTAGCAGCCCACCTCCCTCCTGCGCCTTTGCTGCCCCCCGCCACCTCCCCTTTTTGCAGCCCCGTCAAACCCCTCTACCGCTACCCCAAACTTGTCCCCTAACAACCCCCAGCCTGCCCTAGTCACACTACCATTGGTTTTTCCCCTCCCCCACGGACATCTTTCATCCTTTCACCTCTGCCTGCACGTCCCCCGCTCCCAGCAGGCCCCTTGCCTTACACACACTTTTTTCCCCACGTGTATTATTCTTTTTTTGCTTCACACAAGCCTCTCCCATAAATCCGCCCCCTCAAGACAATGTGTGTGTGGTGTGTGTGTGTGTGTGTGTTGTCTGTATTTATCATATATATATATACTAAGACATTTTGAATGCCTGTTTTTCACAAAAAATAAAATAAAAATAAACAAGCTCCATGGCTCCTCCACCCTAACCTACACAAGGACACAAGGAAATAAAATAAAGAGAAGAGACGATAAAGGTAACGAAGAAAGAAGGGAAATCACATAGAGGAAAATTAGGGCAAAAAAAAGAGAGCAAGGGCAAAGATTGGTTCAATCCTAGGGTGCATAAGTGACCCTACACACATTATTTTGGTCATGGGATTTAAAGTGGAAATGGGAAAATAACTTTTGTGGTGTGTGGTAGAATTAATAAAAGGAAAAAAATAAAATTAATTATAGTAGAAGGATGTAAACTTAAGTTTGTGACCCTAGAAAATACATAGGAGAATAAAATAACTAATTTGTTATTGGGCTATAGTCTTTTAATTTCAGGTAAGTTAATAATTAATATAAACTAATCATTAACGAAGAAGGGGTTAAACAAAGCATTAATACTTATTGTCTACCTTTAAAAATAAAAATTATCCCAAATTTTTAGTAATATTTGGTTTGATCCCGTTGTCCCGAGGCGGGGCTCGACATTAAGCGCACATGTGACAAACATTCATGAACTAAAACATGCCATAGGCACACCTTATAAGTAGTTTAGAAGCTACTTTTTTCCTTGGGCGCACTTAAGGAGTACTTTAAGAACTAAAAATATAAGCCAAGCACACTTCATAAGCCTTTTTGGAACCAATTTATAAGCTAGGCACACTTCCTAAGCATTTTTGGAACCAAAGAGTCCATACAAGAAATCATTAGTGCAATTTTGGAGCTAAAATAATGAGTAAGGTGCACATGGAAGGAATATTAAGAATTAAAATAATAATAAAAGTGCACTCTCAATATAATTTTAGAACAAAACTTCCTACGCGCACCCTTTGCGAGTTCTAGGAACTTGAAAAAGAGCATGGGTGGACCTTAGGATCATTTTAGGAACCATTTTATTGTGAAAGCGGTCTTGAAAGAGGTTTTGGGAACTTATTAAGTGTAAAAGAAAAACACTTTGAGTAAGTTCTTGAAACAAAATAACTCGAGTATGACAAAGTGTGGGAAACACACAAGGAATATACAAGTTTACAAGGTACAAGTTGAGACAAGCAAATTGACAAAGGAAAACATAGGGATCTTGTAGAGCAACTGCATAGATGTGAAAATATCATGAAGCAAAAAACATGCCAAGATAGATTTTTTTTTAAAGCATCGCAAAAATTTGGCTTGCTAACATATATTAGTAAAATTAGGTATATCATTCTTCTATATGTTAGATTATTCAAAGCATTGCTATCGACACTAATCCATGCGTGTGTATAACAAGAAAGAAAGTTTTTACACATTCTTAGGTGTATTGGATTTTTTAGGGAGCTTGTGCCAAGTGTACAAAATTTAATATCCACACTACTTCTTCTTTCTACTTTAATATGTAGGCATATATATATATATATATATATATATATATATATATATATATATATATATATATATATATATATATATATATATATATATATATATATATAATTGTGGATCAAATTATACATACCTAATAAGGGACCATGGGCATTTATTAACAACTAAATTGCATGATTTTAAGATGTTTGTGTACTTGTGAATTATTGGTCCTGTTAGGAATTAAGGGATAAAATATGCGGAACAATCCCACACATAATCGCAATAGTGGAAACTAATATGCAGAAAAATATCACAAATTTGAAATAAAAATGCAGAAAATAAAATACCACAATACAAAGACAATATTTAACATGGCTCACCCAATTTGGGCTACGTCCACCAAGAATCACTTGCTCATATTTTATTACAAGCCACCTCTTTCTCTCAATACAATACCCAGATCTATTTAGAGTTGTGCTCAACAAACTCTCCTAAATTCACATACATCTACAATGTACATTACCTTACCATATGCACCAAAAGCACACTAATAGACAACTGCACAAGCAATTTTAAAAAATTGTGGGTACCAAAACCATGGGCCAAAACCGGCCCATAAACCTATGGGTCAAAAATATCGTCCATATGAGAAGAACACGTCTCCCGAGGTGTTGGATGCATTTTTTGAGGCTCAAAAAAATTTAATAGGGGCTATGCCTCTGAACCCCTGCTAACAAGGGTTTTTTCCCCCCGCACCCCCGTTCGGTGCCTGGCCCGGCCCCAAATCCCAACAAAAAAATTGCGGAGAGTGTGCAGTCTTCACCACTTCCACACATGAAAACATGCTCCACAACATAATATGTCCAAATTAGATGTTACTCAACTTTTGATGGCTTTATATCCTTCTCCTATCATCTTCCAATTGCCATATTCTTTCCCCCAAATATCCTACGATTATGAAAACTTGTACAAAATGAGCACTTATCTGCGATCCTAAGAAATTTGAGTTGCCCGTTATAGTTGAAGTGCATTCCCTTCTATATCTTTACTTTTTTAGTTTCTAATCGTTTGATGTGTGTTTGCATACCATGTTGAAATTTGAATTGAATTTATCTATTTAAACATAAGAATAAAAAGGTAAATTAAGAATTTTATAGAAGAAACTATTGAGCACTTACAAACATTCTACAGAAGATCAAACATTCACTATAGAATTCATTGAAGCACCCAAGTTTATCTTTTGACACACACCACACACACTAGTTTGCATTCTATTGGAGTTTGTTGTCATCTATATAGCTATTATATTTTGATAAATATCAAGATAGTTTGATTATTCTTTAGTTTAATGTTGGCCCTATAGCACATTTTGTTTCCCTGACATTTCTAGAGATTGTTGCTCTATTAAGAAAAGAAAAATGACTCTTTTTAAGCCTTTAAAACAAAAAATTATGAAATTGAGCAAGGTGTTTAAAGATCATAACTAGGCAAACATAGTAATCAAATTATTTGGGGCATGTCTATACTTTTGTCCATAACGACAATGCATAGTCCATACTACTAGAACATAAATATAACAATTAAACGTACTCATCTAATCATCGTAAATTTTATGATTTAACATTTTCTCACTTCTTATTACACATTTCTATTACCATCTTCTGACAATTATCACAAAATAAAATTAAATAAGCATAAATCTTGCCACCAACTATTTTCTCTAATTACGCCGAAGGCGTTCCCCCTATGGGAAAGGCTCTTACGGAGACATTTCTGCGACTGTATTAATTTTGAAGGTTTGACAGTCGTCTACATGTTTTCACAATGATTTAGTTCTCAACTTATTTATTTAGGGTTTTAAGCATATACCCCATCAAATTTATGCCAAGGTGAACGCTTAGCTCGACAAAAAGCTCGTACATCTGTCCCAAATCCGCAGCATTGCCGTGAGAATACAATAAAGTCATTTTGGCCACAGGATTCCGCACGTACATCGCCACTATTTCTTACCCTCTCCTCGTCGGCACCTTCAATACTTCCACATTATTCCTTACTGCACATCCGACATACTTAGCACACCGCTTCTACAAAATTCTGTGAAATAATTGTAACTTCTCTGACAAATAAATTGCAGCGGCAGAAATTTTATAGCAAATAAATTACGGCGGCAGATATTTTACAGCCGATGAATAAAATTTTCAGCGATGGGAACCACGAATTGCTTTGAATTTACAGGAAAAGTGGCCCAAACTATGACAGAAAACAAAAATCCAGCATGCAGAGGACCAAGAATTTAACCCTTTCGGAGACGGTCAATCAAAATTGCCGTCAATCGACAGAGATCGTCCACTGGAATTCACAGAGATGATTATACAAATTAGCAAAAACATATGAATGGAGCAGTGACATTACCATTCCATCTGTGAGTAGGACCTGCATAAGGAGCAAAATGATCATTTTGGTCAGCCACCTGTACCATACTGCAAGAATGGAAATTACTGTCTATAAATATATGTTTTGTCAATCCCATCCTTTCCAAAGTAATGTACTATCCATGGATATTATCTAGTATATTACTATTCAAATTTATCTCGAAAGTCATCCGAAGTAGTTCTCCAGCTGTTTACAATCTTAGGCCTTGCATTAATATAATCTTGTTCATCATACTTTCCCATCAAAATAAAACAGAGTTAACAATATTTTCAGATAAGCATGTGGGTGCTCTGGATTGTTCAGTAATATAGAGATTGACGATTGCTAGCCCTTCTTACCAAATACCAGCGGAAAAGAATATAGGACGGCCTGTCTTCATGAGAGATTCACTCATTTTTTGAAACTTATGTATTTCAATAAAAAAGTCAATACAATTTGTTAATTCAAAGCCTAAATCCACATGTAGAGAACTTGGTAATTTAAAGAATATGAAAAAAATGGTATGTACCTCTCACGAGGTCCAAATCCAAATACTTTCAATTACCATTCACATGCAGTCTCAGTGTTGGATTCAAAGCATATATAAAATAACTACAGATGATTGATTAACCAAAATATCTTGTGTCTGGCGTGTGCAAGCTAGGATTTTGGTGGACATTAGGAACAACTTACTTCTCTACTTCTGAATACCTCCCTACTTTACAATCTGATATGTTATGAATAGATGTTAGCTAGTGATGGTTAATGTATTTGACTGTAAATGCACTAATTATTTTATATGATTTATTTGTAATGTTGTATCAACCTGCCAATATTAGAATGCTTATGCATGATCTTTATGTTTTCATTTACTATATACGATGCATAAGTAATTATCATAATCAATTCTATATCTAGAGTTTTCCTTAGCAACCATGAATCTAATGCATCATTTTTTCAATATACCAAAGTGCCACAGAAGCTAATAGATATAACAATTTATTTGAAGTTTTAAAGATAGAAAACCTACTTGAGATAGTCTGATATCTGATTTGTCAAATCTTGGTAGGAAAAGGATCAATGCCTTCTTGGTTTGATCAAATGTGACTGAAGATATTCTTCTACTGTTTCCACTTTTTAAAGTAAGCAATTTCCTTGCATCCTCGTTCAGATTGTTGATGGCAATGTCCCAGTTGATGAAAAAATCCATAGACAGAAAGGGAACACCAGCAGTGGCTAATGGGAAAAAATTATCTTCAATTGGTCCTTTATTTGATGCTCGATTAGAGGCAAAAGCTAGGTAGAACGCACCAAATACATTAGTGCCAGCTTGAATTACATAGCCCCAATATCTTAATGCAACCTTAGCTGACATACAATTACTGGGCTCCATTACAAGATAACAGGAAAACTTCAGTGGGTTTGCAAATGCACTTGAACCTTTCTGCAACATCTAATGCTGATTGCAGTTATCAAAACTCAACCCTAATAAAAAATGCATATCATCCAATACGTTACAATTATATTTTTATCTCCAAAATGTTGTCTGCAACATCCCAAATTTTGGCACTTGTTTGTCCACCAGAATCAACTTTGTTGTCTTGATTTAGGGAAGCTACTGTCAATTTCAGAAATGAAGGTGTTGTCAATCTGCCTATATCAGTCTTCTCAACAAGTTTAGGTAGATAACTTATGTACCATCTGACACAACTTAACAATTAGCTTACTAGAAAACACATCTATTGTAGAATCATCTAATCCCTTAAATAATTCTTGAGGGAAAAGGGGCAAGTAGAAGTTACAGAACCTTGATATCTCTGAGGGCACCAACCATCCACAAGGTTTCTTCACTGCTTATTCCATCATATACAATCACATCAAATTTCCTTTCCAGTTCCTTGGTGCTTCCAGTTCCTCCTATAAATCGTATCAATTTTGCCAATGCTCCTATTGCTAAAACTGAATCCATCCCTGGAAGCACGCCGAGTTCCTCACCCATAATCTAATTTACAATGAAGATGGTCCAAGAAGAGACGCTCTTACATTAAAATTCAAACTTATTACAGTTGATTAACCATGATGTCATAAGCTAATAACTTTAAAGAAAAAAAAAAACATACATCTTCATAGAGTGCAATTTGACCGATGCTATACCTTTCCCTCTCTGATCCTTACACTTGTTTATAAAAAGCAATAGATAATGGTGTCTTATGTTTTCTAGCAGGGAAAATGACAAAGATCCTCTACCCACCTTGCCAAGAACTCTTTGGGTCAAATTAATCCTGCTATCTGCCTTCTTTAATTGAGAATGAGGTTCAAGAAGCATCTACAACTGTTTGCATATAAATATGGCAGAGTTAGAATCACCTCTGAGAAATAAGATTTTTCTCTTAATTAAACTGTAAATGAACTCTTACATAAATCAAGAAATAACAAAAAGACTCAATGACTACCTTGGTGGATTCCAACTAAACAACGTGCAAGGTATCTTTCCCTACAGGAGGAGTGTTCCCTATCTTTCGACCAATCAATAATTCTACAGTAGGATCCTGTGACTATATTACAAGGCATGTTATCAAATCCATGCTTGTATAGTACTACATAACCAAGCACAAAATGCATTATACCTATTTTGATTCAGAACAACTTAGTTTCCAAAAGAACAATTCCTTAAGATATCACATTTTGAGCTTCCATTACTGCTGAAGTAAAGGTGGACCCACCTTTGAAATGCATCAATTTAGATATGTGAGAGATGGAGTAAAGACACATGGAATGGAAAAAAGGTACCCAATGGTTCCCATAAAATCAACAATGAATGAACAAATAATAGAATGAAATTGAGAACCAAAAATTATTTCAAGATAAAGTTGAGATAGGTCAACAAGGCCATTCACTAATGAGTTCGACTGAGTGACATCCTATCCTCCAGAATTCCATTCCAGTAGGAGGCTACTTTACCCACAAAGACAAGTAAAACAAAAGGATGTTGCCAAAAAAGAACAAAATCATTTACAAAATTACTGTCCAGTGTTGATGAGCTCGGCTTGAGAAAAAAATAGTAAAACTCACAGCAACTTCTCAGGACAACCAACATGTGTTAGTAGGGAAGGAGGATAGAGGTTAAATAAACCAACACTCTAGATTAGTATCACCATTTCTCCCCTACTGACAAACACTTGAAGTTGTTTGTGTGCTAAGTGGGCTTCTTTGCCTTCAATCAATACCAAAAATACATAAAAGGAAAATTGTCAATTAAGTTTTAAGTTAATGACCACTCATGAAAGCCTGAAATGAATAAGAATAAAATCCCACATAAAATCATTTGCATTGAACATCTCAAAACCCTATGAAAATCGGCCTCCGAATCGTTTGTTTGAAAAACACCAAAAGAATAAAAAAATCACATTATCTTAGGAAACCCAACAATGGCATTTACGTTTAACATTCCACATTCTAATAAAAAATGAAATCCAAAAAAATTATCTCATAAACTACTGAAGAATTGAAATCCTCAAGAGATACAATAATCTCATTAATGAACTCATCCTCCATGGTAACTATAAGTAATATATAATGAGTATATAATTGGTGTTGGGTGCTTTCTACACTTCTATAAGTAGATGCTTTCATTTTAATATACTCATGACATTCATAGTGATGCTTTCATTTTAATATACTCATGACACCATTTCTTGTATTATAAGTTGACGACCTTGCATATTTTATACCCAATATCACCATTGGTGATAAATACCTAGTGGGCAGATATAGACAATACAACACCCTTGTTGTTAGAGCTCTCATGGAGCATGTCACTGGAACTCAGGTATAATGCTTAATACTATTCATAATTAAGCATGTCACCGGAACTCGGGGATAATGCTTAATACTACCCATAATTAAGCATGCCACTGGGAGTTGGATACGATGCTTAATATGACATATAAACTATGTATAATATTGTAGTAACAAAACCATGTAGAAGTCTACACTTTAGTAGATGTTGAGGACTTGCAAATATCACCAAAGGGGTACTAATATCTTGTGTGGAAATTTGAGTTATTTCAAATGGAACAAGCTTCCAATAGTGGCAAGCAATCAAAGGGATTTTTCAATATAAGTTATGTTATTAGATTTAGTGAAACATCTCACTTTCTAATGGCTTTTGTGATCTCTTTTCTGACAACATGTCTATTGTGGCTGTATTAAGAAGATATTCAGACCCCAATCTTAAAGCAAGACATTGACATCCTTGGCCTTCACCCTTCTTAAAAACCCATGAAAATTCAAATCTCGTAAGAAATTAGGCCTCATTAGGTCTCTATTTGCACCTACAACATGACTGTCAGATTTCTTCTTCTCCCTTTCTAGACATGATATGAAAACAATCCTGAGTTGTGTCCATCTTGTCATCTTTGCACAGTCCATCAATAATTGCATTAAATATCACTTCATTTAGAAAAGGACCAAATTCCTCCATTTTTACAAACAAATTGTAGGCTGCACCTACATATGTATGGAAGTATTCATGTATTCATGTTTAGCTCAAATAAACTACTCCGCATAACACTACCACTCATGATATAAGATTTGCAAAAAAATTACCCACAAAACAGTACCACTCATGATAGAAAATTTGCACATGTATGGAAGTCTTCATGTATTCATGTTAAGTTCAAACAACCTACTCCGCAAAATGCAACCACTTGTGATATAAGATATGCAAATGTATATGTACGAATTTGTAACAAATTTGAAATGTAGAAATAGAACATTTAAATGTAATGCTTCATTTATATTCCTACACTTACAAAATCAATCACCCCCCATTATCAATATCAACGACAAAAGAAATAACTATCCCTCTAAATCAAATAGCATATACCGTTCGGCATTCACATGGCATTGTACATATGCGATTGCTAGTTTTAAAATTAATCAATTAAACTATATATATCCTCATTAATGTAATTGAAATCCCTTTATCTACTATACTATTATTTTTTATTTTTATAATTAAAAATCTAAAACATATAATACAAAATAATTACAATGAAAAGTGAATAGATAATATCCATAGTATTTATGTCCATCCATGTGTTTCCTCACCCCCACTTTAGGGGAAATTATAAAAACACACTAAAATCCAAAGCATATAACGTACTAAAACAATTCCGGTCACGTGAGGGTCCACCAAATCTCACTTCACGAAAGATCCTCACCGTCCATCCAACGGCCAAATAATATCTGACCGTCCACTTCCCCATCGCTTTGATTTGCGTGACGAAAGCAGGTTCGGACACCGAGCCTGCCTATAATTCAAATTTGAACCTTCGTACAATCAGCCTAAAATTCCGAGCCTAAGAGCTTCGGTCCGAACCTAGGCGAGGTTACATTCGCCTCTCTCATACAAAACTTGCAGGCTTGCATTCATTTTATGATGAACAGGTCTCCACTCCACTTGACCGTTGGATATTAAAATTTCCCGTTGATAATCCATTTCTGGTGCAAAAATGGCAAGCTATTAAAGGCAGAGACGAAGTACCCATGGTAAAAAAATCCATTGATTTTTTTCACGCGTGGCATTTATAGTAAGCCATATGCCCACCTGCTGAACTGGGCATACTGAGCTTGCATTGCAAATTACAGTTGGGATCTTGTTTTTTTCGGGAATAAACTATAATGGCTGCCACAACACCAGATGGCCCTGCACCATTGGCTTCGCACAGGCGTCCCTTCGCTCACAGAAGGAATGATTCATTTGCAGACAATGGTATCTGGAGTGGGTGCCCTTCAAATGTTTCCACCATGGATGAAGTCGGCAGAAGGAAGGCAGAGGAAGCAGGTAAGTCATTGTCATGTTGGTTTTGATTTGTGAGTTGGCTGTTGTTTGTTTTGGGCTGGGACTCATTCCCCTGTTTTTTTTTTTCCTTAGGGTGGTATGTATGTGGATAGCCTTGAGGTTTTTTGAGTTAGCTCTTGCCATGAACTCCGTTTAGCCTCAAAGAGTATCAACTTGGTTTGACTGGGTTAGATCACAAATACCCAACTCTCGTTGCAGTCAGCCGGGTGTATCCTCTAGCAGCTGTAACAACCCTTTTTAATTTGTGGTTGCATTCGCTATGTGTGTTAAAGAACACATTGATCTCCACCTTCGTTTTATTGCTAGGTTACTGTCCAACCCTGCTATGTGAAAACAATTCCTTTGTCAGAATGAAACATGATTTCTTTTGTATCATTTTCCTATTAGATTAAACATATTTATACGAGTCTACTATGAGCTCTACAGTTGTTTTCAATAATACCAAACTTTCATTACCTAGATTACAGGTAGCCTGGTCTATTCTCCAGCTGTTGTAAAAATTATCATCAATTTATTGATAGATTGGTAGTGAGTGTTGAAGAATACATCAATTCACACCTTTGGTTTATTGCTAGGTTACTGATTGATGCTGCTATATGATAAAAATGCCTTAATCAGAATAAAACTAGGCATTATTTTTTGTCACTTTATTTCAAATAAACCCACTTATAGGCCTATGGTTCTTTTCATTACCGCCCAAGTTTCATTGAGCTGGGACATAACGAGCCTGGTTCATTCTCCAGCAGCTGTGATAATGACCATCAATTCGTGGATCAGTCGGTTGTGCGCGTTAAAGAATACATTAAATTGCATCCCTGGTTTATTGCTAGGTTACTGACTAATCCTGCCATGTGACAACAAGTTCTGTCCAAATGAAACCGTGATTCTTTTATGTCATTTTCTATTAGATTAAACCCACATATATCACTCTTCTGTGAGCCCTTTGGTTGTTTTCATTAATATCCAAAATTCATAGACCTAGAGCATATTGAGCCTGGTTTATTTCCTGCAGGCTGCATCAATCCTCTTCAAAATGTGGATACATTTGCTGCGTCAAATAATACAACAAATCCCATCATTGGTTATTTGCTAGGTTACTGACTAATGCTCTTTTGTGAAAGCAACTCCTCTGTCATAATGGAATTGGGATTCTTTTGGATCCATTTTCCTATTACACTAAAACCACATAAATAAGTCTACTGTAAAGTGTAAACCCTCTGGTTGATTTCAATAAAGATGTATATCAAGTCCAACAATCGAACTGATGCTTGGTAGGGCAGACACTCTTACTGGGTACAGAATGAAAACCTGGATACCTCTGGACCCATTTTAATAGCAGCCGAAACCCACTTTACTATAAGATCTATGGTTTTTCTTGTTGATGAAATATATCAAGTCTACTGCAAGCTCTGAGCTGATACCTAAGCAGGCAGGGATAACCCTCTTGCTGGGTATAAACCAGGGTTCTTTTGGAACCATATTTTTTATTAGATTAAACAGATCACCATCAGGATATAATCGAACCAGGATAATTTTGGATCTATTTTTTTATTTCCGCTTTTACTACACGCTAAGCCCTATGGATGCTTAAGTGCAAGAAGTATACCAAATCTAACATTAGTGCCGAGCTGATGCCTAGTTGGGTAGGGCAAACCCTTTAGAAGTATACCAAATCTAACTTCAGCTATTTTCAATTAGCTTTAGCCATTAACTTATTCGTGCCATCAAATGAACAAGAACTTGGTTTTACTAGACTACATCATTAATATGGAACTTCCATTGAGCTGTAACTTGGTATAGAATGCCATGAGTTTTCTTTTGGATCCATTTTTCTGTTAGACCAAATCCACTTTTAGTACTCTTTTATAAGCCCTATTGTTGTACTTGTTCTAATTGAAGAAGTATCTCAAATCTAACACAAGCTCTGAGCTGATACCTAGTCAGGTGAAGCTAACTCTCTTGGTGGGTATAGAACAGGACCAGGCTTATTTTGGATCTTTTTAAAATTAGACTCAACCAACTTCTACTGCTTATCCTTTTACTGGGTAGGGAATTGAACCAAGATAATTTCAATCCATTTTTCTAGTAGATTAGTCCATTTTTATTATACTCTGAGCTGACACGTAGTAGGGTAGCTAAACCTTTTTTTTTGGCTGTGGTACAAATGTGTTAAGGCTTCAGCCATTTTGAATTAGCATTAGCCATGAACTTATTCTTACCTTCAAGGGAACACGAACTTGTTTTGTCTAGGGTATATTATTCATACCGAACTTTCATCGAGGTATAACTTTCATTGAGCCTTGTTTAACCTCAGGCAGCTGTAACGACCCCTTTCAGGTTGTGGTTACATTTGTTGTGTGCATTAAAGAACACATTGAAGATATTGCTTGGTTACTGAATAAACTGCTACATGTAAGCTTCTCTTCTGTCAGGATTCTCTTATGTCATTTTCTATTAGGTTAAACTGTTAAAGCCACATACAATACTCTCCTTTAAGCTCCATGGTTGTTTCTTATGAAGTGCCTGGTCTCTTCTCTGGCAGCCATAGAAATTCTCTTTATTTTGTGGATACAATGGATGTGCACGTGGAGGATTACATTAAATTTCGTCTTCTCTTTATTGCTAGGTTTCTGACTAACACTGCTATGCGAAAACAACTCCATCAGAAAGGAACTGGGGGATTCTTTTGGATATGCTTTTTCCGTAAACTCATTTACACTTCTCTACTCTAAGACCTACGGTAGGTTTGTGGAATAAGTATAAGAAGTCTAACATGAGCTTTGAGCTGACGTTAGACTTGCTGTGTATTGAATTAACCCTGGATTCTCTGAGTCCCTTTTTCTGTGAGATGTAACCCCCTTGACCACAATACTATAAGCCGAGACTCAGGGTTATTCTTGATGAGTGTAGTAATCAAGTCCAACACGAGCTTTGAACCAACACCAAATTGGGCAGGGTGAACCATTTCTCTGTCAGACCAAACCCACTTTTATTACCCTATTATAAGTTCTATATTCTTGGTGAATAAGTATATGAAGTCTAACTCAAGCTCTGAGCTGATAGCTAAACCGAGCTCTCTTACCTGCCATCTTCTCAGTTGATACATTTTTTTATTTGACCAAATCCACTTTTACTACACTACAGTCTGTAAGCCGTATGGATGCCAAGTTCAAGAAGTGACACCTAGCCTGGTAGGGAAAACTGTCTTTCCATTTATGTAATGGCAAATGCTGGGGTGATTCCTCCTGCAGTTAGCTGTAGTTCCCTGTGATCACCTAGCCTCCTGTAACCAGTGTTACCCCTTATTAGAGAATTTTTCTGCAGCCAACCTTTAAGCCCAGTCATTTCAATGTGTGGGTTAGCATTTCAGCCATGAGTTGTGTTGCTTTGTCTGCAGTCAGTGAGTTGCACGTCTAGTCAACTGTTTTCTTGAAATTACTTGTCATGTTGTTGAAACAAGACATTTTCGGTTATGGTAGTGGTGTGCTATAGTTTTATATTTCAATGATGGTGGTGTGTTATACTTTCATGTTTTGACGATTATGGTTTCGTCTATTTTAAATTTTGTCTTTTTCCTAGGGATATGGGTTTCTGTTAGAGGTGTGTCGAGTCCCTCAAAACTTCTGACTGTTATAATATTAAATCTTTTCGCATCATGATATTTGCACATTGCTATGGATGTTCACAGCAATGGAAATGTGTTCCTATCTTGGGATTCTGAGCTATAATGAGCCCTTCTTTATTCCATTTCACAGCAAGTAGAAGGTTTCAGGCTGCAGCATGGATTATGAGCATGGCTGGGCCTTTAGACATGTCATATGAGCCATCTGAGGAGGAGTTTCGTCTGTGTTTAAGAAATGGACTTATTTTATGTAGCTTAATCAATAAGGTTCAGCCAGGAGCAGTGCCAAAGGTGGGATGATTTTTTTCAAATCAGCTAGTTCATGGCATTTATCAACATTTCATTATCTTCTAATTGATTTTTTTCCTTTTCTTCCCTGTTATGCTGACAATCATGATATTAATGTCTACAATTGGAAAGCAGGTGGTTGAAAATATTCCATCCCTTTGTCTTGAAGGACAACCTTTATCTGCTTATCAATATTTTGAGAATGTTAGAAATTTTCTTGTAGCTGTTGAGGATTTAAAGTTGCCGACTTTTGAAGCTTCTGATTTAGAACAAGTGAGCATACTCATTCCAACGATATTTGTTTCTATAATTGAAATCCAATCAATTCTCTATACTTTTTGTCTAATGCTGCTGTTTGTTCAGGGGAGCCTGCAGGCAGGTTCTACAACAAAAATTGTAGACTGTATTTTGGCTTTGAAGTCTTATTATGAATGGAAAAAATCTGGGGAAATGGTTCTTGGAAGTACACAGGTCTTTTGAAGTCCCCTATGATTCTTAAAAACACAGGATCCCCTCAAAGCACCCCTTGTGCATTTAGAAAGGCATCTGAAAACCTGTCATTTCCAACAGATGATACTATGCAAAAGAATTGTAGGCAGTTGGATCTTTCAGGATATGAAAAATCAAAATTTGTGGAAGCAGTGAAGACTAAAGAAAGTGATTCAAAGACAGGGCAGCCTCATCAAGATGATTTCATTGACGTCTCACATTTTAAAGGTTTTATATACTCGACTTGTTTGTGTTGATGTGACTTAACTGCATTATCTTAATATTTTCATTGTTCTTTCATGTTTTGTAATGCTTTAATTAAAACTTAGCTTTGTTCCCGAAGCACTTGATGGATTATGCATGTTTATGGTTGGCAGACCCAAATGTAGCTTGGCTAAGGAGGCTTGTTGTAGGCATCTCAGATTCAAAGGAAAACATTGACCAGAACCTCTTCGAACCCCTACAGACTGCCGCATTGGTATGTACATTTGCCGCCATCCATATTCTCTTGATTCCTACAAACCAAAGAATGACAAAACTACCTAGAATGAATTCTGAGCGTCAGTAGCAATTACATCAGATTTATTTATTAATATTTACATCCATCCTAAATTTGAAGAGCTAATGCTATTCTCTGTCCAATGCAGAATGGCTCAACAGAAACTCTCATGAATCTTATTTTCGCAACTCTTCAAGATAAACAACGAGACAAAAATTTGTTGGTGAGGATCTTCAATTGTATTTCCCATACATCTCATTGCACATCATTCACTATGAGCTCAGTTTTGTAGGCCTTTTGCACAAAAATTGACCAAATGGAAGGAGTAACATCTGTCATCATTTATTCAAATCTAATATAAAGGATTGAGTTTTGTTTAATATATGAAATATTTCAAGGGATTAAAATATGTTATGTACTTAAAATGTGCCCATTTCATGATAATAAAAATTATTAATGTTATTTTGTTTGATAGATAAAACAGTCATGGAAATCAAATCAACACTGTTGCTTATGGTATCCAATGATTAAGGCACAATTTTGTTTAATGCAAATAACCTGAAAAATGGGTCTTTTGGATCATGAAGTGTGGCCAAATATCATGAATAACAAAGAGCTTGAGGGAAACTTATCATAGGATGTTATTTCGGGCTGTGGAATCCAAGGTGAGAAATTCAAGTGGTTTAAAAGAAACTACTGTTTGGGATCAGATCAGGTTGCTTCTTAAGGGCACTGGGTTAATCAGGTATTTAAAATCCGGTATTTAGTTAAAATAGTGTCTTCCAAAGTTGATCTCCTTAGTTGAAAAATCATGAAGTGTGACCAAATATCATCAATAGAAAGAGAGAGGGAAGCATAGTGCAGGATGTTATTTAGGGTTGTGGAGTCCAAGGTGAGAAATTCAAGTGGTTTAAAAGAAAATAGTGTTTGGGCACCAAGCAATTAGGCTGCTTCTTAAGGGCACTGAGTAATCAGGCATTTACTTAATCTCCGTAGTTGTAAAAGTGTGAGTCTTTTGGCTCCTAAATGAGAGGCAAATGCTCCATCTTGTATATGTTGACTCTGCCTTGTTAGTGACAGAGGGTCAGAGATTATGTAAAAGCTATAGCTATTGCTGTAATTGTATATAGTCAAATAGATATTTTGGGACTTCAAGAGTGTAATTTTAGGCATCATTGCCTCATTGGTCATGTTAAAGATGCCTAGCAGGCCATACAACCACCTCACGCTTGAACTTATGTAGGAATGAACCTCAGTCCATAATTGTAGAAAGTGTAAAGCCAGTACGAAACCCGTACACACGTGAAGAATCACCATCCATCATAGGCAACCAAGGCCTCCTCCAAAAGATCCATACCCATGATGTTCAACTGCTTGAGTAACTGCAAAAGTTCAGAAAAGGCATTGGCAGCCAAAATGTAAAGAAAAGGTGAGAGAGCACATCCTTTCCTGATTTCCCACGAGGTAGAAAAATACCTAGAGATGGGTATGGTGGAGACATCAAAAGGATTGATAAGGAAAAAAAGTTCCAATTCATCCATCTCATGCTTGAAGAGGTTTGTTCTTGAGATAGTATGATAGGGTTTATGGCTTCAATTATGGTCTGTAGTTTCCTCTCATTTATCTTGGAAATTAATTGCAGATATTAATTTTCTCTACTACTTGAATTAACTTCAAATAGCAGTGATTTTACAGTGTGACTTAGAGCATATTGTTGTTGAGCATAGACATGACAATAAACAGGGAAATGAAAGAAACAAGTCACACATGATGGAAAGGATTTCACCCTAGAAACTGATGTGGGTAAAGCCAGCTTGGTAGTGTGAACTGATCAACACCTCTTCTTCCTTCAGCAATGGGACATTTATAAAGTGCTTCATGGAGCATCAATTCCTCAACTCCTTGCTACCTCTTTCTCTTCCTTATGCTGCTTATCAACATCTTACAAAGAGCAATACAGAATATAAATTGGCACTGTTCACTCTCAATCTCCCTTCTGCCTTTGCTCACCCAGGAATCTTGCCTCTTACTTATGCATTGTTGTAGATGTCCCTTCATATGCCAAATGTTCCCCAATCATTAGGAATTGGCTGAGAATGTTTCTTGGCTGTCGTTTAGCTTTTTGATTGTACCCGAGCAAACTTGCGACTTTGCAAGACCAGACACAAATGTGACACTGACACAAATGTGACTGTCATTGCCACCGTTACAAACACAATTGCCAATGACACAAATGGAAACATTGCTTTGGCAGTACCAACAATCTCAATAGCGTGCCAGTCAGTGCCCCAAATGGAACTGCCGGTTTGCATGACAATACCTTGTTCTGATCCAAATTTCATTGAGCTTTGAGTGGGCTGCTGAGGCTGACATTTTTCTTGATCCTCTATGGATCAAACTACAATTGTGATGCTGCTCAAAATTATCCATCAACTAAAAAATCTGTCTGATTCTGGAAAATCACCTTCACTACTGTTTTGTACCTAACATTTTACAGTGAGGTTGATCTCAAATTCTTGGTGTACTAGGACAAAAAAGCCAAAATGTCAAGGAGAGGGGCCATTACTCCCACACCCTACTTTGGCATCCATGTGGCACCTAAATGGTGCTACATCAGCAATTGAAATTTATCCCACAGTTGAGTTAGAATGCCACATTCTGAAATGAGCAGTGTACCCCGGTCCCCAAAGACGCGGGATGGGTAGAAAACGTCCCCTAGACGTCCCCAATTTTTGTTAGGAAATGTTTCGGGGACCGTTGATTTCTGGCAGGGGACATCTAGCCGTCCCCAGTATGGCTAGGGGATGTCTAGAAGTGCCCTATGTCCCAACACACAAAAAATACATTAAAAAAATGAAGTTTCCTGAGTTTTAACTCCTCTAAATCTGCACAATCTGCCATCAATGTGATGAATGGATTACAATTAAGTGGAAAGAAGTTGAAGGTCCAACTTAAGTGAGATGACAAGTAGAGTAAGCCTTATTGAATAGACATGCACAGGGGAGGTTGAATGGATGGTGCTCTTCTTTACAAATTGAGACTGTTCTATTCAGCATGTAGCGGTTAAATGACATTTTTCTTGATCCTTTATGGATCAAACTACAATTGTGATGCTGCTCAAAATTATCCATCAACTAAAAAATCTGTCTGATTCTGGAAAATCACCTTCACTACTGTTTTGTACCTAACATTTTACAGTGAGGTTGATCTCAAATTCTTGGTGTAATAGGACAAAAAAGCCAAAATGTAAAGGAGAGGAGCCATTACTCCCACACCCTACTTTGGCATCCATGTGGCACCTAAATGGTGCTACATCAGCAATTGAAATTTATCCCACAGTTGACTTAGCATGCCACATTCTGAAATGAGCAGTGTACCCCGGTCCCCAAAGATGCGGGATGGGTAGAAAACATCCCCTAGACGTCCCCAATTATTTTTAGGAAATGTTTCGGGGACCGTTGATTTCTGGCAGGGGACAGCTAGCCGTCCCCAGTATGGCTAGGGGATGTCTAGAAGTGCCCTATGTCCCAACACACAAAAAATACATTAAAAAAACGAAGTTTCCCGAGGTTTAACTCCTCTAAATCTGCACAATCTGCCATCAATGTGATGAATGGATTACAATTAAGTGGAAAGAAGTTGAAGGTCCAACTTAAGTGAGATAACAAGTAGAGTAAGCCTTATTGAATAGACATGCACAGGGGAGGTTGAATGGATGGTGCTCTTCTTTACAAATTGAGACTGTTCTATTCAGCATGTAGCAGTTAAATGACATTTTTCTTGATCCTTTATGGATCAAACTACAATTGTGATGCTTCTCAAAATTATCCATCAACTAAAAAATCTGTCTGATTCTGGAAAAATCACCTTCACTACTGTTTTGTACCTAACATTTTACAGTGAGGTTGATCTCAAATTCTTGGTGTACTAGGACAAAAAAGCCAAAATGTAAAGGAGAGGAGCCATTACTCCCACACCCTACTTTGGCATCCATGTGGCACCTAAATGGTGCTACATCAGCAATTGAAAATTTATCCCACAGTTGAGTTAGTATGCGACATTCTGAAATGAGCAGTGTACCCCGGTCCCCAAAGACGCGGGATGGGTAGAAAACGTCCCCTAGACTTCCCCAATTTTTGTTAGGAAATGTTTCTTGGACCGTTGATTTCTGGCAGGGGACAGCAGGCTGTCCTCAGTATGGCCAGGGGATGTCTAGAAGTCCCCTATGTCCCAACACACAAAAAGTACATTAAAAAAAACGAAGTTTCCCGAGTTTTAACTCCCCTAAATCTGCACAATCTGCCATCAATGCGATGAATGGATTACAATTAAGTGGAAAGAAGTTGAAGGTCCAACTTAAGTGAGATAACAAGTAGAGTAAGCCTTATTGAATAGACATGCACAGGGGAGGTTGAATGGATGGTGGTCTTCTTTACAAATTGAGACTGTTCTATTCAGCATGTAGCGGTTAAATGCCCCATTATTTGTGGGTTAAAAAATGGCATGCTGTATGATATTAAAGGGAGCAATTGAAGGGTGTGGATGCTTATATAAGCAGCTCCAATGCTATCATATGAAAAAGGTGGGAAGCAATAACTAAGAGCTCCTTTTGGTGAAGATTGAAGACTTGAAAATTCTTGTCATTTATGTGCATATTGCACAGTAGAACAATGCTGCCCTTGTTCCTAATGTTTTTTTTTGGAATAAAGTTATAAACTGATATATCATATATGTTTTGGACCACTAAATTAACGTAAGATTATTATCGTTATGCATTGCTTCTATTTCTATATTACAATGTTTTATGCAACAATGAATTTGAAATGTGTTATGGATACGCAATCATTTACGGCAAATTTTGTAGACCATTATGTTTTGTACATGTAATTATGTAAATTACTTGTCTTGAACTCTCTCCTTCATAAACGACAGTGTAATTATTATATATATCCACATTGAATATTATGTTAAATCTTGATTCAGCTCTAATGTTATGTAACAAGGTTCTATAACATATATGATGAATGCCTTATCAATGTTATCATATGAATATTTGAAAGTTCCTATGTTTTAAATTTTTTCCCTATTTTTAATAGCTGTCCCTTGCCGTACCCTAAAAAATGGCCTCCAAAAAAATCCATCCTGCAAGTCCCCCTGTCCCCTGTCGTTCCCATCCCAGAAACTTGGTGGAACATAGGAAATGAACTAAAATGGCAACTTTGAAATGCACTATAAAAAATTCTGGCTCTAAACATGTGCATTGGGTATCTAATGGTTGTAAATCTGATGTGTTGCGATGTGATTTGCTACTTTATACCATTGTTGGGTACAAGTTGTATAATAATGTGTAAATTGTACAACTATTCATTTTAATTTGTTTAAGTATTGGGTATTTCCTCCTTTTGTACCATCACAAGTATTAGTTACTTTATACCTTTGTTGGGTACAAGTTGTATAATAACGTGTAAATTATACAACTACTTTTCATTTTAACTTGTTCAAGTATTTGGTATTTCCTCCATGTGTACCATCATAAGTATTGCCCCCCCTGAAGTATTGGCTCCTCTCCCTTAATAGGAGAAAAGTAACTCTACCCAAAATCAATTTGCAAAGCTGAATAAAAAATCCATTTAGTTTGGAGATCAAACCTTAACTCCACCCAAAGTAAGATCCTTAGAAAGACAAGTATGCAACTCAGCCTTAAGTGACTGCAGCAAGGAGTTGCCTTTAGAGAGAATACTGTTGATAGCACAATCCATAACTTCTTAGTGATGATTTAAGTTTTTAACTCATTCTTGAGGTTCTCCATCTACATCTTAGTGTGAGGTAGAAAGAGAGCTGTACACCCTACTTTCTATTCATTGATTCTTTAGTAGATTCCCTTCTTACAGGTTTAAGCTGTCTAAGTAGGTAGTTCCTAGTCTAAATTGTGGCACTGACTTTAATTTGCATTCAGCTATGTTCGGCTTCTATGGAACGGAAAAATGCTGGGTGTACAACAATTAAAAGGGAGCATTCAAAACATTTGGGAAACAGTGAGGAATGTCAGATATGTCTGGAATCACAAAGAAAGCAAATCATGGTGAGTTACATTTACATCAACGCTAGGAAAGGCTCATACATTTAATTATTGTTCAATTTTATCATCTTTGAATCAAACATTTTACACAGTGCAATTTCAACCTTAGCAGTAAAAACATTCTACAGTGTCTGCAATTTCAGCTGTTAGCATTATCTTTGAATCATTTATATTGCTTTTTCTACTGGTAATCAAAGTAGCATCTGGAATTCCTCTTCTTTTTGTGCATATAAAAATTTGTGGACACCGATGTATATGTTCACTTGATTTAATTTAAGGTACTGGCCATAGTTTTTTAGGGAAACTGTAGAATGAAGTGTGAAAAAGAACCAGGGATGAGAAAACATACAATAAAAAAGGTATATATATGATATATCAATGGTAGGTGGAAGAAAGGGACATGAATTCTTATTCAGGATTAAATAGTCCCCTTACAGAAAGGTACAAATAATCCAGCTCAAGAGATGATAACACAACATAAAATAATCCAGCTTGAGAGCTAATAAAATGATCCTTGCTTATTCAAAATTTGTTTGACAGAGATGGTACTGACTTCTGCCATTTTTATCTTTAGTGTGAAACTGGTTAGACAGTGTTTTCATTAAACCAATTTGTATTTTCATCTTGGCAATCAACTCACCGATGCAATGTGTAACTACTAAGCAAGTGTATATGTTCTCTTACCAACTGCACTCCAACTCAGCAAACTGCACATTATTGTCTAGTCTTTTTGTTTATTTTTATGCTGATTATGCACAAAAACATGGATATTATTTATCTTTTGTTTATACATTTATATTTTTTATGTTTTAGGTATGGATATCTCAGCTTTCCACATACCCATATCCTGGTAACTTAGCAATAGATCTAACTATAGTATGGATGCCTCTGGACAAAGCAGTTTCAGGAAGATAAGAGATATACAACAATACCTGTATCTGTACCTGCACAAAAACAAATTAGTTTATTGTTTTAAAGCTGATTATGCACAAAAATCTGTGGCATATTAATTTGCATCTTCTTGTTTAATACATTTATATTTTTTATGTTTTAGGTATGGATATCTCAGCTTTCCACATACCCATATCCTGGTAACTTAGCAATAGATCTAACTATAGTATGGATGCCTCTGGACAAAGCAGTTTCAGGAAGATAAGAGATATACAACAATACCTGTATCTGTACCTGCAAATTAGATTGTTTTAAAGCGATGAGCTCTAAAATCTGTGGCAATTAATTTGCATTTTCTTTTTAATGTTGAAATCAATGTACTAGAAGATTATCATTATTACTATTCAATCAATTTTAGTGTAGTTCAGGCATGTAGCATTTCAATGGCAAGCTCCCATTTTCAACTTTTGCTATTCTTTTGCTTTCAGTAGATTAAAAAATGTTTGATTAGAGCTGAATTACTTATAATTTTAGTGTCAATTAATTTGCATTTTCCTTTTAAAGTTGAGATAAATGTACCAGAAGATTACCGGTATTATTATTCAATTAATTTTGATGTTCCTCATGCACATTGTGTTTCAATGGCAAGCTTCCATTTATGCTTTTCTAAACACAAAACATGTACAGTGTAGATCCCTAACGAAATGTATGTAGATACATGTGCAGTCATTAGTAGCAGTCAAAGAGTCTTCAATTTTCCGAGTAATATTGATATAGTTTTATCATCTCTTTATGGTGTCGTCAGCATAGTTATAAAATATAGTCTTATCATCTCATGAGTGTGCAGTCATGTAGACTGTAGTGCTAAACTCTCACAGTGCTGTTTATATAGTTTTCTACTCTCTTCACTGGCTCAAAAGCTAGTGTCATGATTGATAGACGTTGCATGCTAAACTGTTTTTGCTGTGTATTTTGCAGGACATAAGAGTTATATTACAAAGAACAAGGGAAGATGTACAATTCATGCAGACCGAAAACCAAAAGCAAATTGGAATTGCTAGGTAAGTCACAGAGGGATAGAGCCCCAAATGTTGGAAAATGTTTACAATCATACATCTAGTTCTTATAATGTTACTTGAAATAAAGTACAATTTTGTGCATACCATGCAGCTAGTTGGAAACTGGTTTTGGAAATGACTGATGTTTTTGGTTACAAAATCTTTGTACAGGGAGTGAGGTCCAACGTCTTTCTATTCCCGCTGCTGGATATCACAGAGTTGTTGAAGAAAACAAGAACCTTTATAATGCCCTACAAGACCTCAAAGGTAGCTTCCCTAATTTCCTTTTGAGAAGGATGCCAGTCATTGTACTACTGCAATTTTAGTCACTAATTATCCTTACTGTTTTGAGGGCTTAGGTAACATAAGGGTATACTGCAGAGTCAGACCCTCTCGTGCAGGAAATTCTGGTTCCCAAAGCACAGTGAAATTTCCTGGGGAAGATGGGTCACTTCTCCTTGTAAATACATTGAAGACCGGGAAAGACGCACTGAAGACATTCAATTTTAATAAGGTTTTTGGGCCGTGTGTAACACAAGGTATTGAAAAACTAAATCATCTTGCCTTTCTTGTTTTGAATTCTGTTCAATTTATTTAATATACTTATTATTGTTTATGAATTGGCAGAGGAAGTTTACCTGGATACCCAGCCGTTGATAAGATCTGTGATGGATGGTTACAATGTTTGTATTTTTGCTTATGGTCAAACAGGATCAGGGAAAACACACACTATGGTGAGCATACTGTGAGATTTTTCATAGCATTGGTGGCGTTTCACACAAATTGCATTTTTGTAGTTAATAATTAACAGCAAAAATTGTTGGACATTCTTTACAGAGCCGGCCTGACCTTTTTAATTTCTTTAAATCCAGAGTGGCCCGACAGGCGGTTCTGAGAAGGAAATGGGGGTCAATTTTCGAGCCCTCAGTGATCTTTTCCAGATATCTCAAAAGAGGAAAGATTTGGTGAAGTACGAGGTTTCTGTTCAAATGATAGAGATATACAATGAACAAGTGAGAGATCTTCTTGCGACAGATGCATCAATCAAGAAATATCCTTTCGTTGTGTTTTGTATAATATTGATTTTTGATTGCGCTGTACCCACAGTAAATTAATATTGTATCAGTAATCCCCTAACTACCTGCAAATTAGATATTCGAAATAATGCACATAATGGATTTAGCGTACCAGATGCCAGCCTTTTGACTGTTAAATACACCTCTGATGTCTTGGACTTGATGAATTTTGGTCAAAGGAATCGCACTGTTAGCTCTACTGCCCTCAATGACCGCAGCAGTCGCTCCCATAGGTTGGAGGACTTATGTACCATTTGCATGATGTCTTCATTTAAATATTTTGTTTGTGGCCAATTCTAAAAGTGTTCTTTGCAGTGTATTGACTGTGCATGTGCAAGGTACAGATCGTGTTTCTGGATGCACCTTTCGTAGCTGCCTCCATTTGGTGGATCTTGCTGGAAGTGAGAGGGTGGATAAATCAGAAGTAACTGGAGATCGGTTGAAGGAGGCCCTACACATCAACAAGTCCCTTTCATCTCTAGGAGATGTCATTGCAGCACTGGCACAGAAGAATTCACATGTACCATATAGAAACAGCAAGTTGACTCAATTGCTTCAAGATTCATTAGGTGCTTTACCCTAATCCATTAAGAAAATGTAGGGTTTCCTTATGCTTAATTTTTCTTTTGAGTCTATTATAATTTATAACACCATACTATGCAAATTCATACACCAGGGGGTCCAAGCAAAGACCTTGATGTTTGTGCACATAAGTCCTGAATTGGATTCGTATGGAGAGACACTAAGCACTCTTAAATTTGCTGAAAGGGTGGCTTCTGTTGAACTTGGCACTGCTCGTGTGAATAAAGAAAGTGCAGAAGTCCGCGAGCTTAAAGAACAGGTAAATGTTTAAAAAATTCACAGTAGTTCTCAGATACATTACCGAAAAAATTATTTGCATAAATGTGCTGTTAAAAATTCATAGTATTAGCTCTTAGATACATTACCACAAAAAATTATTTGCATAAATGCACTGTTAAAAATGTTAACCAAGTCTGAAATATGCATGTATATGTTAATTTTTTTTTAAGTAATAGTTTCTCAAATACATTACCAAACAAATTATTTGCTTAAATGCGGTGTTAAAAATGTTGATCAAGTCTGAAATATGCATATATATGTATGAGAAATCCAGAGTAGTTCTCAGATACATTGCCGCAAATATTATTTGCAAAAATGGGTTGTTAAAAATGTTAACCAAGTCTGAAATATGCATGTATGTGTTTAAAAAAATCAGAGTAGTCCTCCGATACATGACCAGAAAAATTATTTGTAGAAATACGCTGTTAAAAATGTTGACCAAGTCTGAAATATGCATGTATATGTGTGAGAAATTCAGAGTAGTTCTCAGATACATAACCACAAATATTACTTGCAAAAATGGCCTCTTAAAAATGTTAACCAAGTCTGAAATATGCATGTACGACATGTTTAAAAAATCAGAGTAGTCCTCTGATACATGACCAGAAAAATTATTTGTAGAAATATGCTGTTAAAAATGTTGACCAAGTCTGAAATATGCATGTATATGTGTGAAAAATTCACCACAAATATATTACTCGCAAAAATGGCCTCTTAAAAATGTTAACCAAGTCTGAAATATGCATGTACGACCATGTTTAAAAAATCAAAGTAGTCCTCTGATACATGACCAGAAAAATTATTTGTAGAAATACGCTGTTAAAAATGTTGACCAAGTCTGAAATATGCATGTATATGTGTGAAAAATTCAGAGTAGTTCTCAGATACACTACCTCAAATATTACTTGCAAAAATGGCCTGTTAAAAATGTTAACCAAGTCTGAAATATGTATGTATATGTGTTTAAAAAATCAGAGTAGTCCTCCGATACATGACCAGAAAAATTATTTGTAGAAATATGCTGTTAAAAATGTTGACCAAGTCTGAAATATGCATGTACATGTGTGAGAAATTCAGAGTAGTTCTCAGATACATTACCTCAAATATTTACTTGCAAAAATGGCCTGTTAAAAATGTTAACCAAGTCTGAAATATGTATGTATGGTGTTTAAAAATTCAGAGTAGTCCTCTGATACATGTTCAGAATTTTTTTTCTATAAATACGCTGTTAAAAATGTTACAAATTCTGAAATATGCTACTAGATGTTTTTACTGAAATATGCTAGTATATGCTTAAAAAAATTTGAAGTAATAGTTCTCAAATACATTACCACAAAAGTTATTTGCATAAATGCGCTGTTAGAAATGTTAATCAAGTCTGAAATATGCATGTATGTGTGTGAGAAGTTCAGAGTAGTTCTCAGATACATTACCGCAAATATTGTTTGCATATATGTGTTTGAAAAAATCAGAGTAGTAGTCCTCCTATACATGACTAGGAAAATTATTTGTAGAAATACACTGTTAAAAATGTTAACGAAGTCTGAAATATGCATTGATAGTTTGGGTAAATATTTCAGGTAAATATGTGTTTGAAAAAATCAGAGTAGTAGTCCTCCTATACATGACTAGGAAAATTATTTGTAGAAATACGCTGTTAAAAATGTTAACGAAGTCTGAAATATGCATTGATAGTTTGGGTAAATATTTCAGGTAAATACTAACCATACCCGTTTTCTCTCTGCAGGTAGATTTTTTGAAGAAGGCATTATCAAGAAAAGAAGCTGAACTTGGGAACTCACAGGCTGTGAAGGCATCTCCACTTATTATTGAGAGGCACAAACCCAAGATAGAGAAAACCCCGGTGCGTTCTCGCCGATTAAGTCTTGATGGCCCTGGATGTGGAAATACTGAACAATTCAAAGAAGGAATGAGCAAACTGCAGGTACACTTGCATAACATTGTCATCCTCACATTTTTCTCCTTTGCGTTACACTCAAGCAGTAAAAGGATATCAGTTGGTCTTAATTGCTTGACTTTTGGTTGCAGGACCGCAACAATATTTCTAATTTTGGGGTAGTTTCTCTTGGGAAAAAATTAATGGACACTGGTGACAATGCGAAGCTCAATAATACTGAGATGCATACCAGCAAATCAATTGGCTATGGAAGTGACCGTCGATGCAGCTTGAATGGGAAGGCTAATCTCCCACCCAGAACACCTGAACACCCAAGCATGGGGAATGAGTCTTCAGAAAAAATGAAATCAGAGGCTAGGACACTAAATGTAATTGTGACAGCACCCAAAAAACCTTCAAACATCAAGAAGTCACTGCAGACCTTTGGAAGATTCATGAATGTTAGTGAAAGAAGGTAATGTTTATAAGCACATGAACACAAGAGCCATCATTATGGTGTGGGCAAGTATTAGTTAATATATGAGTCTGTTGACTTCTTTTTATGTTTGCAAATCAGAAGTCCAAAGCAAGCGGAATCATCGTTGTCTCCAGTCTCCAGTGTTGACCGCAGATTTTCGAGTGGTGGACAAATTCATCCTTCGCCCAGGAGGCAGTCACTTACAGGTGCCTTGTCTAGGCGAGCTTCTATTGCAGGAAGGTTACCTGCTGAATCAATGCCAATCGCTTGTAAGTCATTAGCAAAAGAGTAAGCATTCTACAAAATACATGTGGCCAACGAAATGGTCAAATGTATTCTTTGTTAGCAAGAGGTAACCACATGACATAGGCTGTTTTAGGGTGATTAAATATGTACATTTTTGTATCTATTTCAGCTCTACAAAGACATGTTGAGTCACATTACAAGACCCCAAAACGGTGGATGTAACATATAACCTGCACATAGCATTCTAGGGATTCAAAAGGGGTGTGTGCCCCAAAGTTTGTATTGGAATAAATTCGTCATTCTCTTTCATTCACTTCTGTTCATTTTTGTCATAGCTTTAAGATAGTTTTGTCTGGGATAGGTTTGGCCATCTTGCTGGAGTAAATTAATTTCTTTCATTCTGCTGCTGCCATACTCTCTTGATCAATCTTAACTGTTGCTGAATTTTGGAGTGGGCGTCCGGCAAACTCAAATTTATCAGGCAGCTTTAATGTTGTCTAATTTATCAGGACTCGGGAATTTAATTACACAGAAGTTTGAAATCTGTCTCAAATCAAGTACCGACTCTTGGGTGTAATGTCTTATTGGATTGTGACATTGTCTAGAACTTGAATTTTTTAATATGCTTTGCAGGATTAAATTGTGTCACAAAGAAAGATCAAATTATTGCATGTAATCTGGTAGGACATGTTTCATGTGAAAGGATGTCTTGAAAACAATTTAATTTAATGTCCAGAAACTGTTTTTCGTACTCCATACACGTTTGAAACTGTTTATAACCATAAGCCATCGTCTGGTTTTTCGTACTCCATACACGTTTGAAACTGTTTGAAGGATTACTGAAATAAACCCATGTGGAGAGCATTGAGTGACACGGGGATCTTCTCATCCAATTACAATATAAAACAGAACATGTCTCCGCAGTTGTCATTGATTTCTGTTCAAAGTTAGCAAGCAAGATCCTAAATTATCAAGCAGTGTGCAACATGTATGGATCAGTGCACAAATTTAAATGAAATTAAAATTTGAATCGATCAGTGCACTATTGTTTTCATGGAAAATAATTAATGATTACAACACAATGTTAATTTTTGTGGTTTTTTTAATTCAAGATGTTCTCCACCTAGCACAAGCCAAGGGGAGGTAAGGACCACAAGCATTTGTTAATAGGGGGAAGAAACAGTGAATTTAATCAACAGCTTAGGGCTCTCACCTTCTAATACTTTCTCCATTGGCATAGCCAAAGGAAAAACATTGTAAATGTTTGTTAATTGAGGGAAGAAACAGCAAACTTAAATCAATGCCTTGGGCATCTCACCCTCCAGTGACAAAGCTCGTCTCATAATTCTTAAGAGTGTAGGGTTAAACCCAGATACAACCCAATCATGTATTTGTATTAGGAATTTTAACTTCACACAAATATAGTTCTTGGGAAAGGCTGCTTTTACCATTCCCTTCTTGTGTGAATAAGAAATATGAAGATAACCTTTTTGTGAGATGTACTCATTTTACATTACCTTCAATGACTCCCCTACCTATTCTTGCAAAATATTTATGTTCTTTATCCAACACATGAGAATGAACATTATCTTCTTCCCAAAATGAAAATGCTCTTTATCTGCTTCCGACAAATTTGAGAAACAAAATAATTTAATTATAGAAATCGTTGAAACCCAGGGGATTTTCAACAAACAAATACACACAACTGAAGACATGAGCAAACGAAAACTAATGAAACATAAATCAAGAAAGAAGTGACCAGGGACGATAAAAACTTGTAATAACTTATTCATTATTGTATCCCTGTAGCTTAAATCCTATTATTATGCCAATAGGTATCAAGACAATTGGCAGCCAGTAGTGGTGTGCTGCAATTTCTGTAAGTTGCTAACAATTAATTTTAATTTTGAATTTGATGTCCATTGGATTGATGCTAAGAAGTTGTTCCTTTTTCTTGGAAAAATCAACTAAAAAATCAAAATATCATGGCCATATAGTGGAGTTTGAGACCCATTTTTTTGGTTAGAAAGATGTTTTCAAGCTACAATTTGTCCCCAGTTTGTAGATAATTTAGAAAGAATATAATCAAGTTATTAACAATTGTGGTATATGAAAAATCTAAAATAAGAGCCTTGAGATTAATATCTCTCAAGAATTTTTCAAATAAGATGTATTTACGATATCTGTTCTTGTTGGTTATTCTTTTGAAACCTTTATAGGGTCCTCTCTTGTTGAAAGTTATTTTTTAAACACCAATTGAACTTAAGACTTGAGATATAACATGCTGTGAAAATATTGTCTTTCCTTGAAATCAATTTCTTTATCATAACATTGTCATATAGTTGTTTTTTTGACAATAAGAATTTACATTGTCGTATCATAACTATGTTTGATGTTTATATAGTTGATACCTTAATTTATGGTAAACATGAAGCCCATTGAAAACTTTTATGGACTCGCTTATATTATAATGTGGGTATTCATTGAGACAATTTTTGTTGATTTATCTTCATTGTACCCAAGATGATGGTTCAATCTTTCTATTATATATGAATTGTAATGCTTTATGTTTGATGTTTATATGGTTGGTATCTTGATTTATGCTAAACATGAAGCCCATTGAGAGTTTTTATGGACTCACTTATATTATAATGTGGTTATTCGTTGAGACAATTTTTGTTGATTTATCTTCATTGTACCCAAGATGATGGTTCAATCTTTCTATTATTTCAATATGAATTGTAATGCCTTATTCATCCGACCATAACCATTATCCAAGAGACTATATATTTTGTGGCAAAACTTTTCTAATGTTTTCTAATTCTTCAAACAATTTTTCTCCCACTTCATTTGGGCTATTTCTTATTTTGTTCCCTTGTGCATAATCTATCTTTGATTGTTGCTCATGTACCTTAATGTACCTTCTAAGGATCATAAGCAACAATCAATCATATTGAATTATTAAAGTGTGTTCAAACATTATATTTTCTTGTAGGTATTTGGGTTGGTGATGTAATTAATTATAATTTTAATCATAATGAAATCTTTACTTTTGTGTTGAAATATCATTTTTAATAAATGATTGTCAAATTAATATGTTTGCTTGCTCAACTTTTGCTCTCCTATCCTCCTTTATAACTTTATTATAGATGGCCTCTAAATGTACATGCTTTATTCCCCTTAACCTCTAAATATACATGTCTTATTACCCCAACTACAATCATTGACTAATTTAGGTTCAATCTCTACTAGAGTTGATCTTGGTTCCAATTACACAATTTCTTTGTTGATCTTGCACAATATGCTCTCATATTACTGTTTGTTTGGTTCCATCCTTTGTGAGTGGGTCGATATAAGTAATGCTACGATCTCCACAATAATGTTGATGTTTATCATATACATGCTTTATTACCCTTAACCTCTAAATATACACGTCTTATTACCTCAACTAAAATCATTGACTAATTTAGACTCAATCTATATTAGAGTTGATCTTGGTTCCAATTACACAATTTCTTTGTTGATCTTGCACAATATACTCTCATATTATTGTTTGTTTGGCTCCATCCTTTGTGATTGGGTTGATATAAGTAATGATACAGTCTCCACAATAATGTTGATGTTTATTATATACTTAGTTTCTTTGTGATTATTGGATTTTATGGAAGTATGATGTCAATAAATATTGATGACTTGTGTGTTTCATGAGCAATTTTGATTTATATATAATTGTATTTGTTTTCTTTATATTGCAATGTAGGTGAGGAAATTTGTTTAGATACACAAGTGCCCTAAATAACAACCCGTAAAGTGGTAATGAGGCGTAATTAAATATAAATATATAGTACAAATTTGATTATCGAAACATGAAATTCTAATATAGATCATAGAAAGCATAGAACAACTTGAAATAATTTGAATGCTAGGAAAGATTAGAGAATTAAGGTTAGAGACAAATGCACCAAAAATAGTGAATCTAGATGCACTAGTTAGTGGTAATATGTTTAAAATAGGTTCGGATAACAATATGAACAACTCCTATTTTTTTTGAATGTAAAACCTTGCTAACTAGTTTCATGGGGTGTGAAAATGAAAGGAATCCTAAAAAATAACACTATATGGGATGGGGTGGATTCGACTTAGTAAATGTGTTCTTTGTGTCCTAATCTACAAAACCTAGTCTCAATATATTTGGATCTATTGCGAATCACCAAGAAATTAAACTCTAACTCATTGCAAAACCCCCAAAAAAGACGGATGTTAATGTCTATCCCTCCATTATCAATAAGCCTAATTTGTGGCCCAAGGGGGACTCAATGGATAAATTCTAACTGGGAATCTAGATGTGATATTGCAGAAAACGTATTGTGAATGATAGAATTCAAAACAAAGAAGACAATTGACACCAAATGTATAATTGTGATTACAAAGTTTTATTATGCAAAATCTTGTACAAGATTTGACAGGTCGGATGTCTACTTACTTTTTGCTTTTATGTGTATCGCCACTCATCTACAAATAATAAAAGAGTGCAAGATGAACCATCTTTTGGACCATTACAATGGTTGTTAACAATTTCTTCACAATTAATCATCAACGCACCATCTCTAGATGATGTTATTGCAAACTTGTGTAATGCAATATTGATACTGCAAGAAATGTGGAACATTGTAGAGGAGTTGGGACCTCATGATATGTACATGTTTGTGTGGGATGATGTTGAACCCATTGGTGAAGTTAGATCGACAACAAAAAATGTTATGGTGCCACGAATCATTTGAAGTCCCAGACACTCTTGAATCAACTAGCCCTCTTTAAAGAAGATTGGTCCCCATTAGATGCAATTGTAGAAGATGCAAAAATTTGTTGGCAACTTGACCCTGTGTGAAGCATTTTCATTGGAAAGGTGCATGACCCACTTTAATGATATAAACAAGATGAATCTATTGTTGTCTTTTCCATTTGACCTCGGTGTCTTCGAATTGATCTGAGTTTGCGGGTGCGTTATAATTAAGATTGATTTTTGATTGTTGAAGAGTCTTTGCAACATATGAAGTATTCAACCAAGGTGTAAAGTAGTGTCACAATATTTTTGCGTTGAAGAATGTATGCAACCCAAGCTAAGAATGAAGATTGGGCTCAAAAGTGTCCTATAACTTACTTGGTGATGGTGTAGGGATTGTATTGAAATGGATGAATCTTGCGATAAGGTCATGTCCGTATTTCCTTTTTTAGGTGATTCCATACCTGATCACCAACCTAAAAAGTGTGTGACGTGTAGTGTTTGTCATGACATTGCTTATATTTAGAATTTTCTTACTGCAAAATGGTTTCCACTTGTTGCTGAATGTGCTAATTGAACTGAACAACTTTGTCAACTTCCTTTTGAGATGAGGGAGTTTCTAGTATTGATAAGATACATCAATGGGGTGCTGGAGGTTGGAAACCACAACATACCTGAAAAGGGATGGGTGTGGTAGAGTTGTGCAAAGATTTATTTTATCTATGTTGAATGAAAAAGATGCTTTCATTCCACGTGTATTGTTTCTAAGAGCTTTACATTTCAAGAACATGCACGATCATCCTAATCTATCCATTAGTCTAAGGATGGAATGTGATAGACTTGTTGAACTTTGTGTCCATCATGACCAAAAGTCTTTTTCGTGAATTCCCCACAAACCTCGTGTCCCTATTAGAGATGATAGTTTATGGAAATCCAAATTGGACTCAAACATGTTTAAAGTATAGTTTGGCTGTTTGTAGAATAAACAAGGTGTGAGAATTTTCATATTTGAGAATATACTTACTACTATATAATCATAACTATTACCATGCTTGGTAGTATGGTAGCCTGTGAGTTAATCCATGGAAGTGTATTCCCACAATCTCATTGGAACCAACATGTATGTATGCATATCTTGCTTTTTATTTCCTAATATGGAAATTGTGTATACAATACAAGAATTGATATATCTAGTGACGTTAGACTTGAGGTGTAGCCAATAAATACTTTTGTAACACCACAAAGGTATTTTCAACTCCGAAGTGTCGTAAAAACTTGTTGTAATGAACTTCCCATATTTTTGTCTCTCTTCCTTATGCAATACACACAAGTGACCAAAATGATATGCATGTCCAAGAATATTTGGTTTAGGCCTTTCTTCTATGGCGGAAATATTGGTTGGTAACTCTTTGTGCATCTACTATGTATCGTAGATACTTTATCTTCCTCATAGAAAATGAACATATATTCATGTTTGCATATGGCTTCTGCTTTTGCAAAATGTTGAACACTTGTTGAATATGTCATGAGCGTTGATCCCATGTTTTTTGGAAGACTATAATGTCATCAAGGTAGACTACAACAAATGAATCTGTGAATGGTCGAAGGATGTTGCTCATTATTTGCATGAATGCTTTTTGTTGGTAAGGTTGAAAGGTATAACTAACCACTTAAACAAGTTTTCCTTGGATTTATAGGTTGTATTCTAGATGTATTTAGGTTTAACAAGAATATGATGACACCCAATCATAAGGTCAATTGTGATGAAGAGTTCACCACAAAGTTGGTCTAATAGATCCTGAATTATTGGAAGAGGATATTAGTTATTCATTGTATTCTTGTTGAAATATTTTTACTTGATGCAAAACCTCCACTTGCTATCCTTATTTGATGCTAAAAAATTTAGGTTTCCACAAGGTGATGAGTTGGACCTAATGTATCCTTTATCCACAAGTTCATAGATATTTTGCTTGATCTCTTTGTTTTCCATAAATTATTTACACCATAAAAATGCATTAGAAGAGGTGGTTATAAAATCAAATCAATAGTATGTTTTACCACACAATGCGTAGGAATTTTCTTAGGATATTTAAAAGTATCCTTATATTCATCCAACATGTTATGCATTTATTGAAGGAATCATGATATTATGAGATGCAAGGGAATTCTTCAACTTAGGAATGATCATTAAGAGTAAAAATTTATTTATAGATCCAAACAACTTCTTATGCTTATCAAAGCTAATGTGTGAGAGTTTAAGGATTCTTTTGGTATGCAATATCTCAGATCCCCAACATATATGAAAACATTTCTAGGATTCACTTCATATACTCCATGTTAATGATACAAATATGATTGACCAAGTAAAATATCACATGCTTCTATTGGTGCAACATTGTAAAGAACGACATCCTGAAAATGTTTGATTTTATACACTAGGAAATACTAATGAGTATCATGTTTCTCAAATGCTGGGATAAACTATCCAATTAGTATGGTTGTGGGTGAGGTGTTAGTGACATGTTCAAAATGTGACCACTCCAATAGAAATCAAGTACTTCTGATTTCCATTCTCAACAATGAAGTGTATTGGTTATCTATTGAGCCATTTTTGAGCATTGAACAATCAATATGCTTCCTCAAAATCTGAATTAGATAAAGAAACAATGTTGGTGGTACCTACATATCACTAGGCTTAGATTCTGTGCCATGTTTACCTATATGTAATACCATAGTTTGAGTATCCACCACTTTAAATTGTGTGAGTAGAGTCTTCTTAACGTGACACTCATATTATGTGGATTGAGTGCTACAATTACGGGTTGTACATCACTTTGTAGCCTTGGATTCATTACTATGATCATTTGATGGTGTCTCTATCCTTATTTGACTGTAGCTTGTCTTAAGACTTGGATTTTGCAATCTTATAATTTTTCTTCACACTTATAAGCAAATATGCAGGCTTCTCCTATTTTTGACCTATTTTTTAGATGAGAATTTATTTCGATTCTTGAATATTTACTTTTTTAAATATTTAATTTGTGGATAGAGTATGAAAAATGCTCGTGTATTCTTGAACAAATTGATAAAAAACTTGGTGGAATTGTGCAAACTTGATTCATTGGTCATCATATTTTCCAAATACTTCATGTGTAATGTTGTAATTATCCCACCATTTATTTACATAAAAGAAACTTTTAAAAGGGAAGATGTAGTATTTTCTATATAAAAGAATTGATAAACCATATAACATGAACGTGCAAGGTTAAATTAACGAGTAAGAATTTTATGGATTTGAATTATGAAATTATTATTTCCAAGGTTTCAGATTTACAACCGGATCCATCTTTATGTCGGGGTTTATAATTTTAAGTGGGAAACCACTTGATTAAAAACCAGCGAAAGATTGTTAAATTTTTTTGGTTAAAACTTATGTTTAAAACATAAGTAAGTTGATCCCCATGCCGACTGGTGTAAGGCAACTGCTAATTCAAATTTGAATTACAAGAGTTAAGTGGTAAAACACATCACCCGCCCTGTATATAATAGGGTGATCTCATTTGATATTGGTTACACATACACACACATTATGATGAATGATGTGAGCTATATGCAAGCATAAACAAAAAACATGAATGTAAAACATGTAAGATAGTGCTCGACATTGAGCGAATGGTTATAAAACCTTTCAAATGTTGTACTTGTGTGGAATTAAGGAATAGTGGGAGTGCTGGGTGAAATTCAATTCTCAAGAAAGATAAGTGATATTGTTCAGTAGATTTTTTTACCGAAAGGTTTTCCCACTTAAATATTGTGTTATGTGCTATTTACTTTCATTAATATGCATGCAATCTACGTTTTCATTCATTATCATTTGTTGTACATTTATAAACTATAGTTCTTGGTTGTTTTATATGGTGGATATCTAATATGTGGTTTATTATTTATTCTCGTCTTTTCTAACATGGTATCAGAGCAAGGAGTTTGTGGTTGTGCAAGATAAATCTATTTGCAGGGGAAAATTCATCTACAGATTAGTTGAAGAATATTTTTTGAAAGATTTCAAAATCTATGAAACCCTGTTATTTATTTCACATTTTTTTCAAAATTCTACAGGGGAAAAACTCTAATTCGATGTGAAATAAGTTAAATTTGGAAGTTTTAAATAATTGAGGAAGATCAAAATTGTGTTTGTGTCTTCCGCAATGTTTTGAGTGTTTGGAATTGTGTTTTTTAGTCATCCACGACCTTCCTCAATGTTTTTCAATCTTGCACAACTTTCTTCTTATTATGTTGTGCTTTTTTGTGTTGTGCGGATTTTTTTTTCTCTGCAACATTTTAATTATTATGCAAAACTCTTTTGTCTCGTGGCTTTCAAATTTGAAAAACTTTTATCTTCTTGCCTCTTGCTTCACAGCTTCCAGTGGCTTATTCTTTATGTTTTGTGGCCTCCCTTCTTGATACTCATACTTTTTTGAAAGTGTTTATTGAGTTACATGTAATCCCCTTTGTTTCAATTCTACGAAAGTATGTTGTTTTCATTTTACGGAAATCTATTTTTTGTTAAATATGCTGAACTCTAATCGTGGATTTCTTAACCTTTTTAAATCCCGGAGAACACTAAAATTTTCTAAGTTTTTTCCAATGGCTAGTTTATCTAATTTTTCAATGTATAAATATCAACTGTTGAATGGAACTAATTACAATATTTGGAGATTTAGGTTGAAATCCCATATTTATGGCCAAAAAGCCATGGGATCTTGTTAGTGGTTTTGAAAAACATTCCATTGGGAGACAAGCTAACCCTGAAATATTGAGTTCCTTCTCCCAAAAATTCTAGGAAGCCATGTCAATCCTATTGCAAAGCATAAAATATAAATTCTTACTGTACATATATTACACTTGGACTCTCTATTTGATGCATGGAACAAATGAAAAACCATGCATGAAGGTAATCGCCTTTCTAAGATAATTAAACTTATAATGAAATTGTTTACAACTCCCATAAAGCAGGATGAAAAGATATTCAATTATTTAGCTAAAATTAAGAATATTAAAGAAAATTTAGATGGATGCAACTGTGAGTTATTTCAAGATAAATTACTATATTTTATCATTTAGATTAACATTCATGAAAAATTCAGAAATTATATCTCAAATTTGAACTCTAAATATCAAAATGAACATGATTTCCTTGATTTGGATACTTTGTCTTCTCTCCTAATTCATGAAAAAAGAGTAATGAAGAAATTTGATTCAAAAGAGAATAAATCTTAAGCATTGTTCTCATAAAATTAGAAAACATTTAAAAATCATATTAAAAAAATCCAAATATAAACTTTAAATCCAAATGTAAAACTAATCCTAAAAATAATTGAAATAGTCAAAAGTTCAAAGTTAAGTATGTTGACACTTGTACTAAATGTGGAAAATTTGGTAAAAAACATCTAATTGTTATTATAATACATGAACACTTAATCTTAGAATTGCATAAATTAAACTCAAAAACATACTCTTTATTCTTGTAATTACATAGGAAGTATTACACCCATTTATAGAGGAGAGGTTGTTCCTATATTTAAGGAGAAATAATCTCCATACATATCTCCACACACAACTCTTAAAACAACTCCATGTTATTTTACGTGAAATGTTGTTTTCTCACAAAACTAATATTGTTAATGAGTTGTTTACTTAACAACTCATAACCAATATTTACTCACCACTCTTACTTAATTTACCATTAGGTAATTAACTAGTACAACTCAGTTATATTATCCTAGATATATAATCACTCACATAATATTCTATGATCACACTATAATATGAATATTCCTAACATTCAACCCCTTAGTGTGAACATGGGGCAAGAGCACCTGAAGACATGAGTTTGACAGAGTTTCACAGTTGTTACTAGATCTTGCTGTACATGATCACCTCTCTGGCTCACTAGTTGATCATGATCACCTCTCCATGTGAATCTATTCACTAGTTAATCGTCTTCCAATGAAATACGGTAGTTAGAGGATTGCACAATAGTTAGAGGATTGTACATATAAGCTTCCATATTGTAAACAAAGTCTTACAATATTGCTTCTTCCACACCATATCGACATCTCAGAAATGATTGTTAGAATCACATAGAAACACATCATTGAAAAATGAACCAAACATGCTAAATATAAATTTCTAACCAAATCAATTTGTGGCCCCCATCGTTGGTGATTGATGAGAGGCACTAAAATTCCTCCTTCCTCGAAAAGAAGGTTGAAAACTATTACCATAGAAATTCCTCACACTATGACAAAAAGTTCTTCATCATCAAAAGAGTCTTCATCTGAATCGTTTCTCTTCGACCAAAATATCTTTTTGATCTATTTTTTCATCAAGTAGATCTTTTGCCCCGCTTTTATTGTTCAGGCTACGCTTCTGATTCATTCCAGTAATAACATTTCTTTTAACCTTTAGAAGAAAGGTTTTGGTTTGAACTTTCCTTTCTTAGATGAGTAACTTGATTTATTCTATACATACATTACTTCTTCATATTCTTCATAATTACTCCCTGATCAATAATGTGGAGATTACTCCTTATAACGCTAATTTATTACCGTTGTCTAAAGTAAACAATAATATTTGAATATCTTTAGGCATACTATTTAGGAGTATTTTCCTTTAACATCATCATCCTTGACTAACTCTTTATTCCAGCTAGTGATTTAGCAAAGAACAAAGTTACTTATATGATTTGCCATTTTTGAGTTCACTTCCATTTTCAATTTCAAACCCGTAGCACGCATTGTTTAAAAGTGTAGTATTTTCTATTTCAGCTTTAGAACCAAATATTTGTCCAAGAGACTCCCAAATTCTTTTACAATTTTGTGAAATCCACATGATGCAGATATACGTTGTAAACCCGACCAATGGTACCCAAAGCTCTCTGATCTATTGGCCTTTCCCATTTAGTGAGTCATGCACATCGTTGGTCGGATTGCATTAACTTTAACTACACCCACAGTCATTTTCTATAAATACACAATTGCATATTAGTTTCCATGTATGGAAATATTTCCCTTCAAACTTTTCATTCAGATTTAATTTCTCCATTATTTTGTACAATACTAATGAAAAATATAGAATTGAATCTGGTACTTAAATTTTTTATATAGAATACCTTTGAACCTCCAAGAAAGCCAAGTCTCTGTATTAACAACTTAAAATTATTGGAAATTGGAGAAAACTTTCAATAGAAGAATTGATGTGCTGAATTCGATATCTGCATTGTGAAATCCATATTTCTTCAAAACCATATCGACATCTCAGAAATGATATGTTAGATCCATAGAAACACATCATTGAAAATTGAACCAAAACATGCTACATATAAATTCTACCAAATCAATTTGTGGCCCCATCGTTGGTGATGATGAGAGGCACTAAAATTCCTCTTCTCGAAAAAGTGAACTAGTTACTAAGAATCTAATCAACTAGGACAAAAAAGGTCTTCAGCATCAGAGTATTTCCATCGGAATCAGTTCTTCTCGACCAAAAGACTTTTTGATTCTATCCTTCTATCAAGTAGATCTTTTGCCCTCTCTTGTATAGTTCAAGGCCTCGCGTTATGATTCATTCCAGTAAATACATTCGTTTTACTTTAGAAGGGAAAGGTGGTTTGAACTTTCCGTTTAGATGGGAAGTACTGATTTATTCTATACTACATACTTCTAATATTTTCATAATTCTTCTGACTCAAGTAATGTGGAGTACTCCTTATAAGCGAATTATACCTGCTTAAAGTAACATAATATCTTATATTTTTAGGATACTATTTAGGAGTATTCTTAACTCATCATCCTTTACTAACTCTTTAATTCCAGTAGTGATTTAGAAAAGGAAACAAAAGTACTCTATATGATGACACTTTTTGAGGCACCCATTTACCCAGTACAAGCATTGTTTAAGTGAGATTTTCTATTTTCAGGCTTGCAGAAACCCAAATAATTTGTCACGGAGACTCCCAAAAGCTTGTACAAATTTTCGTGAAATCAACAATGATGCAGAATACTTTTGATAAAACCAGACCAATGTTACAAGTCTCTGATCGATGGCATTATCAGTTAGGGAGATCATTCACAACGTGGCTGGAATTGCTTAACTTTAACTACACCACCACAGGCATTCTATAACTACAATTGCATATGTAGTTCCAAGGTATGGAAAATTCATTCAAAACTTTTCATCAGAATTCAATTTCCCATATTTGTACCCTTACTAATGAAAAATATAGAATGAATCCTGGTACTTAAATTTTTATCTAGACTACCTTTGAAACCTCCAAGAAAGCAAAGTTCCTCTGTATTAACAACTAACATTATGGAAATTGGAGAAAATTTCAATCGAAGAATTGAGTGCTGAATCCGATATCCGCATTGTGAAATACCATATTTATTCAAAACTACGCTAGGTGCTGCTGCCTGAATGAAATTTTGTTGTATTTTACCTAACAAAACACGCGCGTTTTCAAAGTTGCAAATTATAAAAAAACCTAGTCTGAAAAACAAAAAATACAATCTTTTCTTTGAGATGGATTTGATCAGAAAATAACGAAAATTTTTCGCAATCAGGCGCACATGCTTGGGTACTAAATGAAAATTAAATAGTAGAATTGCATAAATTAAACTAAAAAAACATACTCGTCTTCTTGCATTACATAGAAGTATTACACCATTTATTTAATAGGATAGGGTTGCCTATATTTAAGGAGAGATAATATCCCTAAATATCGCACACAAACCTCCACGTGTTTCACGTGAAATTTTTATTTCTCTTAAAACTAATAATGTAGATGAAGTTGTTAATCAACAACGTTCATAAACAATATGCACTCCCCCACTCATAATTACATGTACCAGAAGTTAAATTAACATTACAAACTCATATTATGGGTAATGTGGAAGTTGCTGACAATATAGGGTCATCCGTGGATGTCCGATTGTAAAAAAACAGCGAAAACGAAATCTCAACTTGTAGGGATTATTAGCTATTAAGTGCACGTCTAATATTAGAAAAAAAAATATCAAACTAGAATAGTAGCATTCGGAGGAGAATCTAGTTTCTAAAATATTTTGGTTTTAAAGGGACAAAGTTTAGCATATTAAACACTTTGACACAAAACTAAGACTATAGTTTTTTTTGAAAAAAACACTTAAGATTTGTAGTACGTTTGCCGAATTTGGATGGACCAATTTGTTTTTTTATTTTTCCTGGTGAAACGTTAGATTGTAGCTTGTCTATCTGGGGATGATTATTTTTGTAAGCGTATCAGCGACTCCTTTGCACACCTTGCCCCCGCCACCCCCCTAGACGCCTTATTCCCACTCTCTTTCTCCCCCTACCCCCCACCTATTCCCCCCTCCCCCTTCGCTAATTGTACCGCCTTTTCCCCTCTATAACTGCCGCTTCGAAGCATCCCCTCTTACTCCCCCTCCCTCCTCACCTCAATCCAGCTCCTCTCCCCCTGCTCTATCCCCCCGTCCCCTGCCCCCTCATTCGATCCACTTCCTTACCCCCACTCAGTTTCCCCTCATCCACCGTGCCTTGGTAAGCCTTGCGCTATTTTATCTAACCTCCCACATTACTTTAGCCCTGTCGACCTCCACCTCCTGCCCTATGCACCCCCTCTCCACCACCTCCCCCCCCCCCTTTCCCTCGCTTCTCCCTCTCTTTTTCCCCCCACTCACCTTCACCTGTTTTCACCATGACTTTTTCTTCTTTCCTTGTCTCCTACCTCCCATCTAATACCTATCCTGTTTGCCCCCCTCCCCCGACTCCTTCTTCTTCTACCCTCCCCCCTCTATACTTCTCCGTCCCCCCCCCCTTTTCACCCCGCCCCCCCCTCCTATGATCTTCTTCTCCACCCCTTTCCCCCTTTCTATTTTCCTCCCCACCGGCCCGCTGGCCTCCCCATTCCCCACCCATGTTACCTCATCCCTCGTCACCCCCCCCTCAACCCCAACGCTCACCCCCTCTCCGCACCTCCGGAGTGATCTTAATATCCCCCAGGCCGGGCGGTGGGGGCACCTCCCAAAACCCTGTTCCCCTATCCGCCCGCCCCCCTACCTCCGCCCCCTGTCCTTTACCTTGCTCCTTTCGTTCCCCCCCCCACTCTCTCTCTTCCTCCCGTTTTTAGCAATAGATTTTTTTAGAATTGGTTCCGTGAAAGTGGTCTGAAAATATTTAGAAAACGAGCAGCACTTTCCGTTTGACCCGCCCATTAAATTATAACAAATATCAAAATAAAATATAGATTTAAGTGTTAGGAATTTGTCAATGCTTGGGCTGAGTATAATTTTTAGCATATTTTGATAAGCGAAACAAAAGTTACAGTCCTAAACAAAGACATTGCCATTCACAGGAGAAAACATGTTTAAAGACCACGATCGTTAGGAAAAAATTATAAAATGATAATTTATTTTTATTATTTCACTTCTAAAACAAAGTTCTATGAAAGCTAAGAGTCTCCCTACGCGAGGACACAATTTTTGTGAAATGTTTCAGTTTTTTCGCATGGTTCAAGTATTGGACGAGCAGATTTGAGGTTTTTTGAACTTTACACTCATAATTGACATTCCAAGCTTGGTGGGGAAAAAAAAAGATTTTCCGAGGCCGTCGGTTCAGCAGATCGATCCGCTGATCGTGGGTTTATTAAAAAAAGCATCGTAGTTTTTTAACACAAAAAAAAACGGTGAGTTGCGCGTTATTTAAAGCACGCTGGGATTATAAATATATGTACACCCACATCCCAATGTCTTAATTACCAATGTGATTTTACCTATGACATTAACCGTCCGGTGATGAATTCTATCACTTCTGTTCTTTTTTGCCCACGTTTTTTCTTATCACTGGAAGAAAAAACATCAGGGAGACCAAAAAATGACGTCAAAAAGGAGAGTAATTAAGTAAAAAAACACCAAAAGAATTAGAGGCCAGAAAAAATCAAAATGCTTGAGCGAATGCGGAAACTCATGAATCAAGAAGAGGTCACTCTTCAACCCTAACTATTGTAAGCAATGGAACCAGGTAAGTTCTAATGTAAATGTGAAGTGAATTAAATATTGATGAAGAGTTTTTTGTACTGTCAATGTTGAACGAAGAATTAAATACTCATGCATGTAGCAAATGTTGAAAATGAAGGAGACAATGAAATGTGATAAGGATATTCATGTTGAAACTGTAACAAACAAATTGACAAAAACACTCTAGGATTTAGTAAGAAACCTAATTTTTTTTATTGACATTGATGAAAAACACTTGAAAACCAATGTCTGAAACAACCTTTTGACGACAAATCCAGAAGAAAAAAAAAAAAAAAAAAGAGGAAAAAAAAAAAAGCCACTGCAATTTGGGTAAGCATTTTAAATTTTAATGGATTCCCAAAGATGTGAGGGTTGGTTAGTTTGATGAACATTGATAAAATGAGACCTACATTAAACACTTAGATTGACAAACCTCAACAATACTGTGGTCAAACCTCTACAATCGTTGAAACTCAGCTGCAATTCACACGTTGGTTGTTAAGAGACGCACTAGGATAGTAAATTGTGCGTCGTGTACTTGTACTATTGTGTAAGTGAATCAAAAAAAATAAACTTGGTAGCGCAAACAAGTTTAATGTTGTGAAGTTAATCGAAAAACTATAAGAAAGCAATCCGCAAGAGTAATATCCTTCAATCACTAATAATAGATTTTGGGCATTTTAGCAGAAGCCCCGTGTAAAGACAAAAATATATTCGGATGCTATAAGAGTAAGTGTTATTAAATTTTGGCATGATAACACTAGATTTTAATAAAGAGATTGTTATAAAATGGAGAGTTGGTTCTACTAATCGTGAAACCACATCTCTAAAGCATTTTTAGATATAAATCAACTCAATTTTTTTTTTAAAGTTTTGAACACGAGAATATGAAAATTAAAATTAGTCAACCTTTTTTTTGAAATGTTGAAACCATTCTATGTGAAAATCAACCACGACTCGCACCACTTGTTGTAGGCCAACATGTTGAATTTGCGATGCATTGTGCTAAATTTTTTACGTATCGTTTCTAATTTTCATTTTGAAACTATGTTATTGGAATGTGGGTGTTTCAAACTTCCACCAAATATACTTCCAGGGATTTTATCTCCTACTCTATCTTTGTGGAAAAAGAAGTTGGACAATTTTTTTATAGTAAGGATTGTTTAGATGGAAGTTGTAGTACATGCAGCGGATTACCTTCATTGGAAAGTCACATCCATGAGCAAATTGAAGGTACAATAGGACATAATTTAGTTGAGTTTGATAAATATAAATCAGTTGCATACCAATTGAAAGATGGAAAAGAGTCTAAACGGTGTGAGCTAGTTACATAACAAATGCTCGTTTTCCAATTTTTAAGAAAATTTAAGAATGAAATTGTTTATGAGTATGCGAGGCATACACATAGAGCTCGATGGTTGGATGAATAGTTTCAAGTTATGTAAGACACATTTCCCTATTGATACTATTGTTTCAGTGGTGATTTTGCAGAGAATTACACATTGCAACCACAATGGAGGCTCAATCGCAATATTACAACTCAGTACAAGGTTGCCATTTTTGTGCATATAACATTTCTACATTCTCCTGACAGTACAGAGAATGATCATTTTTTTAAGAGAGTACCACTTTTATATCAGTGATGATCGTACTCATTCTACTGAATTTGTGCAAGGGTGTTTCTAGTTATTTTATGGAAACTTGTCTGATAGGGACATCCACTTCAAACAACATTATATATGGTCCAGATAATTACACGTCTCAATTTAAGAATGCACGAATGTTTTATTGGATGAGCAGAATGCACGTCAAGATGGGTGTGCAACATATTTTGAGTTTCACTGAGTCTGGACATGGAGAATGAGAGCATGACGGTGCAGGGGCATGTGTGAAAAGAGCTCTTGCAAGAAGAGTTGAAGTACAAAGATGGTGCCAAATTAAAAGATGTAAAGAGCATAGTGGAATGGTGTACTGACAACATGGCCCGAGGTTCTCAAGAAAATTTCACAGTTCATAGATATTTTTGGTTGATAGAGGAAAAACAAATTGCTAACTATGAGGGTTATTGTATGACACTCACTGGGTCCAGTGATATGCACTCATTTTGTAGCTCAGACGCTACTTCGTGGGCCATATGGACAAGAAAGTTGACATGTTTTTGTGTGCATCTTGTATCGAAATTTTTGTCACTGCTGAGTGTGATTCACAAGAATGGGTGGAGGATGGATTTGTAGGCCTCTAACTCTGCTTCCTAGTTATCAACCTCCACAAGCATTACGACTTGTTTCTGCAGATGAAGTTACAACATCCAAGGACTTTGACGAAATTTTGATTTTGGTGCGACAAGGTATTTATGGTTATTTATTTATTTTTTGTATTGAGTTATGTCCATTGAAATTTTAATATGTAATTTAAATTTGAGTTGTTCAACCTTGGTTTTTTTTTGTAGGACATGTGTTTGCAGTAGTAATTGCGACAGAAGACAATGAGAAGGAAAGGAACAGACTATTTCTTATGTCGTTGCATCGAGGAAAGAAAGAAGTTGACTTCTCCTATTATAGATGGCGAAGATATTGAGTATCCTACAGGGTCAGTGGTAGTTACTGGAACTTGGCTTCGACGGTATCCATTAAAAAACTCCTCTTTGTTTGGGTGTTTGAAGACTTTGAGACACACAGGAAAATACTCTTATATTCACATCTAGTTCTAGCGACAAATATTCAGCTGTATATAGATATCGAGGAAGGCCTAATAACAAGATTCTTTGGAAGGTTCGAGAGTCAGATCATGAAGCAAATCTTGTCTGCTATTCAGAGTAGATCCGATCCTGATGGTTCATTGGAATGAATTTACAATGCTCATGTCTGGTATATATAATTTTTTTCAATATATATATATAATTTTTTAGTTTAAAGATCTAGATTTAAGTTTGAATATATTTTATTTTAAATTTGTGTATTTTGTATATATATATAGTATATGGTTTTGATTTGAAACTTAAATTTCTTTGACTAACACTTTTTATGTTTAGGTTAGGTTGTGGTGCCAGAAAAGCTTCCACCTTCACGTGGTTGGCACTGTTAGTAGAGAATTTTAAATTCTCGAAGCTAAAGAGAAGCTTTCATTGTTTGAAAAAAAAAGTTGTAAATGTTGTAAATTTTGAAAAAGTTGTAAATTTTTTGTAAATTTTGAAAAGTTGTAAATTTTGAAAAAATGTTGTAATTTTGAAAAGTTGTGAAAAAAATTTGTAAAAAAAAGTTGTAAATTTTGAAAAAGTTGTAAATTTTGAAATTTGTTGTAAATTTTGAAAACGACTCCTCCCCAAGTGTTTACAAGACCATACCTACGCGTGTGCACCGAAATGAGAAGGAAAAAATCTGAGAGAGGCTATTGTAGAGGGTCCCTACGCTGAGGTGTCAGGATCAGACGAGGCATCTCTAGGTGCCACGGAGTCCGAGTAGTCACCCGTCGAAGTTGAACGATATTTTGGTCTCAGGGCTCTTAAGGGACTACGCCCGAACGAAGTAGCCCGGAAGCAACGACCTTTCGCGCACCAAAAACACCACCTCCTCTAGCATTCACCTGGCCACCCAGATGTGCCGGCGCAGTCGGTTTGGTGCCACGACCCACCGTTTGCAAAATATAGCGTTTGACAACCTTTACACTGGCTCCAACTGCACTATTTCACGCGTTTGCAAACAATAGGGCAGCGAGAGCACCGAAATGAGAAGGAAAAAACTGAGAGAGGATATTGTAGAGGGTCCCTATGCCGAGGGTGTCAGATCAGACGAGATGTCTCTAGGTGCCACGGAGTCCAAGTAGTCACCCGTCAAAGTTGAACAATATTTTGGTCTTAGGGCTCTGAAAGGACTACACCCAAACGAAGTATCCCGGAAGCAATGAACCTTTTCACGCACCAAAACACTACCTCCTATAGTGTTCACCTAGCCACTCGGACATGTCCAGCATAGTTGGTTTGGTGCCACGACCCACCGTTTGTAAAATATAGCATTTAACAACCTTAAACTGGCTCAAAATGCACTATTTCGGGCGTTTGCAAATAATAGGGCAGCGAGGAGCACCGAAATGAGAAGGAAAAAACCGAGAGAGGCTTTTGTAGAGGGTCCCTAAACTGAGGTGTTGGATCAGATGAGCCATCTCTAGGTGCCACGGAGTCTGAGTAGTAACGCGTCAAAGTTGAAATATATTTTGGTCTTAAAGCTCTTAATGGACTATGCCCAAATGAAGTAGCCCTGGAAGAAACGACCCTGTTCGCGCACCAAAACACCACATCCTCTAGCATTCACTTGGCCACCCGGACATGCTGGCAGCAGTAGTCAGTTCGGGTACCACTACCCATCATTTACAAAATATAGTGTTTGAAAACCAATCACTTGCTCCAACTATACTATTTCACGCGCATTTGCAAACAATAGGGCATCGAGACCACCAAAAAGAGAAGGAAAAAAACTAAGAGAGGCCTTTTTTATATGGTCTATACACTGAGGTGTCGGAACAGGTGAGCCATATCTAGGTGCCAATGGAGTTCGAGTAGTCACTCATCAAAGTTGAAAGATATTTTGTTCTCAATGCTTTTAAGGGACTACACCTAAATGAAGTAGCCCAGAAGAAATGACCCTGTCACACACTGAAAAACGCTATCTCCTCTAGCATTCACCTAGGCCACTGAGATGTGTCGACATAATCGGTTGAGTGCCATGACCCACCGTTTGCAAAATATAGCGTTTGACAACCTTACACTGGCTCAAACTGCACTATTTCACACGTTTTGCAAACAATAGGGCATCAAGAGAATCCGAAATGATAAATAAAAAATTAAAGAGATGGATATTATAGAGGGTCTCTATGTTGAGGTGTCAAATCAGACGATACATCTCTAGGGTGCTACAGAGTCCGAGTAGTCATCCGTTGAAGTTGAATGATATTTTGGTCTCAGGGCTCTTAACGGACTATGGTCCGAATGAAGTAGCCCGTAGAAGTAATGAACCTTGTCCACACACAAAAACAACCACATCCTATAGTGTTCTCCTAGCCACCCGGACGTGTCAGCACGTAGTCGGTTTGATGCCATGACACACCATTTGTATAAATATAGTGTTTGACAACCTTTCAACTAGCTTAAACTGCAACTATTTTACGTGCATTTGCAAACAATAGGACAACGAAGAGCACTGAAATGAAAATGAAAAAATCTAAGAGAGGGCTTTGTAGAGGGTCCCTACACTGAGGTTTTAGATTAGATGAGCATCTCTAGGTGCCATGAAGTCCGAGTAGTCACCCGTCGAAGTTGAATGATATTTTGGTCTTAGGGCTCTTAAGGGACTACGCCTGAACGAAGTAGCCCGGAAGCAATGACCTTGTCACGCATCAAAACACCACCTCCTCTAGCATTCACCTAGCCACCCAGATGTTCTGACGACGTAGTCGGTTTGGTGCCATGACCCACCGTTTGCAAAATATAGCGTTTGACAACCAATCACTGGCTCCAACTGCACTATTTCGTGTCGTTTGCAAACAATAGGGGCAGTGAGAGCACCGAAATGAGAAGGAAAAAACTAAGAGAGTATTTTTAGAGGGTCCCTACACCAAGGTGTTAGATTAGATGAACTATCTCTAGGTGCCACAGAGTCCGAGTAGTCACCCGTCGAAGTTGAACGATATTTTGGTCTCAAGGCTCTTAAGGGACTATGCCCGAATGAAGTAGCCCGGAAGCAACGACCTTGTCGTGCAGCTCCAAAAACACCACCTCCTCTAACATTCACCTAGCCACCTAGATGTGCCGGCGTAGTCGGTTCGGTGCCACGACCCACCGTTTGCAAAATATAGTGTTTGACAACCAATCACTGGCTCTAACTGCACTATTTCACTCATTTACAAACAATAGGGCAGCGAGAGCACTCGAAATGAGAAGGAAAAAACCGAGAGAGGATTTTATAGAGGGTCCCTACGCTGAGGTGTCAGATCAGATGAGCCATCTCTAGGTGCCACGGAGTCTGAGTAGTCACCCGTCGAAGTTGAACGATATTTTGGTCTCAGGGCTCTTAAGGACTACGCCCGAACGAAGTAGCCCAGAAGCAATGACCTTGTTGCACACCAAAACACCACCTCCTCTAGAATTCACCTGGCCACCTGGATGTGCTGGCTGTAGTCGGTTTGGTGCCACGACCCACTATTTGTAAAAATATAGCGTTTGACAACCAATCACTGGCTCCAACTGCACTATTTCACGTGTTTGCAAACAATAGGGCAGTGAGAACACCAAAATGAGAAGGAAAAAACCGAGAGAGGCTTTTGTAGAGGGTCCCTACACCAAGGTTTCAGATCAAACGAGCCATCTCTAGGTGCCACAGAGTCTGAGTAGTCACCCGTCGAAGTTGAACAATATTTTGGTCTCAGGGCTCTTAAGGGACTACGCCCAAATGAAGTATCCCGAAAGCAACGACCTTGTTGCGCACCAAAACACCACCTCCTCTAGCATTCACCTAGCCACTCGAACATTCTAGCATGTATTGGGTTTGGTGCCACGACCCACCATTTGTAAAATATAGCGTTTGACAACCAATCACTGGCTCCAACTGCACTATTTTACATGTTTACAAACAATGTGGTAGCGAGATCACTGAAATGAGAAGGAAGAAACTGAGAGATGCTTTTGTATAGGGTCCCTACACTGATTTGTTATATCAGATGAGCCATCTCTAGGTGCCATAGAGTCCGAGTAGTCACCCTTCGAAGTTGAATGATATTTTGGTCTCAAGGCTCTTAAGGGACTATGCCCGAAACAAAGTAGCCTAGAAGCAACGACCCTGTCGCACACTGAAAAAACTGCTTCCTCTAGTGCTCACCTAGCCACCCGGACATGTTCCAGTGCAGTCAATTTAGTGCCACGACATCTTGAGGCATGACTTCTCACTCCTCGCCTCCGTTCATTTCCTAGGACTCAAAACATTCAATGTCACTTGTTTACCTTCCATCTCTCTTGTTCTCTTTGGACTTGCCTCTGTCTTCTTAGACCTACTTCATCACTATCCTTGCTTTGCTCTCTTGAGCTATGTTGTTGTGGTGATCTCTCTCCATCCTCTGCTACCCCAGCTATGTGCTTACATGCTCATTATTTTTGCATTGTAATAGGATTCTTCATCACAGATCACTAGACACAGAATTAGGAGTATAAGTAAATCATCAAACAATTAAGGGAACACATGTGTGAGGAACTTTTATTCATAAGTTCCATCATTGATTGCATGAGATTAATCATCTCTGCCTCAAATTGAAGCAATGTCTCCCATCTGAAACTTCAACCCCCCAGTCCAACAAGCAAGATCAAGCATTCATACTGCAAAGAAGGACATGTGACCATTGGGTGAGCATGATCCTTGAAAAAGGGAACATGATCTATTTCCTGAGATTATCTCTTTGTTTAGATTGTTCTTGGTCATATTTTTGAAAATCAATAGGAATAGAGTTGAGATCAAGAAAGAGAAATTCCATTGGGAAAATAATCTCCCATTTGCGAGTGAGATGAATAATTTTGATTCTCATTCCTTGGTGAGCTCAGGTGTGTTTTCATCTGACTCAGAGAACTTGTATGACATTTTGTCCCATACCATCACCTAGAGGTTTGATGCTCTAAAAGAAGCCATTTCTGATTTTTAATCCCATGAGGAGAATGTATTAAATTGTTTTGGAAGATCTTGGCACAAGAATGCATGAGCTTGGTACTCCTCTCAGGGAGAATAATTCCACATGAAGAATCTTTAGGATTCAAATTTTAAGAATTGGTTTAGGAAAATATTTGTGGTCCCCTTTCCTTCAATATTCAATACTTTAGTTCAGCCCTTGTAGAGATCATAGGTTATATCACTAAAATCCTATGAAGAATTAAATGAAAAGTATTTTAGTCAATGTGGAAATATCAATGTCATTCCTGAGAATTGACTCAACACATTGGAGCATGTGAACATCTTGGAAGATGAGAAAGTTTCATTTGTAGTTTCCATAGTTCAACAAGATGGTCTATGGAAAATCCTCGTCATTCAAGATCTTTTGTGGAGGAAGACATGAGTTGATTCTTCATTAGAGGTGGATTCTTCATGTGATGGGTGGAACCTAAGAATATTAACAAGGGCTTACTGTCAAATTTTTACCCTTTTCAACTTGGGACATCAGAATGCACCACCACATGAAATCTCTCCCTTTCATCACTTAAGGCTTGTAACATTCTCACTAGGTATTCAATTCCTCAGCACCCCAACTTGATTATGTTGCCCCCTCTCATGAATACTTAACCCCTTCTCACATTATCACCCCTTTAAGTCCCTTTGTCACTTAAGGCTTGTAACCCTACCCTGTCATGCCATGTAACCTGGGTTAATCCAGAATGGTCAAGGATGAGTTAGAAGGTGAGTTAGCTAGGTTAATGTTAAGAGGTGAGTATAAACATACACTTAGCCATTTTTTTAATCCCTTTTTAAAATATTTCCTTTTCCTTCATTGCTGCTAGTATTTAGTTATGCTACTAAATTTTCAAGAAACCCTATTGCAAAAATCACATTTTTTTCTCATATCTCCTTCATTTTTGCTCCATTTCCCCTGCAAATTTTCCCGTAACTTCTACTCATGAACTCCTTGAAGATGATCTAAAAATATTTTCCATTGGTACCCTAATTTTTTATAGCATCCCATTTAAAATTTTAGAGAAAAAACTTGCCTTTTTAGATCCTTGCAATTCTAGAGATCGAAAACACTTGAAATTTGAAGCAGGAAACCATATGAAAATACCTAATCTAATGAAAAAATTTCATCTCAATCCAAATACAAGAAGACATGATTAAATATTTAAATCAAACATGTACATATCATCAGAGAACTAATTTAAATGGTTATGAAAACATACATAGAAGGATATCATACATGCAATGAAATCAAATCAAACATATATAGTTCAGATTTATCGTTATGAAAACCAACACACATGGATATATAAGAATCAAAAAAAGTGTGCTCCAGATGCACGTCTCTGAAAATATATACATAAGTTCATAATGTATGTGTAAATCTCGATCTAAGTGTGTCATAATGTACATATGGGACCACATGCGGTCGCAAAAGGCTATATATATACAATGGATATATATGAAGAAACATGTTCACTAGGACCAGATGGCCTATATATATATATATATATATATATATATATATATATCTATGTACATCCAGGTGGACTATGAATCTACTCATGAAACATCTTCCCTCTCTTTTCCCTGCTAGAAGTAGCACGTCCACGACCTAGGGATGTAGTGGAGGGAGATGCCACTACGGATTTCATCCGTGTGGTCCTAGGTGTCTCTAAGCATGCTGCAACCTAACCTGCACATTCATAAACAACAAGTTTTTAACACCCAAAATTTTAAAATACATTCAAAATTTAGAAACTTGTACAATTTAGTTAAAATGCATGTGAAATCTTACTGCAATGTCATGATCCCTATCAATTTGTTGTTGACGCATCGCAGGGACAACAATAGACTCACGAGGGGTAAGCTACATACAAATAATTAATTTTCAAATTAAATATTTCACATATACATACAAAATTTGATATTGTAGATTTAAGTAATAAGAAATAATGAACCTCCAAAATTTAACAAATTTGAAAAATTGTACCTTAGTTAGTGGATCTGCAGATGCTATGGCAGTATCTACAGCAGCCTCCATAGTCTGCATATATGGAGGAGTCTCTCTAGCAGTCATAAGCTATACAAAAAACATGTACAAATCAATATTAAAATCTACATGACTGTGCACCACATAAAAGAGGTCCAAAGCATGTAATCCACGTGAACTTCCAGTAATTAGAAACAAAGTGTAAAGAGATTTACTAACCTGCATAAAACTCATGTGAGGCGTGCCAGTAGCCTCAATTCCCAGAGTAGATGATGACCTGCCAAACTCTTGTGTATAAAAGAGAAACATATTAATATGTACAACATACACATGAAACATTATAATAATAATCTAGTGCAATCAAATGAAATTTAAAATGTAAGTTTGTACAACTTGAAACTTACGTTTGAAACACGCCCAGTTGCAGTAGCTAGTATGTCGACGCTGGATGTTTCCTTCACCGGCTCTTGCTATTTAAAATAAAATAAAAAATTAGTTTTTTACATGTATGTACATGGCGTACAATCAAATATATATATATATATATATATATATCTCATATACATGTGATATTAAACTCTCAAACATGTGATATTATATATATATATATTATTTATATTTATTTGAAATTTACCTGTGAAAGACCAATATCAGTGGAACCAGTTCCAAAAACATTCCCCAACATCTCATCTTTAGGAAAAAAATCATGTGAACCAGCAAATGATGTCAGTGCATACGACACCACATGATCCACAGTGGTATGGTGCACTAGAACTGGCGCCTCCACCAACATCACCTGATGTAATCTAGTCACTATGTTAGGTTAGAGTGTCGGTGAGCTCCCTCAATGCATGTAATGTAATAAATCTCCACAACCTCCTTCACTGTAGGAGGGATAACTGAAGGCATTAGGGGTTTTGGGTCATGTGGGCATCCTAGGTTGACCTATGCATGCACTAGGTCTACTCTGTGCAGAGCCACCTCCCTCGACCAAAAAAGTCAAAATAGTCAAAATAATTCGGGACCTCATTGAGCACGAACTCGCAATATAATTTCTTCAAAAAATAAAGAGGAACCTCATTGTTGTTGCATGGTGGATAATAAAAAACCATCCACCATCGGTCCCAAAAATTGTTTTTGATTCGGTCATCGTGGCACCAATGGATTGGGAACCGTTTGCAAGTAACTGCAGGGGGGGCATTGGTTCTAGGGTCAGTAAATAATACACAAATGAGGTCTTTTCCAATTTTTTTGTCTTTTACGGCCAACATGGGATAGTTTATCCACATACCACCGCCTACAGTCACCTCTAAAGGTATTCCATCTATGTATTTGGTTGGTTGTGGACTCGACTTCACCAATCAATGTTTGCAATGTATTGGCTAAAGTCATGCGGGATGGATTTGTAGCATGATTTTGTCTTATAGTCTGAATTAGGTTCTCAATGACAATTTTATTTTCTCAGATTCTTCCAATGATATTATCTTGTGTTCCTGCTAGCTCAGTGGGGACAGAAGGAGCCACAGGAGGGGGATCTATGTTTGGAGGAGGGTTTTGAGGAATGTTCAGAGGGTTTGAGGAATGTTCGGTGGGTTTTGAGGAATGTTTTGATGGTTTACACGATTTCGAGCTTGCCGACCAACTGATAAAACAAGAAAATTGTATACATAAACAAACATTTCAAAAAACCCATGAAAATGCAAAAAAAAAACCTAAAATGCAAAAAAAATGATTAAAATCGGGGGGCTTACCTCCTCATCTTGGTGGCATGGTTGAATCTATCGCTATCCAGAAGTCTGATGAGCAATTTTGAGGTGGTATTCAAAGCTCGAGGTGAAAAACGTCTAGGAAAAATCACGGTTTGAAATGAAAAATGGGGAAAATAAAGGAGTCGCGGGACTGCTAATTTTTGTCTCAGAGTTCCGCGATCGTGGTTTATAACCACACTCGCGGTTCTAAACCGTGATCTCGGTTTTAGGTTCGGTAATTACCGAACCTGGAATTCAGGAACCACGATCGCGGTTGTAAACTGTGAATCGTGGTTCCTTTAATTTTAGGTTTTTATGTCCATGGAATTGTCCACCAACTTCGTGCACTTACCCTTATATTATCCTAGATAATATAATCACTCACATTATTCTATGTTCACACTACACTATGAATATTCCTAACAATACAAATAAGATGAATAAAAATTCTAAAGGTATGAACTTCAACAATAAAAAGAAGAATAAAAATCAGAATCAAAATAAAAACCAAGCAAACAATGCTGAGCAAACTATTGCTCTTTATAATGCACTCTCAACATAAAATGACAATGAATAGATCCTAGATAGTGGCACTTCTAGGCATATGACTTCAATGCATGGAATACTCTCAAATGTTGTAGAATGCCATGATAATAAATATTTGAAAGATAATTTTTTCATTCAATATAAAAGTTGTGGAAATGTAAAATTATAAATTAGTTCAATTAAAAATGTTTTATTTCTTCCTAACATAAAAAAGAACCTGTTATCTTGCTCACAACTAACTAAATAAGATTGTAGAGTTGTGTTATTACAAAATAAATGGTATGTGAAAAATGATCTTGGTAAAATTATTTCTTTTGGTATACAAAAAATGGTTTATACATCTTTGATGGATTTATGTCTAAAATCTATTTTTTTTCTTCTTCTAAAAATGATGTTCAACTTTGGCATGAAAGGCTAAGACATGTGAATTTTAATATTTTGTATGAAATGTCCCATCTAAACCTTGTGATAAGCCTCCCTAAGATGAAATCAAACCATGGATTTTATGAAAGTTACTTGCATGGTAAGAAACATATTGAACCATTTCAAAAACATCTGTTAGTGCAGAATCACAGCACCCCTGAATGTCTACAACCAGATGGGTTGAGACTCTCAGTGTGATTGCACAACATGGAGCATCTCTCAAGGTGTGGGACCTTGCGAGTTGAGAGAGCTCTCCAGATTAAGGTTGGTTCCTATCCCTCTATTTAGGTGTACACAAAAAAATTGCAGAGGATCTATTCTAAGTCTATTCTATCTACCAAGGAGACATGGTTAGAGAGATGCAAGAAAATAAACCTAAGCTAACGAGGTGATACACCAAAGGAATGTTAGACACTCATTTTGTAGTTTAACACAGACCACAGGAATGTAATACAAACAACATGCATAGATGAACCAAATCACAATAAGAGATCAGAGAGACAATAAAAAATACATGAGAGGGTCGAGAAACATCCACAGACATATATATTATTGCTTAGGAGTCGATACAGTATATTACAGTGGCCAAGAAGAAAAACTTGCATTACAACCCAAAGGAGAGGTTAGAAAATCTCCACAAATCCTTCTGTGAACAAAAGAAGAAGGGAGGGTGCAAAAACATAGAAATGTCCAACCTTTTACAATGAGCCCCGACCCTTCCTTTATAGATTTAACACAGAGGGAAGAAGGAGAGAGAAGCGGGAAAACTAGTTCAAGCTCAACCACTATCATCAATGCCTCCTACAAAATCCACCCCAAATCTATCATGTCTGCATCAATTACTTGTTCGGCACCTCGAAGGAGGAGGAACGACAGATCAGATCAAATCTGATCTGGTTGTTGGGGGAAAATAGATCCTATATTAATGGCCCAAAGATGTTTCTTCATTTTTTCCCCACCTAACCTCTCCAAAATTAAAGTTTCAGATCTCCATGGCATAGACGAGGCTGAGATCTTTCCAACGGTGCCAGATTTGTCAGATTTCGAGCACTGAGTCAAAAGATATGCCCATTTGAAATTTGAATCAGGTCCGTACAAAATGGCGGGAACCAGCTACCAAAATGGGCCCCTTTTTGAAACTGGACACGTGGAGGGTTGGTGCATGTCTAAGGGAAGCCTTTGTATTTTTCTTTTGAAGTTGCGTCAGGCTGACACGTGGCTTCTTCCATGGCTCACTCAGTTTCTTCATGTTTTGGCTAAGTATTTTGCTTGGCGGGGTCATATATCTGACCGGGGACACGCGGAGGCCTGGTGCTTGTTTGGAAACCTTCCCCCAATTTTACTCTTGAATTAGTGTCGTGCTGACACTTGGCACCCTCCGCTGGCCTGTCTCTAATGCTTTGACTATTCAACCCCGACCCTGTCCCTTTATGAAACCTAGACACGTGGAGGCTCCACGCTCATTTAGAAACCCACTCAGGATTTTTCCTTTGAAGGAGCATCGGGTTGACACGTGGAAGCCTCCGTAGGCTCTTGGACTTTTCAATGGCCTCTCTTACCTTTTCAGGCCCTGAATACCCTGGCGAGCTAGCACTCATTTGGGGACACATGGGCGAGTGGTGGCACACGTCATTCTCCATACTTAGTTGATTTTGGGCCCGCTCTGTCCCATTTTTTCAACTTGGACTATGTGGCGAGCCTGCGCTCATTTGGGCCTCCACTTTTGGATTTACCTTTGGAGATGCGCCAAGCTGACACGTGGCAGCTTCCGCTAGCACTTTTATACTTAGTATTTTTTGAGGCCTGCCCTGTCCACCTTTTGACTTTTAGCTGTTGACTCTGCCCCTCTTTGGGCCTGGGACACGTGGGGGCCTGACGCTTGTTCAAGTCTCCCCTTTTGGATTCAATCTTTGGAGGTGTGCCATTTGGACACTTGGCAGCGTCCGTTGTCTCCTCCATACTTAGTTTTTTTGGGCTCGTTCTGAACTATTTCAGAGCCCGAAGACTTTGAACTTTCACGTTCCTTCTCCTTTGAGCCTATGGCTTCTTTGACACTATCTTCTCCTTCCCCGACCCTGCTATTCCATTTCCAAGCCCACTATAATCTGTTTGTTGGATTTGAAGCATGGGTTCACTCGACAGAGCCATTTCTTGAATTTCTTCTTACACGGGGTTGTTTGATCTTTCACAGGCCCGCCACTCCATTGTAGAGTCCCTTGAATTGTAGGATTTGAACATGATTTCTCTGGTTTCTTCTGTGTGGGGTCATGGCTGATCCAATTTTTCTCAGGGGAAAAATATGGATAACAATTTGGTGACTCGCAGGGGCATCTTCCTGCTAGATGAAGGGACCAGTAGCCTTGAAGCATCCATTGGGCATGGAGTCAAGAATGATGGCCTGATACTGATCCTGCCTCTGATCCATGAGCCGACATTTGCACTCTCAATTTTCATAAGAAATCTTGAAACAAGGCTTCTGAGAGTAGAAAATTGTTTTGACCCGGGGCTTTCATCTATCCCTGAATGGACTGTTTCGAAGACATCTTTTTAGTTGCTCTGCATTTGTTTTATTTTGAAGATAGCAACTATTACAGGTAACTATGAGTTTCCCTATCATGAATACTGAAAGGGATAGCACATCCACTTGGAGGCACGTTGGGTTATGTAACGATGTAACCTGGAGCAACAAAGAACCTGTGCCACAACACTTAGGGAAACAACAACTACACTACAACAAAACAACGTGCATATGCACTTAGGGAAATTAAAATCCTATGCTAATATTTACAGGGGTGGAAACTTCCCATTCAGTAGCAATGTTTGAGATGGATCCCATTCACTGGGATCTGTAATTCTTTGCCATCCAATTTAGCCAGCTGGAAGGCATTGCTACTCTTGCACTCTGTGATCATGTAAGGGCCACTCCAGATGGCATCAAATTTGGAGTGTTTTCCTGGCTTTTCCCAATCTGCATCCCACTTTAGGACTAAGTCCCCTTCCTGAAAGGTCCTCATCCTTTCCTTCTTGTCAAAACTCTTTTTTATTAATGCCTGATCCTTTTCCATGACCTGCATTGCATGCTCTCTTGCCTCTCCTACCTCCATCAGCTCTGCATACCTGATTGCCATGGGTTCAAACTCAGCTAGCTCTAACTGTTTCATGAGTTCCAAAGTGGGCAACTCCAATGAGATGGGAAATACTACCTCTTTTCCATATACAAGCTTGTATGGTGAGCTACCTGTGGACCTCTTTGATGTGATCCTATCAGCCCATAGAGCTGATTTGAGCCTTGTATGCCAAGTCCTCTGATTTTCATCAAGAGTCCTTCTGATAATCCTTAATAGGTTCTTATTTGTGGACTCTGCTTGGCCATTACCTTGAGGGTAATAATTTGATGAGGTGTTGAGATACACACCATTCTTAACTGCCCATTCAGTGATCCTTGTACCAAGGAATGCCAATGCATTATCTGATATAATAGTGGCAGGGACTCCAAACCTGGTGGCTATTCCTTCATAAAAATCCAAGATGTTGGATTCATTTGCTTCTTTTAGTGCCACTACTTCAGTCCACTTGGTGAAATAGTCTGTTGCAGTAAGTATCCACTTGTGGCCTTGGCTTGAATTTGGGTTAATCACCCCAATGAAGTCTAGTCCCCATTGCATGAATGGCTGATTCACTGAAATGGGATGAAGGGGCAGGGCTGCTAGCTTCTCCTTTCCTGTGAAGAATGCACATTTTTTACACTTCTTGACCCATGAGTAGCAGTCCCTGAACACTGTAGGCCAATAATAACCAGCTTTCATGATCTTGAGAGCTGTTACTCGAGGGGAAAAGTGACCTCCTACTTCTCCATCATGGAATTCATGCAACACTCTCTCAATTTGGCCTGTCTCAATGCACCTCAATAGAATACCATTGATATCCTTCTTAAACAAGACACCACCAACAAGCACATATGGGATAGCTTGTAGTCTGAAGTATCTTCTCTTTGCCTTGTTCCATTCTAGAGGGCACAAACCTATTTGAAGGTAATGCACCAAAGCTTGGGTCCAACATGGAGCAGGTGCATCATTAGCTGGTTGTTCTTGATCATTCTGTAGAAATAGGACAACCTCCTTTTCACCCACTGACTCAGCCTGTTGCTTAGAGGTGAGCTGTTCACATAGTCCCTTACCTCTAACCAGTTTGGTCACCTTGATCTCAATGTCATATTCCATTACCTGGGTGATCCAACCTACCCTCTTCTCATTCAAATCCTTATTTAAAAGGAAGTCCTTAACACCAACATGAGATACTAGCAGTTGAATCTTGTTATTTGAGACCAAGTGTCTGAACTTCTTTAAGCTCCTAATAACAGCAAGGACCTATTTTTCAATGAAAGAGTATTTTACCTCGTAGTCCTCCAAGATCTGGCTGAAGAAAGCTATGGGTTGCTCTGAACCTTCATTGTTGGGCTGGACCAAGATGGCTGAGATGGTATCTGACCCTCCAAAAGCATATAACATGAAGTATTTTGAGAAGTCTGGGTTAATGAGAGTTGGAGCCTGTGATATTGCAAGCTTGATGGCCTCAAAACTCTCTTTGCCTTCTGCTATCCATTTAAATGCAAGACTCTTCTTTAACATCATTGTTAAAGGCTTCACAAGAGTAGCAAAGTCAGGTATAAACCTACAAACAAAGTTTATCCTCCCCAAGAAGCTTTGGAGAGACCTTTTATGTTGTGGCAATGGAAGTGTCCAGATGGCTTCAACCCTTTCAGGATCAATTGTCAATCCCTTTCTTGAGACAATGTGGCCCAACAATTTCCCTTCATGAGCCAGGAACACACACTTTTTTGGGTTTAATGACACCCCAAACCTCCTACATCTCTGGAATACCTGTCTAAGGTGAAAGAGATGATCTGCAACATTCTTGGAGAAAATAGTGATATCATCAAGATACACCAGGACTATGTTGTTAATTAAGCCTTTGAATGCCATGTCCATAGCTCGCTGAAATGTTGCTCCAGCATTTGATAGTCCAAATGGAATCTTCTTATAAGCATAGGTTCCCCATTTGGTGGTGAAGGCTATCTTGAATTGATCTTCCTCTTTCACCATTATCTGGTTATAACCTGAGTATCCATCCAACAATGAAAACCTCTCAGAGCCAGCTACAACTTGTAGGATCTGTTCCATTGATGGAAGTGGGTAGTGATCCTTAAGTGATGCTCTGTTCAGATCATGAAAGTCCACACACAACCTGATTTCTCCATTTTTCTTCCTCACAGGCACCAAGTTAGCAACCCAACTCGAATGCTTGATAGGAAAGATGATACTTGGCCTCAATTAGTTTGTTCAATTCTTTTCTCATGAGAGGCTCAATGTGGGGATTTATTGGCCTTTGCTTCTGTCTGAAAGGCTTGGCTCCTGGATCCAACTCGATGGTGTGTTGTGCCAGCTTTGGGTTGAAACCTCTTAAATATTTATAAGTCCAGGAAAGACATCTGGGAACTCTTGACAGAGTTGAAAAAATTCAGATTTTTCTTGTTGAGTGCTTACCCTACCAATCTGCAATGTTTTGCCTTCTTCTATAAAAATAGGTTCTGAATCTTCACCCTTTACCTGAATATTTTCCTTTTCTTTTCAGAATTGGTCATTTGGGTTGAAGATTGATTCCAAAGTGACAAGACCCTTTGGTAGTTTGTTGGTCCTCAGCTGTACCACTTGATCACCATACTGCTGCTCCAATATGTCTTGATTCCTGGAGGAGAACTCAGCTTCCTCTTGTAGAAAGTTGACAATTTGTTGATCATTTTCAAAGACTTGCCAACTTGTGTTGTTGTCTGGGACAGCTGGCCTTACAACCAACTTGATATGGGGCTGATGCTTATCATTCTTGATACTCTCCACAACATCAAATGCTGCCCCAACTGTTGTCAGTCTGTCTGCTACTTCATTCTTCTTCCTTGGGATGGAGTTGATGTTGAATGCCTCAAAATCCTCAATGAGGTCCCATACCTGGTTCTTGTAACTCTTTAACAGGTTGTTCTTGGAAGCATTTTGTCCTCAGACCTGATTAGCAACTAGTTCACTGTCACCAAACACTTGCAAGTTCTTGATTCCTCATTTCCTTGCCCAATGCAATCCATGAACCAAAGCCTCATATTCTGCTGTGTTGTTTGAACAGGAAAATTGGAAATGGAAAGATGAGTAGTATTTCATACCTTTGGGGGAAACAAGCATAGCTCCTCCTCTGGCTCCTTGCCTACTTCTTGAGCCATCAAAGAACAATTGCCATACTTCATTGTCATCTTTGTGTTCTGGCTTAATGATGTCAGGAAGAGGATGATTCTCCTCATGCAGACAATAGACTCCTAGCTCAGATTCCTCCATCTCTTTATAGGGGTCAAAAGCATGTCTCTTGTTTTCCCATTCGTCAAGAGTCAAGTCTGGGATACACCCCACCTTGGTATCTACTTCACAAGTGCTTAGGAGGTCCTCCTGATCAAAGGATGAACAATTGGCATTGATTGGGCTGGGTACATAAGACTCAATATGGTAATCTGCTATGGGCTCAGATCTGATTGTGGCCTTAGCTCCATACCTTGTTCTAAAAAGCATGTGTGACCAATCAGCAGACAAATAGCCTCCAATTTTGGCAGTGAAGTCCCTGGACAAACACAATGCAAAATGTGGTGGCAAGTCTATGACTGATACGTTTTGCAATACAGTCACATTGGGGCAGGCATGTAGTGTGAGGCTCAAATCTTTGATGACTCCAACAGTTGTCACTATGTCCCATCCAATTGCACTACCCCTCTGGAGATGACTTCGTATTGAAGACCCAGTTGATCAGCTATTTGTTTAGGCATTACAGAACTACTTGCCCCCGAATCAATCATGCAATTATGTACCAATTTGTCCCCAATGATCAATGAAACATAGAATGGAGGAGGCTTCAGATTCTTACCTTGTTGTCCTCCATGGTTTCCCTCAGGTTGAGCTGCATTGGTAAACACTTTCTCTTGCTGGCTAGGGGGCCTATTTGAGCTTGACCAATTGGCCATGGTAGTCTGCAATAGATCCCTCTGTCCTGGAATGGCCAGTGACTCCCATAGTGAAATGTTCACATTTGTCTTCTTCATTTGCTCAATGATATTAAATGAGCTATCCTTCTGCTTCCCCTTTCCTGGCACACTTTTCTCTTGCACATGGGTTGTTACAACTGGTGCCTGAGTGGATTTGGAAGGTGGCTTGGACTGACTCTGCATATTGGGAGTTACATTTTGAGTGCCAATACCTTGTGGAGTAATGGAGGATTGAGGATTACCTGAGTTTGGTGATTGTCCTTCTCCAATATTTCTCTTCTTGGACCATGTATTGACAGCTACACTTTGAGAAGGGGCTTGATTCATTCCACAAAAATCTTCAGCTTGCCAATTGACAAGCATAGTTTCACTTGGAGGTGCCTCTTGCTGAGCTCCTTGCTGCTGATTTTCTTCTTGGCTAGATTCTTGTGACACACCAGTGGTCTGTACCATCAAGGCTTGGTTTAGTGCACCATTAAAGCACATTGATTGATTATGTGGCTGATTGCATGGGAAACACCAATCATATTCTTGTGCCATGTTGTTTTGTGATGGAACCAATGCCCTTGATGTTGAAGCTGTGTTTGGATCATATGACCTGAAAGGTCTAGCAACTTGAGGTTGTCCTTGGTTTTGATTCTGATTTGCAGCCTGAGCTAGTGGCCTATTTTGCTGATATGGGGGTCTAGCCTGATACTGAGCTTGAGGCTGATATGGCCTAGAACTCTGAGCTTGTTACCTCTTGATAGTTACTAACTCATTCCCTAGGTTCTGAAGTATTTCATAACTTCTTGAAGCTCTTTTGAGGTGCTAGAGGATGAGGTGGAGGCTTCAACTGAAACTTTGATTCCTAGGAGTAGGTATAGGAGCTAATGTGGGTGTCTGGCTAGTGCTTGGATCTCCTAATTCTGGGTATAGAGGCATGGGTGGCCTAGGAGCAAGTTTGCCAGCCTGAATTAGACAATTTTCAGCTCCTATGGAAATGCTATAAGCTGCAGGTAAGGTTGTGCCTCCCATTGATTGAATCATTAAAGCAATATCAAAATTTAGAGCTCTAAGAAAGTATAAGAAAGCACCTTCATCTGTGGGCCTTACAACCAATGGAATCCTGTCCCATGTCCTTTGAATCTGAAGTTGAAATCTGTCAACTTCTCATTAGGGGCTCTCTTGATGGTTGTCAAATGCTCCAACAAGGACAGGTTATCCCCTTTTCTCCAAACTGGTCATGAAGAGCTCTGCACAAATGGTCCCAAGTTTGAATAGAGCCTGCTGTTAGACTCCTGAACCATTGTGAAGCTTTACCCTTGAGTGAAGAGGCTAGTAACTTGACTGCAATGTCCATCTCAGTGATCTCATGGATTGCACAGACATTTGCAATGTCTTGAATGTGGTCACTAGGAGAAGTCTGGTTCTCTCCAGTGAAATATGGGATGCTCTTTAATGCTGCCACTGGGACTGGATTTTGTGCATTAAGAGCGAGTGGGATGCTGCCAGTGAAATTGACATAAGGATTTGGTTGTGCCATCCTGATTGGCCTGAGAACCCTTGTTGATTGAAAGAATGGCCTACTAGGAGGAGGTGTTGACAAGGTTCTGTTTGGTGGAGATGAAGACCTCTGGGCTCTTCTCCCCCTTCTCCTTCTATCTGGAGACAAGTGCAGGTGGACAAATAGTCCCTCTTCTCTGGTTCTTGACCTTGTTTGTATTCTTCTCATGAACTTGGCAAGCTTGGACTGCTGAAACTAGTGGATTCTGTCCCTTTTGGAGTCACCAGATGTGTAGTTTCAAAGCTTCTTAAAAGCTAAAATCACAGCAAGTGCACATCAATCTTACTGTAATAAAGATGGAGACTTCTTGGTCCCACCGGGCATGCCAAAACTATTAGTGTAGAATCACAACACCCCTGAATGTCTGCAACCAGATGGGTTGAGACTCTTAGTGTGATTGCACAACATGGAGCATCTCTCAAGGTGTGGGACCTTGCGAGTTGAGAGAGCTCTCTGGATTGAGGCATGGTTCCTATCCCTCTGTTCAGGTGTACACAAACAAATTGCAGAGGATCTATTCTAAGTCTATTCTATCTACCAAGGAGACAGGGTTAGAGAGATGCAAGAAAATAAACCTAAGCTAATGAGGTGATACACCAAAGGAATGTTAGACACTCATTTTGCAGTTTAACACAGACCATGGGAATGTAATACAAACAACATGCATAGATGACCAAATCGCAATAAGAGATCAGAGAGACAACAACGAATACATGAGAGGGTCGAGAAACATCCATAGACATATATATTATTTCTCAGGAGTCGATACAGTATACTACAGTAGCCAAGAAGAAAAACTTGCATTACAACCTAAAGGAGAGGTTAGAAAAGCTCCACAAATCCTTCTGTGAACAAAAGAAGAAGGGAGGGCACAAAATAGAAATGTCCAACCTTTTACAATGAGCCCTGACCCTTCTTTTATAGATTCAACACAGAGGGAAGAAGGAGAGAGAAGTGGGAAAACTAGTTCAAAGCTCAACCACCATCATCAATGCCTCCTACAAATCCACCCCAAATCTATCATGTCTACATCAATTACTTGTTCGGCGCCTCGAAGGAGGAGGAACGACGGATCAGATCAAATCCGATCTGGTTGTTGGGGCAAAATAGATCCTGTATTAATGGCACGAAGATGTTTCTTCATTTTCCCCCACCTAACCTCTCCAAAATTAAAGTTTTAGATCTCCATGGCATAGACGAAGGCTGAGATCTTTCCAACGGTGTTAGATTTGTCAGATTTTGAGCACTGAGTCAAAAGATATGCCCATTTGAAATTTGAATCAGGTCCATACAAAATGGTGGGAACCAACTACCAAAACGGGCCCCTTTTTGAAACCAGACACATGGAGGGCTGGTGCATGTCTGAGGGCAGCCTTTGTATTTTTCTTTTGAAGTTGCATCAGGCTGACACATGTGCTTCTTCCATGGCTCACTCAGTTTCTTCATGTTTTGGCTAAGTCTTTTACTTGGCGGGGTCATATATCTAACCGGGGACATGCGGAGGCTTGCGCTTGTTTGGAAACCTTCCCCCAATTTTACTCTTGAATTAGCATCATGCTGACACTTGGCACCCTCCACTGGCCTATCTCTGCTTTGACTATTCAACCCTGACCCTGTCCCTTTATGAAACCGGATGACGTGGAGGCTCCACGCTCATTTAGAAACCCGCTCAGGATTTTGCCTTTGAAGGAGCGTCGGGTTGACACATGGAAGCCTCCGCAGGCTCTTGGAATTTTCAACAGCCTCCTTTTTTTGGGCCTTACCTTTTCTCGATTTGGGATCCCTGAACACCTTGAAATGGCGAGCAACATGTGGCTCTCATTCTCCATACTTAGTCAATTTTGGGCCCGCTCTGTCCCATTTTTCAACTTGGACTACGTGGCGAGCCCACGCTCATTTGGATCTCCACTTTTGGATTTACCTTTGGAGATGTGCCGAGCTAACGCGTGGTGGATTCCGCTAGCACTTCTTATACTTAGTCTTTTTAGGCCGCCCTGTCCACCTTTTGACTTTTAGCTGTTGACTCTGCCCCTCTTTGGGCCTGGGACACGTGGGGGCTTGGCGCTTGTTTGAAGTCTCCCCTTTTGGATTCAATCTTTGGAGGTGCACCATTTGGACACTTGGCAGCATCTGCTGTCTCCTCCATACTTAGTCATTTTTTGGGCTCGTTCTGAACTATTTCCAAGACCATTCCTTATCCTTTGAGCCTCTGGCTTCTTTGACACTTTATTCTCCTTCCTCGACCCTGCTATTCCATTTTAGAGCTTTCCTGCAACCTATTTGCTGGATTTGAAGCATGGGATAATTCGATGGAGCTGTTTTTTCAAATTTCTTCTTGTACGGGGTCATTTGATCTTTCACAAGCCCTGCCACTCCATTATAGAATCCTTCCATTTCATGATTATAGGATTTGAACATGATTTCTCTATTTTCTTTTGTGCGGGGTCATGCCTGACCAATTTTACCCAGGGGGAAAAATATGGATAATAGGGGTGAATATGTAAATAATTTTTTTGATGAGTTTTGTGTGTCATGTGGAATTCAACAAGAGTTAACAACTCCCTATTCTCCAAAACCTAATGAAATTATAGAAAGAAAGAATATGACCATAATAGAAATGGTTAAGACTATGTTTCATACATCTAATATGCCTAAGTTTCTATGAGAAGAAGCCATGAACATTGTTGTCCACATTCTAAACAAGATTCCCACTAAATCCTTGCATCAAAATACACCTCATGAAGTATGGACCAAAAAAAAACTTGATATCTCTCATTTAAAGATATTCAATAGTCATGCTTCCCTCTTCATTCCTGAAGCTAAATGAAAGAAACTTGATCATGCCTCCTACTCTTGCATCTTTGTTGAGTATGACGGTCACACACAAGTATTAAGAGTATATGATCCATTCAAACATGAGATTGTAGAAAATATGAATGTTCATGTTCTTGATAAAACATTTTTTGAAACTTCCTCTCTTCCCTCCTCTATTTCCCTTAAGTATGAAACCCTTAACTCTTCTCTATAAAATATTGAAACATAATTTCAAGAGGATGAGCATCCTTCTTTAGATATGATGGATGTGGATATTGAGGGGGATTTTTCTCAATTTGTGTCTCATTCTAGAATTCCTAAATGGGATCAAAATCTAGTTTCTAATTCTCAACCTAATAATCTAAGGAAGATGAAACACAATCAACATAATTATCATGCCTTGCCAACTTTGTATGAGGTTGAACCTCAATACTTTGAAAAATCAAACCTAGATGAAAAGTGGATTAAAACTATGAAAGCTGAATATAATGCTCTAATGAAAAATAAAAAATGGGAATTAGTCCCTCTTCCTCCTAAAATAAACATTGTAGGATTGAGATGGATGTATAAAATAAAATATAAGTATGTTGGTAAGATATTCAAGTTCAATTGATTAATTATACTTCCACTTCGATTATCTCATATGGAGAAAGTATGCAAAAGTGTGAAAATTAGCGGGAGAGGGTTTAACAGGAAGGCTTATTCTGAGGCTGGCAGTTTTCAAGTGAAAAAATAAACGATGTCCCATGAGTGGGTGGTAATATTCAGAAGGAGTGTTTGGATGATAGATCATGTGGTTTAGGTATAGCGGAGGATCGAAGGTACGGGTTTTTGGGAAGCTCGATATCCCATAAGGATGGTGGAATTTTGTTGTTTGGTACGAATGTGATCCCTCTGGGGGGAGGAAAAAGGAGGATTGAAATTTGAGGCAGGATTGTGAGGTTCATGATGGAAATAAGAAGGTCAAAGGCATGTACCTTGACACGAGATTATGGTTCTTTCTGAAGAAGTTGATGTCGGGTGAAATTCTAGTTCAGAGGTCGGTCCAGGATGGTGGATTTTCTTTGGAAGAATCCGATGGATCGGAGAAGGTTTTGGCATCGATTTCTCTAGGGTAAGTGGAACTAAAAGTTTCCAAAGTGGTTAAAATGGTTGAAGTAGGATCTACAACTTTGGAAGAAATTTTTGAAATAATGGGTAATAGATTGATAAACAAATTTATTGATATTTGTCCTTCGAAGGATGAGCTCTAGAACTAGATTGATAAGAATTGGGATTGCTGTGAGTGCCCTGGCCAGAGATTTCTAACTAAATGTTTTTCCCAGGTTTTTTTTGACAGTATGGAAGATAGGGAAAAAGTATTTTTTTGTGGCCCTTGGTTTTTCAAAAATGTGGGGCTTTATCTGAGACCTTGGTCCCCTATCTTCAACTAGGAAGAGGAATTGGTTTGAAAAATCCCATTGTGGGTTAGGATTTACAAGATTCCTCCTAAATTATGGGGCCAGAAGACCTTAAGAGTGATTGCAGATGCCTTAGGAGAGCCAATAAACTGATGAAAAGGGATGAAATTTGTGACCTTTTCTTCTTATGCTCAAATTTGTATTAAAATTGATCTCTCCAAACCCTTAGTTCAGGCTATTAAAATTAACACTCTTATGGACATTTGGTTTCAACTAGTTGATTATGAATGCTTACTGTTCAGGTGTTTCAGATGGAGAGAAATTGGTCATAAAATGAATAAGTTCCCTTCGTTGGCTAATAAGTTGGGGAATAGTTGTTCGGTAAAGGAGCCCCCCAAAGAAGACTGGTGAGTTAAGGAGGTTGGTGGTTCAGTTTTAGAAAAGATGGTGGAATGTGCAAAGATGGTTATTCCAAAGAATGGGGATGTTCCTAAAAAGGATGAGTTGGTTTCCCCCTGAGGGTTTGGCTTTGGAAGCTCAAGTTGGGGAAATTGTGGTAAAATATGATGTTGACTCTATCTTCAATCAAGGTAAGGAGGTTCTTGTGGATGGTCCCTCAGAGCAGGATGATTTGGAAATTTTAATGGAAGCATTCAATTGTGAAAATAGTCAGAATTTGAAGTCTTCATAGAAGAAAGATCTTGGTACTTCGAATAGGAGTGATCTAATGCTTGATTACAATAAGGATAATAAGACCTCTCTAGGTGTGATCAAGTCAGTTCTAGAATTATTTTTGAAAGATGTTGACATAAACAAGAAGGGATTGGTGGCCATGTTGTAGAAATAAGAAATCTTAGCCTCTTCCCAGTCTAGACCTCATCCAGATACAAGTTGTGAAAAATCAGCTAGGTGTCGATCCAATGCTCTCAAAACTCAGTTAGAAGCCAAATTGAATATTGACGTTGTAAGCCAAAGCACCTTAGAGGATTTTGTGACTGGTGGAAGGGACTCCCCTTCCATGCGTGAGCCATGAAGCTCATAAGTTGGAATGTTAGAGGATTAAAATCCTCTGAAAAAGGCCACAGGGTGAAGTGGCTAAGAGAAACGGATTCCCCAAATTTCTTTTGTTGCAGGAAAATAAATTATCGAAGGATGATGTAGGAGTCTAGAAAAAAGTCTGGCTTAATTACAAGGTGGTATCAGTGGAAGCGGAAGGTAGCTCTGGTGGGATGGAAATAACTTAGAATCCTTATAGATTTCAATTCTTTCCTTTGGAAAAATGTAAGTAGTTCATAGCTCTTAATTGTCAAGATTTAAGGTATAATGAAAATTTTGTGCTAGTTAATGTTTATGGTCCAATGTTATTGGAGGAGAAAAGAAATTTCTGGTGTGCTTTAAGAATCTTATTGAAAGATGATGAGAGAAAGAAAATTTTGGGAGGGGACTTTAATGAGATTCTAATCTGAAGGAAAGAAAAGGTGGGGAGAACTCTTTCCTCTGAGTTCTAGTGATTTCAAATATTTCTACAGTGAAATGGCCATGATTGATGTTGAGCCCAAATACAGAGGTTTTACTTGGAATAATATACTAACTAGGTCTGAAGCTATTTTGGAAATACTGTATAGGTTTTTGATTTATTTAGAATGGGGTTTGAAGAATTTATTTTTCTCCTCAGAAATTTTGAAGGTCGCTGGGTTGGATCATGTTCCCATTAGCTTGATGGTATTGGTAGATGATCGTCTTGTGGGGATTCCTTTCAAGATGGAATTCATGTGGTTCCTAGATCCCTCTTTTGAGGAGAATCTAACAGTGTTGGTGTGGTGTTAAAGTGGATGGGAGAAAGAGGTTCATTTTGATGATAAAAATGAAGCATGTTAAAGAGGAAGCAAACAAATGGAATAAATTGTCCTTTGGTAATCTATTCCATAAGAATGAAGAATTCTCATCTGAACTGGAATCAATTCAAGAGGAATTGATGAGGGAAGGAGATTCGGATCCTTTTATAGCCAGGGAAAAGGAGGGACTTTCTCAATTAGATCACATCCTCCAGATGGAAGATGTTTTTTGGAAGCAAAAGTGTAGAGTAAAATGATTAAAAGAAAGTGACATGAATAAAAAATTCTTCCATATTTCTATAACTATAAGGCAGAATGTGAACATAATTAAGCAACTGAATCTCTCTTTTGGTGAAGAAATTTTGGATATTTGAAAAGATTAGAGAGGAAGGGGTGGCCTTATTTAAACAACTACTATCAGAGGAAGATATTGATGGCAGACTGGAGGAAGAAACATTACTTTCCAATATCCCCAAGGTTTTGAATAAAGGGGAAATGAAAAGTTTAATGAAGCCAATTTCCCAAGATAAAGTGTGGGAGGTGGTCTTTAGCCTTAGGGTTGATAAAGTCCCAGGGCCTTATGGGTTTCAGATTTTTTTTTATAAAAAATTATGGCATATAGTGGGTCTAGATGTTTGTGTTGCAGTAGAAGAATGTAGGAAGAAGAAAGCTATTTTAAAAGAATAGAACTCCACCTTCTTAGCCATCATTCCAAAAAAGAAGGATGCTAAATATTTTTTATGCCTTCTAGCCTATTGCATTGTGCAACATATCTACAAGATTTTCTCCAAATTTATGGGCAATAAGATTGAAGGTCTTCTTGTGCTTGGTCAGTTTTGTTGAAGGTAAGCATATTCTCGATGGTAGAGCGGTGGCTCATGAAGCTATTCACTCTCTCTCCCACAAGAAGAATCTAGGTATGATTATAAAGTTGGATATGATGAAGGCCCATGATAGAGTAAATTGGAGATTTATAGAAGTGGTCCTTTCTAGGTTTTGATTTTCCTCTTGATTGGATCCAATGAATTAGGAACTACTTCTCAACTCCTAGATATTTAGTGTTGATAAATAGTGTCCTTGCTAGACACTTTTCTACCTCTTGAGGTCTCAAATAGGGGGACCCAATTTCCCCTTTTCTTTTTATCATTATGGAAGAAAGTATTTTGAGAGATATCCATGGTGCAATTGAAAAAAAGGAGCTAAAAGGTCTTAAAATATCTTCAAGGATAGAACCCATCTCAAACACTCAATTTGTTGATGATACGACACTTTTTGGTGACCCCTCAAAGGCTAAAGTGAATAAATTCCAGGATATTCTAGCCTAATATGAGAGCATAACAGGTCAAAAGGTGAATGTTCCTAAGTCAATGATTTTCTTTATTAATGTTGATCCCAAGTTGTAAAGGAGGATTGCTAGTGTTTTTGGTTTTTCAATTGGATCACTACCCAACACCTATCTGGGTATGCCTTTAATTGGGGGTATGGCTGGTAAGTACGTGTGGAAACTAGAGGTGGATACAATCTGATTAAAATTATCCTCTTGGAAGGGTAAGTGGTTATCTCTTACCGGTAGAGCTGAATTGATTAGGTCATCTCTTTAGGCTATTCCCTCTTATTTCATGTCGCTTTTTAAGATGCTTGAAAAGGTGACAAGCTGCATTGTGGGACTGCAAAGAAATTTTTTGTGGAGTGGATCTGAGGATAAAAAAGAAGTTCAGTTTAAGTGGCTTGGGATGAAGTATGCTGCCCCAAGAAGGTAGGAGGCTTGGGCTTTAGAAACCATTTTCTTATGAAAAGCTTCTTTAGAGAGTGTATAAAGACAAATATTGTCTGTGGAGTAGAATCATGGTGGCTAATTATCTAGAATTGCAGGACCTGACAGATATTTTTTCCAACAATTGCTTCCTTTCAGTTTTAAAGTTTGGAATTTGATTAAAATTTGCTATAAATTTTGTGGTTCCTGATCTGAAATGACAGCCTCAAAATGGCATAAAGGTCAACCTATGGAATGATAATTGGCTTCCTTTTGGGTCCCTTACCTGAAGTCGATTCCATGAAAATGTTTAAATATGGATCTATCTTGAAATGGGGACCCAAAGTGGAGGGCTACGTTGGTGAGTCTGATGGTGTCAAATTTTGGGTTACCCCAAAATCAGATGAAATTGAGAATAGGGATGGAGATTTATCTCTCTTCAGAATTCTTAGCTACACTCTTTTCCCAGACAGTTTATTGGAAGACTACCTAGTATGGTCTGGATCAATCTCGGGGTCTATGCCAATTAAGGAATTATACAACAAGATCTTTGTAAGAGTGAGAGCTTGCGAATTTCCGAGGTCTTTCCCATTTTAATCTATTTGAATTAAGGAGAGCTTGCCAAAGGTAAAATACTTCCTTTGGTTGGCTTTGCTAGGAAATTGTTTGTCTTATGATAATCTAATGAGGAGAGGTTTTCATGGCCCATATTTTTATTTTATGTGTGAGGAAGTGGAGGAGATAAGTAATCATATCTTCATTCATTGTTCCTTTTCTCGATAAATTTGGTCCTTTTTCTAGTGTCAATGGAATTTATCTTTGGTTATCCCTTTTTTTCAGTCTTCGATCTCATTTCACAATGGTAGAGGAAAGTAACTCACAATGGTCTTCTTCTCTTTTGGAAGTTGTCTCCAACGGTGGGTTATTTGGAGCCTTTGGCTGGAAAGAAACAAAATAATTTTTCAAGGCATCAAGATTTTTGTCCGTACAGTATGGAATAGGATAGAATGTATTCTTTCTAAATTGATGGAAACCTGGTGCTAAGATTTAGATTGTCGAAATTACGATGACAGAATCCTTTGTGGCAAGTGGCCCTCTATCCCATAGAAGTATGATGATCTCCCTCCTAATAAGGAGAGTAAGGATATAAATGTGGTAAGATGAAAATATCCTTCTGAAGATTGGATTAAGCTAAATTTTGATGGAGCCTCTAAAGGAAATTCAAGTAATGCAGGGTGTGGATGCATCTTCAGGAATTCAGATTGCCAGCCTATTTTGGCTATGGCTTTTGATTGTGGTGTTTCTTCTAATAAATTTGTGGAAGGAATGGCTCTTCTCTTTGGCATGATGGAAGAAAAGAAGAGGAATTGACATCACATCTGGATTGAAGGGGACTCTATGACTATCCTTGATATGGATCAAGGGCGTTCCCCTAAGGCCTGACAGTTGATGTCTATTTGATCGAATATTAAGGTAATTTTTACTTCATTTTTAGAAGTAAAATTATCTCACACGATGAGGGAAGGTAATATGGTGGTTAGACTATTTAGCGAATAAAGGGGTTGGATTATGGGATAATCACCAATTAAATTTCCCAAGATTGGGAGTTGAGATTCCCCAATGATATTAAAGATATTTTAGGCGTGGGGACACATGTATGGCATCGGTTGGAGGGGGTAAATGATTGTGAAGGCCGCCTTCTAATTATTTCCTTACCTTTGAGAGTGATGATGATTGAGTTGAAATATTTTGTCAAAGATTTAGGGATCTTGTGCATGTGAATTTTTTATTAGTTTGGGTGGAGGTGTGTGTATTTAAGGATGGCTGGTGGTGATGTGATGTTCATCCCTCACATCTTTATTTTTCTCTGTATGCTAGTTCTACTGCCCTTTGGGTTCAGATTCACTTCTTTCTCTGTCAACATGGCATTGGAGGAGGGGTCTGACTGTAGGGCCTAGTCATAAGAGGGGTTGTGCTCAAATTGGGGAGTCTTAGAGGATTCCTTTACAGACTGGACGAGCGGGATAATAAAAAATGTTGTAATGCATTGTTGGTTTGAGTAAGTATGGAAGGTTGCAGAGAGTTTTGAAGCAGAGGATGAAGAGGTTGACATATGCAATAAGATGCAGAAGCTCATGCTGGATATAGGACAATCTGTTAGCCAACGAACTTTCTTTAAAGTTTCTCAGGGGTTGATTGCTGTGAAATATTTTGTTAAATTTTTCAGGCCAGTTCATTTTGCATAAGGAGATTAAGGACTTGGAGGAAATGCTGATAAGCATGCAATACCATAGTCATGCTATGGCTCGCAAGATTCAAGCTCTTTCCTGTGGTTTGGAGGTGGTTACTGAAAATAAACGTCTGAGGCTTCTTGAGAAAGTTAAAGTGGTTATGCCAAAATGTTGTGTCACTCACTCTTCCTCCTCCTTGCACCCCAAAGTGACTTTGAGGTGGAAATTCTCGCTAAGAAGACATCCGATGCTGACATGGAGATGTGAGCATTGATTTCTCTATTTTTTTTGGTGGTTTTGTTACTGTGCCATGGCGGGGTTTTATCTCTCGGTGTCACAGTCTGCTTGGTCTCCAATTTTTGCTCAATTTTTGGGATATTTTGTAAATAGTAGCTAATAGGTATGTAATGCTTTATATTTTTATCTTTAGATGCATGATAATGTGCCTATAATGTTTTTTTTAGAGTCCATAGATGATTGTAAATATCATGGAGTGGTTCGAAAAGTTTTTTGTAGGTTTAGGCCTTCTCCCTAGGGACTATAAGAAAAAAATATATATTCAAGTTGAAGGAAAAATTAGTTGCTATAGGGTTTACTCAGAAACCCTATATAGATTATGTTGAAACCTTTTCTCATGTAGCCAAAATGAGCACTGTGAGGATTATCCTTTCTCTATTTGCTCAACATGGATGGGAAAATTCACCAAACATATGTTAAAAATGATTTTTCAAATGATGACATGAAAGAAAAAATCTACATGCATCAACCCAAAGGGTTTGAGGATTCTAGAAAGGAATTATATGCATGTAAGCTTAAAAAATCATTGTATAGACTTAAACAAGCTCCTAGAGCTTGGTATGCTAAGATAAATAACTTCCTTCAAGATCTTGGTTTCAAAAACTGTTTTGCTAGTAATGATTTTATTTGTAAAATATGAAAACAATCATATTATGATTATTGTTTTGTATGTTGACGATCTCTTGATTAATAGTAGTGATAAGAATATAATTCTTAAAATTAAAGAGAGATTAAGACAAATCTTTGAAATGACTGATGTTGGGTCTGTTAAATCATTTTTAGGTATGGTTATTTTGCAAGATCACAAATCTATTTTTACATCTCAATCACAATATGCTACTAAATTACTTCAAAAATTTAACATGATTGATTGTAAATTTATTTAACTATTACTAGGTTTGACATATCATATGCAGTAGGAGTTGTTTCTGTATTCATACAATATCCTCATGAGGATAATTGGAAAATGAAAAAAATATATTTCGAAGTATATTAAAGGTACAATCAATTATGTTTTGTATTATTCCTCTAGTAATGATGCAAAGCTATTTGGTTTTGTTGATTCTAACCATGTTTTTAATATTGTGGATAGAAAATCTACCTCTAAATATGTTTTCAAGTTGGGTGCATGTGCAATCACTTGGAATAGTAAGAAGCAACCAACAATATTTATATCTTCTACTGAAGTAGAGTATATAAGTGCTATGGAAGCAAAAAAGGAAGCTATGTGGCTGAAAATACTGTAAGATGAACTTCATGTGGGCATTAATGGAAGCACTCTTCTTCTATATGACAACCAAAGTTGCATTTCTCTTGCAAACAATCCAATTTAACATAAAAGAACTAAACATTTTGAAATATAAATGCACTTAATTCAGGAGAAAGTTATAGATGGTGACATTGATTTCAAGTTTTGTTTCCACTGAAGATCAAGTAACAAATATTTTTACAAAGCCATTATGTGCTGTACATTTTGTGAATTTCATGTCATGTAAGGCCATTCAAAGTTTCCCTTGAGGGGGAATGTGCATGACAATGCCACCTCTTAATGGCTTGATGAAAAATCCTAATACTTGTTATGTACCTTGGGATATGATATTATAATGTATAGGGGGTTCATGGAGATGTCGACATGTGGAAAACACCCCCCCTAGTTAGTTATAGGTTTATAATACATGGGGTCACATAGGAGTTACCCATCCATTAAGAATAATGCATGTCTATTTAAAGGATATGAGTATCATTATGAGTTATTTCATGTGATGTATGCGTGGATACTTCTACTTGGTAGAGTTATATTAGAGGTGTCCCCCTCAAAGTGGATTCCCATCTTGGGAGATTTTGGAGTTATTACTCCTTCCTTAATGAGCATTGTATGGTGTTTCCCTACCCTAAGGGTATTAATATGAATATTTAGGCATCTTGACCCACCAATATCTCTTGTGTTGTGTTATCTTCTACACAATATTCATTTATTATATACAAAGATGTTATCAATTGGTATTAGAGCATCGATCTGAGTAATTTGTGGGATGAAACCCTAATTTTGGTGATTCACCTATATGTTGAGATAGAATTTGAAATTTTCAGAGATATTTTATGTGAAGTGAAGAAATTTTCAAAGAATATTCCCTCAAAATTTCATATTTCTGGATATGTTTTACGAAAGTTATGTCGGGCTTAGTGTTGAAAACCTAATTTTCATGTTTTCATCTATATATTCCGAATTTTTAAGAATTATTTATTGATTTTTTATGGGTTGAGATGAATATATTTCTTAGTAAAAAACTAAAAATTTCAAAATTTTTGATGTGTTTTGTGAAAGTTATTTTAAAATTATGAGTTTTAAACAAATTTGATCCATAGGCCGAAATATTAGGATTTATTCTAAAAAAACTTATATTTTTAGAAATATCTCAAAAATATAATTGGGTTTTGTGTTTTGTATTTTCTAATTTTTGGCTGACATCTAGCTGAAAATGGTTAGGACAAGTTTTGATCAAAAAGGTCTATTCTTAAAATCCTAGGTTTGGTCAATCATGACATTGCAAATTATTTTTTGTGATGATGCAATTGATGCTAGAGAATGTGGATACAATTTAAAGAGAAATATTTTTTAGATAGATTTCTAGATCTTGCTTTTCTAATTTGTCTTGGTGGTCTAACACGACCTTGGTAGTATCATCAAGGGAAATGAGAAATGCCAGATTGTCCTTGGGAGAAAATGGAACATATTTTCTTAGATCGATGGGCCAAAAAAGATGAGGAAAGAAGAGGATGTTATATATAATGATGAAAAATAATATTCTGTTGAAGAAGATTAAGAATATGAAGAAGAAAAAGTTTATCATGAAGAAGCTATGCAGGATTCAAAAGGTGAGACGACATATCATATTACAAGTTCAGATAGTGCATCTCCAAGGAAGGAAGCTTCAATGTTTCATTTTGAAGGGTGAATTCAAAGTAAAAAGGTAATTTTTTCCATAAACCATAACATCAAATATAACTTCATTAATATGGATGTAGCTCAACATCTACATGTTTAAGAAAATCATATCAAATAATCTCAAGTGGATGAAAAGAAGATTCAAGTTCTTGAAGATTTAAATATTTATATGGATAAATATGTTTTGCATTCATATTTGTATGATATGGATATTGTTCTTGGATATCCCTGGTTAGATATATTGGGAAAAATTAATATTAATGTGCAAAATAAATTCATGAAATTATGGTACAAGAGAGATATTTACATTGCAGTAGATCACACTTAGCAAGGGAAAAATTAATGTTAAGATGGATCATGTTAGAGTAGGTATTTACCTTATCTCATGTTCACCTAGGTACTTTATTTACCTTTATTGTATTTATCCTCACCCCACTTATGTGTGTGGATATTTCCTTTATCTTATTTAGATATTAGGAGATATTATCTAGTTGTTAGGTATAGTTATTTCCTTGATCTATGGTATTGAATAGTTTCTTTCCTTAATCTATGGTATTGACTAGATACTTGATGTATAGTTTCTCTCCTAAATCTATGGTCTTAACTAGTTCTTTAATGACTACTTATTTCCTTGATTTATGGCTTGATCTATGACCTTGACTGGTTGTTAGATTGTTATTCATTGCCTATATAAGCAAGGTCCATGCTCATTGTATTTCATTGAGTTCCATAATAATATATGACATTGTTGCTAATTTATTTGCAAAGGTTTTATGTAAATTTATTATGGTAAATTGCTTTCATCTTATAGATCGTGGTGTTTGATTAACATATGTGTTCTTGGCTTGGTGCGATCTGGTTATCATTCCTTTTAGATCATGAGTATGAATTTGAAGATGATGAAGAAGGGAATAATGATAGTTCAAAAGGAGAACATGATGAAAAATAAGAAAATAATTCATCTACTCAAGATAAAAAATAAATAACAAACACCAAGGTGGAAGAGAAAAATAAAGATGAGTAAATGGTTGATAAGGTTGAGGATACTAAGGTTGCACTATATAGACACCCACATCATCATGAGAGGAAAAAAATCATGGAGAAATGTTAGGAAACATGATGGGAAGCAATCTATATGGATATACATGGAATTGGAGGAGAAATCATTATGGCTATACATGACATCAATGGAGAAATAATTATATGACATGAAATCACATGAATAATTATTATGGATATGCATGGATGCCAAGGAGGAATAAATATGGACATGGATGAAATCAAAGGAGTGTAATGGAATATGGAATAAGGTTTGGAGAAGTATCACTCAGTAATATTTCATATGGGTGGATAAATGATCGAGCATGGCGACATGTGTGCAATGATTTAAAGCACACTCGCTATATGGTTTATTCTTATGTTTTAGGGATGAAACATGTCAAGGAGGGAGGGGATGAAAGTTTATTCTTTTATAACTCCATAATATTATGTAAGATTTCATACTTTATCACTTTATCTTGAAAATTTTGTTCTATTCATGTGTATCGATGTTGTCATGCAAAATGTTTAGCATGAAAAAGAAATAATTTTTTTCATGAAAACCTTACCCACATTTGAAAATCCCTCTCCCGGTCAATGTAAACCTGTCCTCTAGCTAAATCAGTTAATTTTTTACCCTCATAATGGTTAGGATGAATGTGATAATTTTCTTTTCAAAAACTATTTTTGAGCCTTTTTGTACACAGGGTATAGTCCCTTCAAAACTATTTACCCATAATAAAAAAATGTGATAATTTTATTTTCAAGTGTGTTTCATGTGTAGAGAGGTGATTCATAGATTCATTTAGAACCATTAAAAAGGAATTTCTCTCGGTGGACCAAAAAAAGCCTATCGTTAGGTTTTTTCACACTGGTGGACACCCCTCGGAAGCTGATAGTTGAGGCATAACCCACCTGGGAGTTGTGCAAAGTATATACAAGATTAATTGAAGTGATTTAGTAAAGTTTAGAAAATATTTGGAATGTTGGGAAAATCTTCTCCAAAACTAGGCTATTTTTAGCCAGTGATGGGGATCACTTTTTCCTAAAAAAACATATTTTTCAGGTTTCAAATGGTTTGGGAATATCTAGAGGTATTTTGAGCTCATTATATAGGAATTTGAGATATAAGAGTGTCTACTTCATTTTCCAAGAGGTTTCAAATGATTATGAGGAGCATATTTACAGATATTGGTCCAACAGTACATATAAATACTTTCGATCCTGGTAAAGATTCAACTAAGGAGTCTGGGAGTTACAAGGAGACTTAGAATATGTTTCAAAGAATAAAAAGAATAAAATTTTACCCTCTACATTTTTCATAGGTTTAGTTGGATAAAGAGGTATATTTTTCTTCGGTGACAGTTTGACCTTCTGGGAACTGCATGTGACCAGAATTGAAAAAAAAGGTTTAAATTAAAAGAAAAGAACACATAATGTACTGAAAATTGTGGCATTGGATTACTTTGGTGTTTTATACTCAAAAATTATATAATTTTTGCATAGGAAACACCAAGGGAAGCTCTCACAGAAAAAAGACACTTCGACAGACTATTTTTAGCAGTGCAATAGTGAGAACATGTTGTAAAATTGGAAAATGTGCACTCAGAGACTCTTGATGTCCCTTTATCCCTTTGAAAAAAGTCAAAAAGGACATGGGAAACACAAGAATGTGCCAACACATGAGGAATAGAAGTTGCATCACTTAAATGAAAACTTGGGTGGTTAGGAAAAGTATTCCTCTCACCTAACCCCACCTACCCCCTTTCTCATGACATGTAGACCCTTGACACAATTTAGAGACCTTCGTGTCCATTTGTACCTTTTCCAAAGGGACATAAGGGATACAAAGTGCATCACCACATGAGTGCTCCTCTTTTGTCACTTAAGTTTCACAACATAGTGGTTAGACTAGTGTTTTCAACATCACAATATCAAAACAACATGTCCCCTTTTCATGATGAGACTAACCATGGAGCATTTTTGAGGAGCTGGTGTCCCCTTGTCCCTTTTCCCCCATTGTTAGGGGAAAAAATTTAGTGCATGCTTTTACTTGGGTTGGGTTTAGGGTGAGTAAATTTGAATTTGAAAGGAGAAAAATGGGGGGGAAAACATGTTTGGATAAAAATGGTGAGATTAAAACCCAAAATTATTCATTTATTCATGTTCCATTTGATTTTTACCACCCTTGAATTTTTTTGTGATTAATACACCATTCAAGAAAAAACCAGGCATCCACCATGGCCAAAAAAACTCATTTTCTCATTTCTTGCAAACCCCACCTCCGATGGCCATGAAACTCAGATTATGGATTCCCCATGAGAACACCCTTTAAGAAGAGTGTTTAAGTTCCATCATTAATGTTATAATTCATTTTTTATAGCCTCCAAAAGTTTCTAGAGGTTGAAAATTGCCTCAAAAATCGGGAGCATGTGATCTACAAAAAATCAGGTTTCTTTTGAGCATTTGATTGCTTCATGAAATTGAGTGTGCTTCAAGATATGGATGACTATTATTTTTTACATTCTTACCTATCTCGAAGGTGAAAGTATATACCTAAAATTTTAATTTTTGTTTTAAAAAATATACGTACGAGAGAAACCCTTGAAAAGTGGAGTAGAGCATCCTCGTGTGAGATAATTTTTTTGGAAACCATTATCACTTTGATCTGAAACTCCATGGAAAATGCCTATTTTTATTAAGTTACTATTAAATAAACTTAATATGAATAGTAAGTCCAAATAATGAATGGATTCCATTCACTTAATTCATTCCCCCACGAGGAAAAGCACTCAAAAGTGATAATTTGACAAAATTACCAGAGCTAGTCACCCGGGAAGAACTTACTAAAAATAATAAGTGTCCACAAAATGATCAATATGGTCATGGTTATTCGTCCTCCACATTCCTCAATAATACCAATATTCATGGAGGAAAAACTCATGCTTGTAGAGGGTAGACAAAGGAGTTGTGTCTCAAGCAAAAGAGGATCCGTCTCGGTCCCCAATTTTGATCACGATAGTGCATTTTGGTCTCGTGTGTGCTTCTCACTTCATTACATGGGTTGAAAAAAGGTAAGATGTTAGAAGAAAAATGGATTGAGAGGGAGGGGGGTGAATCATTACTTACAAAATTAATTCAATTTTAGGTTGATTACATAAACCAGTAATAATATTATCCAACCATTAATGTGTGCATAACATCAAATACCATACATGCAATCAACCATAAACAAGGAAATAAACACCATAAAACCAAGATATAAGTGGGAAAAAATCATGGGGAATAAAAACCACTGAAACACAATATTTATATTGATATGTTTCAGATTTAGTGAGGCACCAACCCTACAAGGAGCACTAACTCCTAATTTTGTGAAGCACCAACTCCACAAGGAGTATCCAACCCCCAAGATGATCAAGTACCAACTAAACCACCTTATGATGAATATATTTGAGATTTTTTTGTTCCACAATTTAGGGAGATAAAAAATGCAGCTCACACACACCTTCAAACCCTTGTTCAAACCCTAGGTCTTTAAACTTACACAATCTTGTACTTTCTTCACTTCTCAATGCATAAAACCATTGAAAACACTATTTATATCATTATTCAACCTATCACACAATTTATCAATCCTCAATCCATGCCTTTGTACCTACAAAACTCTCACACCTAGGTCACATTTTTCATACTCACTCAACTAGTTGCGAATTACACCCAAAACATCACTTTTATAGGTGATTCTTGATTTAAATTCAAAAGAGGTAAGTTTACCTCATTTATATTGACCAATTAAACTTAATAAGATTAAATTTTAATCATTAAAATGGTCACATATGACCCATATGGATAGGTCATGCCAAAAACCACTCATCATGCATCGAAAATCCTCAAAACCTCATCACTAGAATGGAAACAATACACTAATCATAAAATCATGCTTATTGAAGCTTCTTAATTCACAACACATGAGTAATATATCATAACATAATCATACATGGTCTCAATTTTACTTTATCCAATCAAATCATTTCATTTAATGGGCCCACTAACTCATTTCCTTCATAAAACAACTGCTTCTAGCATCCTTCATTTCACCTTTGGGTCTTCAAGATCCACCCAAGATGATATAAAATATGACATGTGACCAATCTATGGAAAAATTAAAACCTTTATAACAAATCTAAGAAAGTTATACCTATTGAAACATCCATATACTCAAACCACAACAAATTTACACTTCACCAAAACAAACTGCCCAAATACCCAGTTTTACAAACTCAACTAGTTTACAACCTTTCTGACACTTTCAAGACCTATAAATTCCTTAAATATATGAAAAAGTAAACCCTATTTACTTTCCAGGTGATAGAAAGCATCATATCATCCTCTTGATGCTCCAATCAACTCAATATTTCAGCAAAAGTAGTCCTGTCCTAAAAATCAAGAAACCTTCATCTCCTCAAAATAACCTGAGAAACACATGAAATAAACATAATCATGAGAAAAAATTATATCACTATAAATACCTCTAAATCCTTATTTCCAAAACATATTGGAACTCATTACAAATCCAAGTGGAAGGCCTTCAATAAATCCCATCTCTGCAAACTGCCCCAAAACTGTCGTTTGACCAGTCAACATAAATGAAGCATAATTTACCATTCAAGAGCTTCACCATGAAATAAAACCATCATAGAAATCAATAAAAACTCACATACTTACCATAATGTTAATTTAGTTTTGCAACTCCTTTGGACAACCTTGTTTTAAACTAAACTTCTTCAGAAACTGACATGTTTGAGTAGGGTCCACTCATCACCACAACCACTACCATATCTTTCTAGAAACCTGGAGGAGTCCTATAAATCATCATAATCATTATTCAATGCACTAGAAAGAAATTTTTTCCACTGAGGAGCATTTTATCTCCTATTGCTTTTGAGCTAGGGTTTCAAACACATAAGAAGCTGTTTACCTTCTTAACATTCATTCATTAAAATATGACGATGAAATGACCTCATTATTTTTTTAAACCTTATAGAATCAATGTAGAAACATCCCTGAAATCCATACAATTTCCCATGACAAAGAATACACTTCAGGGTGAGCATCAGAAGATCTAATTCGAGCTAGAAATGACCTTATTCTTGACCTTGTTTCACCAAAAATGACATAACTTGCAAAATAATCATCATGGAAACCTGAATTTTTTTCACAAAGAATAATGACACATCTGTAATAACATCTCCAATCATCACAATGTCACAAATAGCATACCTCAATATTTCCATCCACTAAGATTTGCATAGTTGGCCCTTAGGGTTTTACACCTGTAAAGGCTAGGGTCAGCTGAAATAAGATCATAACTCATTATAGAAACAATCCAAAAGGACATAACATACCTGGTAATATCATGAATCAAATACCTACATAAAACCATGAGCTCATACATGGCTCCAAAAACTCATCCTCATGCCTTCTAACAACCATACCTAGTCTAAATGAGCACTCTGAAACTTGGTCATCCACCTATATCTGCAACTTAAAACTCATGTGAGTGCCCAAGAACTCTCCAAAATTCTATCCATGAATCCAACATTTTTCCACAAGCTACCAAGAAGCATCAACCTCCATGCACCATCACCTAGGCTAGCTAGGTCACCTGATTATGCTTGCTAAAGAACAAGCCATTCTCACTGAATCAACTTAAGAGACCAAGAACATACCTGAATATCCATGAAATTATCACTATGATCATCATATGACTCTAATCTATTATCCAATTTTTCATTAATGAGTTTTTGCATGAATGACAACGCCTAAACCACAACATGCCAATAATCTCCCCCTTTGTCATTGATGGAAAACCACCTGAAATTCTCCCCCCTTTTACATTAATGAAAAAGGCATACCTATACCTATATGAACTCCACATTTCTCAGCTTCATTTTATCATCATTTGGTTGGAAAAGTAAACCAAATGTCTCATTCTAGCTCATTAAATAAGTGATTCTTCTCAAAATCATTTGAATTTTGACCATTTTCCAAGCATGGAAACATTATGCTCCCCCTTGGGAAAAGCACATACAACACCTAAATATTCCTTTAATTGATGAAGCTAGTAATTAAAGATTTTACCTCTTCCTTTGAACTATAACATCATCATCCACCTTCTAAACATGTAAAACTTGTCATTTCACATCCAAACTCTATTTTTTCCTTGAAGAAACCATTGTAGAAAACCTATACCTAAAGCATAAACCATGTGAATCATGCCAATAATGTTGTAATATGAGATAAAAAATTCCTCCTTACCTTCATTATTAGGCTTACTCAATCTTTTAAGGAACAATATTGACTTGGTCTCTTACCATCTTTTAGACTGCTACAAATGCCACAAGGGTTTGAGATCCCTGTTCTAGCTCCTTTCAGTGGTATTTCAACCAATTTTGTGTGAGCTCTAGAACTGCCATTGTTCTTGATGAGAAATGCATTTCAAAACTCCCACCTGAGACTAATGACAACCATTTTACCTAAGTGGAAGTCATAAAAAAATTGTACTAAATAACCTTACTTGATATTCCTTGAGAACAACTGACAAACACTTAGACCAAGTCCTAAATATTAATTTTCAGTATCCATTAGGTGTCCACAATTATGAGATAATGCAAGATTGAATCCTAACAACCTTCTCCATGGGGAATAAAGGCAACAAATCTCATACCTTATATGACCTCGAAATCCCATCAACCTTCAGATCATATTTGAAGAATGAAACATATGCTCCTCCCTCTCATAAGTCACTATGCTACAACCTGTAGAACATCATTTTAACTCTTGCAGCTACAAGAACTGTAGCAACATGATAACCTATTGATCTTAACCATCCTTTTTGAAGGGACCATACCTTCTTCAGAGATAGTATGCATAAAATTAGACAAGTCTTACACCCCTAAAATGAGGTTGATAACACTTATGAAAGCAATTCACATAGAACACTTCCAATACACATGTGACCTCGTGAGATGACAATTTCAACTCCTGTAGATTCTCATGTCATCATCTCTACACAGTTAATCACACAGTCACCAATCATCTTTTCCATGGACCAAGCATACTAGACATCAATTGCAAGAGAACATACGTACTTTCATAGATCACATGAACAATTATAATGAACATCTTAACACATCATAGATGGACTTAACACACACCACATTCCTGTGGAGATATCATACTCTACCTCTTAAGCATGGTGTACATATAACATATTACCTCTCAACAAGTGAACTAAATCATTTAGCACTCTGATGCCATTATCATGCAACTCAAGAGTCCAAGGCAAATAATCACATTACAACATATTCATAACATGAACCCTGGAGGCTCATAAAATCCTTCAGAACTTCAATCCATATACCTGTAGAAGCTCATTTTTAACATTTGATTCACTGTGAATACAATTTCCTTGGTCAGGTTTGAAATGAAATATTCATACCTTACACCTGTAGATGAAACACACCTTCTATATCAAAGAACAAGTCATTAATACTCAGAGGGACTTTTCAAATTATAGGGTTTCATTTCTTAGCTTTCACACTTTTTCAACTTCAACCTTATTGTATACAATATTCTGTTAATCTGAGACTCCTTCATAACTAGTCCTGAAATGATACCCTGAAGACATTCATGAATCCTTTCTATCTACGGAACATAAATCACAATCTGAGTCAATATCACATATCACTCATAGTTCAACAATTGTTTTAATAGAATCTTTGATACAGTCCTCTCTCTCCCTATGAATACATGAAGAAAATCATACATGCTTGTGAGCCTAACATAAAAGCATCAATTATTTATGTTGCTCCAAACATGAATTTAGCTACAAAATGAGCATCTTCCAACAACAATTTATACCCATTATATTTATCTTTCAGGGAAGAAAATATATGAAGCATTTCAAATATTTTCATAACCTTGGAGCATAAAAGGACATTGACAATATCATTCTGGCAGAAAGACATCAAAACTATTCTAAAACCATCTCACATCTCTTCATATTGCACACAGATTACTAGCCCTTGAATCATGAGAAACATATCCTAAATGTGGCCTATTTTGTGGAGATTCACAGTTCTATGGATGGAATCTGTACCTGATTGCAGAAACCCATTTTGGCCACTATAGTCACCTCCATGAACCTTGAATTTGATCACCAATTGAAGAGACACTTCCCAATTTGCAACTTCACCATTTTCCAATTAGGTCTCTTTGAACACTTCACTAGTAAAAAACTCAACATTGTCATGAGATTCCCAGAACCTCAACTCTTATTCAGGTATGAAACCCAGCTTGAATCTCAAATGGACTTTATAGATGATTTTTACCAAAATTTTAGCTTTAGATTCCACCATTTGCACTGTTCAAAAACAACTTTTGATCTTCATATCTGCTCCTTATATGAACACTTAGAACCAGTTAAGACAAATAGATATGTCAAGAATGCACATATTTTGGTTTCAAGAGTTCAAAATTGACCACCAACACTATAATAACATCCACCTAATGTCTTGAGCATCTTTTGACATAATTTGGAAGCATGAAAATACCACTTGCATACTTGAATCCACCTTATTTGTTAACCTCACTATCCTTCAAGAACACTGCACACAACCTTCCTTTTCAAGATGATGGTCTGATCAAGTCATCATACTTGATGACTCATCACATCTTCAAACTTTCTTTGATGAAAGCATAAAGCACTACACCCTTTGATAAACACTTGACACAAGACACAATGAAACTACAATCCAATATGCATACTTAGACACACTCATACATGACCAAAATCAGACTACCTCAATGACACATCTAGACTTGGAAACACTTTACACATTGAAAACACCTTATGAAGCTAATCTTCATAGCTTCACATCTTCATCATACCACCCTTGAAAACACTTGATTCATGTAATTTATCTAGCTTATGACAAGCTCATGAGACTTGACCATTTTGACTCAGAATTGACTTCTTGGGATAACACAGACCTTTAAACTTGACAACAATGTAGTAGCACATTGACTCAGACTAAAGAAGGACAATTCATTTTACATGAATACCATGACATAATAAACCTCTTTGAGACATAAACATGACCTTACACTCAATGAGTCATCCCAAACTGACACCACACTCATGATAATACAATGTTATAAACTTCAAGAACATAGACATACACACCAAAAGACCACCATACAAAGATCTTGACCTTTCACAACAAGATCAACCACATAGAACCAAAAAACATGCTTAAGGACTAAAAATGACATACCTTGACATCATGGAGGAGTATCACACACATACCTAGACAACTCCCCCCTCACTCCAATGCTTCATATGAACTGATATACCTCTAAGAAGCATAGTAGAGGTATATGAATCACCATGAATCACCTAAAAGAAGGACTTGAAGAGGTCCCAAGCCCTCTTAGACACATGAAGAACTCCTTCTTCATTGCTTCTGATTATGATCTCTGAGTCATGCCATTTTTTTTCATCAATACTTGGTCTTGATGAGACACCATAGCTCCTTCTAGGCTCCCAATTCCTTCCTTGATTGTTATCATGCATCCTAGGCCTTTGAAAGCTATTCTCTTTGCATCTTAGGTCCCTAAAAACTCCTAATTTTTCCTTGAGAAGGACCATAATCACATTATCCCTTACAATATGACCAACCTCATTACAACTGAAACACATCACTGGATTATTCCTCTTGTAGCCTCAACATTGACTAGATAAATCATTCAAACAAAATCTGAGACAATATGACACACCTCATTACAATTGTAGCATACCACATTCTTAACATATTCACTTCCTATTGTACCTCCATGGATGAGTATCTCTAGAATACCTTCTACACTCTTTTTCCCTATGACCAAATCCATTACATGTAGAACAATAACCATTGAAATTTCTTTCATACCTTGAAGCATTAGGTTTACTAATAGGCTTAGTATTCTCATTGTCCTTGATGAGAATACCTTCTTATTTTCTTCCTTGATGTAGGTTCACCTACTTCCTTTCTTGAAATCATGTCCTCTTGCTTCAATTCCTTTCCTTTGGAATCCAATTTGAAACCCAAACCAGCTCTATCACCTGCTGATATCTGTTTTCCAAGAAGATCATCTAGATCATTGGAACTTTTCTCAAAATTCTAAAAGGACATAGTCTTCTTTCCAACCTCTAGCAACTCAGCCCTTAGGAACTCTATATATTCTTCAAATTTTGAGCACACACTTTCTTTATCTTTCAAACTTAAGACAAGATACTTTACCTTCTCTTCTAACAATCTGATTGACTCATTTTGCTTGTTTGATTCAAACTTGTACTTTTCTTCTAGATTATGAATCTTGTTTTCATACTCCTTGACTTGAAGACTCAACTTCTTGTTCTATTTTTCAGCATGCATTTAAATCTCTTTGTATGGCCTTAAGATCATCTTTTACATCCTCTTCATCCTCATTAGAGTAGCTGCAATAACCTGATATAAAATAACCTAATAAAGAAGACTCATCACTAGAAGACCTTATTGCATCATTGGTCATGAATAATACCTCATTTCCTACATCTTCATGATCAGATTCAGAATTAGAATATGAAACACCACTACTAGCATCAGACAATTAATCATCTTCTCTTTGATAAAAGCTTCTTTTTCCCTTCTTCTTATAGTTAAATCTCTTAAAGTTATTTTTACCTTTGTTATCAACTTATGATTCTTCTTATTATGATCATCCTCATGATTTTCATCTCCTTTCCTTTTCATGCCTATGAGGATGACCTTAACAGTAAAAAATGACCTACTTCACCGAAATTGAAACACTTGAATGGAAGCTTACCTCTATACTTACCAGATCCAACATTTAATCTTATAGCCATCATTGCAAAGAGTTTCTTCATCATCAATTTCAGGAGCAATCATCCTCTTTAGTCCTTCTTGCATTTCATCTTCATTTCAGATTTGAAAGCAACCTCTCTCTTGGTTGGTTTGGAATCACTTATCCTCATTTCATATGCAGTCAAAGTCCCATGTAACTCATCCATCTTCAAAGTAGTCAAATCCTTTACCTCTTCAATATCAAATACTTTAGAATCAAACCTAGGAGTTAGGGATCTCAAAACCTTTTGAACAAAATTCATCTTTCACATCTTCTCCTAACCCTTTCATGATATTGACAACCTTGTCGAACTCTAAGAAGATATGTAGCAATATAATCATTTTTATTCATCTTAAGACTCTCAAACTGATTTCTAAAGGTTTGAAGCTTAACAATTTTTACCTTTGAGTCACCTTCATACAACACTTGAAGTTTCTCCCATGCTTCTTTTTCTGATTTGAAATGCATTACCTTTCCCATCTCAAATTCTCCAAGACCACATATGATAGCATTAAAGGCCTTTGAATTGTCATCACATGCCTTCTTGTCTATAGTACTAGTAGGAGGAGTGGTAGGAGTAGTATAGCCATTTTCCACAGCTTTCCAAACATCAAACCCTAGAGACATGATATAAGTATTCATCCTCAAACTCCAAAAATCATAGTTTGTTCCATCAAATAGTGGTGCCTTTTCTAGTAGAGAAACCACTTTGCCGACTCACCATTTTTTGTGCTTCAAAGGATCTCCTTTCAAGTGATCAAACTTCTCCAAAAGGACCTGCTATGATACCAATTTTTTTGGAAGCATAATGGACTGAGAGGGGGGTGAATCAGTCCTTACAAAATTAATTCAATTTTAGATTTCTTACATAAACCATTAATCAATTATCCAACCATTAATGTGTGCACAACATCAAATACCATACACACAATCAACCATGAATAAGGAAATCAACACTATAACACAAGATATAAGTGGGAAACCCTCATGGGGAAGAAAAACCAACTGAAACAAAATATTTATATTGATATGTTTCAAATTTAGTGAGGCACTAACCCCACAAGGAGCACCAACCCCTAGTTTAGTAGAGCACCAACCCTACAAGGAACACCAACCCCTAGTTTTGTGAAACCCCAACTCCATAAGGATGATCCAACCCCCCAAGATGATCAAAAACCAACTAAAATAAATTATGATGAATATATATTATATTTTTTTCTACCAAAACTGATGGATATCACAAATTTAGATCACACACACCTTCAAGACCTTGTTCAAACCCCAAGTCTTCAAACTTGTACAATCCTACACTTTCTTCACTTCTCAATGCATAAAAACCTTACAAAAAATATTTCTATCATTATTAAAAATATCACACACATGATCAATTCTCAACACATGCCTTTGTACCTAAAAAACTATCACACATAGGTCACACTTTTTGTACTCACTCAACTAGTTGTAAATTACACCCGAAAACATCACTTTTATAGGTTCTTCTTGATTCAAATTAAAAGAGGCCAGTTTACCTCCTTTATCTAGACAAATTAAAATTAAAAACATTTAATTTGAATCATTAAAATGGTCAAATATGACTGATATATGCTGACCATTGCAAAAAACCACTCATCATGCACCAAAAATCCTCAAAACCCCATCACTAAAATGGAAAAAATATCCATAATCACAAAAACATGATTATTAAAGCTCTCAAAATTAACCAAACATGAGTAATATATCATAAAATAATCATACATGGTCCCAATTTTACTTTAAACAATCAAATTATTTCATTTAATGGGCCCACTAGCTCATCTTCCTTCACAAAATAGCTGTTTCTAGCATCCTAATTTCACCTTTAGGTATCAAGATCACAAAATATGATCTCAACTATGGAATGTGACCACTCTATGGAAACATAAAAATCATTAGAACACATCTAAGAAAGCTACACCTCTTTAAACATCCATATACTTAAACCACAACAACTTTACACTTCACCCGAACAAGTTGCCCAAAAGCTAGTATTGTAAACTCAACTAGTTTTCACCCTTTACAATACTTTCAAGACCTATAAATTCCTTAAATAGATGAAAAATTTACCCCTATTCAATTTCTAGGTTATAGCAAATGTCAAATCATCCATTCGATGCTCCAATCAACTCAATCTTTCAGCAAAATAGTCCTGTCCTGAAAAGTAAGAAACCTTCATCTCCATAAAATTACCTAGAAACCAAATCAAATCAACTCACCATGAGAAAAAAATCATACCAATGGAAATCCATATGAATAATATTTCTATGACATATTAGAACTCTTTCCAAATTCAAGTGGAAGGCCTTCAACTAAGCTCATCTCTGCAAACTTCCTGAAACTACCCCAAAATTGCCCTTTGACCAGTTAACATAAATGAAACATACTTGACTATTCAAATGCATAACCATGACCTAAAAAAATCATAGAAACAAATAAAAAATCACATGATGACCATAATGTCAATTTAGTTTGCAACTCCTTTGGAAAACCTTGTCTCAAACTAAACTTCTTCAGAAACTGACCTGTTTGAGTGGGGTCCACTCATCACCACAACCACTACCATACCTTTATGTAAACCCAGAGAATTCCTATACATCATCAAATCATAATATATACACTATCAAGTAATTATCAACACTTAGGATAATTTTATCTCCTACCACTTTTGAGTTAGGTTTTAAGACACATAAGAAGGTGTTTACCTTAACATTAATTCATATAAATATGACGAAGAAATGACCTAATTATTTTTTTGAAAACTTTTCAACTCAACTTATAAATATCCCTAAAATCCACAATGTCCCATGCAAAGTACACAATTTAGGGTGAGTATCAGAAGATCCAATTCCAGCTGGAAATGACCTTCTTCTTGACCATATTTCACTAAAAATGACATAACTTGAAAAATACTCATCATGGAAACCTGAAATTTTTTCCCAAAACATCATAAAACACCATAAAAACATCTCCAATCATCAAAATGTCACAAATATCTCTCAATATTTCCATCCCTTAAGACTTGCATAGATATCCCTTAGGGTTTTGCACTGTAAAGGTTAGGGTAAAAACACTCCAAAAGGCCCTAAAATACTTGGTAAACCATGAATAAACTTCCTACATGCATCTATGAGATTAAATTGCTCCAAAAATCATCCTCATACCTTCTAATAACCATAGATGGTCCAAATAAACACTTGAAACTTGGTCATCCACTTATATCTGCACCCTGAAACTCATGTGAGTTACCAAGTGTTGGAAACTAGGAAATTGAGGGGGGGGTGAATCAATGTCTAATCAAAATTTTATAGACATTTCCAATTCATTAATCTTACTATGAATATCACATGAAAATATATGCAAACAAATAATAGGGGAGAACACACAAAGACAAAAAATTTAATGTGGGAAACTGAACTAGGAAAAAACCCACCGAAACCAAGAACTCTGCTAAGGAAAAACTGGTCCTATATCTGCTACATTTATTTCATGGTTGAGATTCAACTCAACCTAGAGCTACAACTCCAAATTTTGACCAAGCTACTACTCATTATGGAAGCTTCAACTCCCAAAATTTAACTAGCTCCAACTAATCTTTAGTGAGCTTCAACTCACAAGGAAAATTCAAATCCCCACTGCTAAGCTACAACTTAGAATTATTCACAAAATTTGGTCACACTTAATTTGTTGTCTCACACAACTGCTAATGACCTCTAGATTAGCTCTTCTCTGCTTCTCAATTCTGCTCCTCATTCTCCTTTCTTTTATGATGATCAATTCAATATCTAGTTTGTGTCACTAGCATATTCATGTGATGTATCCACTCTCTCTCTCTCTCTCTCTCTCTTCACCTAATCACAATCAAATTTTCTCATACAATATTCAAATCAATCAATTTTTAGCAATCTCTATGAATATTAGATCTTGACACAATTATCTCTTGATTTACTCTTTCAAACCTCTCAAGCATACAATCTCCTCCATGCTCCTGCTCACTCTTCTAATTTATATCATACCAGGCCTATCAATTATATCTTTAGTTACTTGTATGCTCTTAAAACTCACATGTTTGATTACAAGAATTCATTCATAATATATCAAGTATACATGTCCATAAAATCAGATTCCTATGGTTGTTTACACTATTTGCACCACCAATCCTTTATTCTTAGATCATCCTTCTCTTACTTTCCAGATTTACCTAAACAATACAGTGCATTATTTCAAAAGATTCAATACCCACATAATTTCCCTCAAATTTCCAAGAGTAGTTTTTTATTCTTAGTTCTACATTTGATCTCTATAGGATTTTCACTCCCCTAAATTCCAAAACTTTATCAAGACTTTTCACTATCTCTTTGTATTCTTCTAGTTTGCTTTTTGATCCAACTAAAATTTTCAACATTTTAACTCTATATATTTCATTTGTATCCTACAATTCTATTTGATATCACATGATTCTTTCTTTTATACTCAACACCAATGCATATGTCCTGTATATTCCTTCCATACATCACGTTTTTACACAAATTCCCTCTTTTTCATGTACCATAATTCAATCTACTTAAGTCAAATGTCTATTCAAATTATTTTATTGCTCGAATGTGCACCAAACCTATATTCAAATCTTCAACTTCTGTTTGTTTATTTTCATGTTTTTTGAGTTTATTCAATGTTTTATGACCATAGAAGGCTCTTCATGTTCCTATTCTAGCTAGATGAGGAGATCATGGATTTCTAACTGTTCAAGACTATGAGATAAGACAAAGTTTCATGTTTGTAATTTCTCTACTGTCACGTGGATTCAACCGTTTCATACCAATATGAGGTCACACCAATATTTATTGACTCATTACATAGTAGTTGAGGTCTTTACATGAATAATCAGGACATTTTCACTAAAGAAGTACACCAAAAACAAATTTTTGGCTCTTCAGAAACATGTAAACTAAGATTTGAGGGAATTTTCAGAAAATGATCTTTCGTGCCTTTTTAAACCTACTTGAAACATTTTACAACATTACCATGATCTCTATATAGGTTTGTTTAAGTTTCAAGGAATTTCCAATGGATAACTTTAGTGATACAAGCATTTTACACATGCAAACCATAGCCTGAAGGTTTAGTCCTCTGTGTAGGCCTCAGGGGCTTCAAAAAATATTTTCCCAAGCAATTCTCAATGGTATTCAAAAATTCCAACTCTTATGGATCTGTGTAGGTATCTGACATCTTTTACATGCATTTATTGTACCTAAAACACTTCAAATTGTTTCCAAAAATAAAAAAGATAGTGCACCATTTAGTGAAAATTGTGACAGTGCTACCCAGGTTAAAGGAGGATGCTATTAGGTTTGGAATGATGTATTGTAGAGATTGAATGATACATTTTATGTTATAAAGATTCATTATAATATCCACCACTTCCCTTGAAGTCAAATTTTCACCTTTAGTGAAGAATTTGTTCTTGCACAATCACACTTAACCTTATTTAGAAGTTACATTTGGCATTACAAGATTCTACAATATCTATGGCTTACTCTGACAAATTTAGATAAATAAAAAATAAGAGGTAGACCACTACACTATCTTTCACACCCTAAGAACATGCACAATGAGATAGAAATCACATTTGCACTCTAAGCCTCACACTTCATGACTTGAGTCTGCAAGGAGTTTAAGGGAAAAGCAGAAATGTAATATCCTTCCACTATACTTGGGTCATCTTGAGCCTTGACCAATCACCTTGAGATTTAATAAGAATACCACTTACTTTTCAAGCTTAACACTTACTCCAAACAACACCTTCAGTATTGTACCTTCATATATCCTAGTTGTGCTCACTTAATTTGTACACACTGTGAGGGCTTGTACTGAACTTGACCATCTAGAAGATCATTAACAACTCAAGGAACATGAAAAAATTATTAATTAACCCTTACAAGCTTTAAATTTTCTCATCCAAGTGATTTGAAGTTAAACAAACAACTTTTTCCATTGTTGACCCAAGAAAGTGCTTGGGAGTGAAAAGAACAAGGCTAGAAAAGCGATCATAAATTTGTAAATACTTGTCCAAATTGCCTCAAAATTTTCACTGCATTTCAGGATTAGAATCCTATCCAAAAATGTATTCTATTATTTATATGAAGAATCCTTCATATTTTTTCTTGATTGCTAAGAAGAAAAACAATTCAATTTACATTTTTCAAAGAACTAGTTTTAGAAAATTTGGCATAAATTTCACTTACCTCTTCAAAACTTGATGAAATTTGGCCATGAAGCATAAAAAATCACCCCTCTACATGATCCATGAGTTTATTTGTGATAAATATGCATGTAATATTCAAACATATCTCATTTACCTTAGCCTACACTGTTAATCCTCAAGTCCAACTTTGGTGAACTTTTGGAATTTTCCTCCAGGAGATAAAATAAACCTTATTTTTTATCACACATGCCCTAGAAAACATTACTAGGATTCTCCCATGCTCACATGATATTTTCATGAAATGTACCAACCTTTCACACATCATCAAACTATAGAAACAAGCCTAAATGAGCTAGTTTCAACTGAGAATTCCACCAAATGACATGGAACTAACTGTAGGAGCTCTTTAAAAAGCTAACATCATCATATCTAACCTGTATAACCTCCGATCCAATCCTTAAAACATGTACTCTGACTTCAGTGATCAACTACGTCAATGCTCTAGCCTATAACACCCTTAATCCACCTTGAAACCATCCTGAATGCTCAATACACCACTGATAAGGAACTACCAATCGAACTTAATGCCTCTGATAGAGCCTCACTTCACCACTCACTACTTTTCCATCAATTCTAATTGACATCAATGACAACACCAATGACAACCCCAATGATTAGGGGTCAACAATCTCCCCCTTTTTCATTGATGGCAACATACTCATAAACCTTTGATGGCAAGTTCAAATCACCCTTCCTAGTTTTCTGATAGGAAAAATCACCCCCTTTGACATCTATGAAAGAGGATTATGCATTCAACATAACAAATAACAAGTAGATGACCATTTGCAAAGAAATGGATTACCTCAAGAAGCTTCCCTTGGGATTAGCATCACTATCTTGCCACATGTGTCTTGATAGGATAAACAATTGTTTCCACCAATCAGCCTCATAGCTCCCCCTAAACCTATACTCTCCTTATCATCCATCTCACTTTAATTCCCTAAATTTGTCATCCTATCTTTTCACTTTTTGTCTTAAATTTAACAACTAGCCCCCCCCCCCCCCTTGAAAACACTTCCATGTGATATACCATTCTCACAAATTTACCTTCTTCAACCATGCTAGAAACATTACTGAGTCACCCACAAATTGAGTGAAAATCAAATTAAAACTTCACTCCATTTCTTTCTTTCTCTATATTTCAAATTGGTATTCTCAAGACAAGCACCTTTGATAGTATAATGATTAGACTAATCTCATCAGATTCCTAGTAAAATAAGAACATTGTTTATGACCCCTTTTTAATTTTCTGATCATCTTTCAAGTTTCTTATACATTCCTTTTACATTAATACTCTCCAACCATGTTTCTTTCACTTTTAAGCTTTACATTTTCAATAACACATGTTTCTGCCATAATGACTATGGATATCTACATTCTCAACTTTCTCAATCTGTCACGTCTTCATAAAACTACAAAAACTATGGGGAACCTCATTAATCATGTAGGCTCTCTTAATTTTAATATCTGTGTCTAATTTGTCCTTAATGCGTATCTACAATTCTTCTAAATTCAAGACGTTACTCTCAACATGTTGTATTTACATCTGATATCACATTTTTAGATATCCATCTATACATTCCACCATTTAGGATACTCAAGGCACTCACTAACTGATAATTATTCATAAATAATAAAAATATTGTAGCATGTAGTCATGTTTTCTACTAAGCTGATGGCATATTTGATACATTTCACCAATCCTTTGACCTTCTTCATACTCTTGATAGATTCCTATAGTGTCTTGTGGAATCTTCATACTTATATCTTACCTCTTATAATGCATGCTAATAACTTCACAACTCTGAGCATAGAAACTCTTCATACCTTGTTAGAAGCAATATTGAACTAACTTCACACAAAATTTAAACCCTAGCTATAGTTCTTTATCAATTGTAGAATATGCTAACCTTTTACATACCTGGTTCACCAATTGTTGGAAACTAGTTTCCTTTCTCAAGCATGCAAATTTCTTTGGCCTTTGGTTTCCTCCAAGGTTACTAAGATCCATAATCCTATTACAACCAAATTAGATTCTTGCATATATTTTGATCTTGATAGATGATTGTCCTGATGCCACTTAGATTGAAATTCATCAAGTTTTGTTTCTTTCACAAGCTTTGAAATACTTTCGATGCTTATATTTGATGAGAGTTCACATGTTAACCACTAAGAATATTTTCTTATTCTTGTAACTCCTAGAAAAATCACTTTTTTAATGTCTATCTGATATTCATAATATCATTTTACTATGCTTTTGTAAGTGAGGATTGATGAAAATCTTATAGTTCTCCAAAATATTTTCTAGCTTTCACTAGATCACCCCTGGAAAATTCATACAGAGATATAGCTTTACTTACCCTATTGACCGATCTTATTGAAAGTTCAACAGTTGTTAGTACTTCGTAATTTATATTTATGATCTCCATTGAATCAAAAGACCTTTATTGTTTCAATTAGACCCAATTGCAACTTACATAAACAAAATCCTTGATTTCTTGAATCTTTCTTGATACATTTTCTTCATACCTTTTTGAGATACCTTGATTCATATTTTATTTCTAGAGAGTAAATACATACTACAACCAAACAAATCATGGGAACTTGAAAACATTACAACTCTTACGATTTTATGAAAGGGGCAACAATGTTAGATTCAAAACAAGACAATGGAGAGACAAGTGACAGAGGTAACAATTCAAGATAACCTGACCATCTGACTAGAGAAAACATATATAAAAGAGCAACTTGAAGACTTAAACCACTTCAAGAATAGATTGTGAAAGACCTTGTTCACTAATAGTAATGAAATTTATGAGCTACATGTGGTTACAACCAAAATTTATGACACTTGAGACTCATTGATGAGAAAATTGAATGTGACAATGCCTACCTAGTGAAAAAACACAAACCCTTTCCTTTAAAGATCAAAAACATAGAACTTATAGTACATCAATGTAGACCTAGATGAACAGTTACAACCTCTACTAATTTTAAACATATCAACTTGCATCTATACACTAAGAAAGAACTTGAACCATCATAAATTTCACCTCTTTTCGTGATTGTTACACCTTGACAATTTGGGTTAGGATCTACCAAAATCTTCCTTAAGAACATATCAATGATTCTTTCAATTTAGTATATAACTTCTAGAAGCCTAGAGAAGGCATACCTTCTCTTTATATCACCTCAGAATAAGAGAAAGTCATTAAAACAACTTGATGACTCAATTATTTCTTTCCTTGTTCTCTTGTTATCCTTGGAATCATTCTTTGGTATGACTTCCATATCACATAAGTTCTCACCTTCTGATTGAGCACTTGATAAGCACACATACTGCAAATCATACACTTATACCAACAATGCTTAAGGAATAAATTCTTTATTCTTTTCACTAGAATTGTCTTCCTTCATCTTGCATTTTCCATCACATGGTGAAGTATTGTTGACCAAAATAAGTTCACACTTATTTTTGCGTCAACTAACACCATTTTCCCATTTTTTGCTTCAATATAAATATGTACATATTTTAAGCACATAAGGTCCCCTAAAAGCATTCCCATCAGATAGGAAATTTCTTCCCCTTTCCAGAGATATAAAGAAGTCCTAACTCCTCATATTTTGTAAGTTACGGGCTGACGGGCCTTGGAGGGATTTTTTTGCCAAAAGAGGGCCGACGAGCCTGGGGAAGATTTTTTGCCAATAGTATAATTGCAGGCCTGTGGGCCCGAGAAGGATTTCTTATGAAGAGTGGAAAAAATGGGACAACGGGCCCAAAGATGTCTTTTCACCAAACATGGAAAATGCGGGTTGACCAGCTCGGGGATGACCTTTGCCAAAAGTGGGTTTGCAGAGAATTTTTTTCCAATAGTATAAATGTGGGCTAGCAGGTTTGTGGGGGACTTTGGAACTTTTACACTTTTTGCAAAATGGCATAGTTTTCAAGTGCGGGCTTGCGAGATCGTAGAATCTTTTTGCCAAATGTAAAGTCACAGACCCTCGAAGGTTCCACGTGCCTCAATGGTGCACTCCAAAGGTTAATCCTGAGGGGCAGTATCCAAAAAAGCATGGGCTTGCCACATGGTCAGAGTCAAAATAAGATAGGGTCAGCCATTGAAGAGTCCAAGATCGAGAGAAGGAGCCATGTGTCAAATCGATGTAACTTTAAGGTTAAAATATAGAGCGGGTTCCTAAATGTGCGCAGAGCTTCCACATGTCCCAGGTCTGAAAAAGGGATGAAATCACCTGTTTAAATTAAATAAGTATAAGAGTGTCGGTTGAAGCCTCCACGTCTCTCATCAGGGAAACACCAAGGCTGGGTCTAAAGAGCGAGTTCCCAAATGTGTGTAGACTCTCCACATGTCTTAGGTCCAACATAAGTCAAATGGATCAAGGCTCGAATCAGTTAAGTATAGAGAAATGGCAAATGATGCCATGTGTTGCATCAACGCAAATTCAAAGGCGTGACCCAAAGTGGAGACTTAAACAAGCACTGGCCCTCCATGTGTCTAGAGACTAAAAAGGCAGAAGTGGTCATTGAAAAGTATAAATAGAGGTAGGCTAACGGAAGGAGCCACATGTCATCTCAGAGAAACTTTAAAGGGAAAATCTAGAGGTAGTCCCCAAATGAGTGCCAACCTACCATGTGGCTAGATTAAGAAAAGGTAAGGTCGGCCATTGAAAAGTCCAAAATCCTGCGGAGGCTTCAACATGTCTTATCCACATAACTTTAAAAGAAAAATTTGGGGGTAGTTTCCAAATGAGTGTGAAGCCTCCACGTGTCTCGAGTCAAGCATAGGGTCTCCGCCAACAACAGAGACTTAGGAAAAATACAAAGGAAACCGAGGAGCTCGTAGAAGCCACCACATGTCAGTTCGATCCAATTTCAAGAGCAAGAGGAAGGAGGTGAATCTTCACAATGTGTAAAGCTGCCACATGGACCATGTATGGATAGAACCTTTTAAGTATTGAGAGCCCACGTTAAGCCCCACGACCCTGATCTTTAGACAACCATATATTTCGACTAGGAGCTTAGATTTGGGCAGGAGAGGAGTTTTAGAAAGCTCTCAACGTCGGCCTCTCACTTGCCTCCATTAATGTTTCATCCCACCATTTTTGAGGCTGTCAAGTCTCCCACCTACTGCCATGATGAAGAATGGGTCTCTTTCTTTCCCAGTAAGGGACAATTACAGAGGTATGGGGGGTTGTAAGAAAGCTCTTCATTATGGTAGGTGGATTGAATGTATTGCATGGGTGGTTGGAACAGGGTTCGAATTCCTCTCTCTTTTCTCTCTTATTCTTCTTATATATCATAAAGGAGGGGCATTTTCTAAAGGTTGGTCATTGTTTCTCTCATGCCCCCTCTCTCATTCTTTCTTAGGGTAGAATGTGGAGTCTAAACCTCCTCCCTCGGCTCTGTAATAACATTTTCTTTCCTCTTTCCCACTGATGATGTACTGTGTGACTTATGGAGCAATAAAATCTATTTCGTGATACACCTTATCCATCCTTTGATATTTTTTTGTCTCTTTTTTCCTCTCATCATTGCAGGGTATACTATGCATACTATGATGTTTATTGCAGGTTCTGGGAGCTATGTTTAATGGGTTTTTGAAGTGGTGTTCCATGTGACATTTATCTTTGGTCTGTGATGCATCTGTCCATCCCCTCCATCGCTCAACTCTCTCCACTTCAGGCAGTTGGATTTGTGATCACCCACTTCCTTTTCTGGTGTATCACCACTTAGTGTAGGCTCTCTTTCACTTTCTCTCTCTCCCTGTCTCCTTGGAACAGTTAGATTAGGATAGATTAGTTATTCCTGCACTAGAGTAGCTTGTGGAAGGTAGTTTAGGAAGTAGGAACCAGCCTTCTCTGGAGGTCCATCTCAATTTCGCAAGTCCCACAGCTTGAGAGATGGTCCAATGTTGTGCAATCACACCGAATGCCCCACTTAGATCCAAGGCCATTCGGGGGTGCTGTGATTTTTCCACAACATGTATTATTTGTGCTTACTTCTCCTGTGGCTCTCTTAGATTATTATGTCTTTTCAACATCTACCCTTTTTACCTTATTATCATTATTTGATGTTTCAAATTCTGACTTTGCTTCCTTGACGTTGTATATCTAATTTTATTTCTTCTTTCTAGTATCTTTCTTAATCATGTCTAACTTGGTCTTACTCTTAGAGTTTGTCTTTTCTCTGCATATTCTTTTGTCTTTTCTCTGGAATGCATTCAACTTATAAATAAATCTAGGTGGTTTATAATAATGTTTGGCAAAAATGCCCCTTACCCATGACAATTGAAGCATATGACTTGGTTCTTTTCCCAAAATTGACTTACTGGATCTTATTAACAATACTTGGCTATGTGGAATTTTTCTTTACAATTGAAGCACACTATATTATTATCATATTATGTATTAAAAGCTCTCCATGGGTGTTATTTGTAAAACTTACTCATGAAATCCCTAGCTGTATGTCAAAAAATGTTGCATGAAAAAACAATTTACATGGAACTTACTTAAGAGTCTTCTTGCATTTGGTTGCCTAATGGTCTTCCTGTGTTCTTTTCTATTCTTCTTATTCTCTGAACATCCTTGGCAAGCTATATGGCTTGGTTCAACCTTCAATTCCTTTTTCCTTTCTTGTTCTAAGTTCCTCTATGAGTGTCTTTAGATTTGAATTTAATTTATCACATTATTCACTCTTGGCTTGAATATATGCCTAACACATCTCATGATCTACTTCACCAGAATGTTTTTGTTTTCTTTGCAAGCTATTAAGCTAATTAGTAAACTTGTACCAACTCAATATTTAGGTTATTTAGTTCCTCTTCAAATTTAAGGAAATTATTTTCTCTGTCTCTCAAAGCCTTTAACACTTTCTTAACAAATGAAGCCATCTCATCAAGTTATTGACCATCGGTTAAAATTCCTTGAGCTTGATTTTTGTAGTAAGTCATTTATAAGAGCTTGAGCAATTTCATACCTCTTTTTCAACACTGAATTTGTTGATGTACCCATTCTTGTGTCTTAAGGATCACCTCCAAGTTGTTAGGATTAATTTAGGAGAACCATGCTATGATACCAATTGTTGGAAACTAGGACATTAAGAGGGGGGTGAATCAATGTCTAATAAAACTTTTTACAGACAATTCCAATTCCTTAATCTTACTATGAATACCACATGAAAACATATGTAAGAAAATAACAAGAGAGAACACACAAAGACACAAAATTTAATGTGGGAAAAAATCCAATTGGGAAAAAACCCACAGAAACCAAGAACTCTACTTAGGAAAAGATTGTCCTATATCTGTTTACATTGATTTCATGGTTGAGCTTCAACTCACCCTAGAATTTCAACTCCAAAATTTGACCAAGCTAATACTCAATCTGGATGCTTTAACTCCAAAAATTTAACCAGTTGCAACTAATCTTTAGTGATCTTCTTAATCACAAGGAAGCTTCGACTCCCCACCCTGCTAAGTTGTAACTAAAAACTTATTCAAAAATTTTGGTCACACCTTATTTTTCTATCTCACATAGGTAATAATAAACTCTAGATTAGCTCTTCTCTGCTTCTCAATTCTGTTCCTCATTCTCCTTTCTTTTCTGATAATTAATTCAATATCCAATATGTGTCACTAGCATCTTCAAGTCATGTTTCCACTCTCTCTCTCTCTCTCTCTCTCTCTTTACCTGATCACAATAAAATTTTTGTCATATGATATTCAGCTTAATCAATCTACAACAATCTCTATGATTATGATTTCTTCACATAAGTATCTCCTGATTTACTCTTTCAAACCTCTCAAACATATAATCTCCTCCATGCTCCTACTCACTTTTCCAATTTCTATCATACCAGGCCTATCAACTATATCTTCAGTTACTTGTATGCTTTCGAACTCACATGTTTGATTATAAGAATTAATTCATAATCTATTAAGTATACATGTCCATAAAATCAGATTCATATGGTTTTCTACACTATTCAAATCACCAATCCTTCATTATTAGATCATCCTTCTCTTACTTTACAACTTTACCTAAGTAATACACGTACACTATTTCATAAGATTCAATACTCACATAGTTGTCCTCAAAGTTCCAAGAATAGTATTTTAATTCTAAGTTCTACATTTGATCTCTATAGGATTTTCACTCCCCTAAATTCCAAAACTTTGTCAAGACTTTTCACTATTTCTTTTTATTCTTCCAGTCTGCTTTTTGATCCTACTAAACTTTTCAACCGTTTAACTCTATTTATTTTATTTGTATCCTAAAATTATATTCGATATCACATGATTATTTATTTTATATTCAACACCAATGCATATGTCCTATATATTCCTTCCTTAAATCACTTTTTTTACACAAACTCCCTCTTTCTCATGCACCATAATTCAATCCAATTAAGTCAAATGTACATTCAAATTATTTTCTTGCTCAAACTTGTTAGCAAACCTATATTCAACTCTTCAACTTCTGTTTGTTTATTTTTTTGTCTTTTGAATTTATTCAATGTTCTGTGACCATAGAAGGATCTTCATGTTCTTATTCTAGCTAGATAAGAAGATCATGGATTTATAATTGTTCAAGACTTCTTGAATTCTTCATTGAACTCTTCAATATGAATGAACCTACCCTCATGCTTTTGTAGCTTCTCAATAAATCAAATAGAGGTCTTGGAAACTCAATCAACAAGACATAAAGAGCTTTAGAAAACACTATCAAGAACTAAGGACTTTGAATAAATTTTATCACCTCTCCATTGTTATCAAAATATTCAAACTTCAATGATCCAATAACCTTTTGTATAATTTTTCTCCCATTCAGCTGACTGTGAGCTAAGACAAATTTGCATGTTTGTAATTTCTCTATTGTCACGTGGATTCAACCTTTTCATACCAATATTTAGTCACACCAATTTTGATTAACTCATCACATAATAGTTGCGGCCTTTGCATGAAGAATCGAGAAGTTTGCATTGAAGAATTACACCAAAAATAGATTTATGGCTCTTCACGAATTTTGTAAACTAAGCTTTGAGGAAAATTTTAGAAAAATGCTCCTTTGTAGCCTTGATAAATCTACTTGAATACCTTTTGTAGCATGGACCATGACATCCATATAGGTCTTTGTTCAAGTTTTTAGGAATTTCCAATGGTTAACTTTAGTGATTCGAGAATTTTACCTCATGTAAACCCTAGCTTGAGGGTTTAGTCCTCTGTGTAGGCCCGAGGGGTTGCAAAAAAATATTATCTAAAGAAATTCTCAATGGTATTCAAAAATTCCAACTCTTATGGATCTATGGAGGTATATGACATCTTTTACATGGCATTTATTGAATTTGAAACACTTTAAAATATTTCCAGAAATAAAAAAAGACAATGCAACATTTAGTAACAATTGTAAAAGTGTTATCTAGGTAAAAGGAGGATGTTATTAGGTTTGGAATGATGTATTGTAGAGATTGAATGAGTCATTTGAGGTTCTAAAGCTTCATTATAATATCCACCACCTCCCTTAAAGTAAAATTTTCACCATTAGCGAAAAATCTGTTCTTACAAAATCACACTCAACCTTAGATAGAAGCTACATTTTGGAGTTAAAATCTTCTACACAATATTTTTCTTGCTCTAAAAACTTTAGAGCAAGAAAACATAAGAGGTAGACCATTGTACTATCTTTCACACCCCTGAGAACATGCACATTGAGATAGAAAATCATACCAAATAAAATCAACTCTTCATGAGAACCAAAATTATACCAATGGAAATCCCTCTGAATACTCTTTCTAGAACATATTGAAAATCCCTTCCAACTCTAAGTGGAAGGCCTTCAAACCAAGCTCATCTATGTAAACTTCCTGGAACCACCCAAAAACTGCCCTTTGGAACAGTTAACATAAATGAAGCATCCTTGACCATTCAACAACATCACCATAACCTAAAACCATCATATAAATAAAGAAAAACTCACATACTCACCATAATGTAAATTTAGTTTGTAACTCCTTTGGACAACCTTGTCTCAAACTGAACTTCTTCAGAAATTGACCTATTTAAGTGGGGTCCACTTATCACCACAACCGCTACCATACCTTTATGGAACCCTGGATGATTCCTCTTAATCATCCAATCATAATACATGCACTATCTAGAAATTATGGCCACTTAGGAGAATTTTCTCTCCTACCCACTTTTGAGTTAGGGTTTAAGACACCATAAGAAGTTGTTTAGCTTCTTAACATTAATTAAAATAAATATGATGATGAAATGACCTCATTATTTAAATTTTTTTTATATAAATCAATTTAGAAACATTCCTGAAAGCCACAATGTCCCATGCAAAGCACACAATTTCAGGTGAGCATCAGAAGATCCAATTTCAATTGGAAATGACCTTCTTCTTGACCCTATTTCACCAAAATTGACATAACTTGAAAAATACTCATCATGGAAACCTAAAATGTTTCCCACAACATCATGACACACCCTAATAATATCTCCAATCATCATGTCAAAAATACCCTCAATCTTTCTAGCCACTGAGAATAGCATAGCTATCCCTTAGGGTTTTTGCACTATAAAGGCTAGGGTCACATGAAACAACATCATAAATCATCATATAAACACTTCAAAAGGCCCTAACATACATAGTAAATCATGAATCAATTTCCTAAATAAAATCCATGAGCTTAAATTTCTCCATAACTCATCCTCATACCTTCTAACAACCATACCTGATCCAAATGAACACCTGAAACTTGGTCATCCACCTGTATCTGCACCTTGAAACTTGTGTGAGTGCCCAAGAACTCCCCAAAAATTCTCTCCATGCAGCCAAAATGATCCTTAAGCTACCAAAACGTATCAACCTCCTTCCACCATCACCTAGGCTAGCTAGGTCACCAAGTTGGGCTTGCTAGAACAAACCATTCTCAGTAAATCAACTTAAGAAACCAAGAAAATACCTAAATATCCATGAAATTATCACTCTAAGAATAATATAACACTACTCGATCATCCACTTTGTCATTGAGGGGTTTTGCATCAATGACAACACCTAAACCACAACATGCCAACATTAGAATCATCTTCCATCCAAGATCTCACATCCAATCATATCATGTTTGGAATGTTGTTCACCCCATCTCATTGGTTGATCCATTTCCTTAGGGATAGGATCATCATGTTCAATTATGTGGGAAATGATCTCAAGTTACATCAAGAACTTGGTAGTTTTGAAGCATGTTAATATTTTAAAGGTTGGAAGGTTTGTTTAAGAGAGGGAAGGCATCCTTCATTATTTTCAATAGTAAAATTTTAACCACATCTTTATGGAGGTCTCGAAGGGAATTTTTTTTTCAAAAGATCAATCTTAATCAACAGAGCATCATAATGGAGGTTCATCATATATCAAGATTTCATATTCATCATCATTGGAGCTGATCTCCATCAAGGGTGGAGGTACCTTCATCCATGATTAGGAGCATATTTTATCCCCTATCTTCATTCTTTTTCCTTTTACCCCCCTTTCTAATCCTTCATTATGCATGATCATGATATTTTGTCTTATTCACTTAAGTGACTATTTAATGTTGTATTATAAAAGTCCCTTTTGGTTTATAAAAAAGGGACTTATTTCTTAACTTTTAAGGAAGATTAAAAGTCATAAGTGGAATAAGAACTGAAAGGTCATATGGGGGGTAGATGAGAAGACAATTTACAATGCTATAAATTGGAACGACTTCTCCATTCCAAGGGAGTTTTGAAGGTTTAGTTTTTGGCCAGTAATTGTGGATTATTGTATGTTTTTGAGCTTTGTATGACCACTACACAAGAAATAAGATCTACATTTATTCCATTTCTTTTCTTATTCTTTCGTCTATTCTCTCTCTATTTACTATCTTAGCAAGCATTGTGATCTTGAACAACCAAGAAAAGGCTTTGTACTTTTGAGGAATATATTAATAGAACTTTGTCTCTTTAGTTTTTTGATCTCATTTTTTTACATAACTAAGATTCATCTAAGTGAATGTGGACCTACTTAGTTTATTTTTGATGAGAATCTGATAATGCCTACTCATAATAGTAACCCCCTCTCTCTGTTTCTCCAACTCCCCTTTACATCCCTTTGCTACAATTTCCTCCCTTGTACTTTGTACAAACACTTTGCCAAATGTTTAATGGAGTGTTCCTGTATGATCCATAGCCTATTCCCCCCCCCCCCCCCCCCCCAAATATTTAGGTAGTTTACAATCAATAATGGGAGCCTCCCCATATCCAAGAAGGAGGAGGGGCTTAGCCCTGTGATAGTTGGTGAAAACAAATGATTTGTAACACAAAAAATTATTTCACCAACACTTTTTTGTGACTTCATTGGAGAGAGATCTACCCTTGTGCACCCATAAATATATATGAAAATATAAAAAATTAGATATTTAAAAATCAATCAAAACTTAAAAATTGAATAATACCAAAAATACCATCCAAATGTTTAAAATCCTTTTTGCAATCCTTTTGAAAAATATGCACTTTTCCAGTTTCTTTCCTTTATAAGAACTTGAGAAAAACTAGTGAAAAGAAGGTACGCCTGAGCTGATCATGCATATGGCATTGTTGATCCAACATTTGAAGAATAATTACAAGTTGATTTCAGACTTCCCATTATATAGGCAATAGGACAAGTTCCTATAAATCCTCTTGAAGATCATACCAAAGAACCATTTGCAGAACCACTAGTCCTCATCACATTCTGTGGAATTTGTGGGGTACAACATGAAGATGTTGCAGTGCAGATATTCATGGAAACATTGCAAGATGCCATTGTGGACTGGTTTTACCATTTTCCATTAGACTCAATTGCTGATTGGGGTAATATGAAAATAAAGTTTAAAACAAGATTCAAGAAGGCAAAAGATGTTTATGCCCTCCTTGCTCAATTAACTCAAATGAAGAAAGAACTAAAAGATTCCATGAGATACTTCATGGAAAAATTCAATAAGTTGATTAACAATATTCCCACCATTTCTCATCTTACTGCAAATAATTTGAAAAGGTTCTTCGTGAATGCCTAATTTCCTGAAGTTTGTTTTTTTCTATAGAGAATTCAAAAAAGAAATTTGGACAATGCTCAAGAAATTTCCATTAAAGTGGAAGATGACATTGTCTTGTCAGGAAATATCAAGAACCATTCAATAAAAGATAAGGCCCATAATCCCAAAGATGAGAGAAATGATCCATTATTGCAGAAGTTGGCTAATGAATTGATAATGTTGAAGAAGGAATTTTTCAATGAGTATCCCACCCAAACTGGAACATGAACCCGATTGCAGGAGAAGATTAAAGGCTTACCTTGGAAGCTCCACCAGCCAATGAAATATGTGGAACTGATGAAGATAAAGGAGAATAAATTATTGAATCAAAAAATTGAAGAAGAATAAGAAGAACAATGTGCCAGGATTGGATATTTTGAATTCACACTAGATGAAGAGTTTGAGGAATGTACAGATAAATACTTCTATGCAGTGTTCACTTGATCAAAAATGGAGAAAAAGGATCTTCTTATGCTACCCAAGATAAAAAATTGAAAATGTTAGGAATTATTCCTAACATGATTATTGTAATGCTCCATATTAAATATTATTATGTGTGTGGAGAAAATAAATTAATGTTGTGAGTTGTGAAAACAAATCATGTAAGGTGTGAGTGTTTTTAGGGATGTTTAGTCATTGTAGAGAGTATCAGGTTGTTATAACATATAACCTAGATTCATATTTGTGGTTAGAATATCTAGCCATATATAATTGTCTATTGTAATATTGTTTAATACATTGAATGAATGACTGATAGAATTATTGTGCTCTGTACATTTGAGCTCCAAATATTCCCAAAAATAGGGATCTTCTTTCATTTGGTATTAGAGTAGGTTTTTGTGAGACCTCTTTTTTTTCCCTCCATTCATTGTTCTTGCATACAATGGATCGTATTAACTAACATTACAGTGCAGACCACGTGCAACAACAATTGTTACATCTGTACATTTATCTTGCATTTTGTCAATCTCTTGCAGTGTAGACCACGTGCAAGCTCTTTGCATTCACCATAAATTCTCCTCTCCTTTCCACTTTGTTTATCCCTTTCCGCAATGTGCCCACCCATTTTTTGTTCACCGTATTCATACCCCAAAAATCAGAAAATTAAAAATATTTAGATATACATATATTAGCTTTTGATTTTGTTTTGGCTGAGTGTATTTACTTTTTGGAGTGGTGTTTGGAGTGGATATGCTTTTGAGAAACCTAGGGATGCATGGAAACAATATTTGGCAAGAAAATCATGGAAAAAATGGTATCCTCTTGAAAATGACAATGGTGATCCCTACACCTCCTTTTCTGCATTGGATGACAATCTATCTCTTTGAATCATTCCATTATTGTATCATTGGGCGAACCACAAATTCTTCATTTTAGATTTGGATCAACGACTACTAGGTGATCTTCACAGCTTGTGATAAGAAAATAATTCATTTGTATTTAGTGAGTCTACCTTAAGTAACACAACTCAAATCAACAAAAGGCAAGTAATTGGAAAAGACGTCAATTTGGATCTCTGTGTTTCTTGGAATCAGACACCAATTCAATCTATTTGAATTTATATCAAAAAATTGACATGATAGTGAAAATTATACCTCAAAGCAAGTATCCTTTGCTTTACAATATTGACTGCGTCAAGAAGATCATATCATCCCCCTCTCAATGCCAAACCCCATGAAATATTTTGTATCTTCTGGTTCATGTACCACCCTCTCTTCATTAGGAAAATGCACTATATATGGTTTGGCTGCGAATTTTTTTCTTCTCTCCATCCCACTCAATCTCATATAATTGAGATCTCTTTGATAGGAAAGAAATTTTTTTATGGGGCCGCGACTGATTTGTTAAAGTTTTCTCACTCGAAAAGATCAGGGGGAGGTGTACCTTTAGCTAGGGATAAAAACATATGAGAATATCCGATTGGGTTAGATGTTTTATTGATGGATCTTAATATATAATTTAGAGATGGATGTTCTTGAAAATTTAGGAAAGACCTCAAATATTGAGATTTTTTAGAGTAAAAATGGCTTCTGGGTTGGTGTTTCTGGTCCACGAAGCTCATATCAGCAGTGATGAGAAATCACCTAAATTGCATAAAGTATGGTCCATGTTGCATCCTTTTCTATCTTCAACTCAGAGTTGGTTACATCTCACTGCTTCAACGGAGAAAGATTTAATGACCCTTGTAGACTGATCTCTACACAAACTTCCAAACCAATACAATGATAATATATTCTAAATGAGCTATAAGAGATAAATGATGCCCAAAAGTGGGTAGGTGAGATATAGTGTTTTTAAGAAAGAATATTTTCTATGTAAAGAGGTTGATTATTACAAAGGAGAAAATTTTGTAAGAAAGGAGTATTTTTTGAAAAAGGGGGGAAATATAAAATTCAATAGTAATAAAATTGTTTTCGAAAAATAAAGGTGATCAAATTATGATTGGATGTATTATCGGTTGAAGCTGAAATCCATGGGGTTTTCAATTAGGGTGGGGGGGGATTTAAAAATAGGGAAACCTTCAACCATCATCAACCACCAAGAAGATGGAGGAAACAACCGACCATGGCCAACCATCATCATGCAAATCTAGAAGGTTCCTCACCCCATGTTAGAACTAAGGGGAGGAATGTTAGGAATTAATCCTGACATGATTATTGTAATGCTCCATATTAAATATTATTATGTGTGTGGAACAAATAAATTATTTTTGTGAGTTGTGAAAACAACTCACGTAGGGTGTGAGTGTTTTTAGGGATAGTTAGTAGTTGGAGAGAGAATCGAGGTTGTTATAACATATAACCTAGATTCATATTCTTGGTTAGAATATCTAGCCTTATACAATTGTCTATTGTAATATTGTTTAATATATTGAATGAATGACTGATTGAATTATTGTGCTATGCACATTTGAGCTCCAGATCTTCCCAGAAATGGGGCTCTGCTTTCATCCTCAAATGGCGACTCCAAAAAAACCAACAACAAAAGGAGAATCATCGATGTCCACTTCTATAAGGTCAACTAAGAAGAAACATGAGAGTACTTCACCCAAGAATCCTTCTACCTCTTAAGGTAAGTCTCATTCAACTTCCTCTTGAAAAACTAGTTTTTGTTAATCCTAAGAAAATCCAATTTTAAGGAAATGCCTTAATCCCTGATGTTTCTACCACTTCCCTCATCCTTTGACATCATATACCATTACAAGATAACCAAAATTCAATTTTTTGAGTATGAGTACTTGAGAACCCATCCCAAGCAATTTGATAGGCAAGTTCATGGTTTATTGAAAGGAAGTAGTCTCAAACTCATGTTTCATAAAATGCCACTGCTAAAGAACCACCTTCATACCCCACATACCAATCTACTTCTCTATAATTGTATTTCTTCCACACCCTCCACCTCTGGGAATGTAAAACCTTTCTATATATCCTTGTTTTTCAATGGATATAAACTGAATAATTACATCACTAACTCAGGTTCTTTCGACAACATCATTATTACAAGTAAAAGTTTCTAAAGCTATTGGTCTCAGTCTCTCTCTCTCTCTCTCTCCTACCTTTAGTCCATTTGTATTCCATCAAAATGTAAGATAGTTACCTATGATTGGCATAGGTCAAGGATGATTAGGTAACATCTGTAAATTTTCCTCAAAAGAACATCATGATGAAAATACTTGTTGCATACATTCCCACCTCATATGGTATGTTGTTGAGATCTGAATATTTTATCGAGATATGCAGGTGGAGATATATACATGGATTTTACTATTTCACATTCCATAATTTTGGTCAATTGATAGATATGAAGAAAATTCTTCCCATTAGGAAAATGAAATACACCATTTGAAGGCCTTAGTTGACCCAAGGGCGGATATCATGTTTCAGGATTCAATGTGTTACAACGATTTTATGGACTTTAGAGGGATATATTGAGCTACCTAGGTATTGGTGGAAGAGTACCCAAGTGTCACAAAGTTGATTAAATAACATCTTCATGACTCGATGAAATCATAATTTGAGAGCATGTACTTCCCATGGGATGTGAGCATGAATGTACTTTATCCAATATATATTGATGGTGTTCATGAGAATATTTACTTGCAACAAATAAATCTCTAAGTGATTAGAAATATGGATCAAGAATAATGAGTGATACCCAACAACTTCTTGTTAGCTAATTTTAATTTTTCAAACCATGTTATAAAAATTTAGCATGAAGTTCCATTTAATGAGTATGCTTGTAAATACAAAGACTTATCTTTCTGATTGGGAGAGGATTACAAGAGATAAGAAGAATGACAAAGATGTTTCATCCTCTTGAATCTTGAACTTACTCAAGGAGATGATGATTTCATTGCAGAAATAGACTCCCTAGTTCACATTGGTGGTCATAGATTATGAAAATACCAATATAAATATTTTAGCACTAATTTTGTGCTCATTCCCCTATCATGAGGATAGAGAAATTATCAAATAAAAATGGAGAAATGGAATGGTGCTTGATTCATAAGGATGATTTTTTTCGAAATGAAAATATTCTCTTGACAAAGGAATGTATGAATAAGAATGTGCTTGACTCTTCTAGTATTGAATCACTCTTCTAAAGAAAAGGATTCTTTCACCATGAATATGAATTTTAAGGTTCGAGAATCAGCCAAGTCAGAAAAAGGTGATGGTTTTAATTCTTCACAGATGACCTTATACTCATTTTCTTCTCAAGATAATGAAGCAATATGTTATAACAGGCTATATAGATCATAAATTTGAGAAAGAGTCGGGGTGTGTGGAAGGATTATTACTTGGGATCAAGTGAAAGTCATAGAGAACATCAAAGAGGCTAGTGATAATAGTTAAATATTATCAAAGTACCTACCAAGAATCAAATTGTGAATAGCGGTGGTCATGAAGGGGATATGAAAAATTAAGAAAATTTTTCTATCAAATATACATGGGAAGTCTGGTTATGAAAATGATAAGTCATAGTGTTATCAAGGCTCATCTTCACAACGGCGATGGAAAATCAGAAATTAGAATGAACTTGGGCAGTCAATGATAAAGATGGAAATAATGTGCTCTAAAGAAAAAAAGGTAATAAGATGAATAAGTGGTTCATTATTTTTAATAACAACTATGAAATGAGATTCTTTCAATAATGTGAAGAAAAGGATAATATTTCAGTGAGTTTGTCGATGGATTTGTGGAAGGAAGGCATTCAATGATACCTGTATATGGGTAAACACTCAGTTTGAGTTGGTGCTTCGATGAAAGTGGGTTGTCTACCACAATGTATATAGGTTATTTATGTTGTTTCCTCATTTTTTCCCTTTTGTTATGTTTTTTCCCTTCTCTATTTTGTGTTTCCTTTCCATGTTATTCGTGTGGTCATTTTGGTTCATTGTTATTTGTGCGACTTGCTTCTTGTTAATAGTGAAGTATAGTGACTCTATATAAACCCAAGGGATAAAAGGAACTAGTCCATGTAGTGTCTTGAGATTCTGAAGTTCATGATTGTCTTATCCTCACTCTGTTTGGTCTAGAACAAGTCCCCAAGAAAGAGCTAGTTTTTGTCATGTATAACTTTTTAGCATGAAAATTGAAAAAAATTGTCATGATAACCTAGCCCTCATTTGCAAATCCCTCTACTGGTCAATATAAAATTGTCCTCTAGTGACCACTCAATTACAATGTTACCCTCATAATGGCCAAGAGGAATGTGATAATTTGATTTTAAAGTGTGTTTCATGTGCAGGTGAGGTGATTAATTCATGAAGATCATCTAGATCAGAAGGATAAGTGCTCCCATAGGCTCCAAAAGGGATATTTTTGGTCGTTTTCACACTAGTGGACACCCATCGGGAAGTACTGTTGAGGCAAAAAAGCACTTGGGAGTTAAGTGTAGAGGAGATAAAATATGCAATCATCCAAGTCATTATAGGAAATTTTTGGGAAATATTTGAAACTATGAAAAATATTATCCAATACTCGGGCTATTTTTAGCATGGTATGGGGATTACTTTTTCCTAAAAAAGTTATTTGGCTTGTTTCAGATGGTTCGGGAATCCTCAGGAGGTATTGTGAGAAATAATTTAATCATTGGAAAGATAAGGGTGTCTAACTTCATTTTGTAAAATGTTTCAAGGGATTCTGAGGAGCAAATTTGTAGATATTGCCCAAAAGTGCAGATAAAGACCTTTGATCCTGGTGAAGATTCAACTGAGGATTATGGGAATTCAAGGAGAGTTATAAGATGATTCAAAGGAAAAATATGGGACCCTCAACATTTTCCATAGGTTTAGTTTGAACAAAAAGGAATTTTTCTTTGTAGCAGTTTGACCTTCTAGGACCAGCCCATGACCAAAATTGAAAAAGGGGTTAAATTTTTAAAGAGAAGGAAAAATAAAGTCATAAAAATTGTGGAATTGGATTTCCTTTAGTGTTTTATCACTCAAAATGATATAAGGTTTTACTAGGAAACACCAAGGGAAGCTCTCAAGGTAAAGAAGCACTCCGGCATGATATTTTTAGCAATGTGAGAAATGACACCCAGGTTCTAAAAATGGAAAATGCACACTTGGAGACCCTTGATGCCATTTTTCCTTTGAATAAATTAAAAATGGTACAATATGGTACAATCATGTGCCACCTACATGAGAGAATATAATTTGCATCACTTAAGTGACAACTTGGGTGTTAGAAAAGTGCTTTCAACTCACCTAACCCCATCTGGCCCCTTCCTCATGACATGCATGACCCTTGGCACACTTTGGAAGGCCTGTGATATCCTTTTTTACCTTTTCAAAAGGGACATGGGGGACACAAAAGTGCACCACTATGTGAGGAGCTCCTCCTTTGTCACTTAAGTTTCACAACTTGGTGGTTAGGGAAGTGTTTTCAACCTCATAAACTCAAAACCTCATGCCCCCTTCTTCATGATGAAGCTACCCATGGCACATTTTTGAGGATCTTAGTGTCCCATTTTCCTTTTGTCCCATATTTTTAGGGGAAAAAACTGAGTGTTTGGTTTCACTTGGGTTTTGCTGACTTGGTTTGGGTTTGGGGTGAGTAGATTTGAATTTGAAAGGAACAAAATGGGGGGAAAGCATGATTGAATAAAAAAGGTGAGTTTAAAACCCAAACTTAGTCATTTTATATATTTTCCATTTTTTTTCACCATCCTTGGTTTTTTTGTGATGTTATTACACCATTTAATAAAAACCAGGCATCCATCATGGCCAAAACACTCATTTGCTCATTATTTGCAAACCCCACCTCCGATGGCCTTGAAACTCAGACTGTAGCTTCCCCATGAGAAAACCTTTAAAAAGAGTGTTTACATGCCATCATTAATTATCTATTTAATTTTTAATATCCTCAAAAATTTCCATACATTGAAAATTTCTCCTCGGATCTATGGAGTTGCAACGATCCAAATTGCCTCAAAATCAGAGCATGTGATCTACAAAAAATCAACTTTTTTTGAGAATTTGATTGCATCATGAAATTGAGTGTGCTTAGAGATATGTATGATTTTATTTTTTACATTATTCCCTATTTTAAAGATGAAATTACAGACCTACTAAGTTTAATTTTCATTTTCACGAAGATCTAGACAAGAGAAACCCCCTAAAATTGGAGCAGAGCATCTCAGTGTGAGATAAAATTTTTGGAGACCATTTTCACTCCGATCCGAAACTCCATGGCTAATATATATTTTTAGTAAGTTATATTCAAGACCACTTAATAATAATATTAATTATGAAGAAAATTAATGGATTCCCTTCACTCAGTTCATTCCCCCTAAGAGGAAAATCACTCAAAAGTGATAATTCGACAAAATTACCAAAACTAGTCACCTAAGAACAACTTACTAAAAATAGTAAGTGTCCAAAAAATGCTCAAGATGGTTATGGTTGTTCATCCTCCACATTAATCACTAATCCCAATATTCACAGAGGAAAAATTCATGCTTGCAAAGAGTGGATAGGGCATTGTGTCTCAAGTAGAAGAGGAGCCCTCTCGGTCCCCAATTTTGGTCACGATGGTGCATTTTGGTCTCGGTGTGATTTTCACTTCATTAGATGGGTTGATCAAAGGTTATAAGCATATTCCATAAAATCTACCACCTTCAATCATATCATGGTTGGAATATTCTTTTCCCTCATCTCATTGGTTGTTCCATTTCCCAAGGGTTGGGATCATCATGTTGAATTGTGGCAATGATCTCAAGTTGCATCAAGAACTTGGTAGTTTGGAGGCATGCCGATGTTTCAAAGGATTGAAGGATTTTTCAAGAGAGGGAAGGATTCCTTCATTGTCTTTAGTGGTCAAATTTTCACTCACCTCTCTTTTCAATGAGTCCAAATGTGCTATAAAGGTGCATCATTCTAGGGAGGTCTCGAAGGGGAAAAGTTTTCAAAGGATCAATCTTCATCGAGCGAGCATCATAGTGGAGGGTCATCATATATCAATATTTCATCTTCATCATCATCGGAGATGACCTCCATCAATGGTGGAGGCACCTTCATCCATGCTTAGGAGAATCTTTTCTCCCCTCTCTTCATTCTTTCTCCTCTTCCTCCCTTTCTAATCCTTCATTGTGTATGATCATGGTATTTTGTCTTATTCACTTAAGTGACTCTCTAATGTTGCATTGTAAAAGTTTTTTTGATTTATAAAAAGGGATACTCATTTCCTCACTTCTAAGGAAGATGAAAAGTTACAAGTGGAATAAGAACTTGAAAGGTCATGTGGGGGGTAGATGAGAAGACAATTTGTAATGCTATAAATTGGAATGGCTTCTCCATTCCAAGGGAGTTTTGAAGTTTTAGTTTTCAGCTAGCAATTGTGGATTGTTGTATGTTGTTAAAATTTGTATCACCACTACACAAGAAATAAGAGATACCTTTCTTCCATTTATTTTCTTATGCTTTCCTCTATTATCTCTCTATTTCCTAGCTTAACAAGGATAGTGATCTTAAACAACAAAGAAAATGTTTTGTACTTTTAAGGAACAGTTTACTGGAACTTTGTGTCTTTAGTTTATTGATCTCATTGTTGTTTTTATAAATTGATTATTCTAATTTCATGTTGACCTACTTGGGTTATTGTTGGTGAGAATCTTATAGTGCCTACTCAAAACATTAACCCCATCTCTTTGTTTCTACAACTCCCCTTTACATCCCTTGGCTATAATTTCCTCCCTCGTACTCCATACACGTACTTTACCAAATGTTAAGTGGAGTGTTCCTATGTGATGCTGACCCATTGGCCACCCCACAAATTTAGGTAGTTTACATTCAATAATGGGAGCCTCCCCATAACCAAGAAAGAGGGGCTTAGCCCCGTGACTATTGGTGAAAACACATAATTTTCAACACAAAAAATTATTTCACCAACAACCACAAAGTTTCTGTTTTTATTAAAACTTGTGGGGCTGCCGTGGATTTTTCAAAATCCACGAAGCATTAAAGTAAATTATATCATGAAATGTTTTTTTCAAAACCCATGGGACACTAAGCTTTGTGCCATGAATTTTTAAAAATCCATAGAACACTAAGCCTTGTACAACGGTTTTTTTAAAATCCATGAAACACTAAAGATTTATACTAGGACATGTTTTTCTCAAAACCCGCCAAACACCAAAGCTATGCATTACGACTTTTCAAAAATCTCGTAATAAAGAGGTTTGTTTGCATGTTAGCTTAAATCAATTTTCATGGTTTATGGATTGCAATTACTTTTGTATAAAAAGGTGATTTGGCATGTGTTTTGGAACAATTTTATATGTTTTCATGCTAGCCTAAATTTTCATTTGATAATTTGTGGATTTTAAGTCCTTTTTAATAAAACAGAAATTTTACATGTTTCCCTACTTAATATTAAGGGAAGTGTTGGAGTTTGTAATATTAAGTGGGAAACCACTTAATTAAAAACCTGCTAAAGACCATTAAAAATATTTGGTTAAAATTGATGTTTAAAAAATAAGTAAGTTGATCCCCATCCCAACCAACGTTAATTAAAATTTGAATTATAAGAGTGAAGTGGTAAAACAAATCACCCACCTTGTATATGACTTGGTAATATCATTTTAAATTGGTTACACATACACACACATTATGATGAATAATGCAAGCTGTATGTGAGAAGAAGAAAGAAACATGAATGAAAAATATGTGAGCTAGTACTCGACATAGAGCGAATGGTTATTGTTGTCTAAAATTGCACCTTTATACAATTTTGAACAACTCATCAAAGTTGGGACTTAGACATTTTACATAGGAAAATCCATGAGACAATGATTAGGTCTTTCATAGAATATAGGAACCAAGTGTTCCATGGGTTCTCCTAACCCACAAAACAAAGGAATGAATGGTACATGACTTAGGAAAATTTTGGCAATAATAGTGCTTCGTGGAAGTTGTTAGACCTTCATGACAATAAGAAGATTAGTCACTTGTAGGTTTTAGTTAGGTTAGAATACCACAAAGTTGCATGTCTATGGGGAATTGGAGAAAGTGAATAAGTTCAAAATCCATGAAACACTTACTTAGTGTTCCATGGGTTTTCTAATATCAAGCATTCCATGAGTTTTCTCAAAAGATGTGAAACAAAGAAAATTGGTCACCGGGTTAAAATCCGTGAAGGTCCATAGAAGGAAAGAGATTAAGTCCATGGGATATGACGATAGTCTACTATGGATTTAGAGCATGAATGAAAGCCACATATGTCTTAAAAAAGGAAAATAGTTGCAGAAGATCTCAAAGCCATGCCAAACTTTGAACAAGATGACCAACCACCCCAACCACCAAAATTTTATGAACTATCATGTCATTCTACGTAGTCTGATGGTATGTGATAGAATCAAGGGGTCATGATATGGTTGTTGGCTTTCATCTAATGTCACCCATATCTGTACTACAAGCAAAATATGTAAGAAATCATGGTGCCCATTCTTCTTCAACACAATTTCAAGGAGGTGGAGTCCAACTTGGTAGTTATTTCTTCTTTCTCTTACCTATCTTTCTCCTTTCCATGAGTTGTATAAATACAAGTTCTTGCACATTTTGTAAGGGATCTTATCCCATTTTCATCCCTTAGTAATTTTTGGATCTTCTTTGTGAAACTAATTTTTTTCATGAATTCAACCTCTGTAACTCATGAATGGAGAATTTATTGCTTCAGATTTGTATGTAAGCCGTCAAAAAATGACTAATGCAAGTGTGGGTTCTCTCTTTCCCTCAAATACTCTATGTTTAACATGAATATATATACCCTCTTGCATATTTTGTATTCTTTTACTTGCCTACATAAAAACTGTGTTCATCTTCATGATCTTCCTCTCTACAAACTTGCATCCATATTATAAGGAAAATGAGGAGTTAAACCTTCTTTCTAGTTCTATCACAACCCCTTTTAGCTTAGTTTTCTTATTTCTTACATTTATCTCTCTGGGTCCCTTGTAAATGTTAGTATAAGGTTAGTTTTAGGAGTAGTTTTAACATTATAATAGATTGTGTTCGATGGGTTTTCCAAACATGTTGAATAGAGGAATATGACCTTCTCCTAAGGTATGTATAAGCCCCAAGTACCACACTTGGAGATAGTCCCATGTTGCCCTCAAAATTCTGAATCTTCCATGATTCACAACAAGGTGCAATTTTAAGCTCCAATAGTTTTGGCATGCTCGGTTGGACCAAATTTTAAGGTCACATTTTCTAGGTGTTCCATTGCAAAATTATAGCCACCTTAGTGTCTTCAATGCTCCAATAGTTTTGGCATGCTCAATGGGACAATTTTATATGTTTCTTACTTCATTATTACTAATTTTTGGTGTGTAACTTGGTAGTTTCAACCTTTAGAGACATTATTTAACATGTATAATGACTCCTTGTCATTCAATCTCTGGGTTTCAAGAAATGTAAGCCTTTTTTTTTTATGAGAAGAGTGAAAACAAGGTTGAGTGTATCTAAATGTGACCATTTGAGTATCTTCAACTCTCCCAACAAAGAAGAAAATGAAGGTCTCCAAAAAGATCCATGACATCTCCAAGCAGAAGTTTTTCAACTCCACCTCTGGGTAGACTCTTTTCACTTCTTGTTAGAAGTATCCTACCCATTCCATTCATAGCACATCAAAATAATTTTCCATTTGCAAGTTTCAGTGGAGGAATCACATTGTTCTTAGTTGCGCAATATGATATCCCAATAGCCTCCTTGAAGAGTATTCCTTATTTCAAAGATGAGAGTTCTACCACACGTGTAAAACACATTCAAGATGTTTCAAATGTATGTTTAGTACATGCAGTCATGGAAGATGATGTTGTGGTGTGGATATTGGAATCATATCTTAAAGGAAAAGCCTTGTAATGCTACATAAGTTTTCCTACTACTTCAATCCGTACTTGGGATGAAATTGGGACCCGCTCTCTATCAAGAATTTGATGAGAAGGTGGATAAAATTTTAATTCTTGAGAAGTTAACCACAATACAACCGGATCCAAATGAGATCATGGAGGATTTCAACTTCAGATTCCAGAAAAACATGGCATAGAATTCTAGTCCTTCTAAGACCAATCCCCCAAGGTGAATTCTTATAATATCTTAGAGCTTTGAATTATGATATAGCAGTAATGATTCAATCCATGGGTGTTATTCAACTACCAAATGCTTTTGTAGTATCCATTAGGGATAAAAACTATTTAATCTAAGAAATAAAATTAGCACTTAGATTTCCTATGCCTATTTTCCTTGAACTGCCAAAAAATAATCAACCCACCATTGCTCCCATTCCTCAACCATCCAATTCATCTTCTATATCGACATTTGATGCTCTATAAATTAAGATGAAATTGAAATCCTTAGTTTCTAACTTAAAAACTAGAAAAATGAGATTGTCTCCCTCAAGAGACAACAAAATCAAGCTCCAAAAAATTATCATAACCCTCAAGGTTATCCACAACAAGGATTTCAATACTCAAACTAGATATTTTGACAGAATTACCCATTGAAAAAACCACCAAATTAAAACCCATAACCTTTATCAACTCCTAGCTTAAGAAAATCCATTGTTTTAGTCTAGAATAATATGGCCTAAATTTTTGAATGACGTTATCCTCATGATAAACCTCATGATCAATATACATGTGAAACTATAATGAAATCCTTATGGGAGAAGGATCTCATGGTGCAGACCCCATTTCATTAGTAAGAACAAACCAAACTTCTATATGAAACCAATGTAGAGGAAACATAAGAGGCCACCCCTAAACTTAACTTCATGCTCATTAGACTTGAAGATTTTATGTGGTTAATCAAGCTACTAGAAATTTGAATATGACGAAAATTCACGTGGTGGACGATAAAAGGTCTAAAAAGAGGTAGATGGATGTAATATCTCTTCCTTATGTTTCCCTGACTCTGCATGATAACCGTAGTTAATCTACGGTTTTGGGAAGTCATTTAGCTTTATCCAGTATTCTATGGGTCACTCATTATGTGTAAAATGAATAAGTTTTGTGGAACACACAAATCCACACAACACTATAAACCCACTAGACGTGTAAATTCTACCAACCAAAGAGATTCCATGGATAGAATAGAGAAGAAAAAATCATGCCACTCTTTCATTGCAAAAATCTTTAGGTATTCCCCTCAACATTGTGGAATATATGAAAAACAAAAAATTCAATATCACAATGTCAGATGCCCTATCTATCCCATCCCAAAGGGATAACTTGCAAGAATCCTTGAAGAAAATTCCACCTCTTAAACCCTCCATGTAAACAACAGATTCCATGGTTAAATGTTTTTTAGCCCAAGGAGGAACAAGTAAGTGAGATTGTCAAATATCCTCCCTTCTACATGTCTCTGATAGTTGGGTAAACACCTTGTATACAATTTCAAGATATATTCTGGTGTTAGTACCTCAATGATGCCAAAGAAAATTGTAGATATATTGGAAATTGAATACAATCCAATTTCAAAGGGTGTTATGCAACTTGATGGATCAACAGTGTCGGTTTTAGGTGTATTTAAGGATCTCGAATTAACTCTTCATGCTCACAAGCCTAACCATAGCACAAGATATCTCTTTGATTAACTTACCACTCTCTATTCTCCCTTTGCCTCTCCAAATATTTCACAACTAAAGTGGGTGGGTATATTTCCTTAGATTGGTCTCATATGATAATAGAGACAAGGTATGGAACTAGGTTCACCACCAAGGCTGAGCATCTCTTGGCTTATCATGTTGAATTTTATGATCCTAGTCCTACTAATACAAATTACATGGTCCAAGGAGAAATTAGCTATGATATTGAACCTATAGAGACAATACATTTGGAAACTTCAGTTCCAAACCTCATGTTAGATGAACGGGTTAAGGAGAACTATGAATTATACCCCTATGATATAGCTATTGAAACTGGTCTAGTAACTTATTGCATCCATGAAGATAATTTCACTTTCCCCATGTTGCATAAGGAAGAAGACAATAACGCTTTTGGGTTATGGAATATGTATTTTGATGGTTCTAGAAGAAGGAATGGAGTTAGGGAGGGTGTATTCCTTGTCTCCCTAATGGATAAAAAACTCTTCTTTTATCATATGCTATAATTTTCATTCTCAAACAATGTGGTAGAATATGATGCATTGGTTCATGGTCTGATAATTGCAGAAAAGAGACAAATCAAATTTCTATAGATATTCAGGGACAATGAATTGGTCATTCAACAATTCAGAGGTAGGTATGTGGAAAAAAAAAAGATTTTGATATCTTATAGGTACCAAGTATGGGACCTTATAGAATGTTTCAAAGTTATCAATCTTCAGGTAATGCTGTGAAATAAAAACAAGGAAGCAAATTAAATGAAAACCATTGGATCTTAGTTTTCTCCCGTAGAAGACCTTATCTAAGAAAATTGACATGTTAACATGGTTGTTAGACCATCTATTCTGGATAATGATGTCAAATGGATTTTTTTGAGAATAATAGAAAATTTTCCAATTCATTTCAGAATGAGGCCGAGTTATCTCCTAGTTTGCAATCTGGTTTATAAGAGAGTTATGGTGATCATATTATTCATCTGTGGAAGAGAAATCTACATAAAGGATTGGTAAATATTGAATAGATATTCAATCATGATGATGAGGTTAAAGGGAAGAATAAAAACATGTCTGTGGGTCAGGAAGATTATAAACTAACCACTATTGCAAAAGATAAAGAGCTTATGCTTAGAAACGGCATGTGATAAAAAGGAGGAACAAGATTTCATTTCATTATGTCAGAAATATAGTGATATATTTTCATGAAATTATAAGGATATTAGGGGTTTTGACCCCAACATTACTCAACATGCTATAAAGATTGATTATGTGGCTAATCTAGTTAGACAAAAATAATGACTTATTAATCCCAAGATTGAGCCTCTCATGAAAAAGGAGCTTACAAAACTCATTAAGTCAAAAATCATATTCCCTATCAAGTACTAATCTTGGGTGGTGAATTTGGTCCCGGTGCAAAAGAATAACATAGAAATTAGGACTTGTGTGAATTTCAAGGATTTGAATAAGCCCTGTTTGAAGGATCATCATCCTTTGCTCTCCATGGAACAAATTCTTCAAATAATGGCAGGATCTGAAAGATTCTTTATGCTTGATGGCTAATCAGGTTTCAATAAGATTAAGATCAAAGAAGAGGATCAATATAAAACCACGTTCACAACCAAATGGGGGAGATATGCATACCAAAAAATGATTTTTGGTTTTTCAAATGTGGGTGTCACTTTTTAGAGGGCAATGGAGATTTATTTCCTCAGAGTCATCAATAAATTTTTCATTATCTATTTGGATGATATTAAAGTATTATCAAAGTAATTCCAACATCACATGGAGGATTTGGAGAAAATTTTCAAGAGATACAATTAATTCAAAGTGTCCTTAAACCCCAAGAAATGCATTTTTACAGTTGCGTAGGGTAAATTTTTGGGTCATGTTGTTTCAAAGCATGGAATTGCAATTGACCCAGGAAGAGTCTATGCTATTCTTTCTTTGTCATTACCAAATCATATGACATCAATTCAATCCTTTCTGGGCAAGATCAATTTCATTAGGAAGTTCCTTCCTAACTTTGCAGGACTAGTCACGCGCCATCACATTGATGGTAATGAAGGACACATCTTTCAAATGGACCACAAAAGGAAAAGTAAGTTTTTCTAAGATCATAGCCGTGATAGCTCAAGCACCAATACTCATAAATCATGACTTTGTAAAGGGATTCATATTTTATGCTTATGATGGTGATCTTAGTATAGTCACGGTTCTTGTAGACACCTAAAATATGCTTACACTTAACATTTCATCCAATCCAGTCAATTAACGACACTTCATTAATCAACCCTTCTTCACTCCACTATCATATTCCCATTTACGACACCTTCTCAGTCGTATATTCCCATATTCAACTTATTTGGCTAATATCTCTCTTATTAGCTAAACATTCCTCCTTTTGACCATTCAAAACCTCCCTAGTTCTCTCTAGACCACTTCTATTGGCTTCGTAGGCTATCTATCAGTCACAATTGGTTATCCAGACCCCTCCCAACTCTCAACGAGTCTCTAATCACTTGCTAATCAAGTTTAACTAGCCTAAATCCTAGTTAACTAGCCTAAACCAAGCTTATCTAAGCCTAAAGCATGTTTATCCTAATTTAATCTAAAAGTGATTTTTGAACTTTAGTCCCACATGCACCCAAATTCCAAACTCTCCCAAGTGAAAAACTATAAATAGAAGGGTCACCCCTCCCTCTCAACCTTACACCTTGCTTTCATAACAAAATCTCTCTCATATTTGGATATCTTTGGCATTAGAAATCATTTGTGATAGCTTTAAGCTATAGAACATTTGGATATTGGCCATACTCCATTGTTAAGATCTCCCCCATCTTGCATATTCCAAATATAGTTAGTAAGGGAAGATCTAAAACTTGGCCATGTAACAAACTTGGAGAGATCTCTTCACTATGTTTGAAAGTAAACAATACATAATTTGATTGCTTAGAATCTAACTAGGTTCACTTTCATTAAGCTTTCATGGAGTAGAGAGTAGTATATATGCTAGGGTTTGAATGTTAGCTTCAAATTTATATATGCATAGATAGTTTCTTGTTTAGTTCTTATCTTATGGTGCATGGTTGAGTTTATTCAAGCTTGAGGTTCTTTAACCTCATCCCATAGCTTTGCAAACCTTTCCATTGCATATAGTTCTCACTCAAAAACATAATGAAGAGTTGGAATAACCAGTGGCATTTTTCTGCTAAACATTGAAATATTTTGAGCTCAGGTATAGTTATTTAGAAAACAAAGTTTTCACCATGTTACGGGCCCTCAAAAAATTCAATCCTATGTTATCTGTTAACCACATAAATGTTCTAGTCTCACACCCCAGTATGAGAGATTTCATCTTGAGGGTGGAAATTAGTGAAAAGAGAGCCAACTAGGTTGTTAGGAAAAATAACGCTAGTGCTCCACATATTTACTAGAGTGTAAATTATGGTGTGGTAAATGAAATTGGGTAAGTTTTTGAGTTTTTAGAACAACTCACATAGATTTGGTATTAGATGGTTAGTGTTATTAAAACCATCTCCTATAATAATGGAGATCAATGAACTATATATATGTATGATAGTTTCTGAATAATATAAAGAGTTTTATTAAATTTTTTTTGTCTAAAACTCAGTACCCGAAACATTTGGTATCATATCAATATCAATTCTGATGAGAGTCGAGAGAGAGGATATTGAAAATGTTTAGAAGTTTGGCATAGAATTATTTAATTTTTTTAATATATGAATCTTAAAGTGTCCATCCTGTGCTATCCGCTAAAGTTCTCTGCATTGGGTATAGATTAATTAGACTCATCGTTTAGAGCCATTCTATAGACTCTTTCTACACTAGTGACATAAATTAATTTACGGTTCCAATTGAGTTTCAATAAGGAAGGATAGTGCTGGAAACCATCCATTACATCATTGCTTGCACACACTCTCCTCCAACCTCAACACAAATCTGTTGCACTTGCATATTATTTGATCTAAAAAGTGATGGATGATTTACAAATCTAGTTGATCCTTCTACATATTGTTAGATTAGGTATTTACCTTAGCTCATGTTCACCTAGGTACTTTATTTACCTTTATTGTATTTATCCTCACCCACTTATGTGTGTGGATATTTATTTTATCTTATTTAGATATTAGGATATATTATCTAGTTGTTAGGTATAGTTCTTTCCTTGATCTATGGTATTGACTAGTTATTTCCTTGATCTATGGTAGTGACTAGATCCTTGATGTCTAGTTCTCTCCTAAAATCTATGGTTTTGACTAGTTCTTTGATGACTAGTTATTTCCTTGATTTATGGCTTGATCTACGACCTTGACTGGTTCTTAGATTTTTATTCCTTGCCTATATAAGCAAGGCCCATTCTCATTGTATTGCATTGATTTCTATAATAATATATGATATTGTTTCTCATTTACATTAATGAAATAGAAATTATGGAGGAAAATTATTAGTGTCGACGGAACCACCATATCCACTAGATATCAAGCCTCCTAATCCACTAGATATTCCTGATCCTCATCCTGTAGCAAGAAACAGATCTAGTGGATCATGCCTTCCACATATGTCCCAATAGTGGTCACTACATGAGTGAACTCCCAACAGTACTACTGAATTTTTAATAACTTCTAGACATATTTCCCATGTTATGTGCATGCACACTCTGTCCTAATAATGCAACATAAAATCTGTTCCTCTCACATGCGGATCCTCCAATTCAACAAATCATGTTGTCACCTATGATGTCAATAGATGTTGTCTAGAGGAAATCTCTGTACTCAAAGGGAAATTTTATGCTACCATATTGGAAGCGTGATCTGGATGCCCTACGACTTGAACATATCATATCAACAGTTACTTCTAGAACTCTAACGACTTACAGGGAACAGGGTTAGGTCTCTACACTGGGATCATATGTGTACTGCATGATCCTTGTGTGTTTCCTCATGTGTATGTGCATCTCATCAAAAGCTAGAGTTCGATCCCTATATACTGCACTTACCTAAGTGGGGGACCATCCTAGATGCTTTGGCTATCAATGTCTTCCATGTGAAGATTAAAATACTTCATGAGACATCATCCTCCGCATCTCCATAGACTCCTGGTGATTATCATGCTTCTTCTCCAATTCTCTCATCCCATAATTCATTATACTATAAGTGGACCTTTGGGAGGTTAAATAGTCGAAGATTTATGTCACAAGGTCCTCTATCTTTCAACAGAGACAATGAAGTCTTCCCCTACAGTCATGGTGGGATGTATTAGCTATCTATAGTGAGGCACTCTAAACTCAAGATCCAGACATCAATATCTTAGATAGCCAATAGGAATAACATATATGATATGATATCTCTCTTTAGTGCTCATGTTTGATGAATTCAAGTGGAAATTTCAAATTCTGGGGGGGAACAAGACACTAATGTAGACAATTCAATTCTATACTCATAAAGGTATAACTGCGCACACCACTAGCCCACCAATGATCTAGTAACAGTTTCATCTGAGGTTCGAGATCGAGTACTAAAAAAATCATGATAATCTTGGCTGTGAATCCAAGTCCATTTTGTTCTTATAAATATAGATTTGAAATCAATTGATGCAGTACGTTGTTATCAACTCGTACAAATCTATTGGGATAAGAGAGTGAAGAATGTCCTCATAGACTTCCTTAATGATACAAGCATAGTTCTGCAAAAAACGCAACACACATTGAAATAAGGTATAGTACTATGGATCTTTGTAAAACCTGATATTGTTGGAGATCTAGATAACCATACAATCTTCAATGCTCATGAGATTCAATGTGATGTCACCATGTTTCATGCAACATCCTATTTCAAGCCAGCTTAAAAAGAGAGAGTCTTTATTTTGTATCAAGGTCATGAACCAAAGTAGTAGGACTTTATTTTCTCAGGGGTGATCATACTGCAGATGCAGTGCTGTGAACTTCATTCATATACCATGAATCGTACTCACCTGGGAATGTTAGATCAATGGTACCAATAGTGCTCCATATATCTACTGGAGAGTATTATTCAAGATGTGGTATCATGTAGAGTTGGGTAAATTCCATATCCATGACAAGTTGTTCAAAGTAACAACATAACAAGTATACTAGGTATCACATGGTATAGTGTTGATAATGACCATCTCCTATAATAATGGATACCAAGGATCAAATTTATTTGTATCAATAGTGTGTGAATAGAGACATAAGAGTAATCATTATACATTTTGTTGTGCAAAAATATCCATCATATTAATTCATCATTAAACAGGAGAATTTGAGAGACATACATAGTACTGATCATGGCACTGGCATGGCACGCTCACACACCAACAATATAACTATGGAGTACATACGAAATGATGATCATGAAGGCCACAAACCATTGGTAAGAGGCAGAGATACATATATATAGGGGTGGGGAATTTTCCTTCTACTCTCAAGATGCACTCTCAGGAAACTTCTTTCTGCATGGTCAGGAATAGCCATGTGCCAAAATGTAAAGGTAACTAAAGAATCATGCAGAGCTTCACCTAATAATATATTATCTATAATTAACTATAGATATGATCTTACAATTATCATCAAACTCTACATGAATCTTAATCTTCTTCTTGTTCCCAAAAGTAGACTTCATAGAATTCATTGAAGTCTTGTGCAATGTCAAAGTTTATCGTGAGACAGCGTGCTCTGTACTCAATCCTGGATTAGTTGGATCCCACAACATGGCAATATTTATAGATAAGTCCTGGAAGCTTTCTCCTCTCATGGGCGCGAAAATCTATAGGGAAGAAAATATAGGTCACAATGATTCACACCTATGTGTTAATTAGTGCCATCCTAATTCCACACCACTTTGGATGACATCTTGTGACCTTGCATTCACCTAGGCCAAGATTTCATCAAGCCTTGAACAATTTCATGATGGTTTGTAATATGTCATGTGCACAACACCCTTAAATGAGCCTGGTTTGTACATAGGGCATTCCCAATCTCATTGCATATACATTGAGCTGTTTTACAAACTAGTAGAGGCCATCATTGTGAAATGGTTTTTATTTTTCTTGGAGAAATATATGATAAATAGTGTCCTATGGGTGACCTATTAGTAGACTAGTCCTAATGGAGGAGAAACTAGCTGATTGGTCCTAATTGTTTTGAGCTTCCAAGGGGATCAATGGTTAGGAAATTTGGATTACATGAAAGTAAATCCTACACTAATGCGCTGATACACCAAGATTGGTAGTTTTTGATGTCTTCCCCAGACTTATTTCTGCATGGAGAAAGGGAAAACCCTCATGGACATATATCTTATTGGATCCATATTATTATTTCCATATTAAGATCACACAAATGGACTGAGGGGAGCCTGGACCTACAAGAAACCCACGAAAGGTCCTGCATAGTGATTGTGATGTGGATATTTTTATTTGTGTTATATTTGCATAATACTTACCAAATTTTATAAATGCAACATTTAATTTAGCACTTATTAAAACCCTATTTGGGGCTCTTCTTGTTAATTTTGAGATTTATTGTGAGATTTTGCAAAGGTTTAAATGTGGCTACTTAGAGTATTTCTTTTTTATTGCTGATGAAATATGGATTTTATGTTACTTTTTGGTGACTCAAAGGCTTTATTGTTTTTAGGCCACTTGGATAATAGTATTCGAGGAAGGATGTAGACACCAAAATTGGGTCATGGCTGTTGGTGAAAACCTGGTTCTATTTTGTTAACCATGTTTTTTTTTCTTCTCATATTGGGGTATGTCCACAGGTTAATCGTGAATTAATTATGCTTGGGGATGCAAGACATGCCCTTGATATCCTGGAGGTTATGGGACTTTATGTGTATAGGACCAACTGACCTGACCCAACCTCACTTTGATAATGAACCACTCAATCCTCATTAATGACCTAAAACCAAGTCTAAGCTTATCTTAACCAACTAGGACTTAGTCTAAACCTAGACTTAACTCCTATTAACAAAACTAAAAAATACTCCTACTTATCTTTTTGAGATCCATCACTCAAGACTCGGAAGAAGGTTAGAGGTCATGCCAAAAATAGAAATAATTTGGATATTTTTGGCCAACTTAGATATTCTCACCTTGACTGTCACCGGTTATATCTCAACCGACGCCAGTACCCTAACCATCACTAGTTATGTTAAATACATTTTCAAAATCCTTTTCCGAGGGTTGGTCATTCGATTCAAGATCTTATATGAACAAAGACTTAGAGAACTCAAAATTTCTGAAGCACTCAGGGAAAGGAAAACATACATGAGCACTACCAAAAACCATTGGCATTGATCATCTTCTTCACGATCATGGAATCACATAGAGAAGCATAAAGGTTTGAACTGTCGCGACATGAACACAACGTATCTTCTCTCCAGATCTCTACCATCACTGTCCTATTCACCTACATTCTCCGAACCTACTCTTTAGTAAGTACCTAACATCTTTTCATTTTATTTCTGTTTTATTCCAGTAAGATTTATTATTCATCTCAATAGTTATCTTCCTCCACATCCGTATACTTCCTTTCTCCTACCAACCTATCACTTTACCATACCTGGCCCTTTTACCCATTTTTTCCCCCTCTTAGTCATCTCTAAGTCCTCACAACCATTTTACAACCTCAACCTCAAAATTTCCAACCTCTGTGCAATCACAAGAAGTCTCGAAACCAATTTTAAGAACTTTCTACTAAGTGCCCCTATCGACGCCAGTTAGCCAACCGACGTTAGTCATTCTGCCTAACAGGCATCTGTCATCTAGATAACATTGGTTACTATGTTTGGCAATATACCTCAGACCAGCAAGCTAATACCCACTTCGCAACAACCCAGAACCATTTCTAATATTTACTAGACCTTACCCAGAACTTGTACCAGACCTGCAATGCAACACCATCCAATTACTTGACCCATTTTGACCTCAATCACCTTTTACCTGACCTTTATTATTGTTATGTATGAGATACCTAAATCATTTCAATTTCAATAGGATCTTTAATTCATGTATGATTTAACTAACATTAATACTATTATATAAAAGTGGATTAACATCTTGTTCAGGAAGCATCATGCTTCTCGGATCAAGATTCCATTAGACAGTCCACTCATTGTTTTGTTTAACTTTATTTAGTGGTATTGTTTTACATTTATAGGTAGTTCCTCCTAGCCAAAAGGGATCCCTCGCAGTCAACTTGGATCAAGAAATCAGAACGCACACATAACCTTCAACCAAAATCACAAATAGGTATTCCTGCTTGGCCTTTAACCCTTATCTGTTTCATTATTTTGCTAAGAATCCGATGAAATTTTTGGCACACCTAGTGGGACCCATTCGAGGCTCTTGCATTTATTCATTCTTAGGGAACCATTGTATGTCTGTTTCTTTTTCAAAAGGAAGTTAACATTAAATTCTCTCCCTGGAAATCTTATCTTTCTTCTATTTGTCTCAGTGACATTTTTATTTCTAGAATTAAAATGAATCCTTCTTTTTCTTCCATTTTCATTACGGAAAGTAATATCCTTTCCTATTCTCTCTCTCTTTACATTGAATATCACATTCTGATTTGGGTTTTAAAATAATTACATTTCATACTTCTATGTTTGCATTTTTATCTCACATTAAAACTAAGGGAAACCTATACACTAGAAGTCATGCCCAACTGATGGTTGACATAATTGAATCATAGAGCACATTCTCTTCTCTCTTTTCCAAAATACACAAAAATAAACTCACACATATTCTTAAACAACACCTTACCTGGAAGAAGTTGTTAATGATTACATGATCATAGGATCAACAGTGGGTGCCCAGATGGTTTCTTCATCTAGTCATTAACTCAAAGAAAGGACCGACCCTACCAAAATATAAACTGAAACCATCCTTAGATCTAGCCTCTTCATAGGATACCCTCTTTCCAACCAAAAACTTTGTTCTATTCACAAGTCAGTCTTAAATAGCATAACTTAAAACATAAAATTCACTCATAGGATTTCATGTTTTTCTTAGCTTTTTCTTGAGTTGTATTTTGAGTTGTGAGGCTGCGTTCTTCATTTTATTCTTCCTTTCACACTCTACCATCATAGTTAGTGATTTTCAACTATTTTTAAGTGTGTAAGAATCCATTACTATCATACTCAACTTTCTGGGTTGATATTCCATCTGACTTAATTCACAAAATCAATTTTTCTTCATTTTTTTAAAACTTCACAGTGATAGGCTAGCGACCGTCATTGGTTTACATCTAACCATCATTGGTTTACCTAACCATTGTTGGTTTTTAGCTGTTTTGGTCATTTTACCAAAAACAACACTCATCACATCTTATATTCTTTTTGAAGTACTCAGGACATCATCATAACCCCAAAATTTTGAAATCACAGTAAAAAACAACTTCATTACTTCATTTTCATTAGTTTTTATTTCATTTGCAAAACTGTTGATTTCCTGTAGTAACCAATATCAGTCACCCTAACCGTCATCAGTCACCCTAACCATTTTCGATTCATGTGTTTTAATTTTTAATTAAAACAATGACTAGTTTCACCTCATGGAATCTATTTTTCTCCATTTCTGCTATTTTTTTATGTCATTTACAAAGAACAAATTACTATGTTTATGCTAACTCACATGGTTTTGACTTGTAGCCAAGCCAACACCATTGTGTTTCATGTTATCCTTCAGCCACTTCCTCCTAGCCCATCTCCACCTTCCATCTTGTCACCTATGGATCCTAGTCAACCCATTATCATCAGTACCTATGACAAGGATTTTGCAAGACTCATTGACCACAACCTCGTTACCTTACAACATTATCTCGCCCACTCCTCTACTCATGATTCATCAAGATAGCTAGTATATGACATGCTTATGTCTATTCCTCCTGCCCTCACCCCCACTTCTGCATCACCTACCACTAGCTCAGTGTTACCTTCTTCCACCTTACCACCCGTAGTATCCCAACTTGACCCCATGCCATCAATACCTATGACACCTATAGTATCATTTGCACTTTTGATGTTATTTGCGCCCTTGGTGTCAACCAACCCTTCACTATCCATCTTGAGCATAACCCTGTCTTCACCTGCCACCTCATATATACCTATTGCATTGTAGCCACCCATAGTGTCGGCAACCCATACCCCATTCAAAAATATCGTCCTCTCCATCCCACAGTCATTACCTCCAATCAATACAAGGATTGCTACATCTACCCCACATCCTTAAACATATCACCTACAACTGACGATGCCAAAATATGCCCGATTAATGTATAAAATATGATCTCATCTTACTCTCCTTTTTATTAAGTTTGATTGCATTTTGTGGTTTTTATTTGATCTGATATGAGTTAGGATGTAATTGTCTGTCTTTTGATTGATTGTGATTCTAATGTTTATAAGCTCTGAAATTCCTGACGAAGTGTGTGTTTGAAATTCAATTTTGTAATAAAGTAGGTCTAATCAGTCAAAGAAATTAAGTATGTAGCGTTCAACATGTTTTCGGTAGCATTTGTTCCAATACAATTTAGTTCTGGAACTCCAATATTTAGTTCTGGAATTTTCAGACTTAGTTCCAAAACTCCTGGGTATAGCTCTAAAACTCTCATGGTTTTGATCCTTAATGATTTCCTATGGTTCTAGAACTTCTTTGAAGTTCCAGAACCGATGGAATTTTATCTATTCTAACCACATATAGAGATTTTGCATCAGTGAACCTTTCAATCAGGAAAGGATGAGAAGATTTTTGAACGTAAATCCAAGGATAGTTATCTTACAGTTGTCTAATTAGCCACAATCTGACTCAACATCTATTCTAGGCACGATTCAATTTCATCAGAATTGTAAAGACAACTATGATTGTAATTATATATATAGGCATACATGTAGTGGATAAAATATAATAAGAAAATAGAGATAGAATAGAGAAGATAGATATAGACTAAGTGCACAGATCCAGTATGTTTTGTAATACCGAATGTTTTATCAATAAATAGCCATTCCTATTTAAGAGAATTCTAAATTGTTAAATCCTGATTCAAGGAGGAGCAAGGGTCCACTCCCCCAAGGAACAAGATATTCATGTATTTGGTATTTATATTTCCTAAGCAAATAGTTTAGATCTGTTAATTTTGTATCACTTTTAATTCTTCTAGCTAAAATCTATTGTATACTTGTTCTTGCAGGTGTCTAGATAGATTATTATTTTTCTTGCAATCATTTTTAAGCATTCTAAGTTGAGTGTGTTTAATTTTAGAAGAAAGTGTGTTTATTTCCATTCTGCAAAGTGTTTTTCCTTTCAACAAAGCTTTCAACATTTTTCCTTTTAGCAAAGTTTTTATAGTATGCTTTAAATAAGGTTTTTACCAAGAAGTCCTTAAGACATTGAAAAGATCCCCCAAAAAATACAAAAAAAAAAGCTACAGTCAATTACTAGATCAATAGGATTACTCTTGTTGCATATAGCTTTAGACACACTCCTAGTTTGAATATGACATCGACAAGAAGTTGATTAAATGAAGGGAATAATGAAACCCATCATTTTTGGCACCGTTGCAGGTGATACACTAGTTGGAATTTTCTAATTAAGTGTCAGTAAGAGCAACAATCATACATCTAGCAGTTGAAGGATCTTCCCTACTATATCATAAAATATATAAGTAGACCAAGAGACTCAAAGGGTATATTCCTCCCAAGAACATCTTCACTAGAATTCATAACATCCTTTAGTCCAAATAAGAAAATTGATCAAGAATTGGAGGCACCATCATCCCTTGTCATACAAGAAACAAAATTTCCACCTTTGGAATTCTTAGATCAGTCACCTAAAGGAAGTAGAAATTTCAGGAAAAGGCTTATTACTCAAGATCCATTTAGGGTGAGTTTTGATTCTCAATTGAGTAGTCAACCTCTTACTCCTGATTTTTCACCTTCCCTAAGGCATACCACATACCACATTGATTGGGAGGAAAATTCAGAAAATATTTTAATAATGGCATAAGAAGCTGGAAGAGTACCTGATAGGAACTTTAATTATCCAATCCAATTGGGAGATGATGATACACTAATGAAAAATATCTCACCTGCACATTTACCCACATTTAGAGGGATGTCATCTAAAGATCTTGACCAATTTCTGTTTGAGTTCAAGGTACTATGTCATACCTATGACTATAAAATAGAGAATAAAAAACTCAAGTTGTTTCATCCACTCTGAAGGATGCAACAATGAGGTGGTTCATGGGATTACCATCCAACTCTATTACCACTTGGGCTCAAATGGAGACTACCTTCCTAGACAAATACTAGGATTATTGTAGAGGGAGAAATAGGAAGGAAGAATTCTTCAAAATCAAGTAGGAGGAAGATGAAAATATAGAAGACTATTTAGACAGATTCCTCTTTGTGAGAAAAAGGTGTGGATTTGTAATTCAAGAGGAGTTAAGTAAAACCATTTTTCTTAAAGGTTTGGATGCTGAATCTAGGGAAACTCTTAACTTGATAGGAGGTGGAGACATTGATCAATTAAGGATGAATGAAATTAAGGAGATTTGTAGAGCTATTCCAGAATAAGGGGGTGGACCTAGAAAAACAGGAAAATCGGTGAAAGTCTGAATCCAGATATGAAAAAACTAATGGATGAGTTAGTAAACTTAAAAAAGAACATTTTAGTTCAATTAACCTCTACTATGGATGGATTACAAGCTAAAACAAATGCCAAAAATGAACCATTGGCTATGTATTGTCCTAGATGCAGGAAGAAGCATGCAATAAGAGACTGCCATTTGGATAAAACAAAAATGTGTCTTATCTCTAAATCTAAAGAACATGATACTGATGCTTGTTCTCTACTTCTAATAATAAAGAATCAGATTAAACAAACCAATACATCATCCACAACAGAAGAATTGAATTTTGTTCAGAGACAAACTAACCAAGGGTAGTTTATGCCAAGATCAGTTCCTAATCCCTATACAATGTCATGGGCTACTCAGACAGTACCAAAAAATTAGGGACAACCACCTTGGGTACCTTAACCAACTTGGAACCCTCAGGATTGAGAAATTCAAGCTTGGTATGCTCAGGGACATCAACAACCATGGGATGGTCAAGGAAATCCTTATGCTTGGTCACAACCTAGATGGAACCCTAGTAATTATGCTCAAGGAAGAACATATCCAAATTAGAATCAACGGCCTATCATGGGATCCCCCGCACAAAATTCAAAAACTGAGAATGTATTCCAAATGCAAATACCAGCACAACCAGTAGAAAACCCAAGAAACAAACAAATAACTCCTGTTTATGGAACAGAACTAGAAAAATCAGTAGTTTTACATGCCATGGATTGTAAGGATATTCAAACTAGATATGGAAAAATAATTAGTAGTATACCTATTATAATCACTGAAATGACATAAGAAAATGAAATCCCTAGTACTGTTGTTCCAAAAGGGGATATAGAAATAAAAGAAAAGGAGCCAGATAAAAACACTACTGAGACTCCATTTTCAGAAAGATTTAAAGAAGCTATAGAAACCAAGGAGTCTGAATTGGTACATGAACTAAGAAAATTGAATATTGAGATACCACTATTATAAGAAATTAAGGACATTCCAGAATTGAGAAAATTAATCAAAATTTTATGTTTGAAAAATCCTGGAAGGAAGAAACAGTACCCCAGACTATCAAAGTAGATGGGAAACTTGCTGATTTATTAGTAGGAAAACTTTTACTTCCCAAATACGGAGATCCTAGAAGTCCTATTATTTTTGTCTCTATAGGAAATAACAATATACATAACATTTTCGTAGATTTGGGAGCAGTTATCAATGTAATGATAGTGGATACTTTGAAAACATTACCTTTAACGGGTATACAACCTACTAATCCATATTGCAGATGGTAGACCAGTCTGCTGTAAAAATAGAAGGGATTATTGAAGACATAGTGGTTATGGTGGAGTCATGGGAATATCCAATTGACTTCCTTATACTGCAGCCAAAAGGTAAAACATTGGGTTATACCATTATTTTGGGTAGACCATGGTTAGCTACAGTTGTTTCCTTAATTGATTATAGGTCAAGTGATATGACAATCTCGAATGGTAAGAAATCTAAGAAAATTTCCTTATATCCTTCTGCACGACCTTTTACTAACAATAAAAAACAATTGTGGGTTGATTCTCCGGATACTAATAAGAAAAATGTGTCTTCTTTGGCTATGATCACATTGCAGGATCATGTAAGAGAAGTAGAAGAGATGATTGATCCACCATTGGATGAGCACCAACTATCCTCAAAGTAATCAGATGTAGTTCCAGAACTCGTAACTATAGTTTCATAACCTGCAACTATAGTTTAAGAACCTATGACCATAGTTCCAGAATCTTTGAACTTAATTTTGGACCACCACATTTAGTTCCGGAACCACCACATTTCATTCTGGAACCATGAAAACATCAGTTCTTTGTGATTAGAAATAATTTCACTTACGAGGAATGAGATTTCTCATGAGGAGAGGAAGAATTAGTAGCTTTAGTTTCAAATACATCAAGGAGTGGTGAAGAATTTATGGAAAGTAGCAGTGACAAAGAGTTTGACCTACAAAGAGATAAGTATCATAATTCTCATTACTGTCCTATTTCCAGTATTATGTTTCAAGGAAATTTTGGGGATTTGCTACATACCATATGTTGTTATCACATACATGTCCATTAAATACTTTAATGGAACCCTTTCAACAAATAAGTTCATCACACATTGGAACCAAGCATGTTGAGATTCAACCGATTAAAACTTTGAAAATTAATACCTGGTTGAAGGATGATGAAGAAGCTAAAATGTTTGATGTTCTAAAAAATCATACTAAAGCTTTTGCTTGAAATACAAATACATAAAGGGAATTCACCCAAGTATATACACTCATCACATCTATACTAAAAACGTTAAACCAGTTAGGCAGCCTTAGAGAAGGATTAACCTAGCCTTAAGGGATATAGTCAAACAAGAAATTGAAAAATGGTTACAAGTAGGCTTTATCTACCTTATCTCAGATAATCAGTGGGTATATCCTCTTTTAATTGTTCCCAAAAAGAATGGAAAATGGAGAATATGTGTTGACTATAGGGAAATGAACAAAGCCACACTGAGAGATTATTTTCCCTTACCATTCATAGATCATGTCCTAGACAACCTTTCGGGTAAACAATACTTTTCCTTCTTGGATGGATTTAGTGGATACAATCAAATTAGAATTGCTGCTGAAGATTAAAAAAAAACTACATTTACATGTCCATGGGGTACCTTTTCCTATAGGGTGTTACCATTTGGCTTATGCAATGCTTATACAACTTTTCAGAGAGCTGTACTTACAATCTTTGCTAATCTAACAAATGATTGTGTTGAGGTATATATGGATGACTTCACTGTACACAAAGATACATTTGATGATGCTTTGAGAAATCTAGACAGAGTGTTAACAAGATGTGAACAACACAATCTGTCTCTTAGTGATGAAAAGTGTTTAATGATGATTGATGAGGGGATTGTATTAGGACACATTACATTACTGGGTACAAGATATTTGTACACACAGATCATTCAATAATTAAATATTTAATGAAAAAACTAGTGGTTGGAGGAAGAATAATTAGATGGTTATTAATTTTGTAAGAATTTGATATTACCATTGTGGACAATCCAGGTAAATCTAATGTGGTAGCTGATTTTTTGTCAAGAATAATCACTATAGGGGAGAAAGATCCAATCAAGGATAAATTTCCAGATGAATAACTATTTTCTATCTTAGCAAGTACACCATGGTTTGCTGATATGGAAAATTATCTTGCAACAAGGAAGTTTCCTCCTTCTTTCACTAAGAAAAAAATAAAGAAGTTAATCAAAACTAGTGCACAATTCAAATGGTTAAATGGAATGCTATTTAAATGTGGTCTTGATTTTGTTTTGTGTAGGTGTATAAGAGAAGATGAAATATTTGACATCCTCAAAGCATGTCATGATGAACCAAGTGGAGGAAATTATTCAGTGAAAATATTAGCTCATAAGATACTTGACACTGGTTATTATTGGCCATCTCTGTACAAGGATGTGAAGAGATATATCAAATGATGTCATCCTTGTCAAAGGATGGGACAACCGACTTTCACCAATGAAATGCCTCTTCAACCTCAAGTATGTGATTGACCATTTGAGAGATGGGGATTGGATTTTTTGGTCCCTTTAAGCCTCCTTCACAGAGGAAAGGAATATACTCTTTTGTTATAATTGACTATGTGACAAAGTGGGAAGAAGTGCAGGCATTGAAAAAATGCCACTCAAAAGAAGCAGGGTGGTTTATTTCCCTTGGAACAAAATTATGGTAAAATTTGGAGCACCAAGGAGCATAGGTTTCATATCAGGGACCATAATTTATGTCCTAGGATATGATCCAAGCTTCACAATGTATTAACCAAATACATCATAGGAAGTCATCTCCTTATCACCCACAGATAAAATGGAAAAATCTGAAGTAACAAAAGAGAATTGGAAAACATCCTTACTAAAACAGTTGAACCTGGGAGACAAAGATGGGTAAAGAGAACTACCCAAAGCTATTTGGGGCCTATAATAAGAAATTAGAAAAATACAACGGGTTTTCACCATATGAGTTAGTCTAGTCAGAAAAATCCCTGTTACCCATATAATTTGAACTTCAGACATTGAAAACATCAGTTAAGGTGGAGAATTTGAGTTGGATCAACTCAAAAAGAAAGAATCATTCAACTCAATGAATTGGATGAATTGGAGGATGGAAGCACTTTAGTAGATAGAGATCATCCAAGATCAAGAGGGAGGTAAGGCATGACATACATATCAATAGAAGGGAATTCAAAGTAGGAGACTGTGTATTGTTTGTTTGATTCTAAGTACTAACAATTCAATGGAAAATTGAGAAACCAGATGGTTGGGGACCCTATCAGATGGAGTCAGATAGTGACAATGGTTTCTATTCAGTTACTTCCCATTGATGGCAAGCAGAAGAACACTCTTGGTCAATGGACATAGGCTGAACCCTCTATAAGAAGCCTCCCACCAAGGATGAATTCTTGAGGACGATTGAAGAAGATAAAGAATTTGATCAGATGAAACGAACCTAGGTTCTTCCAAAATGATCAATAACCATAATAAAGGGAAGAAAATGAAAACTAGTAAAAGGACATTTATCTCCCCAAAAAAATAAAAAATAAAAAATAAAAAATAAAAATAAAAAATAAAAAATAAAAATAAAAAATAAAAAATAAAAATAAAAAATAAAATGTTTTTTTCTCTCTCAAAGGTTAATTGAAAACCAACAATGGTGGTTGAACTCTTCTTTGGCTAATTCAAATAAACCCACGGGAATTATTTTGACTTCCAGCTATCTTATCGAACCATGTTTTGTTCCCTTGTAGGATGATGAGTCATCATAACAAAAGGATTACATCATCAAGGAAGGGGTATGATATCATTTTAACTTATTTAGGGTTAAATTTAAAAGCTTACATGTGTGATTTGATTAATTCAAAAGTTGGTATGATGAGTCATCTATTTATACATTATGATTACAAGTGAGTAATCATGAAGATGATATGAATGGAATAAGTGACGTCATAGTTATTATTGGTAATAATTAAGTGCAAAATCAAGTGAAATAATTTGTAGAGAGATTTTGAGAAGCAGCAAATTAAGCTTATGTTCTGCAACAAAGAATAGAGGATTCTGTAGCTAAGAATAGAGGTTCTGTAGATAAAATCGTCAGTTCCACAACTAACGGCAAGAAGGTCCTCCATCCGATTTGCACATAGAATTCAAAGGAAACTAAACTCAAGCTGATATTGGGGATTACAAAGAGACATCAGAAACTAGAGGATGATTCCTAGCTGCTCGCGGGACGAAGAAGTGACTCTATCTATCTTTGAACATGCCCAATGGCTATCGTTCCTAAAGAAGTTTTCAAGTCTAAATGACGAATTAGTAAGAAATCAGCAAAACCTCGAGCGAATCAAGGACAAAGGTGAGAAATATTTTTATTCCTATTTATGTGAATCATAAGTATTTGTCTGGAGTGCCAATGTGCATGTCCCACATCCTGCCAACGGGCCTTGAAGAATTGGTTGAAATCCTCTACAGAAGGAGAAACTGAACCCCAATACATTTACTACAAAGAAAATCATAAAGGGGTCAGAAGGGCCAGTTTTCCCAACCCTTTGACAGTGTAGCATTTTGGATAGTGAAATACTTAACTTGGATAGTCAATTTTGGGCCGTAGAACAGAAGTCCTAAAAATGCTCATATATATAATATGGAGCTACCTAAACCAAGTACATAATAAACCTTCCAAGGTTTCTTTTTTATTTTATTATATCCAGACCATGGCCCGATGAGGTGTTCTTGGGTGTTGGGACATCCAACATCACAGACTAATTCATTTAATATTCCTAGCAAGCACCCTTTTTTTCGAAGAAAAATGGAGAAGAAATCCTAGGAAAAGTTTCTGGAAAGTTCAAGACATACCCAGGAGTTGGTTGGAGAGGGTCGTGAGTGATCCCGTGATGACAACCTTGCATTGGCAGGGATTGGACCGATTGGAAATTTCAGTGTGGGAACTAGTGGAGAGACGGTTTGGGTATCATTATTTTTCACGGTTTTGTGGTTACCTCAGGATTACACGGATCCTTGGTGGATGGAAAGGTGAGGTGGAGAAACTTATGGCGATGGTTTCCAGTTGCTACAGCAGGACAGGTTAATGCTTAGGGTCAAGCATTTCTCGGGAAGGGAGGACTGTAATGTCCCCTTTTCCTATGCCCAAGGCCTAAGGGTCAAGTGAGTCCAAGTCGTGGTCATATCCAAAGGGCAAGGGATGTTGGGGGCTACTGAGAAGGGGCCACATGGTACTAATAGTCATGTTTGGCATTTGGGGGTCACTTTGGACCTTGGCGACTTAAACGGGAAAGAGTGATTTTAGTGAATTTTATTTTATTGACCCCTCCATGGAAAGCAATGTGTCTAGGGTCTATTGGGGCTCTTTTTCCGTGAGAAGTATATAAGGAGTGGGGAGAGTAAGGAAAGGGACTTTTTAGAATACACATTTTATTGACCCCTTCACGTGTAGCTGTTGATGTTGCGCATATATAGCTTGTGCAGTCAAATCCCACAGGGACCCTAGCTTCGAAGGTGAGAGACTCACCCCTAGCTAGTAGGGCATTCTTTGGTAGTGAGATATCTACCCTAGTCTGTCATTTTGGAGCCACTTTTTGAGTCATGTGGCAGAAGGTACAGAGGAAGGGTTTTGAAGACCTTTAGTGGTGCTTAGAGAGAATAATGAGTGGGCTCCAGATCCATATACTGACAGTAGACCATATCCATGACAGCCATTTGGGCAGTGCGTGACAGTTTATTGGAGTCATCTCGCAAAGGATTTCATGGGTTTGGGGGCATTTGGGGAAGACAAACAAAGGGGACCAGTTCCGACTCACTATATCCATCCATCATTAATTTGTTAGGATAGGTTGGACTTGACAGCATGTGGAAGGCACCTCCCTCCTTTCCTGACTCCATTCCTAACATGGCAATTGCAACCTCTATTTAGGGGTTTTTCAAATCGGCTGAGTCAGACCTATAGGTGGCAGTGTTATTCCCTATATCTGCTATTGTTATTTTCAAAGACCCTTATTTTGCTCTTGTATTTAGAGGGTCACAGACCTTTGAAGTGGTCTAGCCACCTAGGGATTTCTGTACGTTTTTCTGGCAGCATTCTATTCTGTAATATTCCAAAAATAGTTTCCTTTTGTAATTTACTATAATATCAAACCCTCTTTGTATTTCCAAGTGATTTAGGTGGACATGTTGGGAAATATTAAGTTTATTTAATTTTCTAATCCAACTATAAAAATCTGCATAAATCAATATTTTATTTGTCTGCAAGTTTCCAATATTTTTGCATTTTAAGAAAATATCCTATAAGGGATATTTCAGGAAGAGAAGAAACAGTACCCCAAGACTATCAAAGTAGATTGGAAACTTGCTGATTTATTAGTAGGAAAACTTTTACTTCCCAAATATGGAGATCCTAGAAGTCCTATTATTTCTGTCTCTATAGGAAATAACAATATACATAACATTTTGGTAGATTTGGGAGCAGCTATCAATGTAATGATAGTGGATACTTTGAAAACATTACCTTTAATGGGTATACAACCTACTAATCCATATTGCAGATGGTAGACCAGTCTATTGTAAAAACAGAAGGGATTATTGAAGACATAGCGGTTATGGTGGAGTCATGGGAATATCCAATTGACTTCCTTATACTATAGCCAAAAGGTAAAACATTAGGTTATACCATTATTTTAGGTAGACCATGGTTAGCTACAGTTGTTTCCTTAATTGATTACATGTCAAGTGATATGACAATCTCGAATGGTAAGAAATCTAAGAAAATTTCCTTATATCCTTCTGCATGACCTTTTTACTAACAATAAAAAATAATTGTGGGTTGATTCTCCTGATACTAATAAGAAAAATGTGTCTTCTTTGGCTATGATCACATTGCAGGATCATGTAAGAGAAGTAGAAGAGATAATTAATCCACCATTGGGATGAGCACCAACTATCCTCAAAGCAATCAGATGTAGTTCCGGAACCCGTAACTATAGTTTCATAACCTGCAACTATAGTTTAAGAACCTATGACCATAGTTCCAGAATCTGTGAACTTAATTTTGGAACCACCACATTTAGTTCCGGAACCACCACATTTCATTCTAGAACCATGAAAACATCAGTTCTCTGTGATTGGAAATAATTTCACTTAGGAGGAACGAGATTTCTCATGAGGAGAGGAAGAATTAGTAGCTTTAGTTTCAAATACATCAAGGAGTGGTGAAGAATTTCATGGAAAGTAGCAGTGACGAAGAGTTTGACCTACAAAGAGATAAGTATCATAATTCTCATTACTATCCTATTTCCAGTATTATGTCTCAAGGAAATTTTGGGGATGTTGCTACATACCATATGTTGTTACCACATACATGTCCATTAAATAATTTAATGGAACCCTTTCAACAAATAAGTTCATCACACATTGGAACCAAGCATGTTGAGATTCAACCGGGTAAAACTTTGAAAATTAATACCTGATTGAAGGATGATGAAGAAGCTAAAATGTTTGATGTTCTAAAAAATCATACTAAAGCTTTTGCTTGGAATTACAAAGACATAAAGGGAATTCACCCAAGTATCTGCACTCATCACATCTATACTAAAAACGTTTAAACCAGTTAGGCAGCCTCAGAGAAGGATTAACCTAGCCTTAAGGGATATAGTCAAACAAGAAATTGAAAAATGGTTACAAGTAGGCTTTATCTACCTTATCTTAGATAATCAGTGGGTATATCCTCTTGTAATTTTTCAAGAATGGAAAATGGAGAATATGTGTTGACTATAGGGAAATGAACAAAGCCACACTGAGAGATTATTTTCCCCTTACCATTCATAGCTCATGTCCTAGACAACCTTTCGGGTAAACAGTACTTTTCCTTCTTGGATGGATTTAGTGGATACAATCAAATTAGAATTGCTGCTGAAGATCAAAACAAAACTACATTTACATGTCCATGGGGTACCTTTGCCTATAGGGTGTTACCATTTGGCTTATGCAATGCTTATACAACTTTTCAGAGAGCTGTACTTGCAATCTTTGCTAATCTAAAAAATGATTGTGTTGAGGTATATATGGATGACTTCACTGTACACAAAGATACATTTGATGATGCTTTGAGAAATCTAGACAGAGTGTTAACAAGATGTGAACAACACAATTTGTCTCTTAGTGATGAAAAGTGTTTAATGATGATTGATGAGGGGATTGTATTAGGACACATTACATTACAGGGTACAAGATATTTGTACACATAGATCATTCAATAATTTCTTTGGGATAAATATTTAATGAACAAAACCAGTGGTTGAAAATGGAGCATCAAAGAGAATGAACAATACAATCATGGAGCGTGCCAGGTACATGAGGTTACATGCATGGCTGCCACTCATGTTTTGGGTTGAAGCAGTAAGCAAGGCTATTTATTTTATTAACAGAGGACCCTATATGGGCTTGGATGGAGGTATACCTGAGGGTACAAGATATTTGTATGCACAGATCATTTAGTAATTAAATATTTAATAAAAATATCAGCGGTTGGAGGAAGAATAATTAGATGGTTATTACTTTTGCAAGAATTTGATATTACCATTGTGGACAATCCAGGTAAATCTAATGTGGTAGCTGATTTTTTGTCAAGACTAATCACTACAACGGAGAAAGATCCAGTCAAGGATAACTTTCTAGATGAACAACTATTTGCTATCTAAGCAAGTACACCATGGTTTGTTGATATGGAAAATTATCTTGCAACAGGGATGTTTCCTCCTTTCACTAAGAAAAAAATAAAAAAGTTAATCAAAACCAGTGCACAATTTAAATGGTTAAATGGAATGCTATTTAAATGTGGTCTTGATTTTGTTTTGTGTAGGTGTGTAAGAGAAGATGAAATCTTTGACGTCCTCAAAACATGTCATGATGAACCAAGTGGAGGACATTATTTAGTGAAAAGATTAGCTCATAAGATACTTGACACTGGTTATTATTGGCCATCTCTGTACAAGGATGTGAAGAGATACATCAAGCGATGTGATCCATGTCAAAAGATGGGACAACCAACTTTCACCAATGAAATGCCTCTTTAACCTCAAGTAGTGATTGAACCATTTGAGAGATGGGGATTGGATTTTGTTTGTCCCTTTAATCCTCCTTCACAAGGAAAGGAATATATTCTTTTGTGTACTGACTATGTGACAAAGTAGGAAGAAGTGCAGGTATTGAAAAATGCCACTAAAGAAGTTGTTGCTGATTTCCTTTGGAACAAAATTATGGTAAAATTTGGAGCACCAAGGAGCATAGTTTCATATCAGGGACCATAATTTATGTCTAATATGATCCAATCTTTCACAATGTATTACCAAATACATCATAGGAAGTCATCTCCTTATCACCCACAATAAAATGGAAAATCTGAAGTAACAAACAGAGAATTAGAAAACGTCCTTACTAAAAAAGTTGAACCTGGGAGAAAAGATTGGGTAAAGAGACTACCTGAAGCTATTTGGGCTTATAATACAAATTGGAAAAATACAACAGGGTTTTCACCATATGAGTTAGTTTATGGGAAAAATCCCTTGTTGCCCATATAGTTTGAACTTCAGACAATGAGGACATTAGTTAAGGTGAGAATTGAGTTGCAACTCAAAAAGAAAGAATCATTCAACTCAATGAATTGGATGAATTGAGGATGGAAGCACTTTAGCAGACAGAGATAATCCAAGATCAAAGGAGGTAATGGCATGACATACATATCAAGAGAAGGCAATTCAAAGTAGGAGACTGTGTATTGTTGTTTGATTCTAAGTACCAACAATTCAAGGGAAAATTGAGAACCATATAGTTGGGACCCTATTAGATTGAGCAGATATTTGACAATGGTTCTATTTAGTTACTTCCCATTGATGGTAGTAGAATAAAACTCTTGGTCAATGGACATAGGCTGAAACTCTATAAGAAGCCTCCCACCAAGGATGAATTCTTGAGGAAGATTGAAGAAGACAAAGAATTTGATCATATGGAAGAACCTAGTTCTTCCAAAATGATCAAATAACCATATGATAGATCCAAAATAAATGGAAGAAAATGAAAACTAGTAAATGACATTTTCTTCCCCCAAAAAAAAAAAATGTTTTCTTTTTCTCTCAAAGGTCAATTGAAAACCAACAATGGCGGTTGACCTCTTCTTTCAGCTAATTCAAATAAAAGGGAATTCTTTTGAATTCTAGCTGTCTTATCTAACAATGTTTTGTTCCACTTTTAGGAATAACGAGTCATCATAACAAAAGGATTACATCATCAAGGACAGGAATTATATCTTTCAACTTATTTAGGGATAAATTAAAAGCTTGTGTGTGTGATTTGACTTAATTCAAAAGTTGGTATGATGAGTCATCTATTTATACATTATGATTACAAGTGAGTAATCATGAAGATGATATGAATGGAATAAGTGGTGGCATAGTTATTATTGGTAATCATTAAGTGCAAAATCAAGTGAAATAAGTTGTAGAGAGATTTCAAGAAGCAGGAAATTAAGCTTGTGTTCCGCAACAAAGAACAAATGATTTCACAGCTAAGAATAGAGGTTCTACAGATAAAATCGTCAGTTCCACAGCTAAGCAAGAAGGTCTGCATCTAATTTGCATAGAATCAAAGGAAACAAAACTCGAGCCGATATGGGGATTAACAATAAATTAGAACCAGAGGATGATTCCCAGCTACTAGTGGAAAAAGAAGTGGCATCTATCTTTGAGCATGCAGGATGGCTAGAGTTCCTAAAGAAGTTTTCAAAGTATAATGACGAATTAGTAAGAGAATTCATCATAAACCTAGAGCAATCTAGGACAAAGGTGAGAAATATTTTTATTCCTTTTTCTGTGAATACAATAAGTAATTTGTCTGGAGTGCCAATTGAGCATGTCCCACATCCTGCCAAACGGGCCTTGAAAGAATTGGTTGAAATCCTACTACAAGAAGGAGAAACTGAACCCCAATACATTTACAATACAAAGAAAATCATAAAAGGGGTAAGAAGGGCCAGTTTTCCCAAACCCTTTTACAAGGTAGCATTTTGGATAGTGAAATACTTAACCTGTGATGGTCAATTTGGGTCTGTAGGAAAAGAAGTCCTAAAAATGCTCATATATATGAAGTATGGAGCTACATAACCAGAGTACATAATAAACCTTCCAGGGTTTCTTTTTTATTTTATCCAGACCATGGCCCAGAGGTGTTCTTGGGGTGTTGGGACAATCAAGCATCACAGACTAATTCATTTAATATTCTAGCACCATTTTTTTTTGAAGAAAAATGGAGAAGAAATCTGGGAAAAGTTTCTTGGAAAGTTCAAGAAAAACCCTAATATTATCAGAAGGATAATACCAACTCCATTTTTTCCTTTAACTAATTTGGAAATTGACGCCCTTGTAGAAGAATAGAAGGAAGTGGAAAGAGAGAATATACCAAAAAAAAGAAGGTCTGTGAGAAAGGTCAAAACAACAGAGCCTTCTGTGCCTTTAAAGGAAATTCCTTCTTCGGCAACAACTTTAGGGGAGCTAATATCTATCTCTGACGGTGATAGCTCACTCGTGTAGGAGAAAGAAACAAAATTAAGAAGAATCTCTAGAAGTAAATCCACCATTGGGCATGTTGAAATTCCCTAAAGAAGGAAAATTAATAAGAGGTCAAGGGAAATCCCAGAGGGAAGGAGTGAATAGGAAAAGATGGAAAAATAAGTTGCTGATATTTTTGGGCAGTATGACCAAGAATCCTCCTGAACCAAGCCAAGCTGAGATGGATAAATGAGATGAGATACTTGAGGATAAGGATTTTTAAGAAATGGCTGAACCATCAACATTGCCACATGAAGAAGAAGAGTTGGCATCCTGGCAATGAAAAAGGTAAATTTCCTTTGATGGAAGAAAAATTCTCTACTCCTCAAGTAATTTCAGAGGAAGAAGAAAGACATTAGGTTAAACATGCTCTGTTCTTGTCTAGAGTAGAGCTTATTATCAGAGAAAAGGATGAGGAATTAGATTTCCTCAAAATCAAATTAGAACAAAGGGAAATGCTCATTGGAGAGCTAACAACTTAGCTTATAGCTAGGATTGAGGAGTTATCAATAATTAAGAAACAACTGATAGAAAAGGAGGAAGAATGTCAGACTTTCAGAAAATAGAATGTTGTATCCACAGTCTCTTCACAGACTGAGTTAACTTATTTTCCACTCAAAAAACTATGGAATGACACTTGCAGGGAACTCAGAGAAGCTAAAACATCAAATGAATATTTGAAGACCAAGATGGAAGAAGAAAAGAAGGCAAGAAAAAAATAGGAAGAAAATTTTTATAAGGAAGAAGGAAACAAATATAAATGTCTTGCAAAAATTCATATGGTCTGCATTATGAATGAAAAATTACTTTCTTGTAGGAGGCCCTCTCCTGCATATAGTGTGTTTTTAGAAGAACAATTCATTCACTGGAAGCTGTCAAGGATTGCATGTGGACTTCCACATGAACTAAAAGATTAATCTGAATTCATGACAGCTTATTCTTTAGCCAGTTCTGAGCAGAAAAATATTTTATGTGAATTTTATCTTTGTAATTTTATGCTAGAGAAAAACACATGATTTATGATCAATTTGTATGAGGGGGAAAGTCAGATCAATGCATTCGTCTTTGTTCTGAAAAATCAAATTGTATGGAAGGAAAGGGAATCTATGTTTTTATTGAAAGCTAGCTCAATTGGTCTCTTCATGAGAGCTCACTATGGTAAACCTTCTACCTTCCTCACACATTTAGAACCCATGCCTTTGATGAGCTATTCAAGACACATTATTTTTCCAGCTTACAAAAGAGCATTGGTACATTTTCCACCGATGAGGAGGAGAAGTTTGAAGATATTTATGAACTATGCTCTAAAAGGTGGGAACGCCTTACTATTTTCTTGAGAAGAAGGGAAGTAATATCCCCTAAAAATATGATCTGGAGTTTAGAAAGAGCAAAAGCGTTATGCACAATAATTCCTTAGATAAATGAGACCTACGGGAAAATATGGATCAGAATGCAAACAAGACCCCCTCTACTTCTCACCCCCATGTCTCCTTGGAAAAACATAGAACCTCAAGATCCTACTAAATTTGAAGAGTGGGAGAGGAAAATAGAAGCAGGAGCTGGGTACAGTACCTCTAAGTTTAAGCATTGGAAGATCCATTTTTAGCCATTTGATCTGAGAAATCAAATGGAATGCAGAACATATAACCCCAATTTTGAAGAATGAAGTTTGTAAAGGGACTTATAAACAAGTAAGTTTGGGGGAAATGATGAGGCCTGAATATGCTCGATTAATGTATAAAATATGATCTCATATTACTCTCCTTTTATTAAGTTTGATTGCATTTTGTGACTTTTATTTGATTTGATATGTGTTAGGATATAATTTTCTGTCTTTTGATTAATTTTGATTCTAATGTTTATAAGATGTGAAATTCCTGAAGAAGTGTGTGTTTTAAATTTAGTTTTGTAATAAAGAAGGTCTAATCAATCGAAGAAATGAAGTATGTAGCATTCAACATGTCTTTTGTAGCATCTGTTCCAATACAGCTTAGTTTCAGAACTTCCAAGCTAGTTTCAGAAATCTATTACACAGTCATCATCTAGTTCCGGAACTTTCAGACTTAGTTCCAAAACTCTAATATTTAGTTCCAGAATTTTCAGACTTAGTTCTGGAACTCCTGGGTATATCTCCATAACTCTCATGGTTTTGATCCTTAACAATTTCCTATGGTTCTAATTTTTTTTGAAGTTCCAGAACCGATGGAAGTTTATCTATTCTAACCACATTAAGAGATTTTGCATCAATGACCCTTTCAATAAGGGAAGGATGAGAATATTTCTGAACGCAGATCTAGGGATATTTATCTTACAACTGTCTGATCATCCACAATCTGACTCAACATCTATTCTGGGCACGATTTAATTTCATCAGAATCGTAAAGACAACTATGATTGTAGTTGTATATATAAGTAGGCCTGCAGTAGATAAAATATAATAAGAATATAGATCCAGTATGTTTTTTACTACCAAATGTTTTATCAATAAATACCCATTCTTGTTTGAGATAATTCATCTATTTGGTATTTATATTTCCTAAGCAAATAGTTTATATCTGTTAATTTTGTATCGCTTTTAATTCTTCTATTTAAACTCTATTGTATACTTGTTCCTACAGGCATCTACATAAATTATTATTTTTCTTGCAATCATTTTTAAGCATTCTAAGTTGAGTGTGTTTACTTTCAAAAGCAAGTGTGTTTACTTTCAGAAACTGTGTTTATTTCCATTCTACAAAGTGTGTTTCCTTTTAGCAAATATTTCAGTATGTTTCCTTTTGGCAAAGTTTTCATAGTATGATTTAAATAAGGTTTTTACCAAGAAGTCCTTAAGACATTTAAAAGATCCCCTCAAAAATACAAAAAAAAATAGCTAGAGTCAATTACTAGATCAATAGGATTACTCTTGTTACATATAGCTTTAGACACACCCCTGGTTTGAATATGAAATCAACAAGAAGTTGATTAAATGAAGGGAATAACGGCACCCATCAACAACCCCCAATATTTTCTAGTTCCTATTTAGGATATTTTTCGCCTACATCTATTCCCCCCACACAGTTTTTGTACTTCGCACCACCATATACTAGAATTCCGTCCACATCATACATTCATAATCAACCTCTTAATACTACAGAGGGTGTTGAATCATCACAACCCCCCAACGACCTATTAAAATGATGATAGAAAAAATGCAAACATTGGAAGCATCAGTTTTTGTCTCTCGTAACTCCTTAACCTACGATGAAATCTGTAATGAGCCCATCCATCCATATATTCCCATTCTCCCATACCCTATGCATTGGGAAATGCCAAAATTTAACCAGTTTAATAGTAAAGAGGACCCGTAAAAACACTTGCAGTCTTTCAAGCATGCGTGTTATCTAATCACCCAAGACGATGCTTTACTCCTATGAAAATTCCCCATGTCTTTAATAAGACCTGCATTAGACTAGTACAGTGGTTTTCCTTGACATTCCATTTACTCATTTAATCAAGTGGCTCAAGCCTTCCTGGACCATCTTTAATCAATATTGTCAATAATGTCACTATGGCTGACTTGTACTCAACTCGACAATATGACAACGAGTTTATCGTTGATTTTTTCACTCATTGGTGAAGCCTCATCAACCAATTTACATTTCAGTTGCCTCAAACCGAGATTATAGAGTTGTTCACTAGAGCTTGTGCCATTCACATCTCACCAAATTTGCAAGTACAAATCTCCTATACCTTTGACGAAGCATTTACCATGGTGTGAAAACTTGAAATTCATGCCATTGAAGAGAAGAAAATTCAATTGCGTAACAAAAACACCGCATTTAAATAAAATGATGTTTTTTCCTTTTCAAAACCTTAAAACAATTATTCAAAAGGCAAAGGATATGACAATGCAGTAGTTTTAAAGGTTTTCCCATCTCACCCCTCTAATTAATCGAAACCTACCTCCAACCTTTATCCCATTCAAAATTTTCAGTCTAGACAAAAGAAACGAAAATACACTCCAATCGGGGATCCTTATTCTTCAGTATTGGAAAAAATTCTTAAGGTTGGAGCCATTGCTCTTTCACCCATAAAACCACATACTAGTTTTGACCCCGCTCGTCCTATGCCTACATGGTACAAGGAACATGACTATTGTAACTATCATCACGTAAAAGGCCATAGCGATGGTAATTATATAACCTTCAAGAGCATTGTCCAAGAAATGTTAGATAATGGAAATATCATCCTGGAAACCCAAAATGTTGGGGTGTGGATCCTATTTTTTGGTCTTTTGGAATGAGTATTGAAGTGTAGGAGTTCGAATGGTTAAGTTTGGATACTTCATGAGTATTTTACAATCGTTTTCTATGACGTTGTTGTGACGTTGCTGTAAATTGGCTGTCAATGTCGTGACAATTTTTCCAGTCGTGGGAAGTTGAAAGGTTATGACTTTCAAACTTCTAGGGCTGGATTTAGGACTTCTTAAAAGGATTGTTATCCTATAAATAGAGATGTTAAGGTATCTTGAAGATATCTTGAGTGTTCAAGAGGTATTGAGTCTTAGTGATCAAGAGGTGATCAAGAGTGATCAAGGTTGAGCAATTGAGGTATCAATTGTGGTCTAGATGTGGTTTAACATCTTTGGAATTTTGTTGTGAGTTCATAACTGAGAGAATACGGTGAGAGTTGTTTTACTCTTGTTGATAATAAAATTTGAGCAAGTTCTTAGTGGATGTAGCCCACATTGAGTGAACCACGTTAAATTTTGTCTTGTCTTCTTTTGTGCATTATTTATTTATGTTGTTATATTTCTACAAGTATAATTATGCTATATAGTTTCCTACTGTTGTGATTTGAAGAATTATTTTCGCATATTAGTTCGCTAATTCCTAACAATTAGTATCAAAGCTTTGGTGGATTTTTTATTGAAGTGGTAAATCACAGGGAAATTTTAGCTTGAGTGGGAGCTATGGCGGATGAGGGCAGATCGAGGTTTGAGAAGTTCAATGGGTAGAATTTTGGTTTGTGGAAGATGTAGATGGATGATTACTTGTATCAAAAGGACCTCCATGTTCCTTTGGCTGGAAAAGAAAAGAAACCTACAACCATGTTGGATGAGGATTGGGAATTTCTAGATAGAAAGGCACTTGGGGCAATTTAGTTATGCCTTGCATCTTCGGTTGCTTTCAACATATCGGAGGAGAAGAACATGGAGGGTCTCATGAGTGCATTGGGGAAGTTATATAAAAAACCCTCTGCCTCTAATAAAATAATTTTGATGAAAAAGTTATTTAATATGAAGATGTATGAGAATGATTCTAGTTGCTGATCATTTGAATGAATTTAATATGGTTGTGAGTGTGTTAAATTTGGTAAAAATTGACTTTGATGATGAGGTAAGGGCTTTGTTGATTTTGTGCTCCTTGCCAGATAGCTGGGACAACTTGGTTATGGCTGTAAGTAATTCAATCTCTAATAATTAAAAGCTGAAGTTTGAGGATGTAATAGGTGTGATCATAAGAGAGGAAATGGGAAGGAAGAGAACTGGAGATTCTTCTACTTTTGGAATCACTTTGATGGTGGAGAGAAGAGGGAGACAAAAGAATAGAGGGAAAGGTAACTGTGGGAAGTCAAATGATCGTGGAAGGTCAAAGTACAAGAGCAAGTTAGAATGTTGGCACTGTGGGAAGGTTGCTCATGCTAAGAAATATTGTTGGGCTCTTCAGGATAAGAAAAACAAGGAGGAAACTAAGGAGGTAAATGTGGCAACAGGTGATGTTTGTCAGGATGCCTTAATTATTTCTTTAGATAATATTGTTGAGTCTTGGGTGTTAGATTCAGGGGATTCTTTCCATGCCACCCCACATAGACATTACTTTACTGATTATGTTCAAGGAGATTTTGGACATGTATATCTTGGTGATGATGAACCATGCAACATAGTAGGGAAAGGTTGTGTTTGGGTAAAAAATGTAGAATGGGAGCACATGGCTACTTAAGGACATCATGCATGTGCCTAAGTTGAGATGGAACTTGATATTAGTGGGTCAGGTGGGTAGTGATGGTTGTACAGTCAATTTTAAAGTATATTCTTGGAAGGTTACCAAGGGAGCTCTTATGGTTACAAGAGGTAAGAAAATGGGTACTTTGTATTTAACCAGTGGTGCTGATTAATGTAATTTAGTTGTTGAAGATAGAGATGCAACTTTGTGGCACCAGAGACTTGGTCATATGAGTCATAAGGGCATGCAAATTATAAAGGGAAGGTTTCCTAAATTAATGGAGTTAGATTTGGACTTCGATGAGGACTGTGTTTATGGGAAATAGAAATGGGTGAGATTCCTTAAGGTTGGACATACCAGAAAGGAGGGTAAGTTGGAGTTAGTGCATACAGATGTATGGGGGCCAGCTAAGGTAAAATCTATTGGTGGTTCATGTTATTATGTCACTTTCATTGATGATGCAACTAGAAATGTTTGGGTATATTACATTATGAATAAATTTGATGTGTTTGAAACTTTCAAAAGATGGAAAGCCTTGGTTGAGAATGAAACAGGTCTCAAGTTGAAATGTCTCAGGTCGGATAATGGAGGGGATTATTGCAGCAATGAATTTCTTGATTATTGTTCTGTAAATGGGATCTACAGGAAAAGAATGGTTCCAAATACTCCACAGGAAAATGGAGCGTCAGAGAGAATGAACAAGAAAATCATGGAGCGTGCTAGGTACATGAGGTTACATGCAGGGCTACCACTCATGTTTTGGGCTGAAGCGGTAAGCAGGACTATTTATTTGATTAACAAAGGACCCTATATGGCCTTGGATGGAGGTATACCTGAGGAGGCTTGGTCTGGTAAGAAAATTGATTACTCATTTCTTAGAGTATTTGGATGTGAGGTATTTGTTCACATTGATGAAAGATGATAGGACCAAGTTAGAGGCTAAGTCTGAGAAATACAACTTTGTTGGATATGGTGAGGATGACTTTGGTTTCCATGTTTGGAGTCTTAAGGACAAGAAAATATTTCAGTCTAGAGATATTGTCTTTAATGAAAAATTCATGTATAAAGATCAGTTGTAGGAAAAAAAAGAGGAATCAAAGAAAGAATACACAATGTTAGAGGACATTGCAGACAACAAGGTGTCCAAGGGGCCGGTTCAGGTGCAACATGTTTCAACATGGTCAGTTTAGGTACCTACTCATTAGGAACCCCAAACTCCTGAGGTGAGAAGGTCTTCTAGGGTAAGAAGGGAACTTGAATGATTTACTCCATCTTTGAATTATTTATTTCTCAGTGACAGTGGAGAGCCAGAGTGCTTTGAGGAAGCAGTGCAGGTGGATGCCAGGAAGAAGTGGGAGCAGGCCATGGATGAAGAGCATAGATCTCTTATGGAGAACCAGACTTGGGATCTGGTGGAGCTACCCAAGGGCAAGAGAGCATTGCAGAACAAGTGGGTATATATAATCAAAGAGGAAGATGGAGGTAGGAAAAGATACAAGGCCCGGTTGGTGGTCAAGGGATTTACACAGAAGAAAGGTATAGACTTTGATGAAATTTTTTCTCCTATTGTTAAAATGACTTCTATTAGGACTGTTCTTGGTTTAGTTGTAGTAAAAGACCTGCACTTAGAGATAGTTGGATGTGAATACTACATTCCTTCATGGTGAGTTGGAGGAGGAATTGTACATGCAGTAGCCACAGGGTTATGAGGTCAAAGGGAAGGAGAGGTTAGTGTGCAAATTGAAGAAGAGCTTGTATGGCCTGAAACAAGCTCCACGTCAGTGGTACATGAAGTTTGATAGTTTTATGTAGGAGCAGGGTTACTCTAGGTGTCACTCAGACCATTGCGTGTACATCAAGAAGTTTCTTGATGGTAGTTATATTATTCTGTGTCTGTATGTGGATGATATGCTTGTTGCAGGGAAGAACATGCAGGAAATAAAGGTACTCAAGAAGCAGCTAGGTGACTCCTTTGCTATGAAGGATTTGGGGGAAGCAAAACAAATCCTTGGTATGAGAATAAATCAGAATAGGAAGGAGAGGAAGATGATATTATCTCAAGAAGAGTACATAAAGAAGATCTTGGAGAGGTTTAGTATGCAGGATGCTAAACTGTTGGTACTCCTTTGGCAGGTCACTTTAAATTATCAAAGGAGCAGAGTCCCAAGACTAAGGAGGATAGAATCTAGATGTCCAGGGTACTGTACTCATCAGTAGTTTAATAGCTTTATGTATGCTATGGTATGCACTAGGCCTGACATTGCCCATGCAGTGGGAGCAGTGAGCAGGTTTATGAGTGATCCAGGTAGAGAGCACTGATAGGCAGTAAAGTGGATCCTTTGGTATTTGAGAGGGACCATGGGAGAAGCATTGTGTTTTGGTGGATCCAGACACTACATTACATGGATATGTAGATTTGGACATGGCATGAGATTTGGACAGTAGGAGGAGCATGACAGGTTATGTATTTACAGTTGGTGATACAACGGTGAGTTGGATTTCACAGTTACAAAAGGTTGTGGCTTTGTCAACCACAGAGGCTGAGTATGTTGCTGCCATAGAGGAAAAAAAGGAGATGATTTGGCTACAAAAATTGCTTGATGAGTTGGGTCATAAGCAGGAAGTTGGGAGACTAAAAATTGATAGTGAGAGTGCTATTCATTTGGCGAAGAACTCCGCTTTCCACTCTAGGAAGAATCACATTAAGCTGAGATATCATTTCATTAGGGCAGATTTGGAAGAAGATAAGTTGAAGCTAGAAAAGATTCATACCAGTTAGAATCCTGTGGATATGATGACTAAGGTGGTCACAAGGGAGAAGTTGAAGTTGCGTTAAACTTTGATTAGCCTTCATGGTTGATAATGAAGGGTTGAGAACTTTAGTCAGTGGAAATAGTCTCCAAGTGGGAGATTGTTAGGGTGTGGAGCTTGTTTTTTGGTCTTCTTTCAGTGAGTGTTGGAGTTTGAACGGTTAAGTTTGGAGAATTTGGGAGCATTCTACAGTTATTTGTTGTGATTTTGTTGTGATGTTGCTATTAAGTTGTTAATTGGTTGTCAACGCCATGACATTTTTTTTAGCCATGGGAAGTTGAAAGGTCATGACTTTCAAACTTCTAGGGTCAGCTTTAGGACTTCTTACAAGGATTGTAATCCTATAAATAGAGGTGTTAGGGTATCTTGAAGATATCTTGAGTGTTCAAGAGGTCTTGAGTTTTAGTGATCAAGAGGTGATCAAGAGTGATCAAGTTTGAGAAATTGAGGTATCAATTGTGGTTTAGATGTAGTTTAACATCTTTGGAATTCTGTTGTGAGTTCATAACTTAGAGAAGACTGTGAGAGTTGTTTTACTCTTGTTGATAATAAAATCTGAGAAAGTTCTTTTTGGATGTAGCCCACATTGGGTGAACCACATTAAATCTTGTCTTGTCTTCTTTTGTGCATTATTTATTTATGCCGTTATATTTCTGCAAGTATAATTCTACTATATAGTTTCATACTGCTGTGATTTGAGGAATTATTTCTGCATATTGGTTCACTAATTCCTAACACCGAACGCACCCCCATCAATCAAAATTTTCATATCTTTAAGAAACCATTCCCTAACCATACCCCATCATCAAAGAAAACTGACGAACCTTCAACTAATGATAGTAATATCCATGAGGTGCATGTTGTGTTTGACATTGTACCATCCATTATGTAATTTCCTCTTATCCCCTATATCGAGGAGATTCTAACATGAGCTCCTCTACCCATAGAGGATCCTACTTCCTCTACGTCTTCACCCATAGAGGAGTCCCCTTCATCTCCCCCTTCAGCCATGGAGTAGTCTACAACTTTTGCTAATGTATTTTCACCACTTACCTTGCAACCTAACAAATAACCTACATTATTAACTCTCCTACTCATGGGAGAGTCATCTTCACTTTCCTCTCCATCGAAAAAGGAGACTACCTCATCCCAAATGTTATCTCCCCTAACCATAGGGGATCCTTTATATATGCCACTAACTTTTGGGGACAATTCCCCATTAGCATTCCAAGATCTCGTTGATCTGCTATCGACTCTCTTACCCATAGAATCTGAAGCCAACCAGTTCCCTATCTCATAGACATATTTTACGGGGATTGGTACTAAGAAAACGTCATCTTCTCTTACAACAATTTCATTTTCACACCTAGATGATCGATTGGATTACACTGATAATTCCATGCTTTGGGGATGCCTCCAACTACCCTTTTCAACCCAAATGCAAATTTCACTTGTGGATACTACCATGATCTATCCAAAGGTATTTCAAGCAACCTAATCAACCACGACCATGCCTGTTAAAATGGCCTTTTCTTCATCACCCTTACCTACATCCAAACCTTTACAAATAACTAAAATTGTTCATATGCCTAAGAGCCTACCTGCTCGTACACCTCCCCCCACGTATAGACCCATTACCAAATTAGGTGTCATGTCGACATCAAGTCTAGTTCATCCGTTTGTCAAATTGGATTTAGCCACATCTTCCCAAACTCGCACAAAAACCATTCCTCCACCTAAAAGGAAGACCCAACCTTCTAGGATGCATACCAGTATCACCCATTATGCCTTTGTCACCTTCGCCCCTTGCGTCTATCCTAGGACCGCACCTATTGACGTTGGCCAAACAACTACCTATCCAAGGAAAATCAAAAGCGCTACAGCCCACCTGTTCATCACAATCCTTTATTACACCTAAGCTACCCAAAAAATGCACACCTTCACCGTTACATGATTATTTATTACCACATATACCCCCACCACTTACAGTAACAACATCAGTACCTATGAGATTTCCTTATCTTCAACCCATACCTTCCAATTTTCCTCTGATAACAACCTTCACCGCACCTCTTTTATCACCTTGGCTAAATCCTCCTCTACCACCATCCACTTTTCCCTCTACATCATGTACACCTCCTTCACCTTTACCTACGAAGGTGTAACCTAAATTGAAAAACCCACTACCCTCCAAAGAGGTAGTTAAGCCTACACAACTTGCTATCGTTAGTTCATCTACTACACCTTTACCCAAGAAGGTAAAACCAAAGCCTAAAATAGTACCACCTATCAAATCAGTGGTCAAACATATCCAACATCAAATTCCACCTCTTGTAGTACCTCACACATCATAATCACCTACACTTCAAGCTAGACCCACACTCACCTCACATTGTGATCCATAAGCAGGGTCTTACGCCAACATTCTAGCTAACCTTTTAGAGACTATGTCATCACATTGCCACCCCTTAGACCTTACGACCCACTCAAACTCAAACCATTAGGGTTTGACGATACTAAATTTTGTGCCTACCATCATGTGCTAGGACATGATGTAGAAAATTGTTAGGATCTAAAACCTGTTCTTCTCCAACTTTGTCCTCCTGAACAAAACTTTGATGATGATGATATTCTAGAAGAGTACCCAATTTTACCTCCACCTATCACTACACATCCTTTTACACTACCTATTCAATGACCTGCACCACCACCTCCATAACCATTTTATCCACCTCCAAAATTTGAGATCAATATGGTCCATATAGGAGAGCTATCCAAAACTCCACCAAAATGCCTGTGCGCCTTACTCATTTCGTAAGGTTCTTACCCTGCATTAGGTTTTTGTCCATCATGTTGTTATAATTTTCTTGACACGCCTTCTCAAACCACCCCTCTTCCTTAGACTAACATGATCCAAGTTACCACTCACACCTAGAAAGACAAAGGAAAGGAGAAAGAAACTAGACCATCCATTAATCCTGTTCCCAACATACCATCTGCACCTGCATTGAAAATCACCATTCAGGGACCCACATATCCTATTTCTAACGGGGTCATCCATTGTACCATGATAAAATAATTGCACCAATCCCCTCTAAAAATTTCCTTGTATGACCTCATGCAAAGTTTTGAATCCCATCAACAGTCCCTCATGGAGGTTCTGCAATCCATCGAGGTTTTACTCTAATGACTTGACACCTATGGACTCCATTATCACCCCTCACTATGTGGCTTCTCTCACCAATTCATCCCCTTCCTCTACACCTGCCACTACTCACCAAGTAGCCACCCTCATTTTCTCTAACGACAAGATTATACCTCTCCAATAAGATGATCTTGACCCCATCCCTTTTCATTTCCATTTATATTGATAATATACACATTCGATGCGTTATGATCGATGTCACTGCCAACATACAACATCATCTCCTCCCATGCATACAATCAAATGTGCATCCCTTCAAATTACATACATAATAACCCTGTTATGATACGTTCATTCAATTGATGCCATCACTTCAACTCTCGACACCATCATCCTCCATGTTCGTGTGGGCCCCCATACCATTCTAGAATTGTTCTATGTCTTAGAGGGGGAGTTCCAGTACAACCTGTTGCTTGGCCGACCTTGGATCCACGTCATGGGTTATGTTCCTTCAACCTTACATTGTTGTGTAAAATTTGAACATGAAGGACATAAATATACCATCCCTATTGACCCTTCACCATTCAAAACCTATAACATGTTATACCAACCTAATGATGTCCTTGTACCATAGTTAAGGCATCTACCATTGCTACCACTTCTCCTTCACCCATAGCCCCATCCACCGATGTTGTTGCTACCTTTTTTTCACCTACCTCCTCTATTCCCACTACTACCATAGCCTCTGTAGCTGACCCATACTGCTAACCCATCTACTTCTCAATCAACCAATGCTTAGATTCTTTCCAATCACTTAGTGATTCATCTATTCCCACTACCCATATACCAACTACCAATCCCTTAGAAGGTGTTTTTCAATGTCTCACTCTAGGGGAGCACTATATATACAACATCGACACATTCCTTACTCCTCAAGAGTATGGTAACCTTCTCCAACATCCTTTTTATGATCACCACATAGGCAAGGTTTTCCCTTATGGTCCTCCCTACCTTCGTACCAACTTAACATATGGGGAACTCGATACTTCTACCTACTCACCCAAGCCACCTTCCCAAATGTGACCATTTTCTTCTCTATCTTCAATCTCTCACCAACTATCCATTCACCCACACTTTCCTCCATCACTGTGCATGGAAGGGATTTGGCTTTGGCTTCTATGAACAGGGCCTCCATACTCTCATCCTGTGTACCACATGTAAACACAGTGACCCCAGTGGTATTGGATTTTCTGAACCATCTTCCAAGAAATCCCATGTTGAAATCATTGAGGATAAAAAAGCCTTCTTCACCTCATCTACCAAATTCACCACCTTCACCCACATAGTCTATGGATCCAAAATCCATTCCTCCTAATTTTTTTTTTTCATAAACACCATTTCCCTGGGACCTCTGAGTTATCAACGTGATGGTGAGGTTCCCTCTTCTCTTCCATTCCTTTATCCTGACATGATCGATGATTATACAAATTCTATTAACGTCATTCAATATTAGGATGATGAGTCTATTCTCACCTATCTTGGTGCGGAAGATTCTTATATTCATCATTTGTTGCCTTCTGAGATGAAAACCATGTTAAATGAATCAACCATCAAAATCAATATTAACACTCAGGATGACCCGCACATTCTAAAGATAGGGCAATCTTTAGATATCTACTAAACATGAAGCTTTTACCTCATTCCTCTAAGATCATAGTAATGCTTTTGCTTGGTCTTATGCTGATATGCTCGGTATTGACCCAAACATTGTGGTCCACAATATCGTAGCTATTCCTTGAAGCCAAACCTCACTGTAGAAAATGCATCCTTTCTTCTTAAAGAAGAACTTCAACACCTTCGCTCGGTTTCCTTCATCCTACCCATTGATTATCCCCAATGGACCTCTAACATCATTCCTGTCACAAAAGTGATAGGAGGACTCCGCATATGCATTGATTTCCATGACCTTAATTTATCTTTCCCTAAAGATGACTTTCCTCTACCTAGTATAGACCAATTAGTTTATCTTACTACTGAGCACTCATGGAAATTTCTCATTATAACCAAATATTACTCATGGATCAACACAAAACCACTTTCATCACTCCTTGGGTGACCTTCTGATATCGAGTCATGCCCTTTGGCCTTAAAAATGTTGGTGCTACATATCAATGGGCTATGAATTATATCTTTCATGACATCATGCATCGCACATTGGAATATTATGTAGATGACCTTCTTGCCAAATCCAAACATCAAGCCGAACACCTTACAATCCTTAAGGTCATCTTTGACCGTCTCATCAAGTATTGTGTTCACCTTCAACCTAAGAAGTGTGTCTTCACTTTTCTCTCAGAACAAATCCTTAGTTTTATTGTTTCTTTGCGTGGCATAGAAGTCGATTCCACTAAAATCAAGTCTATTCTCGAAATGCCTCCACCTTACTAACCTTCTGCAACTGTGTTGTTTGCAAGGTAAGTTACAATCTATTTGTCGTTTTATTTCAAATCTTTCTAACTATTGCCAACCCCTTTCATCATCTCCTCAAAAAGGAAATCTCCTTCAAATGGGATGGTGAATGCCACAAAGCCATTGAGGCCTTAAAACAATACCTTCCTCCAACCACATGTGCTCATTCCTTCTAAGGATGACCAACCATTTTACCTTTACATTTCTACTATGGATCATTCCTTGGGAGCCATGCTTGCTCATTGCGACAAGAAACACAGGGAGAAAGTGGTTTATTATATAATCCATACACTTTTGGACTATCAAACCCGATACACCTACACCAGAAAACTCTGTCTTAGCCTTATGTTTTCGTTGCCACTAAAATTCACCATTACCTACTTAACCAAAAAAATTTTGTTGTCACCAATACAGACCCCGTACATTACATGTATGCCAAGCCCTACCAACATCAATGTGTTGTGACACGTTGGCTCATGCTTCTTGCAGACATAGACCTCAAATTCATCCATGAAAAAATTTATCAAAGGACAAACCATTGCTGAATAACTTGCAGATGCACCCCTTGTCTGGTGATCAATCCTCTATCTTTGATTTCCCGGATGAATCCCCAATACCATCTCATTAGACGATACCATTTACCAGAATGACCTTATTCTTTGATGGTTCTAAGTGTCAGTGTGGGGGTGGTGCTGGAGTTATCCTCATTCCTCTTGATGGTGAGCCTATTACATTATCTTTCAAACTATGATTTTGATTGTACTAAAAATGTTTCTTCAAATATGAAGCACTCATATTAGGACTTCAAACTGCCATCGCCTTAGAAGTTAAATCAATTAATATATTTGGTGAATCTCAACTAGTTGTAAATCAAGTCAATGGTATATACTAGTGTCATAATGAAATACTTCAAAAGTACAAGCATTATGTAGACATACTTTTGACTCCCTTTGACCGTTATAAACTTCAAACCACTCCATATTTTGTCTCTTCGTATCTCACTTAAAGAGATTCTCAACGATGATGAATTTCACCAAGACCATTTGGCACAACTCGAGTTATTAGATAAACGTCATCTTAATGATCTTGACCATCTCCAAATCTACCAAAAGCATATCAAACGTGCCTATGATAAACGTGTCCACGAACAAACCTTCCAAGTTGACGACCTCGTCCTAAATAAAAATCAACACGTAACAAAAGAGGAAAAAAGTAAATAGGGAAAATTTTCTCCTAATTAGCTTGGACCTTATAGTGTTACTCATGCCTATGGATTAGGTGCTTATCATTTGTCTTCACTCGAAAGTAAACCCAAACCTGAGAACCTCAATGCCTTGCATCTTTGAACATTATACTGTTGAATTAAGTCCTATATCACCTCTTGTCTATTCAAAGCTTGTCCCTTGAGCACCGTTCACCTTCCATTTTACCTATTTTAAGGATCAACGACTAAACTAGGATCATGTGATTACCCGTTACCTTTCAACCTTGTATTTAATATGAGTATCATGGCTCTATTGATGGAATGATTCTCATGGATACTTTTCATCTTTTTCAAGATGGAATCCCATGGTTGTTCATCACTTACACCCTCTCTTTCATAGTTAGCCTCTGTATGTTATGGTTTTGTCTTACAACACAAGAGCCTTCGGACTTATAGTCTTGTCCATGACCTAAAAGTCAAAAGGAAAAAAATTTCCAAAATAAAATGGGATTCAAACTCCTTGAGTCAAAATTCTAGTAAAAAGATGATTCCGTCAAAGGGGACATCTACGCTTTCTATCTTGCTGCTATAAGTAGACTTCTCCCTCAAAGAACAACTATAACAAGCCAGCCATATCGTACATAGTCTATCACCAAAAGAATACTATTCTTTCAAAAATAAAATAGGAAAATACATTCTGAAGCTTCCTGCATCAATCAACTTCACAAATACCTCAAGGAGATAAATCTACTCATCCCACATAGAATTCCCGTATCGATCAGTCTTATAAAAAAAAGAAAAAAGAAAAAGATTAAATATTTTGTCATGGACTTGCCTATTGTGATCTTGGGTCTCTTCCTAAGTCGACATGTTGTCTCACACTAGGTTACGCTAAAACTAACCTACTTTCACCCTAATTTCCTACCCACTCAAGGGATGTGCTGCAAATGCAACATTTCGAGATCATGTGAATTTCGTCAACTGTAGAATATTCCATCATGTAACACCTTTAGGGTCTTATGTTTATAAGCCCATCTTAGGTATGGCAATCTCATTTTGGTTCTTACCAATTAGGAAACTCTTTTGGTCATCTCTTACCCTTCACCTTCTTCATTACTTGTTGATAATCCTATACAGGACCAAGCCTTCGAAACCTCAATTTAAAACATACCTAAATGACCTAGACTCAACCATGCCTAACTGACCTAGACTCAACCAAAGTGCCTAAAAATTTCCTACCAACCAACATCCTGCTACCTCATCATATTCTTCCCTGCTTATGGGAGAACTACATCAGCCTGAGGCCCCTACCAGAGCTATGTAGGCAACACTCCGAGGGCATGTGGCCCTTGGAGGTTAGCTCGGACACTCTTTGCCCTAAATAATTCCCTTGAGGCCCCCCCATTTTTTTATTTACATTCTACCATTACTTTGTTTCCATCTTCTACATTACTTGGAAATTAAACAAACATACAAGTATATAAACATATATACTTACCTATTTCTTCTAACATCATACTATAAATATTCATCATCATTTATTTTTTCATGTTACCAATAACTTGGAAATTAAATCAAAACCAAAAACCTAACTCCACCATGCCTAACTGACCTAACTCCACCATGCCTAACTGACCTAAACTCCACCATGCCTAACTCACCCGAACTCAACCATGTCCAACTGACCTAACTCCACCAGGCCTAACTGACCTAACTCAACCATGCCTAACTGACCTTGACTCTGTCGTGACAACCTAAAAAATGAAACCCATCCCGCATAACCCATTTCACCTAAAATTCACCAAAATCTAGCCTAAAACCTACCCTAATCCAACCCAATATATCTAATATTAATTTATTATCTCATTAATCCTACATTTACCCTTCCCCATATTGATTTTACCCATTTTTAACACATTTCACAATGAAAACTCCCCACCCCAATTTCTTCATTTTTTAACCAAAATTTTAACAAATAACAAATTAGGGAATGCCTCCTACCTCATCATTGTGTCACATATGTGGTGGCACATTTGGCCACTGCGCCGGTGGTCCACCCAAACCCTCTCCTACCTCTGACATGCCAAAATCTACCTCAAATCCCTCCACCAATGACACGTCTCCAACCACTCTCGTGGACCTGTCTACCTGGCTCCTCTCACCACTTACTAACCTCCACCTTAACTAGGTACAATATTTTATTTTTTTCTCTAAGAAAAATGCACAAGTCACTCAGCTATGTCATTTTCTCAAAGTCAAAAGACAACAATGATTCCGTAAAATACAGAATTTCAACTTTATAACCCTAACCCGACATGACCGACATCGGTCATACCAAACCAGCGTCGATAACTTTATCACCGACATTGGTCACCTGTTAAGTACCATTTCACCTACCTTTTTTCCCATTTTGAACAAACATTTATTACTTCCGAATACATTTTAACCATTACCAACACCCGTTGTACCCTACCCACAAGCCTAAATTACCGATACATTTCCTTAATTGCATTTAGGGACTTGTTATTTTACCTATACCTTGGCCTTACCCGTGCCATGACCTATATACCCTACCTTGAACCAATTTTTGTGACCTTTGAACTTGTGTACTTTCTATACCTTGCGATGTCATTACCCATGTTGTTTAGCCTAATGACCTCACCTTGCCTATTGAGCTGTTGTTTATCCTGACCAAACCTTTGGTGTACCAGATCATACCTAAAAGTTATTACACCTAACCTAATTTGTTTTTCCAGACCATATCCTGTACCCTAGATACTTGAATCACTTCAACCTTGTTTGGATAAACCTATTGACCTTGGATGATGTAGAGTTTGCAAGCTCTTCAACCTGGTACCGGTGTCACAATCTATATGTGTGCGTGCGTTCGATTGTCATTACCCATTATCTAATATGACCCTTTCCCATTACCCATTATCCAATTTTGACCATTACCCATTACCCAAAGTGCCCATACCCTTACCTAAAACCCACCTACCTTCACTTTCATCACTTACCCATTTATCAAACTAGTCACTGACTCTGTCTCACACCTCATCAGTTCCTACTTTGAGGGGGATCACCTCCACCCACACTCTCTAAATCTCACTTTCACCCTACACTCTAACCTTTATTTGGGCACCTGGAACACCACTTCCTATTTTTTGTCGGCATCACTTACAAATAAAAGCTACATGACAAAAAGGGGAAAAATGTAGACACCAAAATTGGGTCATACTCCCCTTTAAACCTCGTTGATTAAATTAACCATATCCTACCCATTCATATTCCCTATTGCACATGTTAATTGAATTAATTATCTTAATTAAATTAATTAATATCCTCACTTAACCACCTCACCCTAGCCAAATCACCTAGTCCACCTCACTCAAATGACCTACTCAAACCTCATTAATGACCTAAGACCAAGTCTAAACCTATCCTAACCAACTAGGACTTAGTCTAAAACCTAGACTTAACTCCTATTAACATACCTCTAAAGGATCCTACTTATCTTTATGGGATCTATCACTCAAGACTTAGTAAGAAGATTGGAGGTCATGCCAAAAATAACAACAATCTGGCTATTTTTGGCCAACCTAAATATTCCCCGCCTTGACCAACGCTGGTTATATCTCAACCGATGTCGTTCCCCTAACCATTTCCGGTTAGGTTAAATACGTTTCCATAAGATCTTTACCGAGGTTGGTCATTCAATTTAGGATATCATACGAACAGAGACTTGAAGCACTTGAAATTTTGAAGCACTCAAGCGAACGAAAAACATACAGGAGCACTACCAACAACCATTTGCATTGATCATCTTCTTCATGATCATAGATTCACATAAAGAAGCATGAAGGTTTGAACTGCCATGAAATGAACACGTCTCTTCTCTTTGGATCTCTGCCATCACCATCCTCATTATCTACATTATCCAAAGCTACTCTTTAGTAAGTACCTAACATCTCTTCATTTTATTTTTGTTTTATTCTAGTAAGATTTATTATTCATCTCAGTAGTTATCTTCCTCCACACCCGTATACTTCCTTCCTCCCACCAACCTATCACTTTTACTATACCTAGCCCTTTTACCAATTTTCACCCTCTCTTAATCATCTCTGAGTCCTTAGAACCATTTTACAACCTCACCCTCGCCATTTCTAACCTCTGTGCAATCACAAGAAGTCTCGAAACCAATTTTAAGAACTTTTTGCTAAGTGCCCCTACTGATGCCAGTTAGCCAACTGACATTGGTCATTCTACCTAACTGGCATCGGTCATCCAACTGACATTGGTTACTGTGTCTGACAATATACCCTCAAACCAATGAGCTAATACCCATTTCCCATAAGCCCAAAACCATTTATAATCTTTAGCAAACCTTACCCAGAGCCTATACTAGACCTAAAACGCAACACCAACCAATTACCTGACCCATTTTGACCTTAGGAACCCTTTTAGTTGACCTCTCTTATTGTTTTGTGTGAGATACCTAAATCGTTTAGATTTTGATAGGATATTTACTTTGTGTACGATTTAACTAGTATTAATACTATTATATAAAAGTGGATTGATATCTTGTTTAGGAAGCATCATGCTTCCTAGATCTAGCTTCCACTAGGCAATCCACTCATTGTTTTGTTTAACTCTATTTGTTGGTATTGTTTTGCATTTATAGGTGGTTCTCTCCTAGCCAAAATGGAGCTCATGCAATCAACTTGAATCAGGAAATTATAACATTCACAACAACCTTTCAACTGACATCACAAATATGTATTCCTCCTTGGCCTTCAACCCTTATATATTTCATTAATTTGCTAAGAATCTTGTGAAACAGAAGGCTTGAAGCCCCAACAAGAATTGGGGTGCATCGGAGAAGAAATATGATCAAAATTTTTACACATGCAAACCCCTTACATTTTATATCAGGAATAAATGAGGAGAGAGAGGGAAGAAAATCCAAAAATTCACTCCAATATCTTGTAAAAATCCATCATTGTCCTTATGGGAGTGATGGAAAAGTCTGTAAATCTCGTACTCAATTATACCTTACTTTTTGGGGAAGAAAATAAGCCCATACCTCATCATTATGGTAGGTGAAAAATATAGAAACATTCCTCTAAAATGGAGGACACTGAGAGCTTTCTAAAATTTCTGATTTTGTGCAAATATGAGCTCCTAGTTAAAATTTATGGCCATATGAAGATGAGGGTGCCATACCACAATAAATGCAGGTGGTTGATCTACCTTTTCGGATTGGGACCCCTGTATCGCACCCTCTGAAATCCAAAATTTTTAGACTTTTGGGATTAAGAGATTTTGGGCATTTTGACTTTGGAGATCATTACTGTTCATCCGACTGGGTCCATGAAACCTCTGAAAATGCCGAAACCCCAAAGTTTGAAATTCAAACTTCAGGTTTCAAGATTCAAGTTATGACTTGTGTGTACTGGGAATTTAATTTTTCTGAAATGCCGAAACCCCCAAAGTTTGAAACTCAGACTTTGGGTTTCAGACCTTTGGGGGGGTCAGGTTTTTGGGAGTTCAGGTTTTGGGGTTTCTTCATTTGGTGACACATTTCTCTGAAACCCCGAAATCCAGAAGTTTGAATTTTAGACTTCGAGTTTATGAATTTTTTTCTCCCCGTGTGGCATTGTTTATCACTCAACCCTGCTGCTAACTCTAAACTCCCAAATGTCTGAAGTCCAAATTTATAACATAAAAATTTGATGTTCTTCGAACCTTTTTGAGTTTTGTAGATTCAAAATTCTCCAATGCTGAGCTTTGAAGTTCCTGTGTTGTTTACCCCGAAAACCCCCTATCCCTTTCAGACTTCAAACTTTCAGGATTTCAGCTCATTTTTTGCGTTTTGTGTGGCAAAAACTCTAAATCACTCAATCCCCGAAGTTTGAAAATTTTGGACTTTGGGCCTTTGTGTTGTCTAAAAGCCATTTGTTTCTTCCTTGCTTAGACGACATGGCCCCCAAACATTGGCGAGTCCCCTTCCGAGCTCTCCTCCATAGCTCAACCACTTTTACATTGTTGAATCCTCATGCCTTTAGCTCAATGAATCATTAATGACCCGAGCCCGACCCCCTTGTGATCAGTTTATGTGTCCTTTTCCCATTGATCCAAGCCTCAACTTGCTAATGCGAGCTCCCACAACCAAATCAATCCTTCCATTTTCTTTGTGCGAGGTCATGTTTATCCAATTCCACATGAGGGGAAAAATTAGATAATAGTTTCTCTGGAGAAAATTTCTTAGGTAAGGCTACAATAATGAAAATTATTAGATCAGGATACATCTATCCCACATTGTTCATGAATGCACATCAATGAGTTATAAAATGTGCCTTCTTCATCGATAAGAAAAATACGAAGTCCCTTCCCATTCATCCTATTAAGGTAGATGAAACATTTTCTTAGTGGGGACTTGATTTCCTAGGTATGATCAATCCTCCATTAAGTGTGGGTCATAGATGGGTCCTTGATGGCAATGTATTATTTTACTAGGTGGATCGAGGACATATAACTCAATGAGGCTTCTGAATCATCCATCCTTGACTTCTTAGAGGATATTGTAGCAAGGTTTGGGGTTCCCCAAACCATCATTTATGATAATTCCAAGGCATTCTTAGGCTCTAAGATCTCTGATTGGGTTCTTAGACATGGATTTTATTTGAATTTTTTTCCCAATTGTTACCCGTAAGGAAATGGTTTAGCGGAATCGACTAACAAGAATATGATCAGGACCATAAAGAGTATTATGTAGATCAATCAAAGACAACAACAAAAAAAGGTGAGAAGTGCTCTTTGAGATGATATAATTACATCAAAAAAGGCAATTTCCAAAAGCATATTATTATCAAAAGCATAGTTAAAGAATATAAAGAGGAAGGAATGTACAAGTTGGCCAAGAATGGACATCATATCATGACCTTTTGTATTGTAAAAAATATTTCCAACTCTATCCTAGATAGGTTTTGTAGACCTAAGACATGTTTGGTTGACAAACATATCCTAGACACCATAAACATGTCTCTTGTACTTGCAATGGTCATATTTTAAAATGCATGATTTAGATTGGCTGGCCTAGTTGGTACTTTTGGTTTGGTTGAGTGGAAAAAAAATCAAATTTAATCCATATAAACAAATATACCCCAAACTATTAGGGGCATCTAATGATATCATATCAAAGTAGACTCTAAGAAGGACATGAGAAAGCATTGAAACACCACCCATTCTTTATAGAACTATTACAACAATATAAAAAAATTATCAATTTAACTCAAAACATAAAGGGGACATATTTGATATCCCCTTAGATAGGTTCATGTTGGTGACGAATCGCAGCACCCTTGAAATGTCTGCAACTCGATGGGTTGAGACTCTCAGTGCGATTGCATAACATGGACCTTTTCCCGAGTGTGGGACCTTACGAAATCGGAAAAGCTCTCCGGATGAAGGCCGGTTCCTATTCCTCTGTTCAGATGCACAAATAAAAATGCAGAGGGTATACTAAAAACCTAATCTAACTTTCCAAGGAGACAGGGTAAGAAAATGCATAAAATAAAACCTAAACTACAAAGGTGATGCACCGAGGAATGAAGAACACATGTCTTGCCAATAAACACAAACCATAAAAAACGTAATGCAAGATCATGCACAGATAACCAGATTCACAGTGAAAGATCAGGAGGATGCAAATGAACATAGAGAGGGTTGAGAATCATCCACAGACATGCATTAATTTGCTCCAAAAGATTGATACAACACACTGCAAAATGCCAAGAGGCAAAGTTGCATTACAGTTTTGAATGGGAGGTTTTTTAGTCCACAAGTTCACCTGCCCAAAGAGAAGAAGGGAGGGGAAAAACAAAAATGTTCCAACCTTTTAAAAGAAGCCCCTCCTTACAATTTTATAGGAGGAAAAAAAAAAGAGGGAGAAGAGAGGAATTCAAAATCTGCCCCAACCACCCTCCAGAATGCACTTAACTCATCTCATTATGGCGGTAGGTAAGAACCCTAGCAAACCCAAAAAGTGGCGAACTTTACTTTGCATATTGAAGAATTTTTTCTCACCCAAATAATATATCCAGTCTTAGTTGGGTAGAGGACGCCGAGAGCTTTCTGAAAAGTCCAACCTTGCGTGAATCTGAGCTCCCTATGAAAAGTTATGGCCATTTGAATATTCCCTAAGTCAGGGTCCGTTTCCAGTCGGGTTCGGGTTTCTCCTTTGCATCTGCATTGGGTTTGGAGGGTGCCTTAACATGTTTTTGCCCCATGCTTTCCTGACTCAAAACCCGATTCGCCTAGGTAGTGTTTTGGGTTTGCGGAACTCTCAAGCATCGGGACATGCCTTGCGATTTTCATGCTTCATGTCTCATGTTTCCCGAAACCCGAAACCTGAAATTCCTTTGTGTCGGGTTTCTTGACCTCTCCGACATATTTTACTTTGTGTCAGGTTTCTTGACCTCTCCGACATATTTTCCTTTGTTGAAAAGTGGAGCTTGTTTTTATGTGTGAAAAGGTTGAAGACTGTACACTAAGAGTACATGTACACTTTCCATAGTTGATTATTTCCTTTGTGGTCAGGTTTTTGGACCTCTCCAACATATTTCCTTTGTGTCGGGTTTTTGGACCTCTCAGACATATTTTCCTTTGTGTCGGGTTTTTGGACCTCTCCGACATATTTCCTTTGTGTTGGGTTTTTGGACCTCTCCGACATATTTCCTTGGGGGAGATATATACAACAGTTCAACCATGAAACTGACCTATACACACTTTCAATTACCCAAAACTTAGATGTAGCTTGATGAAAAATTTCCCAACTTTTGCATCTATTTTAAATACATTTTTACACATTCAGATCGGCAACATCTTTCTAGCTCTATACCCTAACTATACTTTCATTTGAATATTTATAGCATATTTATTAGTGTTAGGTTGTGGAGCTTGTTTTCCATGATGTGAAAATGTTGAAGACTATACACTAAGAGTACTGTACACTTTCCACAGTTATCTTGTATCCCCCAAGAAAAAAAATTTGGGTCTCGAAAAACATGTCTGATATTTCAGTAAAACCCATGCTTTTGGCCCATAAGGTTTTGTAAAACTGCTAGTTGTCTACTTATGTGGTTTTGTGCATATGGTAGGGTTGATGTAACATTGTAGATGTGTCTGAATTTGGGTGTGAATTTTGTAGAGTTTGTTGAGCATAGCTCCAAATAGATCTGGATATTGTATTGAGAGAGTGGTGGCTTGTAATAAAATTTGAGCAAGTGATTCTTGGTGGACGTAGCCCAAATTGGGTGAACCACGTTAAATATTGTCTCTTTATGTTGTGTTATTTTTATTCTGTACTTTTATTTGAGATCTGTAATATATTTTCTACATATTAGTTTCTACTGTTGCGATTCTGTGAGGGATTATTTTGTATATTTTATCCCTTATTTCCTAACAATTGGTATCAGAGCTTGGTTTGGTTTTTCTGAAGTGTTGAATCACAGGGAAATTTTTAGCTTGAGTGGGAGCTATGGTAGATGATGGAAGATCAAGGGTTAATAATTCGACGGGCATAATTTCAATCTTTGGAAGATGCACATGGAAGATTACCTTTATCAGAAGGATCTTTATATTTCACTGTCTGAGAAGGTGAACAAACCCTCGAGCATGATGGATGCAGAATGGGATTTGTTGGATAGGAAGGCACTTGGGACAATCTGGCTGTGTCTTGCATCTTCAATATTATTTAATGTTTCAAAGGAAAAGACTACAAAATAACGGATGGATGCATTAGGGAAGTTATATGAAAAACCCTCTGCCTCTAACAAGATATTTTTAATGAAAAAGTTGTTTAATATGAATATGTATGAGAATGGTTTAGTAACAGATAATTTAAATGATTTTAATACAGTTGTAAATATGCTAGCTTCGGTTACAATAGAATTTGATGAAGAAGTTAGGGGCTTTATTAATTCAATGCTCTTTACCTGGAGAGTTGGAATAGCCTGGTAATGGCGGTAAGCAACTCGGTTCCAGATAACTCAAAGTTGAAGTTTGAGGATGTTGTAGGGGTGATTCTAAGTGAGGAAATGTAAAGAAAAAGCTCTAGGGAATCTTCTATTTTAGGGAATGCTTTGACAGTGGAAACTAGAGGGAGACAGAAGAATAGAGGAAGCCGTGGAAAATCGAAGGATCGGGCAATGGTCAAAATCCAAAAGCAAGATAGTATGTTGGCACTGTGGAAAGTCTGGGCATGCAAAGAAGTGATTGTTGGGAGCTTTGGGACAAGAAGAAACAACATGAAGAAAACAAGGAGGTAAATGTAGCAATGGGTAATGTATGTTAGGATGCTTTGATTCTTTCTTTGCACAATATTATTGAATCTTGGGTTTTAGATTCGGGGGCTTCTTTCCATGCTACTCCACATAGGCATTATTTTGTTGATTATGTTCAAGGAGATTTTGGGCATGTTTTTCTTTGTGATGATGAGCCTTGTAACATAGTTGGAAAAGGTTTTGTTTGGGTTAAGATGCAGAATGGGAATACTTGGCTATTGAAGGATGTCAGACATGTGCCTACATTAAGATGAAATTTGATATCGGCAGGGAAGTTGGGAAGTGATGGTTGTACTGTGATATTTACAACGGAATCTTGGAAGGTTACCAAGGGTGCTCTTGTGGTGGCAAGAGGTAAGAAGGTTGGAACCTTGTATTTAACCACTTATAGCACTAATGTTTGTAATCTTGTGGCTTCAGAAGCTGGATACAACATTGTGGCACTATAGGCTCAATCATATGAGCCATAAGGGCATGGAGATCATAAAGAAGGATTTACTTAGATATACAAAAACATGTTTGGAGTTCTATGAGGACTGCATATATGGGAAACAAAAGCAAGTAAGGTTTCTCAAGGTTAGACCTATAAAGAAAGAGAGTAAGTTAGAGTTGGTGCATTCTGATGTGTGGGGGCTGACTCAGGTATCATCTCTTGGGGGTTCAAGTTATTATGTTACTTTTATTGATGATGCAACAAGGAAAGTTTGGGTTTATTGTATTAGAAATAAATCTGATGTATTTGACACTTTTGTTAAATGGAAATCCTTGGTAGAGAATGAAACAAGTCTTAAGCTAAAATGTCTTAGGTCAGATAATGGAGGGGAGTATTGCAGCAATGAATTTGATGATTATTGTTCTAAGAATGGAATCCGCAGGGAAAAATACGGTTCCAAGAACTCCACAGTAGAATGGGGTGTCAGAAAGGATGAACAGAACAATAATGGAACGTGCTAGGAGCATGAGGTTACATGCAGGATTGCCTCTTTCTTTTTGGGAAGAAGCGGTGAGCACAGCTGTGTACTTGATAAATAGAGGACCCTTAAGTGCCTTGGAGGAGGCATACCTGAGGAGGCTTGGTATGGTAAGAAAGTTGATTATTAATTTCTTAGAGTCTTTGGATGTGAGGTGTTTGTCCATATAGACAAGGATGATAGGACCAAGCTAGAGGATAAATCAGAAAAATGTACTTTCATTGGTTATGGTGGTGATGACTTTAGATATAAATGCTGGAGTATTAAGGAAAAGAAAATCATTCGATCTAGGGATGTGGTTTTTAATGAGAAATTCATGTATAAGAAGCAGTTACAGGAAACCAGGAAGAATCCAAGAAAGAATATGCAGTGGTAGAGGATCTTCCAGATGGGAAAGTGACACATGAATCAGTTGAAGGAACCTCCTCAATAGGAACCCCAAACTCCTATATTGAGGAGGTCTTCTAGGGTAAGAAGAGAATCTGAAAATTTTTTCTCCTTCTCTTTATTATTTATTACTCACTGATAGTGGAGAGCCAAAGAGATTTGATGAAGCAATGTAGGTAGATGTCAAGAAGAAGTGGGAGAAAGCCATGGATGAGGAGCATCAGGCTCTCATGGAGAACCAGACATGGGATTTGGTGAAGCTACCCGAAGGCAAAATAGTTACAGAACAAGTGGGTGTACATAGTCAAAGAGGAAGAAGGAGGTAAGAAAAGATACAATGCCCGGTTGGTGGTCAAGGGGTTTACACAGAAAAAAGGTATAAATTTTGATGAGATTTTTTCTCCTATCATAAAAATGACTTCTATTAGAACTGTTCTTGGAATAGTTGCAGCAGGAGACTTGCACTTAGAGCAAGCTTGATGTAAAGACTACATTTCTCCATGGTGATTTGGAGGAGGATCTATATATGCAGCAACCAAAGGGCTATGAGGTCAAAGGTAAAGAGGAGATGGTGTGCAAAATGAAGAAGAGCTTGTATGGCTTGAAACAAGCTCCACGTCAATGGTATAATAAATTTGATAGCTTCATGATGGAGCAAGGTTATATTAGATGCCATTCTTACCATTGTGTGTATAAAAAGAAATTTGAGGATGGCAGTTATATTATCCTATGTCTGTATGTGGATGACATGTTGGTTACAGGTAAAAACATGTAGGAAATAAAAGTACTCAAGAAACAACTAAGTGAATCCTTTGCTATGAAGGATTTGGGGGCAGCCAAACAAATCCTTGGTATGAGGATATCTTGGGATAGGAAGGAATATAAGATGAATTTATCTCAGGAAGAGTACATTAAGAAGGTCTTGGAGAGGTTTAATATGTAGGATGCTAAACCAGTTGGGACTCCTTTGGCAGGCCATTTCAAGTTATCAAAGGAGAAGTGTCCCAAGACAGAGCAGGAGAGAAACCAGATGTCCAAGGTACCTTACTCATCAACGGTTGGAAGTTTGATGTATGTCATGGTGTGCACCAGGCCTGATATTTCCCATGAAGTGGGAGTGGTGAGTAGATTTATGAGTGATCCAGGTAGATCTCACTGGTAGTAAAGTGGATCCTTTGGTATTTGAGAGGGACCATGGGGACAATTTTGTGCTATAGTGGATCAGACACCACTTTGTGTGGTTATGTAGATTCAAATATGGCTGGAGATGTAGACAACAGGAGGAGCACCATAGGTTATATTTACATTGTAGGTGGGACAACAGTGAGATGGATTTCACGACTATAGAATATGGTGGCTTTGTTCAACCACGGAGGCTGAGTATGTTACTGCCATAGAGGCAAGTAAAGAGATGATTTGGCTACATCAATTTCTTGAGGAGTTGGGAAATAAGCAGGAGGAAGGGAAGTTTCATAGTGATAGTTAGAGTGTTATACACCTAGCTAAGAACTCTACCTTTCCACTCTAGGACGAAGCATATACAAGCTTAGGTACCATTTCATTAGGACAACTTTAGAGGAAGAGAAGTTGAAGCTGGAGAAGATTCATACCAGTTCAGAATCCTACAAACATGATGACCAAGGTGGTCACAAGGGAAAAACTGAAGCTGTGTTTAGCTTTGGTTGGTCTTCATGGAAACTAGTGAAGGGTTGAGAAGCTTGCTCAGAAGGAAAACTAGTCTCCAAGTGGGAGATTGTTAGGTTGTGGAGCCTGTTTTCCATGTGTGAAAATGTTGAAGACTGTACACTAAGAGTATTACACTTTCCATAGTTGTCTCACTGTCGAGAAAAAAAATTGGGCCTCTAAAAATGTGTTTGATATTTCGGGAAACGTGCTCTTCTCATATGGGCATGATTTTTTGACCCATAGGTTTATGGGATGGTTTTGGGCCCATGGTTTTGATAGCCATGATTTTGTAAAACTAATAAAGTAGTTGTCTACTTATGTGGTTTTGTGCATATGGTAGGTATGATGTAACATTGCGGATGTGTCTGAATTCGGGTGTGAATTCTGTAGAGTTTGTTGAGCATAGCTCCAAACAGATCTGGGTATTGTATTGAGAGAGAAGTGGCTTGTAATAAAATATGAGCAAGTGATTCTTGGTGGATGTAGCCCAAATTGGGTGAACCATGTTAAATATTGTCTCTTTGTGTTGTGTTATTTTCATTCTACACTTTTATTTGAGATTTGTAATATTTTCTGCATATTAGTTTCTACTGTTGTGATTCTGTGAGTGATTGTTCCATATATTTTATCCCTTATTTCCTAACACTTGGCTTGATCTCACTGCATAATTTATGAATTTTGTATTATTTATGTTGATGTTCTAATTCATATTTACACAAGAAATATCTAATCAAGAACATCAAATTAATTCTCATATTACACACCTAGAGAAACCAACCCCCAATTCTCAAGTTGATCAAGTAAATGGCACAATTGAAACTTTTCTTAGTTTCTCAATAGTACATAATCCAGATGAAGTAATTTATGATTGTTATGATGCACACCTAAAACCTTATATGCAAAAGGAGCTTAAATTTCAGGATAAATATGAGATTGTAGTTGATAAGTTGTCCCTGGAGAATTCATGTAGGGTTCAACCCACCTTATGATCCTCTAGGAAATGCTAATAGTGTTTTTTTTCTAATGCTTTCTTGTTTCCTTTGTGTTTAGATGACATTATTTGATATTTGAATTATAAATTTTCCAACATGGAGATCAAGTTATGAGTTACAACCAACCACCCGTTTAGTGATTGTTTGATGTGTTCTAATAAAAATTAGTTGTAGAAAATTAATTTTGAAAGAGAAAAAATGTTTGCATGAGGGAAGAAGATTCAAAATGCAACTCAATTTTCTCATACTTTGATGATAGAGAAATTTATGGTTCAAAATATGAAGGGCCATTTTTTGTATTATTTATGATGGTGTTTTTAATTGTATTCACACAAGTAATATTTGATTAGGAAAATAACATGCTTCCTATATTACACATCTAAAGAAACCAAGTACAAATACTCAATTTGATCAAGTAAATGGCTACTTTCTCCATAGTGTATAATCAGATGAAGTAAGTTACAATTCTTTTGAGGCATGCCTAAGAGCATATATACAAAAGAACCTTAATGTTAAGGGGAAGAACGTGGTTGTTGTTGATGAATAAGACTTGGAAAATTCAGATAGGGATACACACACCTTGAGATCCTTTAGGAAATGTTCATTGTTTTTTTTTTTTTTTTTTTCGTTTTTATTGCAATTGTTTTATTTTTTATGTTGTGTTTAGCTGACATTGTTTGTTTTTTGAGTGTTGATTTTTTTGGTATAGAGGTTAGGCCATGAATACCAATTGAACACCTTTTTATTTTACCCATCTTATATTGTATCTTTTCGATAATTAATTGAATATACTATCTAAAATATTCTAATAAAAATTAGGCATAAAAAATATTTGTGAGAGCATTTTTTTACAAGCGATGAAAGCCAATCATTTTAATTTTAACTTCAATGATAGATAGATTTATGCTTTAAACATTCAAGGGTTATTTGTCCTCCCAATATTCTATGAATATGGCAAACACCATACCATGACTAAATATCAAAGTCACTCTAAAAAATATTAGGCAAGGGATATGAAATTATTTGCCACAAAATTTCCACATCTTAAAAATTTCCAAATGTTTAACATACATGAAAGGTCGTTACAATGTCCATTATCCACAACCTACGCTTTCCACAGAATTATAATCCATCTTTATTTGTTGTTAACTTGCACTACATTGAATGCATATTTTAGTTTATACAATTCTATTTAACCCCCATCACTCACCAAGATCATTAAATTCATATTAATCCAATATATGAGTTTCTCTCACATTTGGGTGCTTTAAAATTTTATAATTCATTTCTATTCAAAAATTTTACTATATATTACTAGAAGGTTCAAGAGAAGCAATACATAGAAATACTAGATTATTATTTTATATATAACCCTTGCATTTCCATTAAATAAAGAAGCTATGTTATTCTTTTGAAAATAATAATTTAAATATGACTAAAAATATAATTTAATATTAATATATGAAAGTATGCACATGAAAAGAATATTTTATTTACAAAGAACACCAAAATAGAATTACATATAGTAATATTCCTATCCATATCAATAGTTAATGTGTATATAGAACAATATAATTTACAACACATGATACTAGGAGTGATTAAGGTTATATGGATTGTGACTCTAATCAAAACCATGAGAAAAATCATAAAAAATGATGGCTAAATGAATCTAATATGGTAAGATATAAGCCCTAGAAAATAAAAAAATATTTTTAAAGAAGCAAGATGTAACCCTATTAAGTTGTAAGAGAGAAAAATATTGGTTAGGTAATTGATATAAATATATATGCTCATCAAAATATAGATGTGGTGAGAGGTTTTACATTAATATTAATGCACTATTCTTCAAATTGTATTTGTAGTGTCTTCTACCTTTTTCCGAATCCATAAACCAATATGGAATAAAAATAAAAATAAAATAAATCAGAGAGGAAAGGGGGGGATTGCGAAGTTGGTGAATTGAGTAAATAAACCCATGTGAAGCCACGTGGGTTGATTATCTTGGGAAGGAAGTTTGGTGCTAGGTGATGGCGTGTAGGAGGAGTTCAGAAAGACGTATGGGGAAGGGATAGATGTCTTTCAGACAAGCATTCTTTGTAGATGTGTACCCAAAGTACATGGCCTCCCTAACAAGGGCCATGGGTGTCCTAAGTAGATTTCAAATCTGTCATTTTCCTTGCATAATGATTTCAACCACTTTATTTGAGATCTAAAGGCTTTTTGACCACGTTGGAATCCAACTTAACATTGTAAATTTTAGCGGTATTTGGGTAGTTGCAGTGTTTAACTAAATGAAAGAATGAGGAAACTTCTTATGGGATAAGATTTTGGGCATGGAAGTTCAGAAGATATGGGTTTCCTTATGTGATAATCACAATGTGCCACCTATGCCATAAATAGGTCTCCAACCTGATCAGATTACATTTCCTGCATACCCCTGGCCTATGCCAAAATGTGAGCTCTAGAGCAGGGTATGAGCGTCCATCTAACCATAAAAGATAGAGGAATTTTGTTAGATTTTGTAGTTACAAATGCTCTGGCAGACGTGTATGAAAAATGTGGAACCTTACACAAGGAAGGTGAACTATTTGACAGGCTGTATTTTAAAAACAAAATGTGGTTTGTGGACAACTTCAACCACAAGATATGTAGAAATGTGTTTTTGGGTGAAAGGTTAGTGGGAAGGTTTAAGAAAGGAGCTCTTGAGAGTCTTTGTAAACTAAATGGTCTTAGTCTTTGGCAAATTCCAAGAATGTACAATAGGTGAAGTGTATTGTATTTGATGTTCTCCATATGTTGAACATTCTTCCATTACTTGTTGTGGCAATGGAGAAATCATAGTGGGTATGATAGAAAAAAAATTGATATGGATTCAAAGGACAACGTGGTAATAGTAACCATCTGTGGTAATAGGCGGGGTTCGGAGAACCACCCTGGCCAAAGATTTTTTTTTTACAAAATTGGCTTTAGATTTCAAGCTTTTAGCTTTGTTTCTAATCGTCAGCAAAATGAGATCTGTAAATTGCAGGAACATATTTTGAGATATCTTTCAGGACATGATATTTATATGAAAAAATGCTGAACATGGATATTAAGGCCAAAATATGCCTCATCAATGTGCAATAAATTGATCTTATTTTACTCTCTTTTTTTTATCAAGTTTGACTACATTTTGTGACTTTTGTTTGATCCAGTATAAGTTAAGATGTAAGTGTCCACCTTTTGTTGGATTTAGTTCTAAACATTTAAAAACTCTGTAACTCCTAACAAAGTGTGTGGAAATTCAGTTTTTGTAATAAAACATGTCCACAATCAGTCAAAAGAACAAAGTATGAAGCAACCAACACGTTTTTGGGAACATTGGATTCAATATGGCTTAACTATGGAATGTCCAAGATTAGTTTTGGAACTCCATCACATAACAAAGTAACTCTATCACTTATTTCTGGAACCTTCAGACTTAGTTCCGGAACTCTTGCACTTAGCTCTGGAACTTTCGTAGTTAGTTCCGAAATAGTCCCCTTTGGTTCCAAAACTTCTCCAAAGTTTTGGAATCAATGAGAATATTTTTATTTTTGACAACATTTGGAGATAGAGAAATCAATGGGCCTTCCAATTAGGAGAAGATAAACAAATTTTCGATTCTTCATACCCCAGAAATACATATGCAGGATTAGACAGTTGTGTGTCCAGCAAGGTTCCTAACTTCCAAATCTACTTTGAGCACTATTTTGTTTCATGGGGACCTATTAATAGATGGAAAAATATAAAGCACTTGTGATTATAAATGTGTCTTCAGATGATAAAAATACATATAAGGTCCTGTAGATAGATTAGAAAAGATATAGATTATATATATGATAGACTTACGGTAAAGTTTGTAAGACAGAAAATTTTCAATAATAAGATAGCCATTTCATTTTGAGAGAATCATACTTTGTCCACTCTTGATTTTAGGAAGAGAAAGGGCCCACTCCTCCAAGAAGTGGGATTCTTTGTTTTATTAGTATTTATATTTCCAAGCAATTCATGTAAATCTGTTAAGTGTTAATTCTGTAAATGCTTTTGATTCTTCAGTTAAATTCTGTCACGTATTTGTCCCTGCATGGCGTTATAGGTTAGACTGTTATTTCCTTGCAAGAATTTTCAAAAAAAATTTCAAACGTGTTTTTACTTCAAGCAATTTGTTTCATTCTACAAGAGTGTGTTTATATTGCAACAATTCGTTTCATTCTGCAAGAGTGTGTTTACTTCCAGTAATTTGTTTCATTTTGTAAAAGTGTGTTTCATTTACAACAACACATTTAATTCTAAAGATTTATTTATTTCAGCAATGAGTGTTTATCTCAACAAGTTTCATGTAGTATAGTTTTAATAAGGCTTTGGTCAGGGGAATCCTAAGGACACTGCAAAATCCCCCCCAAAAAAAATATAAAAATAATAAATACATACAATCAATTACTAGATCACTAAGATTCTTCTTGTTGCATATAGCTTCAGACACACCCCTGGTTTGAATATGACATCAACTAAGAGTTAATTAAATGAAGGTAATAATGAAACCCATCATTTTTGGCATCATTTTCGGGGACCCACTAGTTATAATTGTCTAATTAGGTGTCAACAAGATCAACAATCATACATCTAGTAATTGAAAAATATTCCCTACATTATCATAAAATTTATGAGTAGACCAAGAGACTCAAAGGGTAGATTTCTCCCAAAAATATCTCAACAAGAAATATCGGCATCCTTTGGTTAAAATAAGGAGGTTGAGAAAGAATTAGAAGCATCATTGTCTCATGTTAGACAAGAAGTAGAAATTCCACATTTGGAATTTATGGATCAATCACCGGAAGGAATTGAAACTTTTAGGAGAAAGATTATATCCCAAGACCCTCTTAGAGAAATTTTTGACTCCCAATTGAGTAGTCAACCTCGTACTCCTGAAATTTCAACTACACAAAAGTGGATCACATATTACATTGATTGGGAAAAATCTCTAGAAGATACTGTAGATATGGCACGAGAAGCTAAAAGAGAACCTGATAGGACTTTTACCTATCCAATTCAGTTGGAGGATGATGATACACCTATGAATAATATTTCACCTACACACTTGCCTACATTTAGAGGGATGTCATATGAGGATCTTGACCAATTCTGATTAGAATTTAAAGTATTGTGTCAGACCTATGATTACAAAAAAATAATCAAAAACTCAAGTTGTTTCCATCCACTCTAAAAGATGCAGCAATGAGGTGGTTTATGGGATTAACATCCAATTCTATTACCACGTGGGCACAAATGGAAAATGCTTTCGTAGATAAATACCAGGACTACTGTCGAGGGAGAAACATGAAGAAATATTTTTTTAGGATCAAACCGGAAGAGGATGCAAATATGGAAGATTATTTAGATAGATTCCTCTTTGTAAGTAAAAGATATGGATTTGTACTTGAAGAAGAGCTAAACAAAATTATTTTTATTAAAGGTCTGGATGATGAATCTAGGGAAGCCTGTAACTTAATGGGAGGTGGAAACATTAATCAAATAAGAACGAATGATATTAAAGACCTTTGCAGAAGTTATTCAAGAACAAGGGGTGGACCTAGGGAAAGGAAAAACTGTGAAAACTGCAAATCAAGACATGAACAAACTTATCGATGAACTAGAAAATTTTAAAACAAACATCCTAGTTTAATTAAATTCCACCATGGATGGATTACAAGCTAAAGAAAATGCTAATACTGAACCATTAGCTATGTATTGTCCTAAATGAAGAAAGAAGCATGCACTAAGATATTGTCCTTTGGATAAAACAGAAATGTGTCTTATTTGTGAATCTAGGGAACATGAAGCTAATGTTTGTTCTCTTCTTCCATTCATAAAAATTAGCTTAAACAAACCAACACTTCATCCACTGTAAAAGAAGTAAACATTGTCCAGAGACAACTGTTGACAATTTTTCCACTTGTGAAAAAATGGGCAACTCGAAACTTTGTTACGATGGAAGGAATTAGTGAAGTATACCTAAGCTAAGGGAGTTTTGATATTATTGTTTCTACTGAATTAGTTAATGATTAAATTAAATCTGTAGCTATGTGTGCTGTTATAAAACATAACAGATCACATAGTCTGCAATTTCATGACTATCTTCAGCAAAAGAACACAAGGCCCCGAAGGACAGTTGGGTTGTCTTGATGAAGACACTCAGTCACAGAATAGGTGAAATTTTGTGTTTTGGGAAAACAAATATAAGTGCAGATTGCATAAATCAGAGTTCATTACTGGATTTTACAGGTTTTCTTAAGTTTCCTTCCTTCATGATTAAGACATTCAATTATATTATTGAGTTGTTTAGTTCATCATACAATCCATACAAAAATTTGAAATGCAGAAAGAAATACACAACTCATTTTTAGAATTCAATATTTTATTCATAAGGAATTTCAAATGTTCTCACACAAGTCGTGGGATGTAACTGAGAAAGTAAAGTACAACTACTAAAATAAGAGGTACACATGCATGAAAAAGAAAGTAAAGGAGTGTGAGTGAACCCATCATTGCCTTGGGGGTTTTCTTCGTTGTTCTAAGCATCTCTATTCCATCTTTTGTTCCTTCTTCATCTTCGTTGTAGAAGTCACTGTACTTGAAAAGAAGAAAAGAGAAAATTATTTGTTATGAGCTCAAAGATCAGTTTATATTCCTATAATGTCCTACTTTGTGCATATGGATCTCTAAAAATAGGAGATATAATTTACTTGAAGATCAAACTGCATACATTTTTACTCACTCAGAAAGAAGAAAGAGAAAAGAAAAGAAGAAACATGGACACAAGAGAGGCTAAAAAGCCTAAGTATTTTTCTAACTATTTTCTGAAGTGTGCAAAGTATAGGTTGCAGCCAAGAAGAAGTAGACAAGTCATAAGAACATGCTGGAAAGAAGGAATAAGGTGACTCAATTTCAGTATTTTCTGTAAATAGAAGAAGGGTTACAACTGAAACAAAATGAAGAGAATATTCTGGGAAAATTTCGACAAGGCTTCGCCATGTAAAATGGACATTTACAACTTTTTCATCATGTTGCTTTCAACTGTTACATGCTCTAAAAGAAATATGTAAATCAAGTAAGTGATACAAAAAAGAAGAAAAGCATGCCATGATTAAGATAAACAATTATGATGTTTCTGTTTCATTTACCAAATTAGCTTCATCAAAAAAGTGTTACTTTCTGTATTCTGAACTAGAAAAATACAACTACTATAGCTGAAACAGAATGAAGAAAGAATTCTAGAAAAAAAATTCCAGGGCTTGGCCATGAGAAATAAACATTTTAAATTTTCCAGCATGCCAGAAATATTACTATCAAGGAAATAAAGCATCTAAGTAAAAGAAACAAGTTACAGAGATCTTAACAAAGCATCTGAATCAAGGCTTATGCCTAAAAATAGAATCAGAAACAAATGAAGAACTGCTTACAATTTCCAGAAAGCCACTTACAAGTTTCCAAATAGAGCAACGATAAAAATTAGAAATGATGCCATATCAAAGAAGTATAGCTATTTATGCAAAGAAGTATAGATACAAAGAAGTAATGAATGAAACTTATTACTTTTAGCCCATTGTTGCAAAGGGAGATGATTTCAACTGAAGCAATAAACAAAAGATATGGTTTTATATTTACATGGTTTTGCAAATCATTGTAACTAGGTACAAGTTTGCATAGTCAGGGTAGAAATAAAATCCCATTTTAATGTGATGATTTCAATTCATGTGATTTTGAATAGCAAATCAAATCAACATGTTTTTAGATAACTATTATTGGGCCAAGTTCATTTATCTATGCCATGTTAATGGATTTCAGAAACTCGTGGAAGAATACAAATGTCCAAATTGCATTACAAATCAAAGTTTCAGAGCATACATTGAGCACTACAAAAGAAAAGTTCATTTTTTCTCCCAAAATGATTAATGTATTACAACTATTATTTTGAGATGGAAATTTCCAATAATAACAAGAAACTAATGACATTCAAGCACTCATCTCAGAAGGAATTCTAGTTTTCAAGTGATCTCAGATTGGAAAAGGATTAAAGCAAGTATGCTCAAAGGGGTGCTACAGAATTTTCAAATAATCAAGTTGATCCTGAACAATGAATTACAACATAATTGATTTTCTAGAATATAAAATCGAGCCAAGGATTTCAGAACAGACCGTAAGTAATATACAGAACCTATTTTTACAGAGAAGCAAACTAACACACACAGTGGTAGAGATTCAGAATTAACCAATGGCATTCACAGAGAAATAGAAATTATAGAGAAAGGATGAAACTAAAATCTACATCTACCCAGAAGTATTTTCCATATTATTATGGAATTATGAGAACACTACGAGTAAGAGGATTCGGGCTCGAATGACCTCAATAAACAATGTCCATACTCAAGTGCACAAAAACTCAGGCCTTCAAAGATATACAAAAAACCCTCAAGCAAAATTCTAGATCCAGGGATATCAAAGTGAAACACAAATACCCACAACAGATCTGGGTCTATCTCGCAATAAGCTAAAAATTTCAAATAAAAGCATGATTACCCATGATGCAAAAATGCTAGATTTGGAGATATGATTCAAAAGTAAAAGGGTGAGCTAAATATTGACCGAAATGAGCAATATACAGTTAGGAGAGTATAAAAATCACAAATCCGTGACTACTTTTCTCAAAATAATGGTGTTACAGGTGCAAGAAAGTAACAAATGGTCATTTACAGAATGAGATAAAGCTCACAAACCTTAACAATGAAGGCCATTGAATATTCACATAGCTTCTGCAGATGCAGATCTTTAGAAGAAAATATCAAGCTCATAATGGGTTTCAACTCAAAACGACCAAGGCCGAGCCATAAGAACCCAGATAATGTAAAGAAAGAACTAAGTGTTAGTATTCATGGTCACAACAATAGTGGAAATGAAATAATTTTCATATTCGAGGACACAGAAGCTCACCCTTCCCAGCATTCATGGAAACCCTAAAAAATTGCAGAGAGCTCGAAACTCAGAAATGAAGGCCATACAAGTGGTACAGAAACTGAGCTCAAATCCAAGGCACAAATGACCACACAGAAATCAAACTCAAAGATGGCAAAATCCTCCAAAGAGCTCGTACAAGAACTCAGAAAACATGAATATATGAACACTTCCAGAGCTCTCAGGCAAAGAGCGATCAGGTTACAAGCTCACAGAATCCAAACGGTGCAAAAGCCAAGCTTCACAGATAAAAAAATTGCGGTCTACACAAAATTTTCCATGGCTTCGCCACTCTGAGTGAACAAGCCAAAAAATGACCAAAATGATGGATCTTGAGCATTTTAAAACTCACCCACCTCAGTCAGTTTAACCTAACTCATCCAGAGTTAGCGATCAACGTTCAGAGATTTATCTGTGTGGGAATCAAAGGCTGAGAAACATTCAACAATTTCAAACCAAACCACCAGGATCACGGTGTCACCGACCATATTCAATGCAAACCTGAAAACCCTAACCATAGCTTAAAGATCAATGGTTTGTGATCAGATAGTACAGAGATCGACGGCTTGAAATCATTACCGATTTTCAAAGAAAACTCAACCCAGGTTAAAATACCACTGAAAAAATGCATGGAGGGGTGACTCATCATCACGAAGGGGCAAGCCATTATGATTTCAAAATTATTTACATCTATACTTATCGACTATAGTCCAAGCTTAAAATATGCAAAATCCGACCAAATCATTCCCACAATGATCACCGAAAAGGTGGATCTTTTAAAACCATACATTATCCAATATGCAAAGGCTGAAAAGTATATACATGCATGTATTAATCAAAAGGTGGTGGAGGCTATAGTGGAATGTGCAATGTAAAATGGTCCCCTTTTATGTTTGCTAAGTCCACAAAGGTGGCCAAACCATGGTGAATTACAAAGGTGGTCCCCACTATTGGAGGAGCTAGAGATAATTTGTAGTATGTCACCCTTGTGACAATTAGAAGCCAAAAGATGTCAAAATCAAAGCATGTGCACATGGACAAGTGGTCCCCACGGTGGATGTTTATTTTTTGCAAATATTGCAATTATTTTTTATTCACAAATAGATTGTTGATTTTTTGCATGCTTCACAAGAGGACATAACAGACAAGAAGACGAATTCACATGCACAAGGAAAGAGACTTGCACTCAGTAAGGAAGCTTATTATTAGCAAATTATTCACCTTTGTTTTCTTAAAAATAAAACAATCAACTTTGGTTTGACTGTATTGTAATCAAGGCTATTAATGCCTATTTGTAATTACATGTTCTATTTTTTTCCTTTATCTATTATTAAATAAAGGATAAAAATAAGATGCATGGGTGAGTACAAGCCTTAGAAATGATTTTTAGGAAGGGGGTGAATTTTATTTTGCTATATATTGTGTGCTTTGGCAAAGCACAAAGGAGGACTTTTGGATATAGGAGTATTGAAGTAATTTTGCCAATTTTTCCCTCTGAATGTGAAGTATTTTCTACCTTTCCAATCATTTGCAATCTTGTGTATGTTTCTATTAATATTGTGAATACAAATTCCCTGATTAATCATCTTACCCTGTTGCAAATTTTTGTAATTTCTGCATAATATTAAGGTACATATTTAGCTTAGCAGTATTGTTGTGATACTCTCCCTCAATACCTTAAAGTGTTTTGCCCTTAACATTATGCAGAAAAATTATTGGTTCTGTGGATCAAGAATCCTTTCACATATCAATTTTGTACACACTTAGTCAAATCCCTCATACAAATTTGGTGTATCCCCTTAGTCTTAATTATTTTACAGTCATCTTTTACCCTTAAACCCCAGAAATCAGTTTAGGATACATCAATAAGGAACCGACCATGATACCAGAGACTCACCTCAAAATAGACATACCCACAGACCTGAGGTGTTTCCATTGTATCTACCAAAGAGAGATAAAATATTCAAGCTTAGAACACCTAAATCCATCTCTCTACAGGGTGCACTTTCGAGAGATAACAACAACCTAGCCAAAAATAGTTCATACCAAGATTTGTTCCTAATCCCTGGATGATGTTATGGGAAGCTCAGACAATGCCACAAAATTGAGGACAACCACGGATTGGGCATGACAAGCTTGGTATGCTTAGGGACACCAACAACCATGGTCTGGTCAAGGTAACCCTGAATGTTTGGTCACAACCTAGGTGGAGACCCTATTAACCATGATCAAGGGAATAACATATCCCAATCAGAATCAACAAGCCATAATGGGTTCTCCTAGCACAAAATTCATAGACTGAGAATGTGGTTCAAACACATATACCATCACAACCAATGGACTAATCCCATAAAAAAACAAAAAACTCCTTGTCTATGGGGCAGAAGCAAGAAAAACCAATTTGATCTTAATGCCATGGATTGTAAGGATATTCAAACTAGACTCTGGAAAAATAATTAATGCATCCCACCTGTTATAATTATTGAAATGAAAGAAGAAACTAAAACTCCCAGTTTGGTTATTCCTAAGAAGGATGGAAAAGAAAAAGATAAGGAGCCAGATAACAACTGTACTGAAAATGCATTTCTTGAGATATTTAAGGAAGTCATAGAGACCAAGGAAACTGAGTTGGTACCGGAATTGAGGAAATTGAACATTGAGGGAATTCAATTTCCTCAATTGAGGGAATGTTCAAAATTCAATTAAGGTAGAAAGAATTGAGGAATTCCCGAGTTAAACAAAGTTAATCAAAATGTTATGTTTAAAAAGACATGGAAGAAAGAAGCAGTACCCTAAGACTATTAAGGTAGATGGGAAACTTTCTAATTTAATGCAAGGAAAAATCTTACTTCCTAAATATGGAGAGCCTGGAAGCCCCCTTATTTATGTCTCTATAGGAGAATAAAGATATACATAATGTTTTGGTTGATTTGGGAGAAGCTATAAATGTGATGACAGTGGACACTTTGAAAACATTACCATTAATATTTATACAACCTATTAGCACCATATTGCAGATGGCATATCAGTCTATAGTAAAACCATGATTTATTGAAGATGTGGCAGTTATGGTGGAATCTTTGGAATATCCAGTGGACTTCCTTATATTGCGGCTAAAATGTAAAACACTTGGTTATCCCATTATTTTGGGTAGACCATGGTTAGCTATAGTTATTACCTTAATTGATTGCAGATCAGGTGATATGAATATCTCAAATGGTAAGAATTATAAGCAAATTTCATTATATCCTTCTACATGACCTTTTATTTATAATCAACAACAATCATGGTTAGATGATCCTGATACTAATAAGAAAAACATGTCTTCTTTGGCTATGATAACATTGTAGGATCACATATGGGAGGTGGAAGATATGATTAATCAACCATTGAATGAACACCAATTGTCCTTAGAGCAATCAGGGATAGTTACGGAACCTACAGACTTACTTCCAGAACCTATGGACTTAGTTCAAGCACCATCAGATTTAGTTCTAGAACATTCACACTTATCTCCGGAACCACACCAAAAATAATTCCCTGCGAATGCAAAAAAAATCAATTCGGAGGAACAAGATTTCTCTTGGGGAGGGGTAGAAATAGCTATGGAATTAGTAGATTTAGTCTCAAAGATATTAGGAAATTGTGAGGAATTTTTGGAAAGTAGCAATGACGCGGAGTTTGACCGAAAACAAGATAAGTACCATAACTTTGCCTACTATCCTTTTTCCAGTATTCTTTCTCAAGGAAATTTTGGAGATATTATTGTATATCATATGTTATTGCCACATTCATGTCCACTAAACACCTGAATGAAACCCTTTCAACAAAACAGTTCATCACACACTGGACCCAAACATGTTGAGATTCAATCAGGTAAAATTTTAAAAATTAATAGCTGGTTGAAGAATGATGAAGACGCTAAATTGTTTGATGTTCTGAAAGATCATACTAGAGATTTTTCTTAGGACTATAAACACATGAAAGGAATACATCCAAGTATTTTTACCCATCACATCTATACTGAAAACATTAAACTAGTTAGACAACCTAAGAGAAGGATTAATCCAGCCTTAAGGGACATATTCAAACAAGAAATTGAAAAACTATTACAAGTAGGTTTTATCTACCCTATCTTAGATAGTAAGTGAGTGTCATCCTCTTGTAATTGTGCCTAAAAAGAATGGAAAATGGAGAGTTTGTGTTGATTATAGGGAGATTGAACAAAGCCACACTTGAGAGATTATTTTCCCTTACCATTCATAGATCAAGTTTTAGACAACGTTGCAGGTAAACAATAATTTTCCTTCCTAGATGGTCTTTAGTGGATATAATCAAATCAGAGTGGCTGCTGAGGATAAAGAAAAAACTACATTTACTTATCCATGGGGTACCTTTTCCTAAAGGGTATTTCCATTTGGACTATGTAATGCTCCAAAAACCTTCCAAAGAGTTGTATTAGCAATTTTTACAGACCTAACAAATGATTGTGTAGAGGTATACATGGATGAATTTACCATGTGCATGGAGACACATTCGATGACGCTTTGAAGAATTTGGACAGAATTAATAACAAGATGTGAGTAACAACATTTGTCTCTTAGTAATGAGAAATGTTTGATGATGGTTGATGAGGGGATTATATTAGGACAACACATTTCAAAAAGAGGAATTCAAGATTGACCAAAACAAAATCATGATTATTTCAGACTTACCTGTTACTCAAACCTCCACAAATATCAAGTCATTCTTAGGGCATGCTAGATACTATAGGCATTTTATCAAGGATTTTAGTAAAATTGTTACCCCCATGTTTAGTTTACTTACCAAGGATTGTGAATTTTGTTGGGATGAAAAGTGTATAGCATGCTTTTGAAGAAATTAAATAAAAAATAATCACTCCCCCAATATTGAGAGCACCTAATTGGGAGAAACCTTTTTACATCCAAACAGATGCCTCAAATAATTCAATTGGTGTAGTTTTGGGATAGAAAGATGAAAAAGGGAAAATGTATGTTATTTACTACCTTAGCAAAAATATTACTCCCACTGAAATAAATTACACCACCATTGAAAAATAATTTCTTGTGTGCAATTTATGAAATTAATAAGTTCAAGACATTATATTACAGGGTACAAAATACTTGTACATACAGATCACTCAGCAATTAGATACTTAATGAACAAACTAGTGGTTAGAGGTAGGATATTTATATGGTTATTACTTTTACAAGAATTTGATATTACAATTGTGGATAATCTAGGAAAATATAATGTGGTAGCTGATTTCTCGTCAAGATTAACCACTACAGGGGAGCAAGATCATGTTAAGGACAACTTTCCAGATGAACAATTATTTGCTATTTCAATTGATACACCATGGTTTGCTGATATGGAAAATTATCTTGTAATAGGGAAGTTTACTCCTTATTTTACTAAGAAACAAATGAAGATAGTTAATCAAAACCAATGCCCAATTTAAATGGTTGGTTAAATGGGATGCTATTTAAATGTGGTCCTGATTTGGTTTTATGTAGGTGTGTGAGAGAAGATGAAATCTTTGACATACTCGGGGCATGTCAAGATGAACTAAGTGGAGGACATTTTTTTAGTGAAAATAACATCACACAAAATACTTAGCACTGGCTATTATTGGCCATCTCTATATAAATATGTGAAGAAATACATCAAGTAGTGTGATCCTTGTCAAAGGATGGGACTGACCAACTTTCACCAATGAAATGCCTCTGCTGACCTTAAGTAGTAATTGAACCATTTGAAAGGTAGGGGCTGGATTTTTTTGGTCCTTTTAGTCTTCCTTCACTCTAAGGAAATGAACACATTATTGTAAATGTACTGATTATGTGACAAAGTGCCATAAAATGGAAGAGGTTCAGGCTTTAACAAATGTTACTAAAGAAGTAGTTGCTGATTTCCTTTAGCACATAATTATGATGAAGTTTGGTGAACCAAGGAGTATAGTTTCAGATCAAGGGCCACATTTCATATCTAATATGATCCAAGCCTTCACAATGTACTATCAGATAAATCATAAGAAGTCATCTCCCTATCACCCAAATTCAAATGAATCAAGTATAAGTAACAAATAACAGACTTGGAAAACATCCTTACCAAAATAGTGAAAGCAGGTATAAGAGATTGCGTAAAGAGACTACCTGAGGCTTTCTGGGCTTATAATACAACTTGGAAGACTATAATAGGGTTCTCACCATATGAAGTTCAGTCTATGGGAAAAATCCCTTGTTACCTATTGAATTTGAACTATAGACATTGAGAACAACAACTAAACGGGGTATTGAATTGGATGCAGTGCAAAAGGAAAGAATTCAATAACTCAATGAATTGGATGAGATGAGATATGAAGCACTTCATCAGACAGAGATAATCGTAGACCAAAGGAAGTAGTGGACATGATACACATATCAAGGAAAGGTAATTTAAGATAGGATATTGGGCATTACAATTTGATTCCAAGTACCAACAATTCAAAGGCAAGTTAAGAACCAGATGGTTAGGACCCTATCAGATTGAGAAGATATTTGACAATGGATTTGTTTGTTTATCATAAGTTGCACTTCCCATCTTAGATATCTGAGAAGGGGTCGAGGTGTCTGAGACCATAGTGGAACCATCCCTAAGTTTTGGGAAGCCTTGCACGCTTGGGACAGATCTCCAGAGAAGGCCGGTTCCTCTATCTATTTCTACTGCATACTGCTACTCCTAGTGCTTCCAAAAGGGGAAACTAAGCTAAGAATGCCAATGGATCCATGGAAAGAAGGAGAACATGAAAAGTAAACTACACTAAAAGGTGATAGCACCAGAAAAGAGGGATGAAAACTATATGTTCTGAGCGAGAATGATAGGGAATGTGTGAGAGGAATGGCCAGGCATGAGTAGCACAAAAAAACACGCATTCACCAAATCGTTCTCATGGAACAAAATCAAATATGGAAATGTAGGGGACCTAAAGTAGCACAACAATACACAATACAAGAGAAGAGGAAAGCAAGAAGGAACAAAAACACGTTAGGACAAAGAATAGTCATAAAAATGATGCTTCTATTACTTCCAAAAATGCACAGAAGTGTTACAATGATAAGGAGGCTGATATCCACATGAAAGAGCCAAACATGGAGGTCTGCAACTCAAAATATAGATAATATAGAGTCCTTAGCAACATGCGTAAGGATCTAGAGTGTCCAAAATTTTACAATGAGCCTTGATCTTGCCTTTTATAGATTTAAAATAAAGTGGGTAGAAGGAGAGAGAGTAGAAGTAGGAAAACTAATTTAAATCTCAGGACCTCCATTGTTAATGCCACTTACAAATCTGCCCCAGCTTGTTTTTGCAATATTTCATGTCTGCATCAATCACTTGTTTGGCACCTTGAAGGAGGACACGAAGTTCACTGAAAAATCGATCTGGTGGTTGAAGAAATCGTGATTCTTTTGGCCTGGATCAGAGATGTTTCTTCTTTCCTCCCCATCGAGAACTTCTCCACTTTCATAAAAATTCAGCCGCATACAAGGGAAAATTCAATGCATGACATAACTTCAAACGGTGCTAGATTTTTTAATTTTGACCCTGAGTTGAAAGATATGCCCATTTTGAATTTTTGGGTTATGAAATATTGAAATGATTCTATCTGTACCGAGTCCAGTGTAGCATCTCTGTGAAAATTCAAGATTTAACTCCTTCTTCATCTCTAGGAAATTAAACCTCATGTGACACATTAAAGCATAGAAAGGTTTCTTGATTTACCCAAAACAACTATCTACTTCTCAGAAGGCCATAACTTTTGCATGGGTGGAGGCACTATAACTGACAAACACATGGTAGGTTTGCAATCATGGTTCTAGAAATTGCCCTGAAAAAAATCAAGACATTGGATTTTGATGAAACGTGGAACCTCAATGGGCCTGAATTTTGTGGTACCCCTCATGTGGCCAAGGATTTGTAACACATGGAAGGTTTTATTTGGTAGTGATAGGGGTACATTAAATGAAGAATGTGCTGACATATTTCATTGCTGCAAGTTCCATGGAACATATTACTGAGCTATTTTGCAAGCAAAATACCATCATTTCAATCCATTTATGAATACTTGCAAGACAGTGGCCAGGTGGAAGATTTTGGGATTTCCATTTTCTTACCTTCTCTCTGTCTCCTCTCAGATTTATAAAATTGGAGTGTTGGGCTCACCTTTATAAGAGGAGGTAGTTTTGATGTAGAAAAACTAGAGTGCAAATTTGTTTTGTGAATAAAATGTACTTGCACAAGAGACCTTGTAGTGGAATCCTTGCATAGTGATGCAACCCACATTTTGTAAAGGAAAGAATTGTGTGACATCTCAATGCAGAATAGATGCAAGTTTGTGGATGTATCTTCCCCTATTGAAAAGTTTGTTCACATTCTTCTAATGCCCTTTCGAATCTCATTAGAAATATATTGTGTCTATTATTACAAGGAGTGCATGTAGGGATTCAAATCAAGCGTGCATGTATGGGGAACTATGGAATGTGAATGTATTTGCTCAGATTGTGGAGGAACTACATGTGTCACAAAAGAACCTTCAACCTAGTATGTAATTTTAGAGTCAGGATGATTTTCACACATTGGAAAATATCCTCATTCCCTCCTTTTTTGGTGACATCACCACTTTAGTGTAGGCTTTATTTTCATGCAATCTCTCTCCTTGGTCCCCTAAAGTTAGATTAGGATTAGATAGTTTTGACTGCATTAGAGTAAATTTGGTAGGTAGTTTAGGAGCAAGAACCAACTTTTTCTAGAGGTCTATCTCAAGTAGAAAGTCACAACTTAGATAGTACCCATGTTATCCAATTAAAGGTGAACTCAAGCACACACACTTGTATAAACTATAGGGTGTTCTGATTCCCCCCAATACAAATCTAGCCGACGTGTTCAATATTCCTGACAAAAAAACAATTAAAAAAATATAAAAAAGGGGAGGGAATGAAAAACATTTGTAGTAAATGGCATTCTCTTCCCCAAAAAAAAAAAAATCAAAGACCAATTAAAAACCAGAAATGGCGGTTAGTCTCCTCAATAAATGGCTAATTCAAAATAAATGGAACTTCTTTGGAATTCTTAGCTGTCTTTTCTAACCGTTTTTCCTTTTTCACTTTTTTGAGGAATGATGAGTCATCAAGGTGGAGGAATTACATCAGCAAGGATGGTAATTATGTCTTGATCTTATTAAAGGTTAAATTAAAAGTTTGACATGTGTGATTAGACTTGATTTAAGTAGTCTGGATATGATGAGCCATTTATTGTACATTATGATTAAAAGAAAGTAATCATGAGGGTGATGTTGATTGAATAAGAAAAATGGCAAATGTATTAATAATGAGCTATCATTTGGGTGGAATAAATGAAATTGAGAATTAGTTGTAGAAAAATTCAAGGAAGAAGCAAAAATTATATTTGAATTCCGTAGCTAAACCCAACAATTTCGTAGCCAAACACAATAGTTCCACAAGCTAAATCCAATAATTCCGCAGCTATCTAGTAGTTCCTGAAGGAGAGTAATAATTTGAAAGAAGGAAGAATTTGAATCATCCTCTTTGCCATGGGGATCAAAAATAAGGTAGAGCGCAGAGGATGATACACAACTTCTTGCAGATGGAGAAGTGACAAGCCATTTTTAACAAATACAAGGTGGCTGGAGTTCCTAAAGAAAGTTCTTGAAGTACAATGAAAATTGGTAAGGGAATTTTTTGTAAATTTAGAAGAATCTTGAACTAAGTTTAAAAGCATTGTAATTCCCTTTATTTGTAAATACAATGAGAGATGTATCTGGGGTACCAATTGTACATGTTCCAAATCCTGTAAAAGGGACCCTAAAAGAACTAGTGGAAACCTTGATACAAGAGGGGGAATCTGAACCCAAATACATTTATAACACTAAGAAAATCATAAAGGGGGTTAGAAGAGCCATACTGGATTTCCAAACCCTTTGACATGGTAGCATTTTTTGCTAGTTAAGTACCTAACTTGCGATGGCCAATTTGGGATTGTGGGAAGAGAGGTCCTTAAGATGTTAATATATCTTAGGTATGGGGCTGCAAAACTAGAATATATAGTAAACCTTCCAAGGTTTCTTTTTGACTCCATCCAGACAATGGATCAGAGGTATTCTTGGGGAGTTGGGACAATTAGACATCATGGATTAGTCCATCTGGTTTGTCAGCATCATTTTGCTCTCAAAGAAAAATGGAGAAGAAGCATGGGAAAAGTTCCTTAAACAAATTCAAACAAATCCATGATATTATCATGAGGGGAATACTAACCCCTTTCTCCCAGAAAATGTAATTTGGATATTGATCCCCCTGAAGAGAAAATTGAAGGAAATAGGTGGGGTTAATGTGCCAAAGAGGAGGAGATCTGAAAGAATGATAAAGTTTGAAAAACCTATTGTGAATCCTTGGAAAATAAACTCCTTCCTTATGTAGTGGCAATACTAGAAGAACTAATATATGTCTTTGATAGTGACAGTTCAAAAGATGGATCATGAAGTGAAAATCAGAAGAAGCTCTAGGAGGAAACCCACTTTAGACATTTTGAAGCTCCTCAAAGAAGAAGTGTTCATAAGAGGTCTAGGGAAACTCCAAAGGATATTGAAGAACATGATGGTTTGGAGAAAGAAGTTGTTGATATTTTGGGCAGCATGGCAATGTCTCCTTTACAAAGTCAAACTGAGGTGGAGAAAGAAGATGAAAGATTTAAAGAACATGATTTTCAGGAGATGGTAAATCAATAATGTGAGTCACATGAAGAAGAGGAATTAGCATCTTGGTAAAAAAAGGGAAATCCCCTTTGATGGAAGAGGAATGCTCATTTCCCAAGGAAATTTCAAAAAACGAGGAGAAACAACAAGTTAAAAGTGATTTGTTCTTTTATAGAGTAGAACTTATCATTAGGGAGTATGATGAGGAATTAAATCTTCCTCAAATTCAAATTGGAACATAGGGAAATGCTCATTGAGAAACTAAAAACTCAACTCAAAGATAGGACTGAAGAATTGACATTGGTCAAACAACAAATGGTATAAAATAGAAAAAGAATGTCAATTGGCTAGTAAATAGATTGCTATGTCAAAGATATCTTCAATGAATCAGATTGTACAAATTGAATTGACTTATTGGTCACTTAAGCAGTTGTGGGATGATACTTGCAGAGAGCTTAATGAATTTAAAACATCAAATGAGGAAATAAGAAGCATTATGGAAGAGGAGAAGAAGAAAAAGGAAGGAATGGGAAGAAAATGTGTTTACAAAATGGAAGACGAAAAATTTAAATGTTTGGTAAAGATACAAATGGTTTGCATAATGAGTGAAAGATTACTCACATGCAGGAGACATTCTCCTTCATACAACTGTCTTTCTAGAAGAGTAATTTATTTGTTGGAGAACTGTTAAGGATTGCATGTGGCCTTTCACATGCAATAAAATATGAATCCGAGTTCATGACAGCATATTCCTTAGCCAGTGCAGAGCAGAAAAATCTTCTCTAGGGAATTCTATCTCTACAATTTTATGTTGGAAAAGAATACAAGCTTTATGATCAATTTGTATGTAGGGGAAAGCCAACTAAATGCATTTGCTTCTATACTTCAAAATCAGATAGCATGGAAAGAGAGGGATTCCAAACATTTATTAAAGTCTAGTTCATCTGGCATTTACATGAGAGCTTACTATGAAAAACCATTTTGCCTTTGTTATACATTTCAAATCTCATACCTTTGACAGTCAATTCAAGGCACATTATCTTTCCAGTCTATAGAAAAGTATTGATGCCTTCACCTCTTATAAGGAGAAAAAATTTGAAGATATTTATGATGGATGCTTGAAGAGATGGGAGTTTCTCACAGTTGCATTGAGAAGAAGAGAAGTGATATCTCCCGCAAACACAATATGGAGTCTGAAAAGAGCTAAGCTTTGTGTACACTAATCCCCTAGGTCAATGAATAAGTGTAGGGGCATATGGATGAGAATGAGAAAAAGGCCTCCTCTCCTTCTCACTCCCATGTCTCCATGGAAAAATAGAGAGCCTCAAGATCCCACTCACTTGTGAGGAATGACAAATAAAGATAGAAGCAAGATTAGGGTATAGTACTTCTGAACTAAAGCACTGGGATATTGATTTTCAGTCATTTGACCTGAGTAGTCAATTAGAATGCAGAATTCACAACCCAAGATTTGAAGAGTAAATTTTCGTAAGAGGACTTACAAACAAGTAAGTGTGGGGGAGATGATAAGGCAAAAATATGCCTCATCAATGTGAAATAAATGATCTTATTTTACTCTCATTTTTATCAAATTTGACTGTATTTTGTGACTTTTGTTTGATCTAGTATAAGTTAGGATGTAATTGTCCATATTTTTTTGGATTTAGTTATAACGTATAAAAAATTTGTAACTCCTAACAAAGTGTGTGGAAATTTATTTTTTATAATAAAACAGGTCACAATCAGTTAGAAGAACAAAGTATGAAGTAATAAGTGCATTTTTTGGAACATTGGCTTCAATACGGCTTAGCTCCGAAAACTCCAAGATTAGTTTTGGAACTCCATCACATAGAAAATTAACTCTATTGCTGAGTTCCGGAACCTTCAGTTTTGAAACTTAGTTCCAGAACTCCTGCACTTAGCTTCAATCAACTTTCGCAGTTAGTTCCAGAATAGTTCCCTTTGGTTCCAGAGCTTCTCCAAAGTTCCAGAATCAATGGGAATCTATTTATTTTGACAAAATTTGGTGACAGAGAAATCAACGGGCCTTCCAATCAGGAGAAGATAAAAAAAAATTTGATTCTTCATACCCCAAAAATGCGTATGCAGGATTAGACAGTTGTGTGTCCAACAAGGTTCCTAACTTCCACATCTACTTTGAGCACTATTTTGTTTCATGGGGACCTATTGATAGATGGAAAACTATTAAGCACTTGTGATTATAAATGTGTCTTTAGATGATAATATATATATAAGGGCATGTAGATAAATTAGAAAAGATATAGATTATATATATGATAGACTTACAGTAAAGTTTGTAAGATAGAAAATTTTCAATAATAATATAGCCATTTCATTTTGAGAGAATCATACTTTTTCAACTCCTGATTTTAGGTAGAGTAGGGGCCCACTACTCCAAGAAACATGATTATTTGTTTTATTAGTATTTATATTTCTAAGCAATTCATGTAAATCCCTTAAGTGTTAATTCTATAAATGATTTTGATTCTTCAGTTAAATCCTGTCATGTATTTGTCCCTACAGGTGTTATAGGTTAGACTCTTATTTCCTTGCAAGCATTTTCAAATGTGTGTTTACTTCTAGCAATTTGTTTCATTCTACAAGAGTGTGTTTATTTCCAACAATTTTTTTCATTCTGTAAGAGTGTGTTTACTTATAGTAATTTGTTTCATTTTGCAAAAGTGTGTTTCATTTATAACAACACATTTAATTATAAAGATTTATTTATTTCAACAAGGAGTGTTTATTTCAACAATTTTCCTGTAGTATAGTTTTAATAAGGCTTTGGCGAGGGAATCCTAAGGACAATGCAAAACGCCCCCAGAAACTATAAAAATAATAAATACCTACAATCAATTACTAGATCACTAAGCTTCTTCTTGTTGCATATAGCTTCAGACACACCCCTGGTTTGAATATGACATCAACTAAAAGTTGATTAAATGAAGGGAATAATGACACCCATCAATGGAAAGGCACTAATGAAAGCTCATTTAGTATCCATTCAAGGTCCTTTTATTTTGGATGGTATTTATAATCCAATATGGCGAGAAGAAACATTTAGTGCAGAGTGGCTTGCACCTGGAAGCATACTCATTTTAACATCCTGAGATCATCAATTATTTTTCCTTGTATAAGAAGACAAAATTTACCAAATGGGTGGATTAGAAAATGAGCATGGCATTAAGTTGCTTAGTGAGCATGGTTTCCTTAGGTCATATCTTGATGATGGCTAGAAAGACATCTCTCAAAGGATTGTGAACGCTTGCCATGTAATTAACCTCAACCAAACATGGTCCCTCGAGCTATGATCATTGTGGATAATGCTCAAACCGTTTTGAAGAATGGGTATTGAAGTGTTGGAGAAAATACAAGTGGTGGAATTGTGGATGCATATAAAATGCTTGACAAAATGCCTATTAGAGATGTAGAACCAAACCCTGTAATTTTCACTATCTTCAGTCCACAGGCATGGTCTCCTTACCTTCATCCTTTATAATTTTTGGATAATTTGGTGTTCCATTTTAAATATAATAGAAATTTTAAACCATTATACACTTAAACAATTGGTTATTTAAAAAAGACTTGTATCGCAAAATAATAAAACATCACCTTGTAACTTACGTGTTGCAAATAAACTTTGGTGTAAACCTTAGACTTTAACTCACTTTCTCATATGTTTGGAAACTATGTAATCGAAATGGATAGATGCAACCCCTCGAGTGGGTTAGTTGAGTTGAGCCTACCGTTCAACCTAGTTAATGTCCTTTAGTAAAAGTAGGTAAATTTGTGATTTTTGAAGACTTGCAAATCAACCTTTTTTGTCTACCTCACAAAGTTAGAAAAACGTAATTTTTAGAGACTCACGAAATAACCTTCTGAACCCCGGAAAAGAGATGTCAACTTCCACCTGTGTTCCTTGTTAAACGGGGAATCATATTAAACCTTATATCAACCCTAAGAGAATGTTGGTGCTCTCTTCGCCACTCCTCTAGCAGCCTTGTTACCTTGTTTTGCACTTTAAGGAAGTTGTTAAAATTGAAAAGTTGGGTTTCGTATCAGCTCATCGTTTGGACCCTGAACAACGAAATGTTTATCCACCTTCGCAAACCTCTAGTATTTTTACTAAAAAATTACCTCGAACCTTTGGTTTTGGAAAAGCACATTTGTGGTTAGTTTGGAAAATGGGTTTCGTAAGCCTCTTGTCGTTGTTTGACTAGGTCAAACTTGGCCGATTATGACTGGTGGCTTCGGAAAACCATTTGCCAATTGTGCACCATTCACCAGTTCTTGATTCCGTCAGTCCCTATGAATTCTTGGTATATGGGTGGACACGTAGGAGTTTTCCTGTCAAAATTTTTCTTATCGGAAGATAGTTTTTAAATGCACTTTCTTAGCCTCCGAGCCAAAATTGGATGTTTTTGCAACTAACAGGAAAATATACAAGAAAGTTGTAGGACCCTTGTCAAGTTAGCAAACCATCTTGGAAACTTATTAACACTTGTAATTAATTTTTTGAAACTCTATCTTGTGGCTTAACGTGTGAAATTTAAATTTTGGGAAAATAGTGTTTCTCTGTCTTCCTTATCTCTTTCTCTCTCCTACCTTAGTTAAGAAATGAAATGAATATATGCCCCTAACCCTCTCTTGTTGCATATGTATTTTTATTATCATGTAAAAGGAAAACCAGTAATGTTAATTATACTAGATTTAGGTGGATGCCATGCCAACGATTTATCACTGATTTCATGCTCATATGGTTTTGCAGGATGCAAGTAATATGGCAAAACGACGTGGTTGTAATTCACTATGTATTATTGAAATTTATATTTGAAACAATGTGATTGTAGATGCTACACCAATTTTTTGTAATTTATGGAAATACTTATTATTATAGTTTGGTAGTATGTATGAGATGATAGTTTAAGGGTGCTTTGGGAAATGTGCATTTAACTATAGGTGTTATTTTGATTTAGATTTACATATTGTAAAAGTGGGTTGGATATATATGTTAAGTGAAATTGTAGAGGATAGCTCAATATTTTGTAAAGTATTGAAAGGTTTATTAGTGAAGTGTTGTAACATTTTTAAGATGTTAGTGTTTAAGGGAAATGTTCATCTAAACATGGGTGTTATTTTGATCCCAAGTTTTGTATTTTAAAATATGGAAATGTGTTAAATGAAATTGAATCTAATAGCTTATAGTCAAATTCTAGTGTGCATTTGATGATTAAATACCTAGTGTGTGGGTAGCTACAGCAAGTTGGGGGACCAAAATGTGGACATCAAATCTTGAATTTTACATCAAAACATCAATTTTTATCTTCTGCGGACTTGAAGCATGCCGAAAAATCAAAAACATGTCACAAAATGGTACCATCACGTAGGGTAGACTGTTTGCTTTATATAAATATCGATTTTAAAGTGAATAGAATATGATAAATATCATTTTATAATTTTTTACTAATAGTAGGTCTTTAAGATACTTTTTCCAGTGAATGTTCATGTCTATGTTTAAGACCTAAACTTTTGTTTCACTTGTCATAATATGATAAAACCTATACCATACCAACCATGGAAAAATTATATACATTTTCAAAAAAAAATTATTTGATTTCGATGAATTTATGGTGGGAAAAAAAAGTGCTCTTTTTTCTTTATGTTTTCAGACCACTTTCACGAAAAAAATCATTGAAAAAATATTGCTAAAAAAATACAAAATAAAATCCATCCCAAGATAAACAACAACATCAAACTTTTCACCAAAGGAAAAAAAATATATCAATTTTTGGTCATCCAAATCATGGGCAAACGGACTAGATTCTTATAGGCTTTTAAAAAAAAAACCAAGTCATTGAAGTTTGAGTGTTTAAGATAGCTAAAATTTTCCATTTTAAAAAACCTTTAGTATTTTAGAAACTAGATTCTGGATGCTACAATTCATATTTATATAAGTTTTTCTAATTTTGAGTGCACACATTAATAATAATCCCTACAAATTTATATTTTGTTGTTATTTACAATATGATGTCCACTTATGACCCCCTTTTGACCCCCAACTTGTTGCGCTTACCCGTGTTGTGTTTCTTACCTTAAAAATGTAATAAAGAGATCTAAACGAAATAGTCCACCCTAGTTTAAACTTTGTGTATAACTACCTGTAAGGATGAAAATTGAAATGAAACCTTCAACTGTAATCGACCGCCAAGGTCATGCCAGAGCAGCCGATGTTTGAATGCGTGTGGCTAACTATAGGAGGATCAGTGACTAAGATTTGGTAGTGTGATATCCTAGTAGCTGAGTTAACAAATGGGAGATTTAGAGGCTATGAACAGGTAGCGTAAATTCCCTATGGTTTGTTTTCCTAACTCGGATCTAAGTGTTGATCTAGTTTGAAGTGTCCAAATTAACTAAGCTGAAAATAACAATCAATGCTACTGTTGAAAGGAAACTAATCTAAAAAAATCACAAAACTGAAATATTATAATCACAAACAACAATTTTCTTCTATTCTAAATAATCAAATCTACTTCTACACTAAAACTAAACAAGTGAGATAACCCGGTGTGGTTATTCACCTATGTTGAGTGTATTGAATCTAAACTAACTTAAAACAAGATCTTTTCCAAATTATCTATGATATATAGACAACCTCCTACATATATTCTCTCCTTCAGATCCATAGGGATGGGAAGAATAGGATATGTCACCGGGGGTTGCTATGAAATATTAAAACCCTCTTGGAAAATAACTAATTACTTGTAAATGAAAGGAAAATGATTTCTACTCTATTTGATATGATATAACAATGATAAATTGTGGGAATGAAGGAAATCAAACAAAAAATCCAACCTGGAATTCACAGAACAAAGGTAAATCTAGTTGTGTAGTAATTTGTCCCCTTAGTTTGTCCATTTCTTACTTTGTGTGTTCATATGAGTCCAAGGAATTGGGAATGCAAGAGCAAAAATAGGAAAAAAGCACTTGAGCAATGACAACTTGAAGGCAGTCTGGTTGCAATGAAAGTAGAAGAGAGATAACATAAGTGAAAAAAGCTTGGCTATGCAATTTCTAACATAATTGTGGCAGCAATAGAATGCAAGATACACAAAAATTCTCAGGCCTTTTGTTTGAATACAAGCATGGAATATATAAAAATTGGGGGTGGGATGTGCCTTCATGCACAAGGAAAGAAGAGGTAGTTAAAACTAATTAAATCTATTTAAAAATAGAAGAGGGAAGGAAAACTAAGACATCAAGACTATTTTTAGGCAATTTGGTTCACAAACGCACCCTAAAAGTCGAGTTAAGTGAAGTGTCGTGTGTCAAAAACACGCATGAAGAGTTCTAGAAAAAGCATTCAGAACCACCACCCTAGCCTAGGAGGAGGTCTTAGGACCATCATCTTGCTTTAGGAGGTGGTCCCAAGACCGTTGCCCTGCCTAGGAGATGGTTCTGACACTAAGGAAAAAACATGCACAGAAATGAGCAGGAAGCTGGAGGAAAGTGTGGAAAAAGTGTGGGAAGGCTAAGTAAAGATGTATAGGAAACAAATATACACTGTGAATGAGATTTGGAGCTCAAAAACCTTCTTGAAAGGACTTGAATCATCATTAGGGACTTTTGTAACCGTTTTCTGACAATGTAACACATACAATTTTGGGTGCATACACTACCCTTCCTATGCGAAATTATTTGTAGCATAGAAAACATAACACCTTAGGATGAACTTAAATTATTTTCACTCTATGACACTTAGCTTAAGTAGATAAGATCCCAAGCTTGATTTTATCATTGTAACTTGTATGCTTAGTGACATCGTCGTGAACCTTACGGTTAGGAACAACATGGTCCAACATTATCTAGGGTATGTGGTTTCCTCTAGGATTGGTAATCATGTATGTAGTAAAGATAATGTGTTCTCTTAAGTTAGTACTCTTGGGAACCAACATTAAACATAGAGTAAAATCCTCTTGGACTGACATACACGTTGAGTGGTGAAGTTTTCCAACTAACCTTAGAAGTCACCTTTAAGAGTTGGGATCATTAATGAACTCGATACCCAATCTCAATTATCATTTGGGTGTTATGGTGCAATACTAAGAGTTAATTACAAAACTTAACAACATTTTAGTGCACGATTAGTTTGTGAAAATGTAACCATAAGAGGATGTTCTTAGAGAAAGGTGGAATTTAGGTCATTATCATATCGTGTTTAAACCATCTTGTGCTGAGAAACGAGACCCACATTGTGTAAATTCTAATGTGAACCTTAACCCTTTTAAATAATGGACTACTCCATCTTTCTCTCCCACTTGTCCTAGTATGTAGTGGATGTATGATGTGAAACTGTGATCATGTTCTTAGAGATAAATCCCCTTAGACAGGGACTAGTGGTCTCATGAGGATTCAAATGCCCCTAATAGAAAATAGGCTACATAATTCATTACAAAAGGTATATGAACCTAGTTAGGGAGAAATAAAATATCTTAAGTCAGATGTAAAATGATACTTATGAAACCTAATCTAGAAATAAGAAATTAAGGAAGTATGTTGTCATGTTTAGAGCCTTCAAATCCTTAACTAATTGTTGGAGCATAACTATAGTAAACTTAAAAATGATGTTTGGCCTTGGGAAGTGTAATCGTGGGATGTTATTCCATAGGAAAGTGAAACATGATATTCCTTGTAATGGGGTTAAACCCTCTCGCTATGGATAAAGAACCCATTTCCTATAATACTTATTGTGTACTAACTCAATTATCAATTTATAAATTAATGAAAGAAAATGGACCCAAAATCCTCAAGAAAAGATGTGAACCTTCCCTCCTTTGGACTCACACTTTTTATGTTACGTGACAAAGGTATGATATAATATCAAGATGGATACCCTTAGGAGTGAATCCTAGGGATATCACCTAATCATCCTTGTGTGTAGGTAAGTAGTATTGTGTGCAAATAAATACCCTATTAATGAACAAGTGAATTAAACAAGTAATTGAAATAATGTAGATGGTCCCTTATTCAATGAGATACACCATAAGTTAAATGTTAAGCAATCTAACAGAAATCTGGAAAAAGGAAAAGGAATGTATGATGTTCATGTTATGAGCCCTTCTATAACTTAAGTATTGAAAAATGTTTGTAATAAATGTGTAATCCAAATATATATATATTGTGTCGTGGGAAGGATCCTATCTATAAGTTTATTCTGTAGTTGAATTGTTATGTTGGATGTCTTGTAACTTGGAAGAAAAAGGTGGTCTTGATGTGCATCACGTGTTTTCTGTAGTGCCCACTTCCCTTTGACACCTTTTGATACTAATCATGATACTGTTGATTATATTATGGACCTTATTATAGTATGATGTTAGATGTTAGATCATGGATTATTGTTGACTTGATTTAGTTATGATGCATGATGATTATTAGAGACATTTTGGATATTGATGATGATACATTGTTTGACATGGTTATGTTATGGATGTTGTTCAGACATGTGATATTTGGATATTGTGAGTAGACCTAGAAATGGAAATTATTGGATGATGATATAGTTGTTGATAAAACTGTAAATGATATTGTTAGATTGCTTTGATGTTGTTGTGATTCATATATCTAGATGATTTCAAGAATTATATTTATATTATTTTGGATGTTCTGATATGGCCACGAGGCCGAAGGAGGTATTTGTGTTTTGCAGGTTAATATATCACAACAAACATTGGGGGATTGGAGACCAACCACATTGGAATTCTAGATGAATTCAACAAGGTCACCATGGCAACTAGTATTTGTTTGTGTGTGTGTTGTGTGTGTTAGGGATTCCCATGGGGGTATCACCTTTAATTGTGACCAAGGGGTTTTTATGTATTTTATTTTATTGTGGTCCCTTTGTTTATGTTTGCATGTGTTTATTTTGTGATGCTTTTACCCCTTTCATTAATTATTAAATGGTGTGTAAATATTGTGAGTAATCATATTGTTAAAATAAATCAAATATGTCATAAGAAGGAAATTAATGAGAGTTGTTAGCCATGATTTAAAGTGATATAAGTATGTGTAAGAGATATGTAAGTGATGTGTAAGTTAACTTTGAGTGTGAAACGCTCCACCTTCTTGGAAATTCGAAATTGTCCTTGGAGGCTGATTTTGGAGGTTTTTGGGACAAGTTAAACTTGTCCCATACCTCTTAAATTTATTTACTAACCATACCTATGGTTGGAGAGTTGAAATTTGAATTTTATAATGCTTTTTGAGAAGGCAATTTGTAGGTTTTAATTGCACTTTCTTACATGTTGTAATTTCAGTCCTTTGGGGTGTGGGTTTGTTTTAGAGTATGTAAGTAAATTGTCATATTATTCACCCACCTATTTATTGCACATTGGAGAATGAAGTTGACCTTGTGTTGGGGTTGAGGATGTGGGATGTGGCATCCTACATGGATCCACCTCATCCTCTTCCCTTCCCTCTTCTATAAAATTTGAATGGCTTGCCTTGTTTTGGGGTTGCTTCACTTTGGAGACTTGCTTCTTGGGCGAATTCTTTGCTATTTTTTTTAAGCTCTTGCTTTGAAGGAGTTTTTGGAAGATTTTTGCATGCTTGTGCTTGGTTGTTCTTGGATTGCTTGCATTGTGACAAAGCTTGTTGTTTTAGAACTGGAACAACTCCATCATGGAGAGGTAGGAGCTTGACTCTTGAAATGCTCTTCTTTTATGAAGTAAGTTTTAATGTATGAATGTTTTGGCATGTTGTGGGTTGTTGGGTAGATGGCCTAGGAATGGTGTAGGAGAATACTATGGGGTTATATTTTGTGGGAGGCACAAGTGTGTTTTAGGGAGGTATAAGGGTGGAGGGGGTTGGGATTTGGGTTTCACCTTACAAAGAAATAGCTTGCATTTCTTTACTCATTATGGGGTGTCATAAGAGGTTGGGGAGGCATAAGGAAATGTGAGGAATAAGGGGTACTTGGGGGAGGCATAAGGGCATGACAGGGATTTGAATATATATATATATATATATACATATGTTGGTGGTTTGTTCTCAGGTGGTGATACCCATTTCCCCCTTGGGAGGCATAAACAGCATCCCCCATAGTTTCTTGCTCCTTTGGCTTGCTTGATGAAGCCTCAGTAATGTTGTCATGTTTTAATGTAGTTGTAAACTACATTTTGTTTTGGACTGTGTTTTTATTGTGAATGTTGCTTGTGTGTTTGTGGAAGCATGTTGTTGCCATGAGTTGGATCACATCTTTTATTGCACTATGGTTGGGGCTCAGGGGCCAATGAAGAAGGATGGATTCTCCTCTTCATTGGATGTCTTGGTTGGGTGGAGAGCGTTGCCTTTCCCCTACTTTTGTTGTGATCACAATTTGGAAGAATGAAAAAATATGCATGTTGTTGTTCTGGAGCAAAGAAAAAGACAGTTTGACACTCCCTTATGAAATGAAATTTATTGTAGCCCCTTTCCCATTTGAAGTGGATGATCTATGTATTCATTATCATGTAAAGATATTTTGTATTGACAATGAAAGTGGAAATTAGAAATGTAAAAGAGTTATATTGTGTATTCTGTGTTGGAAAGAATGATGATACATGTTTTGTATGTTGTATTTTGAAATCAAATGGAAAGGAGGTTGTAAGAGTTTCGCTTTGAATTAATGGAAGTTTTTTCCTTGTTCATATGATATTCTTTCCATTAGAAATCTATACTTAACAAGCTCTATGAAATCCCTGTTTGGAAAGTGGAAAAGTGAAACACGTGAAAAGAAAATGTATTATTCTTTCCTGTATATAATATATGTTTTTGGAAAGAATAAAATAAGGATGTTACAAAGTTGTCTTTTGGAATCAATAAATGATGTATCACCTTCCTCAAATTACACAATGGCATTGAATTTGATCTTTTAAATGTAATTGAAATCTCTGTTTGAAAGAAAGAAATGTGTATAAAGGAAATGTAATACTCTGTCCTTTGAAATATGTAAAAATTGGAAATCAGAGATGTATTATAGTTTTTGAATAAGTTGAATTGAATCAACTAAATGTATTAGATTTGAATTGGAACACATTATAATACTTGGAAGAAGAAAATGGCAATTAAACCCTTTTAAATTTGATCTTTGCTATGTAGTTTCAAAATGGCAATTACTTTACCAAAAATGCACAGTTCAAACTTGCAACAATGAAATAACAGATTAAATGATTAAATTGAATTATTTTTCCCTAAACGAATCCCATTTGACTAAAATACTTAAAGGAAACCTTACAAACCTGGCCCAATCGAGTTCAAAGTTTCACAGTCATTTTTTCTGTCAAGGAATGTAAATGCTCAAATTGCAAATCAATCAGACAAATTGAAGCTTGAAATCCTTCTTAAATCCATCTAAGAACAATTCTCCATGTCTGTTTGACATGTTGAGAGAGGGACAAGAACAAATTTAACAAGTAAAATTTACCTATTTGTATTGTAAAATCCTGCAGAAATTTTTCACGAAATTGACCCCTTAAACTTTATCAAAATCAAAAATTAATGATCTCTATGTAAAGAGGACGTCGAGAGATTTCTAGAAAGTCCTTTTTTTCCCAAAACCAAGCTCTCTATCAAAAGTTTTGGCCTTCTGAAGTTTTTTTTCACTTGGCGTCAAAAAAAAAAAATTGGGAAAAATTTCCTTGGTGGGCCCGAATTTTTTTCCCTTGGAGCTTTGGAAAAATTTTGGGAAAATTTTCCAATTTTTCCCCGCCGAGCCGCATCCAATCATAGGTTGCCACGTGGCACCATGAGGTGTCAATGGAGGGGTGGATCTCTTTTAAACTTAGTGCTCTCGAAAAATTTTGGGAAAATTTTCCAAATTTTCTCCTTCGGCCCGCAGCCAATCAAAGGCTGCCATGTGGCACAACGAGGCATCGGCGAAGGAGCGGGCCCTTTTTCCCTTTGAGCTTCAGAAACATTTTGGGAAAATTTTCCAAATTTTCCCCGCCGACCCGCAGCCAATCAGAGGCTGCCACATGGCATCCCGAGGTGTCGGCAGAGGCGTGGCTGAATTTATCCCTTTTTGCCTTCGAGGCGCGAAACCTTATTTCTTCCTACCGCTTCGTTTTAACCGCGTTGGCTTAGAAGGCGCCACGTGTCCCTGGCGAAGGTGCCACACGTCCCTGGGGTGTGGGTGCAAAGTTGGTTTTTTGCCCCAAGCGGGAAAATTTCCAAAAGTCTCCCGGTGGCCCGCTGACCCGCCCATGGGGCAAATTTTCACCCCTGGGCCTGCAGGCCCGCTCTTGGGGAAAATTTTCACCCCAAGGCCCGCCGGCCCATAACTTGAGAAATATGAGGAGTTATGAGGACTTCTTTATATCAATGGAAAGGTGAGGAAATTTCCTATCTAATGGGAATAATTTAGGAAATTTTTGAATGTGTTAATTTTGAGAAAAATCAAGTTGAACCTTTAAGCCTGTTAGAGAGTGGGTATGGTGAGGAATTACCCTCTGAACCTTATTGAACCTTCTAACCCTAAAATTTGGATTTTATGACCTCTAATAATTGTTAATAAAGGAAAATTATGTTCTAGTGAATTATAATTTTTCTAGAACTTGTTAGTGACAGTTGTTGCCTTGTAACCTGGTTGTAGACTCTTTTAAACAAAAAAAATTATTCCATAATTTTCCTAACTAATCCTAGGTTGTTCTTGGGTCTCAAGTGGGTTGTTTTTGTAAATGACACCAACCAAAACCGTAAAAGTATGATTATGGCCCCTTTCTGCAATTGTTTTCCAGAGAAATTCATATGAATTCGATCCTCTACTTTTGAACTTTAAAAACCTTGATTTCCTTTATTTTTGATCTTGTTACACTAAGAGGCATTATTTAATGGCAATAAGGGGTGGGATGTAATGATGTGTCTGGTCACTTCTATTTTTAATCTTAAATTTGAAGTCCATTTGACTATCATGTTGTAATTTCAATTTTAAATTTAATGTTTATTTTATTATCATTTAGAAGTTTTCCTTTCTTGTTTGAAGGAGTTAATTATAAATCGTAATAAGAATGAAGATTGGAACTCATTTATTTTTTATGAAAATATTTTTTGAACCCTATGTTGCAGTGGAGCTAGGTTGATACCATTTATCATCTAAAAAATTAGATTATGTATTTAATGTGAGATTTTTACTCGTCATTTTTAGACATTAACCAAATGACCTCAATGAGTATTTATCACTTTAGTACGGGACTATGAAATTTTCCTTAAGTATTTTTAGTAAAAGAGTCACATTAATGCAACTAGTCCCTATCATAACTTGAAGAAACAATTAACTTAAGAACAATGAAATAGATATGTTTGAGTTTGGAAAATAAAATTGCACAACGAATACAATATAGAGCTTTCTATGTTGAAACTATTTGCAACCTTAAAGATGGTGCTACATGAAAAGGGGTGACATATAACATAGATTTATGTTATTAGAAGAAATATCATCAAGAAAAATAATAATTGAATAAAAAATTTGAGAGTAAGGTTAAAATAATATTATTACATTATCTAGTAACATCACAACTAGTAATATAGGTTGAGGTGTCCTTTTGTGTTTTTCTAAAATATAAATGGATGTTTTATTAAAGTGTTTAATAACTTAAGGCATCATAATTATTAGTATGGGTTGAGTTGTGTCATTTTACTTTATATTTTTTCGCAATTAATGAATCTGGAAGGACTGTTCCGCAATAAGGGCTAATGGAATACTTTACTTTTTAACCAATAGGAGAGAAGATAAATGCAGTTTGAGTATTTTTTGTATATAAAAAAAAGTAAGTCTAAACTTCAAAACATAAGAAATTCAACATACAAAAAAGATATGGAGTTTAGATTGATTGAAAATATAAAGTAATAACAAGAGACAAAAAATGATATTGAGTTTAGATTGATTGAAAATATAAAGTAATAATAAGAGTCTAAATGTGACTAGTCCCTCCCATAGCTTCAAGAAAAAAACATTAGTGAAATGATTATATTTGAGTCTTAAAAAAATTAGAATACAAATACAATTTAAAACATTCTAGGATAAAATAATAAATTATAGTTTTAGCTTCATATATAATACATTACATGAAAACTTACAACATATAATGTATGTTATTAAATGTGGTCTCATGTAAAATAAGTTAATTGATTCATTTATTTACAATAACATTTATTTTTTAAAATATAAATTGATATATTATGTATATTAACTTGTATATAAGTTGAAGGGTCTTTTAGTTGCATTAAATAATAGGTTATCCCTCTTAAACAAATTTGGTCAAATTAGAACAATACAAAGAAGCTTAGCATGACCCCAATGTAAGGATGACAGACATAAATAAAAATAATAAACTATTCTTTTTGTAGAACTGAATTTACCTACTGGGAAAGAACTTGTGATCTTGAAAGAGAGGTCACAAGTTCAAATTTTGTACAGTGTAAAGTATGTATGTCTCATTTTTGAAACAAAGTTTAGGTGCCTCCCACATACTAAAAATATAAACCAATTCTTAAACTCAGAAAAAAAAACCCTTCTCATACAAATACCTTTAAAACCACCCACTTAAGAATAATTTATTTAATTAATTAATATAACATATAACTTTGAAATTAATATCAAACATGTTAATGTTACATATGACCTTGAAATTGATATCTAACATATTACAAAGTCCATCATCCTTAACCTACAATGGCCACAAAATTATTATTCTGCTGATGACTTGCACTCCACTGTGGACCCCAATTTCTGGAGGAAACTAAGATGTCGACACGTTGCATTAATCCAAAAGCTAAGTAGGCTACGCAGAGCGCGTGGCACGAAATTGAGGCTCTTATCACATGAGAAGCTACGCCGTCGATGAAAAACTTCAAAAATGCGATCCCAACCGTCGGTTGGAGAAGAACCAGAATCTTCCAGCCCGTGCTGTTCTAGACTCTTCCCATGCAAATTTCACACGAGAAGAGCATAATTCCACCGAATTTCACCTCGGACACTTCTATTTAATCCCCATCACTCCACAAATTTGTTCAATTTGGGCGATTTCGAGTTCCGTAGATCTTCCCTGTTCGAAAAAACCGTGTTTTTGTTCTCTGGTTTTAAGTTAACCATGGCTCTCGAGCTTCCGGCCAGTGTGATCGGCTGCAAGGGTGGGAGTCTTAACCAGAAGCGGGCGTACGTGACATTTCTGGCAGGAGACGGTGATTACGTGAAGGGCGTTGTGGGAGTGGTGAAGGGTCTGCGCAAGGTCAAAACCGCGTATCCTCTCATTGTGGCGGTTTTACCAGACGTTCCCGAACAGCACAGAAGGCTTCTCGCCGCTCAGGGCTGTATTGTTCGCGAGATCGAACCCATATACCCTCCGGAAAACCATGTCCAATTCGCCATGGCCTATTATGTTATCAATTATTCCAAGCTCCGTATATGGGAGGTAAAAATTGCACTTTTATTTCTCAGCAAGAGTTTATTTATTTTTTTGGATGAATCTAGGGTTAGGGTTTACAGATTATGCAAATATGGCTCAAAATCTTTGGATCTGTGTTGTGTTCAGTTTGAGGAATTCAGCAAGATGATGTATTTGGATGCGGATATTCAAGTTTATGACAACATTGACCACCTTTTCGATCTCCCGGACGGCCATTTCTATGCCGTTATGGATTGCTTCTGCGAGAAGACGTGGAGTCATACACCACAGTACAAGATTGGGTACTGCCAGCAGTGCCCTGAGAAGGTCCAGTGGCCCTCCGAATTGGGGCAGCCCCCTGCTCTGTATTTCAATGCCGGCATGTTCGTGTTCGAGCCCGGTAAAGAGACCTACGACGCCCTCCTGCAGACACTGCAGGTCACCCCTCCCACGCCTTTCGCAGAGCAGGACTTCTTGAACATGTTTTTTCAGAAGATTTACAGGCCCATTCCCCTGGTCTACAATTTGGTGTTGGCCATGCTGTGGCGGCACCCAGAAAATGTGGAGCTGGAGAAAGTAAAAGTCGTCCACTACTGCGCAGCCGTAAGCATTTCAATCCCTGTCTGGTTATATTCCTGAATGACAAGAACTGGGTCTGTGTTTTTTCTGACTTTGGATTATGGAGGTGCAGGGTTCGAAGCCGTGGAGGTACACGGGGAAGGAGGAAAACATGGAGAGGGAGGACATACAGATGTTGGTGAAAAGGTGGTGGGATATCTACAACGATCCGTCTCTGGACCTTGAAATGGAAGAAGGTAATTCGAGACGGGCAGACACTGTCTGGTTTACAACAAGTGACAGAGAATTCTCTGTTGGCTGCCATGCCGAGGAGGCTTCCTTCTTTGAGATCTCTTCCGCCTGCTGCCTAGTTTGGCGTTCGCACAGTGTACATGAAATGCAACAAACTATTTGTATTTATTTTGTACGTGTCATAATATATGATGAACGAAATGTCTGAATTATCTATGTTTTTGTCTCCTCTTTATAGTTCTTATCAAAGCTTTTTAACGTGCCACTTTTCCTAACATATCTCGAATGTGAACGCGCAGCACAGATTATAATTTTCAATACCTGTAACCCAATCATGCATTTGGTATTTGCATTTATATTTTAATGAAATTCAAAGCAACAACTTTGTTTATAACGTTTTAAAATTTTTCATACGCGAAAGAGTATCATTTATTAATTAATTATCAAACAATTATGTTCAACAATATTTGTATTTTTACATATTTGTTTTAGTAGTTGTGTTATCAAACATTTGTGTTCAACAATACTTCTATTTTGTGCAAATTTGTTTTAGTTGTTGTGATAGGGATTAATTCGAGGAATTTAATATTTTCGAAAAAAATGAAAAATGTATTTGACCGGTCTTATGAATCGTACTGGCCTCAATTCTGAATCTTGTTGGAGGGATAACAACTGATTTCACTAATTCTCAACGGATCAGCCAACACCTCATAACTAACGTCGATTTTTTTTTTTTTAAAACGTTGATTTTAATTTTAATTTTAACATTTGAAATTTTTATAATTATAATTTAAGTGTGCTTGATAATGTAAAAATGTGATTACTCAAATTTTAAGGAATATTAAGTATTAAAAAAAATATTTTTTAATAAAATGTTGGCATATATTTTTTATTTTAATATAAAGCTATTTTTTAATATTCTAAGTTTAAGTAGGATGTTATAAAATTTATACAATGATAATATTCACGGAAGAAATAAATAATAATTTGTGAAGGCAAGCAAGTGAGATGTTTTCTCTGGGTTCGGAGGGCCTCTCCTAATGGGCGGGTTTAGGAGAGGTATATTAGGCTATTATTTATACGGTAGAGTTGTGAAGGCTGTCAGACACATTGAATAGTTCTAACTACGTTGAATAGTTCAATATGATCATCAAGAGAGTGATTTCTGATTTCTTTTTTCTTTCTTTTCTTGCATTACCAAAGATTTTAAAGTAAATACTTTAAAGAGAAGATTTCTTTTTCTTCTTCTCTTTTTTCTTTTTTATTTATTTATATTGAATTGCCCCATATATATTCGAAAGAAATGGATAACAAAAATAATTATATACTTAAATAAATATTTATAAAATGTTAGTGTTTTAAAATTGAAAAAACACATCAAGAAAGTAGCATCTACAATGAATTTTTTGTACAAAGGAAAACAAGTTTAGGTGGTGTATTCTTACACTTACTTGGGTGTGGTTTTCTCTGGTCCACCTTTTAGCTTTGTTCCGGCAATAGAAGCAAGCCTGAGCAAAGGGTATGCAGCATTGACGGTCTTGGAAAGACTCCAATTTCGAGATATTTAGAGGAAGATTGGGCTTTTTCATACATTGGTTACACCAGCACTTTTATACGGATGTGATGTTTGGGGCCCATATTTGAGACAATGATTTCAATCGTATGGAAAGAGTTTTCATTTCCATGTTATCAAAGAATATCCAAGCCAAAAGAACAGTTTCTCACTCAATTATTCTTGCTGAGTTTGGGGTATGTCCTCTTTTTATCTCTTTGATTTTCAATGTTTTCACTATGTTGCATAGGCTTTGATGCATGGCAGATTCATTTTCTAGTCAAAACAGGTATCCATATTTGGCACTTCAATCTTCTGTACAACTTGCCAAAAAGGGTTGCAAATCTTGTTGGTATGCAAGGATTACTAATCTCCTTCAAAAGCTGAATATTGATATTGATAGACTCCCTCCTCTTGGGTTTTCTATTAATGCTCCTCAACTTACTAAACATGAAGTTAACAAGGGTATATGAGAGGATCTCACTAAGTCTTATTTGAAAGTTACATGGTTTTCTCCAAAAGAGCCTTTAAAACCAAAGCTTCTTCACTATTTTCAATTGTATTCGTGCTTCCATGAAGATCAAAACAAAATTCCAGAAAACATGAAGATGTTTTTTCCTTCATGCCTAAGGATCCCTTTAGCTCAATTTCGCATTTGCTCTCACCCTCTTCGGATGGAATCTGATTATAGCCTTCCATAGCATGAGCAAATTCGTCAATTGTGTTTTCTAGAACCTGAAAGCAAAGAGCATTTTATATTCAAGTGTCCCATCTATTATGAAATCCGTGGGAGATATCATTGTCTTTTCAGAGATTCCAATGGGTCTTTAAGGAGTCTCATTCGATATGAAGATAAAAAATGCTTAGCTTTATTTATTCGTGAAATACTTCAAATTCGGGAAAGAACACTCAAATTGCAGTCATCAAATACAAATGAGTACAAAAATATTAGTTCTTACTTCCACATTACTGATTTCAAGAATATTAAGAGATCTCATATGCAGACAACCTGGTCCATATGTGTTAGACAACACACTTTCTATTGGTTTCACGATTTGCAACCTTCTAGCAGTTGGTTTTTTGTTTCCTTTTTTCTGTTTCTGGAGATGTTTTAGCACTCCCTTTATGTTTTGGTTCTTGGTTTGTATTATTTCTGTCCCATAGGCCATATTTCTTGGCCTTCTATGGACATTAATATCTAAATAAATAAACATCAATAATCAATAATTGACAAAACATTTATACATACATGAAAATCGTGTAAATTTAAAAACCAATAAATATAGAGGATCATGTTAAGTAGCTATGATTACTACTTAATAAAAAAAGACGTACTTACAGAAATAAGTTTGTGTACCTAAGAATCTTCTAGATATATAGAAGATTAACGACTCTAATATTTGAACCAATACATGTTAGTGATGTTACTTTCCATGATTATGTCTTGTCACAAACAGACATGATTAATACATTGACGGCTTTGATTGATTCTAACCACATCAACGGGTGATATGAAATCACCAGTGCATTCACATTGAAAATTATTGAAATGAGTCTGCAGCGGTAATCAAAATATATTTGACAACTTTAGATATAATCTACGTCTGTTACGAGTTTGAAAATTAAGATGCCATCCATGGTTACCAAATACGGTGAAACTCGTCTGATTTTATGTAGTTTTGCAATTTTTTTTTGGGTCCACCGTGTAAACATCCTAGATATTCTGAGCTTTACTAAATTATAATATAAAGTAAATATCAAAATTAAATAGATTTTTTTTTTAAATTATTAGTATAATATATGATTAATTACGCCAAAGGCGTTACAAGTGAGAATGAGTGAGTGGTTTCATAGAATGGCAGTGGAAGAACTAATCATAATCTCAGTCGTATCAACGCTATCTCAATGATCGCCACCGTCCATGTTTGCATATTTTTTTCACAGAATGGTAGTGGAAGAACTAATCATAATCTCAGTCGTATCAACATTCTTTGAGTGATCGCCACCATCCACGTTTGCATATATTTTTTCACAGAATGGTAGTGGAAGAACTAATCATAATCTTGGTCGTATCAACGTTCTCTGAGTGATCACCACCGTCCACCTTTGCATAGTTTTTTGGGTCGTTTGCTTGACAGTGCGGTACGTAGAACAAGCGACTTCTGGAGGAAATAGTTGACACTGGGCATGTGTGCGGTTGCAGGATTATTAAGCAAAGCTCATTGAATTCCCACTAGGATTCAGACTCTGAAGTGAGCACTCTTGTTGAAATAGATAGCGCATAATTGACAGTGACACTTCATAATCTTGCCAAATCTGGTATTCTCATCTTCTGGTGTGCTTCACTTGTAGTCCAGTTTGTGCACAATTAGGACATTATTCCTCAACCAGAAGTTCTACCTGAATCGTCAAGCACTCTTCGTGAATCGCCAAAAAATCTTCCTGAATTGTCAAAAGGTTGGCCAAAATCTCCAGAAGTTGTGTCAAATCCAAATAATGTTGTCCGCCAGCGAAAAATTTCCGTGCCTCGACTTATCACGCAGGTAAATTTTTAATTGGAACAACTTCTCAGCAAGCCAACCTTTGCACCCGAGGAAAACACATCTATCCCCAGACTTGTGTCTGAACCGAAAGATTCAATTGTTCGTGAGTTAAAACTAGTGTAGTAAGATCCAGTGCCACAAGTTGTTTCAGAAAAAAGGGATTCCATGCCAAAAGTTGTGTCTGCACCAAGGATTTCAACACCAAAATGCGTTCCTGAGCCAAATGTTGCCCCACAATCACACCAACAAGTTTGTGTCTCAAAAAAGTTGTCTGACCCAAAAGTGGTTTATGGGTTAAAAGGTGTGTCCGATTCAAACCCTCCCCAAAACTGCTTGGAGTGAATTGATCTCCATATGGGCTGCAAATTTTTTGAGAAGTCATTATGTGTGTTGTTCTCTTTCAATGGATTTTTTTTGCAGAGTTTCATTTTGAGTTTGGTCATAAGAGAATTAGTATCTTTCTGAGGGATAGTTCGATTGAATACAAGATGGATATCGGGTATCTAGATATTTTTTACAACCATAGATGACAAATAGTAGGAAAGGCCACTCAGTTCCTCCTCATTTGGGTGAGTTCCCTTCCCCCCTTTTTAGGAAATTAATTTTCCATGCCTAGGACAACCAAAACTATAGAACTTTAGACTTTGAAATTAGCAAATCTGTAGTGTGGGCAATTGATTATATTTTATTACAGAATTAATAATTTAAATATAATTGAGAGACGATGGTGATCCATATGAAAGTAGGGAATCATCGCACCACCATTATTTCATTGATGCCAAAATGTTAACATAGTCCTCTTCATAGATTTTTTTACCGTATTGATGCTCGTGACATAAAACTCGAATTTATTTTGGTGAATGTGTCTTTAATGTATCAATGGCTCTAACTTACTCCATAACTGTGACTTATTTCATCTATGAATTTGTGGACAAAACTAACTTGTATTAATGTTGAAATATATACTCAAAGAAGTGCTCTTTAATTCACTTTATGTAGTTATGTTGAATTATATATATGATTTAAAAATAATTATTTAATTCTTGAAATAATATTTTTTTAAATATAACTTTCATTTATAGTTACATTGATATATTTATACATTTTCAATATTTTTTTTTTATTAGTGGCAAATAGTTTTTATGAAAGGGACTATACCCTTGTATAGTAAAGGCTCAGAAGCCGGATGTGCCCAAGCGAGCAAAAGAACAAAAGATCAAAATCAACAATGATGCAAGCAGGAATATATCCTACCAAAACCAGCACAAAAACCAGCAAAACACAGCGAGTAAACAACAACAAAGTAAAAGAACAACGCCGATGAGAAATGAAGCATCCAACCTAAGTGCATCGGTGCGCACCCCCCCCACGGAAACCACGATATGATTTTCTACTAACCATGCTCCATTCTGCATTGTTTTCATCTTCCACATCCAGAACCACTTCTAAATTTCCTTTTAATTTAGGTGAATCAAAATTTGGATCCCTCAACTCCAAAGTCAACAAAGCAATCTTTTCACCTGAATTGTCCTTCGTTCTTTCTCCACGTTTCATATTAGCATTTAAAAGTCTTTGTTTCGGATCTTTATTAGAGATACTCTGTCGGTTCATTTCCAGCATTTCAGATGCCAAATATGCCATGCTTTCTTCATCCTCTGACCTAGTTTCCCATTCAGAGGATTCACTATCTTCTTTGTTTGACGCGTGAGCAGTTTTTTTTTTTTGGTTTTCTCGCTCCTCCGCCATTTCAGACTGTCCTATGTGGGAAGAGTGTTCACCACGCAGCACTTCAGCCAGATTCGGTTTGGATGGGCCAGTCACATTGTTGCAGTCACCTTTGCAAGGGATCTCTTCGTTGATGATCCGCCCCTCCTCGCAGTTGTTTTTCCTGCCTATTCCATCCACTGCCCCCATTTTACATGTGCACAGTTTGGCTTGGAAGTTGACCTTCCAGCATTTGGGACAGACCAAACCGTGATCATATGGAATTATGCTCTGCACAAAACGACTAGTGGGGGAAGATAGTATGATGTTATTTGGGAGAACAGCCCCCACCTCCATGCTGACACATATCTTTGCTCTTACAAGTCTGCTTCTGGCTTTTGTTGCAGGTTCCAAGGAGATTAACTCTCCCATTGATGCGGCTATGCCAAGAAAAACTTCGTCTTCCCAAAATTCCACTAGAAGAGCCAGCAGATATATCCAAATGGGCAACTCTTTGATTTAAAGAGAAACCCCTGGCTTCCATCGCTTCAGATGCAGGGTAGCTCTTCCAAACATCCAGGGGGCTACGTTGAGGACCTTGACCATCTCTTCTTCCTTTGAAAAATTGAAAAGAAGGGTGCTATTGGGGAGAGCGATGATATCAACCCAACAACACCATTTCTGCCCGCACCATTTACGAACTACTTCAATATTTGGTCAGTATCCTGCAAAAGCTTCAATGAGTGCAAAAGGAAACTTGGACTTGGCCTTCTCAATCACAGATGCTGGGACAACAATGCAATGAGCTTTCTATTCTTCATCCCAGATGGGGGAAAGAGCAGTAGTCACACCTATGGATTGAGGGAACAACCTGGACACCCAAGAGCAAGATTCCATGTCCAATCCTAATCCTCCCTACATACATTTTCAATATTTTAATCACTTTATCGTATATAATATAAAAAATAATATATTGAATAAAATTTTATGAAAAATATTTCTATTACATTTTATCATGCATTGTCATCAAATTTATTAATTAATTTCAACCATTCACACCTTATCGGCTATCCATCTCCATGGAAACATTCACAGCGATGTGTTTTCGAATTTAATTTATTAAAATGAATATTTCAAATTGTAATGTATATATTGTTTATTGTGATTTACATTTTCCCCTCTTTATGAGATCCTTCAAATATTAAAATAAGGTAGATTGTTATTTGTATCAAAAAATTATTATTAATTATAAATAAAAAATTTAAAATTGAATCTATAAAATGTTATAGTCAATTCTTTATATATTGTTGTTTGTATGATTTTTCTTTCCATAAAGTTCATCTACAAAGTTTCCTTACTTTTAATTATATAAGGGAGATGGAGGACTGGGTTTTGACACATCGTACCGTCATAAAATCGTCGCATATTTTCTAGAAAATCAAACTTGGTAGCAATCGACAATCCGGAAAAAGGTTTTTTAACATGTCATGAAAGGGTGACTTAAAACAGTCAAGTGTCGTCTTAAAATTATATATATGTATGTATACATATATATACATACATACATACACATATATATATATATATATAGATATATATATATATATGTATGTATATGTATCTATATATGTATGTATACATATATATATATATATGTATACATACATATATATATATATATACACACACATACATATACTACATACAGATGTATGTATGTATGTATGTATGTATGTATATATAGAGATGATTATATACACACCCATACATAGATAACATACAGATAGATACACACCTACATGACATAGATGACACACAGACAAACATATAGATATATGATATATATATATAGAGAGATAGAGAGACAGACCTACAGACTACATACATACGACATACATACATAATACCCACATACAACATGAATATAATACAGACAATACATATATGTAGTATGTATGTAGTATGTTACACCACACACACACACAACACACACACACACACAACACACACACACACCACAACACACACATATATACATACTACAAGATGTATGTATGTATGATACATACATACATACATACAATATGTATGTATATGTATATGTGTCCTGGAATGATATGTAGATGGATATATATATATAGGTATTATATATAATATATACTATATATAATATATATATAGATATATATATATAATATATTATTTATATATGTCTTGTATAGTTATATGTATGTATATGTATATGTATATGTATATGTATTATGTAGGTATGTATGTATGTGTAGTATATATAATTATATATATATATATATATATGATGGTAATGCCCTGCATGTCACCCTTAACAGATGAAGTGTGGATCCCTCCTCGGCACCTGGTTGTCGATGCAAGAGCTTATTCCAGTTTCTCATATGTTCATGGAGGTTCAGATCCAAGTCGTACTATCTTACTAAAGGTCTAAGCACCTCCATGGACACCAACTTCCACCCTAGTCATTTATTTCTCTTCTTTGCATTTGTTGGATAATAATAATAAGGAGATTAATAAACAAATTTAAACAAGATATATAGATTAATAAAATATTATTTAACTCAACCGAATCAAATAAATAAATGGAAACAATTTACTAAAAAATAAATTTATTAGCAAGTAAAACAAATAAGAAAAAAAATATTATAAATAAAATAAAATAATATTAAAATACATAAATTTACATTATGACAAATGTTGTGGTGGGAATGGAGGCCTGTCAGGGGAGTATAGGAGTTTTAATTCCTTTGAGAGGCAGTTGACGAGCAAAAGGATATCTTCCTTCCCTGCCACGCAAATTATGGTTGATCTTTTTTTTATTTAGTACAAGACTGAGTTAGCCTGAATTTTCTCCCTTAGGCATTAACTATGTTTTCTAGCATGTGGGATGGGTTAGCTGGTGGAGAATGTGAAGTGACTCATCCCCAACATCCCTTTCAGACTGTCTTTTTCTTTTCTCAATAATACAAACAATATATTGGAGATCGATAAGCCTTAACCACGATGTGACCCAAGTTAATGTGGTGATTTTGGTAGCAATTGGATAGATGCAACGATGACAGAAGTCAAAGATATACATGTAGCCGCCTTAATACCTCCTCTATATATCTTTCTCGAATTTATTGTTTCAGATTTGTATCTATGGAAGATAGATTGATTGTTGCTGAGAAAGAACTTCCTCCTACATGTTTGTTTGGTATTGTATGCAGTACAAGAGGAAGGAGTGGCCATTTTTTATGGAGGAATGTCTAGCTGGGCATTGTGTTTCTTCTTATGGGCATCATGCCTCATGGCACTATAATGTGTGCATGGATCTAGACGTCTCCATGCTAGTTGCCTGTTGTTTTGAATAGTTGTGGAATATGCTAAGACATTAATTATGTCCTTTTCTGCTATTCCACTCTTGTCTCTCCAAGATTTATCTCTTTCACCTTTCCTCTGCGTGGAACCTTACCTTTTTCTTCCTCTGCCGACATTTGAAAAGGGTGGGTTTTGCTTGGCCATTATCAAATCTTCACATGTCTAGAGAGTTTATGAGCGGGTATTTAGCTACAAATGGTTGGAAGTTATGATGCAAATTTGTCAGCTCATCATGCAGAAAATGGGTTTTTTGATATGGCCTTGGACAACCGTCAAAGTATAAAAGATAGAGGAATTTTTTTCAGATGATGTAGTTGCAAATAATCCAGTAGATGTTTTTGGAAAGTGTGGAAGCATTGACAAGCATTTGAACTATCTGACATCATGTCTTAAGAAAACTATGACAACTTGGAGGAGTTTTGTGACACCTAACCACACTTGATAATTTCTAACCCATTATAACATTCTGCTATATTTTTTCAATCCCATGGAAAAAAATCTTCTCAATAATTGAAATCACATTCTGAGTTGAGCTTTGTGGTTGTAATATTGTTGTTTTTATATTTCTGCTAGTTATCCTTCTATTCATCTCTATATATATTTGGTTCTAGGTTGTTTATATAAAAAACACTCTGCTTCGTGTATATATAACTATTATACTTTAAAAGCATGTAATAGTTGATTAAAAATGACTCCGTTCTAGAATACATGACTATTATACTTTAAAAACTTGGCTTAAGTCGGTTGGAAACGAATTTGTTTACTAGATATGAATCTTTGAATGAGTTTTTTGAAATTGATAATGTGTTCACCCTTGTTACTGGTCATATGCCTAAGATTGTGTATAACCCTTTTTAGGTAATATGTGATAGTTTTGGTTTAGGATCGAAACCCACAAGGAATAATGATTGGGATCACTGTTTGCTTGAGAAATTAGGCATTAAGAAATGGAATATTGTGTCGAATTTTGATAGTCTCTATTCAAGTCTTTGTTTCAATCTTATTGACCACTCCTTTTATGAATTTGGATTCAATATTTTTTAAATACCTAAAAATTGGTCTTAACCCATTCTGGTTGTTAAGGGTTGGACTATTTTGAGTCTTTCAATGAAGATAAGACTAATGGTTTACTGGTATGTGTTATCTAGTCCTTTTTTTAATGGTTCAGTTAGTTGTTTCTTGTCTAAATCTATCCTTTCTGGGCTAGCATATTTCTGATGTAAGTTGATAATGCTTAGATTCTGCTCTTCATTATTATTTCTTCTCTGAGTATGTATTTTGTTATTTAGGACTTTATTTGATCTTGGGATTTTGAAGTGTTGCCTTTGGATGGAATTTTGTGTCTTGTAACATTTATTTGGTTGAGACAGGTATTGAATTCATACTTGATAATTGTTGTTAAGACTGTAAGCTTTTATTTTCTAGGATTTATATTAGAGTTGTGGTTTGAGCCTTCCTTTTACGAACTTTGAATCATTATCATTTTGATATTTCTCCCCCATTGTTTTCATGTTATCATCTTGTAGTTGGGTTCATATAATTTATTTGGAATGCCTTTGAATTGGCTCCTTAGATCTAAAATTTACGAAGGGGATTCTTAATCCCGGTGAGTTCAAAGTCATGATCTTGTATCATGGGAAAAATGAGTTTGACCTGATTTTCTATGACTACATTCGCTTATCCGATTATCTATTTGAATAAATTCTAGTAGATGTTTGTTGGCTTCAACTGTAAAAAATATTCCTTCTGGTTATTGATTTGGTTTGGATTTCTAAGTTTGACTTGATCAGTAAATAATTGATTGATTGTATGCAGCCCACTGTTTGATTGTTATGTCAAATCCATCTTGTTTGATAGTTGTATCATTTATAAATATTGTGACGGGAGCCTTGTTGATAGATAATAAAAGAATTAAAACATAAATATTTATCAAGTTTCATTTGATTGATTGAATGGATATTTGGTTATTTATTAAACTTGTATAATTCCTCGTTGCAATTTAAAAAAATTAAAAAAAGGAGACAATATTTTTAGGATAACAAATGAACTATGTGACTGTTATGTTAAAGACTTACTCTGCTTGTAACTAGCATACCCTTGAATTTTGTGGTGTGTTGAAGCAATTTGATTAGGTAATTATACATTAAATGAAAGAAAATGGTGTTAGAATCCATTCATATAGCCTACATGATTATATAATTGGAATCCTAACACATGTATATTTATGAATCTTTAGATTCAAATGGAACTTACCGTCTACTGAACTACTATTGATTTAATTCATTGTGTAAGGCCCGCTAAATTCTATCCGCATGAAACCCAAGAACAACCTAGAGCAAGTTATAAAAATTATTGAATAATTTTTTTGAAAGATGTGCCCGCAAAAGCATCAAATACAGTTGGACCACATTATTATTTCCCAAATTGCTTATATTTAATAAAATAGTTTTCTCCATTAAAGAAATATTAAAACCCACATTATTTTTTAATGCACTTAATTAGGCTAAACATGGTTTAGGTTCCCCCTAAATATTATTTTGATAGACAATTTAATTCCACTATAGTTGAAAATCACACATTTTAATCTCATGGGTAAAAGGACTTATATAAAAAAAATACTGAAGTTATATTAATCCACAAGGTGACTAGGTTTAAAACAATTAATAAGGTCTCTAACAAATATTTTAAAGTGACCCCTTAACCAAATAAAGTGACCCCCTTAACAATTCAACCTGTGCATTTTAAATTCCTCTCACCCACCCCTCACTTACTTTTTGTAGTGATGAATCTCATCCCTTGGATGGATTCATTTAGGGCCCTTAGATGAGGGAGAAACCAACTAACCCTAAAGTTTTGCTTAAGAAATCTTCTCTTCTCTTTTCTTTTGACTTATTATTTCCCTTTTGTTTTGCAGGTTGTAGGAGGAGGATGGAGGAAGCCATTAGAGGTCATTCCAAGCTTTTGGAAGGGAGCACTTCCACACTTATTTTCTTGTTTTAATCACACCCTCTCCTAGGGATTTAAATGTATTTAAATATTTTATTTAGCTCATTATTTTATATTTGCCCAAATGGGCTTCATGGGTTTTTGCCCATTTTAGTTATAGTAGTTAAATGGTATGTGTTTTCATATGTGAAAGAGAACACACACACACACACACACACACACACACACACACACACACACACAAACACACACACACACACACACACACACACACACACACACACACACACACACAAGTTAACAGTGAAGTGACTATGGTTAAATATTTACGTAAACTGTGTAATTAACAAGAGATTCGGCTGAGGTTCCTTTAATTATTTGCAGCTGGGGCAGGTTGTATGCATTAATATACCAAAGTTTGGGGTTGGGTTTTAATTTGAATGGGGGGGATGGTCGCCAACCCCACCCCCAATCCCATACACTATGGGGTTGGGGGTGGAGTCGCCGACCCTCCCCCCTTTTTCGCCACTTAAAAATATAGTTCGACTGTGGGTATAACCCACGGCCCGTCCAAAAAAACTTCTTTATTTTCTTTTCTTATAGTTTTTAATACAAATATATATATATATATATATATATATATATATATATATATATACACATATATATATATATATGCAATAAAACCATTGTTGTTTATATATATTTATATATATATATATATATTAAATAAGATATTAATATTACTTAAATATTAATAATATCTTAACATTATTAATATTTTAATAATAAGATTATCTTAATTTCAACATTAATATCAAAGTAGAACATTCATATTGTCATTAGCATTAACTAATTAAATTCCCTACTCGAAAAATTTCTTTGTAAAAATTGGATAATATTTAGGATAAGAGGTATATGAAAAGTAACAAACATTTTACTTATTATTATTATATCAAGTTACAATGGGTTTATAAGAAAGTTTACAATAACTTAATATTAATTTTTTTCACACATTCCAAGAGGCTAAAGCCTAAGTTGCAAATGGGTAATTTCTTCTCTCCATTAGATTTAGAAATTTAGCTATTTTGTTGACCAAGTAATAACAATTTAAAACTTAAGCTCTTTCCATCTACTTGAATAAAGTTTAACTTTCTTTCAACCACTATAAGAGAATGAAAAAATATAAATTTTTCACAACTTTATAATTTTCATGGAATACAATAGAAGTAACTATTTCTTTCCTTTTTTAAAACTACAAATTTCAACCATTCTCACAACCAATTAAAACAAGGTTTTCAATAAGTTTTAAAATGAGAACTTATACTAACTTTCCAATGAGAGTTACACATTATGTGAGAAAATATTTAACTATGTAATGGGAATAGGATATTTCCCCTTTTAATCTTATTTTTCATTACAACAAACTAGCTTTACAAAAAATTTCTTTCTTTTTCAACATACAATACAATCTTGATCCCTAAAGAACAATACAACCTTGCTGGCGCTACTTGGAGACTGACCCTTTGATTTCACCTCTAAAATGACGTCGCTAAGGCATGTGGAGAATTCCACCAAACCGCCCATACTTAGTCAATTTTAACGATCAAATCTCTCTCTTTTTGGACCTGAGACACGTGGAGGACTGGCGCAAGTTTGAGAACTCCTCCTGAATTTTACTCTTGAAGCTGTGCCGATGAGGAATGTGTCACCTTCTAGTGAATATTCCATACTTAACTAATTTTATCTTATTTTTCTTCATTTTATTAACCTGGGACATTCGGAAAGCATGCACTTATTTGAGGACTGTCCCTTGGGCCCTGCCCCTAGAGGTGTGCTTATTTGACACTTGAAACATGGCCAAACTAAATCCAATCAGAGATACCCACGTACTACCTGTGGATTCTAGGGAAAAAATTAATGAGGAAGATATGCTTGTCATTCCCGACTACGGGAAGAAAAATGAAAAGAAGGGAAGAAACTTCATCGTTACACCTGAATTTTAAATTGTTCTCCATGAATGGGAAAAATATAAACAATGTCAGGCTCGATGCGATCCAATACTCCAGGGCATAGACTCAAAATTTTCAAAACTTGAATTCAAAAGAAAACAATCTTGATCCCTAAAGAACAATACAACCTTCCTTCCAAAATAAATACAATAAATATTTCCTTTCAAATTAGACAATGCAATGACCTTCCACTGGAAGTGGAGATTTTTACAAGAAGGAAAACTATGATAAGATACATTTTTTTTTCTATGTTAGCTCCAACAATCCAATCTTCAACCAAGATCTATCTTCTCTTCACTTTCACAACAAACAAAAATGGGGGAGAGGCAACACTCTCCACCCAACCAAAATTATAATGAGTAAGAAGAAGCAATTCTTCTCATTGGCCCCCGAGCCCCAACCACAAGGCAATAAAGGATGTTTCAACACATGGAAACTAAAAAAATGCTTGAACAATCACTTTCAAACAACCATTCATAGAAGAAAGATAACCACAAAACACTTATTTTTAAACACAAAGAATTCCCAAACAAAGGCTTCTAAAATAACCAAAAAGAGATAGGAAAGATGGGGGTGCCGTTATGCCTCCCAAGGGTTCATATGCCCACCTCTAAAACCCTCCAAAACACCATAAACCCAAAATATCTTATGTATCCCACAACAACAAAACTATATCTCTTATGCCTCCCTCACTCTTATGCCTCCCTCTCTCTTATAGCTCCCACAATACATAAAATAATAAAATAGAACAAGGTGGGGCATCCAAAACCCACTCCCTCCTAAACCCAAAAGAATATCTTATGCCTCCCAACATATTTCATCCCCATATCCAAATCTCAACACAACCTAAGGTCAAATTACTACCCAACACTTCAAGCAAGAACAAAATTCCACACAATCATATAACATGCAAGAAACAAGGAGAAAAATAAAAGAGCAAGATCCTACCTTGCCATGGTAAAGCTCCTCTTTGAAATCTAGTCCCAAAATATTCAAACACAAGTAATTTTCCAAGCACTCTTCAAACTCCCACAAGCAAGCGCCTCCAAAAGAGAGCTCCAAAAATAAGTGAGTAACCCCAAATACCTCACAAAATTTTCAATAAATAGAAAATAGGAGGAAGATGATGTGGCTCCAAGTAGGATGCCACATCATTTCTTCTCCACTCCACATCACCCAAGTCAAACCCATACTCCAAGGCAATTAAATGGGTGGTTGAGAGGTATGACAAACCTCTTACACACACCATTCCAACCCACACCCCTTAAGGACTAAAAATAATACATGTAAGAAAGTGCAATAAAAACTTACAATTTGTCTTCCCAAAACACATAATGGGGTCTATTTTTGACCCCCCAACCCATAGGTAAGGTTGGTATAGTAATTTAAGAGGTGTGGGACAAGTTTAACTTGTCCCACAAGCCTCCAAAATTGGCCCTTAAGGCCAAATCCGAATTTCCAAGATGAGGTAGAGTGTGTCACACTCAAGGTCACATACACTCAACTTAAAACACATAAAACCAAAGAGCCATATAATATAATAAATGAATTATTTTGTCCCATCCATAATTATTTTAGTAACATGATTAATTTACTAATCTAGACACAAATTAATTAATTAATAGAAGGGAAATACATCACTATAAAATCACATACTAAAATTAAATAAAGGAAACAAAATAAAGGAACAACACACAAACCCCTTGGTCACAATTGGAGGTAATCCCCCCATGGGAACCCCCTAACAAAAAACAAGACACACACAACCATAACACAAGTTGCCATGGTGACCATTGTTGAATCCATCTGGTATTCTGATGTGGTTGGTCTCCAATCCCCCGTTGATTGTTGTGATATGTTTACCTGCAAAACATACAATACCTCCTTCGGCCTCGTGGCCACATCAAAACATCCAAGATAAAATATACAATATAAATCAACAATCATCCACATATAAATTAAATTAAATCATCATCTAGACAAGTAACATTACTATTTTCAATTTCTAACAACATCTCAATTCTACATTTCATCAATATCAATAGGATCACAAGATTAGTTCAACTGCTAAGGCCTACTCAATATGACGAAAACATCAAATGTTAGAATATATAACCATGTCGAAAATCCATCATCATCAATATAACATATCTCTAATAATCCACACACATAATACTATAAATCAAAATCCAACCATAGTCCAAGTATCTCAATCATCTAACATCATGCTAAGTCAAAATGATACAATAATGTCCATACGTATAGCCAACAATATCGAAATCAAAATTAATAGGTGTCAAAGGGAAGTGGGCACTACATCCCCCTCCCCTTAGACTTGACTTCCTCTTGGAAGTCACTGGAATAGGTGTGGAAACTGGACTCGTAGCAATGTAGCATCCTCCCATGTAGCAACAAGTCTCATCATACTATCCCACTAGACTCAAACCTGATCAATCTCTCTGCCTCAAAGGCCCAGGGTCCTGTGCACTCTAGAATATGGATGGGCTCCACCATCACCTACCCCTGATCCTGCACCTGCAATGAGGTCCAATATAACACATGAGAAGGATCTGCAATATACCTCCTAAGTACAGAAACATGAAATACATCGTGGATGCGAGACAAGTTGGTGGCAATGCTAGACGATATGCCAAAGGACCGATACGCTCCAAGATCTCAAAGGGACCCAAAAATATAGGAGCAATACTTAGAACCTTTTCCATAATGGATAGGGCTCTTATGTGGCCTGACACGAAGAAACACCTTCATGTGCCCACCTCAAAACTATGATATGTCCTATGTTGATCCGCATACTTCTTCTACCTGTCCTGAGCCTCCTGTAATCTCTTGCTGATCATAACAACCTGCTTGCTCCATGTCTTGTAGTAAAACTGGTCCAAGAGAAACCCTATCCTCTAACCTGTCCTGAACTAAGAGGTGTCCTACACTCTCTACCATACAGTTCCTGAAAAGGAGCCATGCCTATCGAACTTTGAAAACTATTATTGTAGGAAAACTCCACCAAGTACAAATACTCCTCCCATCTCGACTGATGATCCATAACGTACATCCTAAGCATGTCCTCTAAGATCTGATTCACCCACTCAGTCTGTCCATTTGTCTCAGGGTGATAAGTTGTGCTGAAATTGATCTTCATCCCGAGGGCATACTGCATGGTAGTCCAAAAGTGGGAAGTGTACAAAGGATCACGGTCACAAATGATCTTCTGTGGAATCCCATGCAATATGAAAATCTCATCAAGATATACCTGTGCCACTACACTAGTCTATGTAGGTGGTCTTCACCAGAAGAAAAATGAGCCACTTTCATCAATTTATCCACCGTGACCATGATGGCGTCATGGTGGTATCTCGACGTCGGTAACCCAACTAATGAAGTCCATGGAAATGGTGTCCCATTTCCACTCTGGTATAGCATGAGGAAAGAGAAGGCTAGATGGATGTTGATGCTCGGCCTTCACCTTCTGACACTCTAAATAATGTGACACAAACTGAGCCATGTCTCTCTAAGTCCCCTCCAATGGTACAACTATCTCAAGGTGGCGTGCATCTTCTTCACCCCGGGATGGGCTGAATAAGGTGCATGATGAGCCTCTGTCAAAATGTCTTGTCTCAAGCCTCCATCTCTAGGAACATATATCCAACCTCTGTGTCCTGAGAATATCATCTACCTCTAATGAAAATCCATCAAATATCCCCTCAAGGGATATCTCTAAGACTCAATCTCTGCTCTGGATGCAAGGTAGAAGCTGTCATGAGGAAGCTGCTACAAAATCCTACTCCGTAAATCTGTACCCACTGAAGTGGCCATAACCACATGTCTCCATCTACTCAGGGCATCTACAACCATGTTCTCCTTCCCCTTCACATGCTCTATCTCCATGTCATACTCACAAAGAAACTCCATCCAACACCGCTGACGAGCGTTGAGATTGGGTTGCGTGAAGAGGTGGCAGAAGACTCAAGTGATCAGTCCTGAGTGTAAATCTCTGGCCAAGAAGGAAGTGTCTCCACCATACCAAGGCATGCAAAACTGACTGCAAGCTCAAGGTCATGAGTCAGATAATTGAGCTCATAATCCTTGAGTTTGTGAGACTCAAAAGTAACTACTCTACCCTCCTGCATCAACACACCTCCAAGTCCTACCAAAGAAGCATCTGTGAAAATGAAGAACTCACCCTGAGGATCTGGCACTGCAAGAATAGGTGTTGTCATGAGGCATTCCTTTAGTGTCCTGAAGGCCTGCTCACATCTATCTGACCATACAAAATTCTTCCCTTTCTGCTGAAGGGAAGTGATGGGGTGTGCAACCTGAGAGAAGTCATGTACAAATCTCCTGTAATATCCTGCCAAGCCCATGAAGCTGCACACCTCGGTCACACTAGTGGGTGCTTGGCCAATCCATAATAGCTCAAATCTTGGAAGGATCGACTGTGATACCTTCCCCAGAAATGATGTGGCCCAAATACTGCACCTCTGTCTGAAAGAACACACACTTCTCCAGGTTCCCATAAAGATGCTGCTCATGAAGACACTTGAAGAACCTGACGAAGGTGCTCCTCATGCTCCTCACGCGTACATGAGTAAATAAAAATTTCATCAAGGAAAATGAGCACAAAGTGATCCAAAAATTTCCTGAACACCCCATTCATCAAGCTCATGAACATTGTGGGGAATTTGTCAGACCAAAAGGCACTACTATGAACTTGTAGTGGCCATATCTCATACGGAAGGCGGTCTTATGAATATCTACCTCCGTGATCCTCAGTTGATGATATCCTGACTTAAGATCTATCTTGGAAAATATTATGGCCCCCTTAATCTGATCAAATAAATCATCAATGCGTGAAAGGGGGTAATGATTCTTGATCGTTACTTTGTTCAGCTGGCAGGTAATCAATACACAACCACAGAGATCCATCCTTCTTCTTTACAAAAATCACCATGGTGCACCCCAAGGGGATACACTAGGATGGATTAGGCCTTTCTCTAGAATGCCCTCAAGCTGCAACTTGAGCTCACATAGAGCTTAGGGGTAGTCATCTGATAAGGTGCTCGTGAGATAGGCTCTAGAAATGGAACCAAATCTATGTAAAAATCTATCTCACGTGGGGGTGGTAACCCTGGTAGCTCCCCTGAAAAGACATCAGAAAAAATCTCCTCAAGATGTGATGGTCATCAAGAGATGGCCCACTAGACTCATCCTCAGATATGTCACTAACCATAACAACATACATGTGGAAACCTCGTCGCACACACTGCTTAAGCTGCATAGCAGAGATGGTGTAGATGGAAACGGGCCTCCTAACTCCTGCTATCACTGACTCAACTCCTAGATCATTTGTACATGATATAGTCTTATGGTAACAATCCACTCTAGATCTGTGTGTAGAAAACCAGTCAATGCCCAAGATGACTCCATACGAACCCAACAGAAGGATACGAAGATCCGAGGTAGTGGTGAAGGGTCCCAAATCCACTACACACTCCTTAACTAAGGAGTCTACAGAGATTTTGGCTTCAGAAGCCATCTCAACGTCCCAACTAAGACCCTACCTAACTGCCACCACCCTACAATGCTCTACTAAAATATGGTGCAATAAAATAATCAGATGAACTAGAATCAAACATAATGGAGGTAGGAATACCACCAATGACTACTTATAGTCTCTATCACAGTGCTCTGGTGCTCATCTTGGAGGTTCTTGACCCTTGCATAGATCCTATTGTTACACCCAAGTCTCCAACAGTAGGCTTTGAAATATTTACGTCTTACCCTTGTTACTAGGGTTTTGTGGGCACTCTCTCCAATGATGTTCAAAAACACCACAACCATAACAACTTTCCCGGTCCTCTCCAATGAGATGTGGCTCCAGCTAGTAATCTAGAGGTCTTTGTCTGTGGATCTTGATGATCTGGCTATGGATTACTGAGGTCTCTAGCTAGACGAGCTCCTACTTACTGAGCTCTTGGTGCACCCTGTGTCCTAATGGAACCCCTACGAGGAGGCCCCATACTTTGTCACGTCTGATCTTTGAATCTCTGCAGGAGGTCTATAAAGGTGTGACAAGTCTTCTATTTCTACTTCTATTGAGGTGGCTGATGTGGTGGCCTGAAAGAGGACTGTATTGAACCTTGTCTGCCATGAGAAGGAGGAGTCGATCCCCTTGACCTGCTATCTTGCATCTACTGGATGCGGCTTTGCAAACTCTCTCCCTGTCCTGTTGCATCTTTCCCTGAGTCTCCTTTACTATGTAGGCCTTCTCCACATGGCCTCTGCTAAGGTCTGTGAATAATGGATGTGCACACTGCACCTCCCAAATCTAAATACAGGCCCCTGATGAACCTGTGAATCTGTACCTGATCATCCTGCATATAGTTGACATATTGGACTAGGTCTAGAAATCAACTCTCATATTCAGCTACAGTCATAGATGCCTGACGGAGGTCATAGAACTCATATTTCCTCTGTTGAATGAACCTTTGAGATAAGTACCTGCTCTTGAACCGATCCTTAAATATCTCCCAAGTAACTATCTCCAAGTCAATGTGGAGCTTCTACTCCTCGGTCCTCCATCAGACACCTGCTCCATCCCTCAGAAGATGGATCGCAACACGAGCTTTCGTGTTGCTAGTATAAGGGAAGAGCTTGAATCACCCGCTCAAGCTCACCAACTAGGCCTCTACCTGAAACCCACATGTATCTATAAAATAGTGAGATGGTCGTAGCTTCAAAATCTCTTTGATATGGTCTGCAGTTGACGACTGATGACCCCTAAGTCTCTCTGCATGCTCCTCCCTCTACCTAGTTTTTCATGTCTTGTGTTTTCCTGTGTGCCCAAGGGTCCAAGATTTGAACCCATGGATCTGATACCAAGTGTAACGCCCACTAAATTATGCCCACATGAAACCAAAGAACAACCTAGGGCAAGCTAGAAAAATTATGGATTTTTTTGAAAGATGTGCCCGCAAAAGCATCGAATATAGTTGTCACATTATCATTTCCTAGATTGCTTATATTTAATAAAATAATTTTCTCCATTAAAGAAATATTAAAACCCACATTACTTTTTAATGCACTTAATTAGGATAAAAATGGTTTAAGTTCCCCCTAAATATTATTTTGATAAACAATTTAATTCCACTATAGTTGAAAATCACACATTTTAATCTCATGGATAAAAGGGTCTATATAAAAAAATACTAAATTTGTATAAGGTGACTAGCTTTAAAACAATTAACAAGGTCTCTAACAAGTATTTTAAAGTGACCCCCTTAAAAATTCAACCCATGCATTTTAGATTTAAATTTAAATTCCTCTCACCCACTCCCCACCTACTTTTTGTAGGGATGAATCTCATCGCTAGGATGGATTCATTTAGGGCCCTTAGGTGAGGGAGAAACCAGTAACCCTAAAGTTTTCTTAAGAAAGCTTCTTTCTCTTTTCTTTTGACTTATTATTTCCCTTTTTTTTTGCAGGTTGTAGGAGGAGGAGGAAAACATTAGAGGCCATTCCAAGCTTTTGGAAGGGAGCACTTCCACATTTCTTTTCTCCTAGGGTTTTAAATGTATTTAAATATTTTATTTATCTCATTTTTTTTATTTGCCCAATTGAGCTTGTTGTTTTTTGTCCATTTTAGTTGAGTAGTTAAATGGTATGTGTTTTTATATGTGAAAGAGAATATATACATATACATACATACATACGTACACACACCACACACACACACACACACACACACACACACACACACACACCACACACACACACATGCATATGTATATATGTATCTATTTGAAATTTTCTTTATTGAATAAAACTGAATATATATATATATATATATATATATATATATATATATATATATATATATATATATATATATATATATATATGAAAGTTAACCGTTAAGTGGCCACAGTTAAAGATTTACGTAGACTGTGTAGTTAGCAAGAGATTGTGGCTTTTGGCATAATTTATAAGTTGTTCATATTTTTCACACTTAGAACAATTTCATAAATAACAATGTTTCTTTCCATGAAATTGATAAATAGTAGCATATTGTTCTAATGTGTTCGATCTTATCATGCTCAATTTTGGTGACCTGACACATGCTAACTGATGTGTAGATGGATTTCATGAGTAGTCAAAGGAGAAAGAATTATAGAAAATTGCATCTATTTTATTAATGAAGTTAATTTTACTCAGATGATTAAATATATTGAAAGGATCTTGAATGGGATTTTTTGGAAAAGATAGGAGGGCATAGTGCCTTAGTAGTTTGTAATTATTGAGTAATGTCGTTCTTATTGGCTGAAAAACTTATCAAATATTATTGTGGATGGAATAAAGCAGACTCTGTATTGTTAGGAGTATCTTTTTGTATGATTACAATTTTGGAAGATAGTTTATCTTTTGATATGGTCCTTATTGAATTGTCTATTAAATCCTAAGTCAAAGTATATAAAATTTGTTAGTTACCCTTTTGATTATGTGTTTTTTGGATAGGAAACGATATATCTAAGTCCTCTAATAAAAAAAGAGATAATGGTAAAATAATTTGAGTTATAATCCTGATTTATTAACCTTACTGGATTGTGACAATGATGTAATATTCGGTATGGCATAATGATATTGTGACCCTTACAATTTTTCTACTAAAATTTGAAGTCGTAAACATATAAATGAAATAATAAACCCTTAAGTGGAAGAAGTGGAAACTTTCTTATTGTGTTAAAAGGGGCATGGCTTTTGATCCTCAACCTATGTTTGGAATCACATCCTTAAAGTTGATTGGATATAAAATTATATTAAAATGTAAACCAATGTTTGGTAAATTGAAAAGATAACAAGGTTATGCTAAGATGGGGGATAAATGATAAAGAATCCATTAAGGACTATCTTAACTATTATACAATCTGATTCATACTCATTGATGAACTTAAATACATGAGAATTAGATTACGTCCTTTAATCGTCTAAGTTAGGTTTAGTCATAAGGCTTAATGAACTAATGATAAATGAATAACGAGTGCATAAAGAAGAATGTAATTTTGACCTACGTACCTTCAACTTATGAGAAGCTACATTACGATCCTTTCTTAAAGGATTAATATACACATGTATGTCTGAATGTGGTTGTTTCCCTATATTAAATATAATCTAACACAACCATGAAAATTATCTGAATTTATGGAAAAATGTAAGCCTAATAATTACACATAATGTTGTCTACAATCTACAATCCTTCTCTAAGGTAAGTTTATCGTTGCGATCTTTGCATGAAGGAATATTAGTTCTGAACTACATGGTACTTCACCTCAATTTGGACTTCCACTCGCCTCCTTGTGCAACGGAAGTATGAAACAAGATCAAGTAGCTTTTGTGTAGGTAAATAACGTTGTGAGTAATTGAATATCCCTTAAATAAACATACAAGTTAAAAAATTAATTGGAATAACATCAATCAACCCTTTAGATGGGGTACACCATCTGTTAGTGTTAACAAAAATAGAAGAAATCGAGCAAGAGGAAACAAGAATGTTTGATCCTTATGCTTTGAGATTTCTATAACTTAAGTAAGAATTGAAATGAAATTATAAAAAAGGGTAATCCTAAAAGATCAGACTATGGGAATACCCTACCTGTAAGTGTTTACTGTAGATGGACCGTTATGTTGTTCCTAATTAAAAAAAAGAGAATTGGTCTTGATGTGTGTAACATGTTTCGTGTTGCCTATGTGGGTTAGTGTTCTTGTAAGACATATCGTGAGTTGTGTGTAGTCCTTAGAGACCACCTGTGGTGTCGTATATACTTCAAGCAAGTAAAAAAAAAAGCTGATATTTTAAGTGTTGTCTTTATGAGTGTCTTTATGTGTGTATATTGCGGGCGTTACACACACACACACACACACATTACAAAACAATGTTTATTAAAACAAAACCAAAGCCGTGGTTTTGCATTATGCGTAGACTGGTAAAGAATTAGGAAAGCCAACTATGGGGGTATATAACAAACAAACAAAAAAAACATGGGCCTTAAAATAAATTTCATATTATATTATTCTTTTTTAAAAATAATTTTTGATTTATTACAACTTTTGTTAATATATAAATTAATACAAAGTTTACTAATAATAATACTAATATTTAATAATAATAATATATATTAATTTATTATATATTTATTAGCAATATTTTAATTTCATTTTTTAAATTAGAAAATAGAAACAATATTAATATAATGATATGGTTTAGATAATCAAATTTTTTTATTTAGTTTTTATTTTAATTGAGAGAACTACATTTAGTTTAGTAGTTATAATAGAAAATTTGTAAAAAAACATTATTAACTAATTAGCTCAATCATAGTTGTTCTTAAGTAGAAAGTATACATAATTTTATTCACTTATAAAACTACATGGATCTTATTTTTTGAGTTAATTCCATCTAAGGATAGACTTGGGAGGATGAATATGTTTTATCATACAACTCTATACATTTAGTAGAAGAAGATTCCTATTCATTTTAAACACAAATATAACATAATACTTCCTTTCTTTCAAATTAACTAGAATGCAACTATGACTTAAATCTTCCAATATCCCCTTTTGTTCAAAGTAACAAGAGTAATATTTCTTTTCCTCTTTCAATCAATTAAAAGGCAACCTATTTTACAAATCAAGTGCAATATAACAAGATGCACATTTCTTCTCAAATAAACCATATAACATTTTTTAAATAATGAAACAACTTAAAACAAAGAGAGAGATGCATTCCCATTTTAACTTATTTTTACACTTTTTACTTCTTCAAAGCAAGGATGATAAATTGTTAGTTTTCCCTTCACAATACTAATACATTTAAAAATGCACATTTCTCATACAATACTCTTAGAAGGATTTTACCAAGATAGAAGGGATTCCCAAAGTTAGTACAACATAACTTTCTCTACAAGCTTACAGATTTTACAAACCATCCACTCAAAGTGGGGGAAAATAAGATGAAACAATTTACATCCTAAGGCTTTTATTAAGGCCAAATATACAAGTTTTTCTATTTTCATGTCTTCTCCCAAATGGTAGCTTCAAATCTTGCTTTCATCAAAATTATCACCAAAAATGGTCATAGTAAAAAGGAAGTGGGAAGTAGGAAACGCTCTCTTTCCAACCTTTAATCCATTAAGAGGATAATCCATACCATTAGTGGCCCCTGAGCCCTTGACCTAGGAACCATGAGGGATCTAGAGAAACAAATGGAAAATTTACAACATTAGGGCTTCCACATACAACATGTAGTTCAAAATGCTCATCACTTGACAAAGAAGACAAAAAAACAAGTTTGTAACCTTAACAAAACAACAAAAATGGTTTGAACTCAAACCAAATAGAGCAAGGGCTATGGGAAACCACCTCCTTATGTATCCTAAGTGAAATGGGATTCTCACCCTAAGCCTCCAAGTGCACAAAACAATCAACAAAAAATCATTATCTCTCCCTTGCAAGTATGCAACAAAATAACCATGGTTTCATTTTCACTGCCCATAGGTGAAACTCCCATTCAAACGCCCACCAAATGCATGCCTCAAAAAAATCCCTTTTCCCTCCCCAATGGTCCCATAAGCCCTTATCCCACACCCAACTTAAGGTCTACTACCCAACCAACACACAAGCATACTCACAAGGCTTAAACGATTTTTAACAAGAATATTGCAAAATGACTAAGGTGGAGAACCTACCTCTCCATCAAGCTCCAAGACAACTTCACAAATCTTTGCCAACTTCCAAGCCAAACACAATCCAATCAATTCCCACAAGCTCCAAATCCAAAAGTGCACAAGAAGAGAAAAGATTAAGCAACTCCAATTCCAACAAAAAACCATCAATAAATAGAAATGGAATGTGAGGATGATGATGTGGCTCCATGTAAGATGTAACTTCATCATTCCTCCATCCCCACACTCAAATCAACACACCAAGTCCAAGAAAATCAATGCACTTGTAAGAACTATGATAACTCACATGGCTCACAAACTTGCACCCCCATGCTTTCAAAGGACACAATAAATTGGGGTAGAAGGAAAGTGAAATTATTTTCTCTCTTTTACACTAAAAAAGGGATAAATAAATCAAAAATAATATTCCCAACCCATAGGTAGGGTTGTTGGGAAAATTTAAGAGGCATGGGACAAGATTTGCTTGTCCCACAAGCGTGCAAATAAGCCCCCCAAGTCAAAATCTGAATTTTGAAGTTGGGGTGGAGTAAAACACTCACAAATTAACATAATTTTCACTTACAACAAGGACCACCTAACCTCATTATTAATTATTTGTCACATCCCAAATGTAGTTAACCAAATAAGAAGAATTTAGCTTAATTAAGACACATTACAACATGCTAATAAAGTGACAACAATTATAATTTTAAAAGCATAAAACACAAATAAAGCACATACAAAAATTAAAATAAAGGGAACACAATTCACCCCATGGCCACACATGTGAAGTCACCCCCCATGGGAAAACTCAAAACTAGGCATGTAAAAACACCACACTACAACAACATTACACAAGTTTTCAAATTTGGCCCACGTTGCTCAACACCCGACATCATTCTTTGGTTGGTCCCCAATCCCCTTTGATGTATGTGATAAAAATTCTGCACAAAAAAATATACCTCTTTGGCCTTTTGGAAAATTAACAACATCGAAGAACGTGTTCCATTTAAGATCAAGGTAATCCAGCCTGGCAACAGGGTGTCCTAGAAGGAATATACCTTGTCCATAAGATAGATCCAAAAAGCTAATCATGACATGGATGAGGCATGTGTATGGGGTGACTCACACCTTCCACACTATGAAGCCAGATATGAGGTTACAGAGGATGTTTGTTAGCGCTCAGATGCCTATTTATATGCATCACCCTCTAGTGCATAAGAAAGGGGGAACCACAAGTGAGGTAGTAGAGCTCTGCTAAATTACTGCGTAGAATCTATGGGATAAAATGGGTCAGATGTATTATAGGAAGAATTTAATGAGGGAATGGGGAAGTGAAAATTTTGTTTTGTGAGCATACATGTAATGGATCCAGAGGAGTGGTGTACTGACCATGGTCTACCTCTCTGTGATGTTTTGTAGTTCCTACTGGAATGAATATGAATAAGGTTACCACTGCATTTATATTAAGATTTCCTTCTTGTATTATCTGCAGGTCCTCCCACTATGGCTTTTGATCTCATCGTATAATCCCACTGAACCTTACTTGAATGTTGACTCTATTTGTGGATTTACAACTTCCTACTTCTATTAGGGTCTGTTGTGCGCTTTGCTTTTGTTATGATTGAAGGGGTACTAGACAGTCGTTCTGAGCTCCTATAACTTGTTCATTTCTTTTAAATCAAACTAAGTCAGAGGGATCATGAAGTATGCCTTCCTAAGTGAACTCACATAAAAGAGAGAATCTCCCCCCCTTTCATGTGCAAGTCGGGTGAGAACCCAGTGCCCATTGGGTGATAGGTTGGCGCGCATGAGGTTTCCTTGCTCTTGATGGGTGTAAAAATATGAGCTACAATAAGTGTTTTCCATAGATGGAGAATATTATGTAGGCGTTTAGAGCATAAGGTTTTTGGATGTACCTTGTGAACTATACAATCCAATATAGGATCTTCCTCCTCTAATTTAATACCATAAAAGTGTCTAAAGTATGCATGTAAAATACTGTAAGATCCATTTCGAATCAAAACAAGTTTCATTGCTAGATTTCATGTACTAATTCCTTTGAAGAGAAACATATGTGTTCACAATCTTCCCACACTCATGTTGTCTGAACTCAGTAAATGCCTAAAAAGGATCTTATAGGTTCAACCCCCACACTATCAAAAGGATAAGTTTCTCTGTCCCAGGAATAATCCTAATCCTTCTTTACTAAGAAAAATCTTCCACCTAGGAGCTAATGGTCCCATGAAATACATCCAGGAAGATATCCTATCCTATTTGATTCACCCAGTTTTTTTTGCCACCTTCTTCATTTAAGGTATTTGATATCTAAGCTATTTTGACATCTTGATGCTCGTCCTAACTACCTTTTTATCATAGTCCAAAAAATTAAGATCTCTTCTAATTCTTTCAATGGCATTTTAGGAAATATACTCAGGTATCGTCATAAATTTGACATAACTCTAACTATTCTCATTTTGGTACACTATGTAATATATTTAGATATAACAATGGATTTTTTCTTACCGTGAGAACTCCTATATGATCCACTTTCATCAATTTATCCAATTAAAATGATGACATCATACTTTATCTCGAATTTTAGCCCTACTTGAATGACCATGGAAATGGTATCATATTTCACTAGTTATGGCATTTTTATGTTAAGAAGGCCAATTGGATGATGATTTCCCATCATTATAAGAGTTTTTACAAGTGAAAATAATCATTGAATCAACATCACAAGGTAAAATAGCATCCAATGGTAAAGCTAAAATCAAGGTAGAGGAGCAGCTTCTTCACCAAAATGAACCTAGAAAAAATTGGTGCATTATGAGCCTCTGCAAAAATATCATATTGTGAAGCCTCCATACATAGGAACATTTAGTAAAGATTTGTTGCACAAAAACTTCCTTACCAAATAAAAAAATGAAATGATTTATATAGAAAACTAACAAAGGGTGAGGCCACTTTCCATACAAAAAACCACAATAAATATGCAACTACAATATTAATCAAATTTAGAGAAGATAGCACTAGGATTTGTCTTGGAATTTATTTTGACACAAGAGCTAGAAATATGTTGTAGATAATTAAGTCTGAGAACATAAAATTTTTAATTTTAGTAGTTGGAATTTAAATTTTCAAAACCCACCCTTAAAGATAAATAATTCCATATAGGAATCATAAACAATCCCTTAATTACTCAAAAGTATCCTTTCCTAGTTGATTTGTGAAAATGTCTACATATTGATCTTCTAAACTCCGGAACTCCAAGTATATTTCACCATTATTCATCAAATATTGGATGAAATGGTACCTAATATCAATAGGGTTTCTCATCTTATGAAACACATAGTTTTTTTAGAGATAATTTCTGAATTTTTGTTGCATAAACCTTTGGTTTCTTCTTCTTGATCATGTATTATATATGTTATAACTCTTCAAATCAAGACAAATTTACATGTTATTTTTTCTACTGCATATTATACTTTTTTCAACGAAAGTGTAATAATGGGTTACTTCTTTAATTCCCATAAAATTTCTCATGTTCTAAACTAGAATACATAGTTGCAAATGGTTTTTCTGTCATCTATGGTTCTAGCACAATAACTAAGAGTATACCCAATGAGTTTGAAATCATCTATAGAGGAATACAAAATTCCATAATTCATTGTTCCACATAAATATCTTAACATTCGTTTTCTTGTTTGCTAATGTGAGTTTCTTGGGTACTCCATGAACCTTGAGATAAAACTTATTGAATACATTCAATCAAGCCTTATTGTTGTTAAAAACATGATACTATGAGTAAGTCTCTTAAACAATGTTGGATCAACTTTGGATCATTTATCCTCCTTTTACTAAGTTAACCTAACCACAACATGTGTATCTAGTTGATAATGGAAATAACAATGGAGTTCAACCACAAGTAGTATATATCTACAACGATAAAGTTTCTCTTTGGGATGATAAAATTATGCCCATTTATATAGGTGGCTCACTACCTTTACCTAGTTGTACTTACAAAAATAGACCTAAATCTGTCCATTATCTCTTGAATTTCCTTTGTTAAAATTTCCTTAAATAGTTCAATTTGAAGGTGGATATGAGAGGATATTAGGATGGAAGATATTAAATGATTTGTCAGAATTTGAACTATTCATCCATGATCAATTAGAATATTATCAAAATAGATCAAGCAATGGTACCTATAAAATTCTTGAATATACCCTTCAAATATGGAGACCTAGTTTTGAGTGGGATGAAAATAGAGCCAAACCGGGGAGAACTCTAAATTTGATGCACTTAGATGGTCCACAATTCATATCCTGGAGGCTATTAGTAAATAATTTAATTCATTTAAATTTAGTCAAAATTCAATGACTTTAGGATCCATTTGGTACTTCACATGCCATTTGTTAATGAAGATGTATGGCTAAATAATTCTCATTGAGATCTAATTAAGAAACTTGTAGAATAACGTTTCAGTTATTATCAACCTTTTATTATTGTTGAAAAATTTTGGATACTAACCTTGCTTTGTCTTTGCATTTTGTCCATCTACAATTAAGTTACTTATAGGTAATATTTAACACCTATCACATCCTCCTTGATTAAGTGTCAACTAGATCCACATATTTCCTTTTTTACATTACTTACCAGTTCATCCAAGGTGCCAAAATGAGATTGATATAGGTTAGAAAGTTTCTTTAGGTTGACAGAGATGATTAGTTATCTTCATTAAACAATACATAAAAGTGTAAATTCAATTATATTCACCCGCATTTTTATGGAATTAAATTTACTAATTATAGCTAGTCTTGTATTATTCCTGTCTATGGAACATTTCTGAAGTTGGAATTTTAGTTTAGACAATGGATTACACCTTATCATTTTAGACTTCCAAACTTGATTGGATCCTTTAGATGCTTCAATGAAATTTTTTCAAGTACTTTGGATGCCCAATATGGGGTTGTATTAAAGGAGTGGTTTATTATATTCATGGTAGGATCTCCTTGTGTTAGCCAAAATTTTGTCAAATAAGCACTTTTTTGAACTTGACTAGGTTTGGAAGAAGGTTTCTTCAGAATGAATACCTATGGCAGCCAACTCATCCTTTTTTAATGTTACAAAATTGGGGGCTTGACTATACTCATTATTTCTCCAACATCTCCCAAAGAAAATCTAAAGTCTATGATTTCACATCTCTTCATTATAATCACTTTGCATGTGATTAAAAATCCACATTAAACAACTTAAATGGTTTTGTGAAGCACTAAATCCAAATCCTAAAATTTTACTCTTATCATCCAATTAAATTCTTACACATCCTAGAATATATGCATATGGAAAAAATCCAAAAACATTTCATGTGAGCCACTAATTTTAGATTGATTCCTAAAAGTTCATGTGGAAGCCTAAAATTTTCAGGACAGCCTGAGTTGGACAAAAGCTAAAAATTCCAGCAGCTAGAAGCCTTATGTTAAATGTTGATTTGCCTAAATGTTTGTGCAAAAATGGTCCTAGAAATTTCCAAAATTTTTCTATAGTCTTTCTTTCTAATGAGGATTTGACATGTAGTAATATGACACAAACATTAAATTTTATGTGGCCATGTGTGGTTGTCAATAATGTGTGGAGAACATATTGGAAAATTATATCTAGTAATTTTGATCATATTATGATAATTCAATCCACTAAACCATACTAAATGGTACCATTTTTTTCAAAGGGCCTTAAACTAGAAATACATGTTCAAAAGTTTTATATTTGTTCAAGTGAATTTTGAAAATATGGACAAAGGACCCATAAAGGTTTTTAGATATAGGTTTTGCAACACAAGTTTAAAAATTATGTACACCCTCTTTTGGCTCATAAGTTTTGCATTTTTCTAACTAATGTGGTCTAATTGTTCAAAGGGGAATGAAAGGAGAGCCTTTATTTGGGCATAATTGATATTCCCAAAGGCAAGACTCCCTATGCAATTTTCCCATGATTACATTTTGATCAAATAAAATTATTCAAAAGTATTTGAATTGTATACAATGACAAAGAATTGAATATATAGAAAGCCAAAAGTTGGGACGAGCTAGGATTTAAGAGAAACCAAATACTACTAGTCCACAATAATTTTTTATAGTAATTATTTATGCTAACATTCCCCCCTTAATACATTTTTATTTACAAATGTACCCCCAAAACAACTCAAATTTCACCTTGCTAAGAGACTTGGTGAGAATATCTGCAACCTGAGAATCTACTGGTAGTATTAGAGCTGGATGTGGTGGTTCAAGACTTGTTCTTGAATGTAGTGACATTCAACCTCAATATGCTTTGTTATTCATGGAAAACTAGGATTCTTCACAAGCTTCAACACACCTTGATTTTCACAGTGAATGATGGTGAGGATTTTCTTCATGAATACCCATATCTACCAAGAATGTGACGTAACCAAATCATTTTTTCACATAGCTCCTCATGTGGTGCATGATATTCTACCTCAGTGGATGAGAGATAAATCAACAATTTTTCTTCTTGCTAATCCACGAGATAGGTCTAGATCTGAGATGAAAAACATATCCTGAAGTTGATTTCCTATCATCAACGATCCTATCATAGTCTGAGTTTGTATATCACTATAAGAAGAACTAAGATTTCTTTTGATACTCCAGACCATAGTCAACTGTACCTCAGACATATCTAAACACATGCTTTTTTACTATACTAATGAACATTTCTTTGGCTCCTACATGAATTTGGAAGATAGCTCATAGCAAAGCAAAGGTTATGGTCTAGTATAGGTCAAGTAAATGAGACTCCCAACAAGCTTCCTGTAGAGAGTACCATCTACTTGAGGTGAATCCTGAAATCTGAGAAAGTTGCAAACCTTTTTCCATTAGAGTGGACATAGGTTTACAATAATGACATCCCATACTTTTCCACGATTGTCTTGGCATATTTCATCTAGGAGATAAAAATATGATTCTTCTTTTTCCATATCTCCAAGCCAAGACAGTAGTGAAGTAGCCCAAAATCTATCATGTCGAAGGATTTCTTCATATCATTCTTAACATCTTTGAAAAGATTTTCAGAAACTCCCTGTGATCACAAGATCATCTACATACAAAACCAGAATGATCAATCTTTGTGCCTATCTTCTTGATATACATATTTGAATATGAGGGGCTACATGTGAATCCATGTCTACAATAGGTGATCATGTATTTTTATGTACCATGCTCTAGGTGCTTGTTTAAGTCCATAAAGAGATTTAATTAGACATGACATAAATCTTCTAAGGATTGATTCTCATCTTACAAAATCCTTATGGTTGGGTCATGTATACTTCTTCTTTGATATCACCATTCAAGAAATCACTTTTAACATCCATATGTTGAAGTTTCCATCCATTTTTATGTTGTCAGTGCACATGATAACTCTGATGGTTTTGATCTTCACTAGTGGGTGCAAAGGTCTCCTCATAATCAATTCCTTCTTGCTAAGCATAACCATTTGTAACTATTCATGCTTTGTACTTGTTGATAGATCCATCTTCCTTATATTTTGTTTTGAAAATCCACTTACAGCCAATGGATTTCTTTCTTGTAGGAAGATCGATAAGTTCCCATGTCCGATTTTGAATTAAGGATTCATATTCAACATTCATGGCCTTATTCCACTCTGGTTGACTAAGTGCCTCATGAAACAATGTATCAGGTTTGGTGCTATCAACAACTGAACTCATGAGTACGAGATTTACCTCATGTCTTTCACTTTACTTATCGTTACTGAATCTCCTGATGAAGTATCTGGAAGTGAGTTCAGGTGGGATCTCCATGATGGTGCTTTGGACCCATTTCAGACGTTAACTGTTGCTGCTGATGTGAAGAATTTGTTTTCCAAATGCCCAAGATCAACGAAAAATTCTCCTTGCAGCTCATCTTTCTTCTCTGAAAGAATCACTCATGCTCATCATCTGGATGTGTGAGCAATCTATGAGAGGAGGTCGGTAATGAATCTTCCATTCTGTGGGAATGAGTCAAATGATGACTCATCAAAAACCAAATCTCGACTCTCATATATACTTCTTTGTCTCAGAATCCATGAGATGATATGCCTTTGAGGTAGTACTATACCCCAAGAAAAGACATGGCAGTGTCTTTGGATCGATCTTCTTCCTTTTCTTATCTGGAACATGCATATATTTAGTACAACCAAAAACTCTCAAATGATAGATAGAAGGTTTACGACCAGTCCATACCTCTTCCAGTGTATTATTCTACAAGATCTTCATGGGTGCCCAGTTGAGTAGATACACTGTTGTTTGGACTGCTTCTGCCCAAAACTCATCCTCCAACTTGGCAGTGGAGAGCATACAATGAGCCATTTCCATGACAGTCCTGTTGTGTCACTCGGAAATCCCATTCTATTGGGGCATGTAGGGTGCAGTAAGATGTTGCTGAATGCCATACTGCTTCAAGTATGCAAAGAACTTCTTCAATACAAATTCCCCCCCTCAATCTGAGCAGAGGAGAAGGAGAGGATTCCTAAACTACCTAGTGGCTTACTGGTAAAAGGTTTGGAAATTGGAAAATGCCTCACTCTTCTTCCAGAGAAAATATACCCACATTTTCTGTGAGTAATCATCAATGATGAGCTGGAAGTATTCAAACCTTGGAAGCTAGCTGGTAGGGGTTTGCATAGATCGGTGTGTACAACCTGAAGATGCTCTGTATATTGACAAGAGCTCTATTTGAATGGACCTCTGTGTTGTTTATCCACAAGACATCCCAAGAAAACAGGTAAGGAATGGGAGAGTGGTGGAAGCCCTCTTACCATTTCCTTGGCACTGAGCTGATGTAGAGCCCTGGTAGAAAGATGACCATATCAAAAGTGTCATAGTGCAGTGGACTCCGCCGTTGAAGTAGAGAGAGCAATGTTAGATGAGGTGACCACATCCAGTGTAAATAGACGGCCCTTCATAAATGCTTGAGCAATAACTAAGTCTCCCTGGGAAATGATGTAGGACTTGAACCCTTTCTGAACAAATAATTCAACCCGCATTCGATGATTAAGAAGCCGACTCACAGACAAGAGATTTGAGTTCAAACTTGGAACATATAGCACCTTCGTGAGTGTACATCTTTGTGTCCCAAGAGGAATGATGACATCACCATTCCCTACCGCAATATACTCCTGATTATCTTCTATGGTGATCTGATCTCTAGTGGGCCGGTTTGACATTCAGGTTATGGAACAACTTCTTATTACCAATCATGTGTTTGCTGATGCCCGAATCAATCAACCAGACACTTTTTGATGGTTATGAAGTCTGCGAGTCTGGATGAGTTATGTCTGGAACCTCTTCATTGGAGGAGGCATCCTATTGAGTAGCAATAGGACCCTTCTGCCTTTGATTACGAGCACACCATTGGGATTTCTTGGAATATCCTTGGCCAGAAGTGCTCTCTTCACCATAATTTCCATGCTTGCGACCATTGTAATAACAATTCACAATCATGTGTGTATTCATGGAGCAAATGTGGCACCATCGATCCACCTTCTTGTACTGTTGCTTCTGGGGTGGCCGCTGTGGTGGCCAATGAGAAGGTTGGTGCAGTGGATGCTACTTCTGATTCTGGGGGGCTGACTACCCTTTTTGAGGCTTAGCTTTTTCCTCGTGATGAGAGCCTTGTCTTCGAAGGCTTCTTGAACATTCTGAATGGCTTGTTCCTACTAGAGATAATTCACCAGTTTGATAAAAATCACTTCCTATTAAGTTATGGTCAATGTGGTGATCATTGTCTGAAACTAGGAAGGAAGAGCTCGCAAGGTGAATGGGACTAGAAAATTATCATCCACCGGTTCATCAAGAGTAGAAAGTTTTACGCATAACTCGGCCACATGTCACAAGAAGGATTCGACTGATTTGCCATCATGCATACTCATTGTGTGAATATTTTTCTGAAGATGCAACATCATCATCAAATTCTTGGCTTCATAGACGGTACACAACGCAGCCCATGCCTTAGAGGAAGTGGTTGCTTCCTGAATGTGAGGTTGAACCTCATCAGAAAGGCTCAGAGTGATAAGCATTAATGCTTTTGCATCAGCCTTTTCATAAGTAGCCAACAGATCAACATTTGTGGGAGGGGTGTTCGTGCCAGAAACGATCCCCCAAAGATCTTCAAACTGAAGAATCATCCGCATCTGGGTTTTCCATGTAGTGAAATTTGGCCCTTTTAGCAATTGGGCATCCGACAACAAAATGCGAGGTGTAGACATTTCCAAAAATTCAAAATCTTATTTTATTTATTGATTGTTCAAAAATGGTTACAAATAGTTACTGAAGGAACCTATCATGAAGATGGGCTCTATAAGCTCATGTAGTGAGACCCGGACACTCCTGTGGGTGTTCTACTTGGCGTTCATCATCTGCATCATATCCGCGCTCCAATTCTTCATAGATTCAGGGCACTTGACAACACACGTCGAACCAAAAATAGTCAAACAATCCTTGACGCACCAATTCGTCAAATAATACATTGTCGATATTCAACAATTCATTGAGCAAGGCAAAATAGATGTTGGTGGTGTCCTTTTGGGCTCTCAGAGGTGACCTAGTGAAAGGGTTGCTCGTAACACTCTCGGCATCAGAAATGTGTGACATGTACGTGGCAAGGTTATCTGGATTAGCATTTCTCGTAAAGCTCTTCACGATGCAAGTTTCACACAGTCTCCAACCTCCTCGTATAGCATAGGACACATGTGGTTCGGGATGTTTGGGATGCTCATGGTTTAAACTATGGCTCCTTGGCACTTCCTGCCCACATGGCTCTTTGGCTCCTCATGCTGGGCAGACTGGTGGAACAAAGAAATGCGCATAGCACACACTGATGGAACAAAGAAATGCAAAACTATTTTCTTCAATGGGCGCTGATTTCCACACAGTGATTTTCTTGCTCCAAAACTCCATGCCAAGGATACACCAAAACACACATCGACTTGCCTTAGGTCTGCTAACTGGTCACTCTATGGATCTTTTCCTCCTCTACCTTAGAATAACAGCTTTTACAAATTTTAAAACATCTACTTCAGTTCACTCACCAACCAAAACACATGCAAGGTTGTTCCAGATGTAGCATTTCGAGGCGATGGCAGGGGAGATGCTGCAGGCAGAGCATTACTGTTACCTATTGGAGAGTGGAAATATCCAACACTTTTTTACCCTACAAATATACCTCCCTGGTTCGCTCTGATACCAATGATAATATGGGATCAAATAATGAGTATTCAATGTGTGAATAAAAACAACAGACAAGAATATAAAGCACCGGGAACGGTTACACAAGGTAGGGATAGTTAAGGAGTAATTGTATGCAGCGTAGGATAGGATGTATTAAATTAAGCTAACATTCCTCCTCTCTCAACATGTCAAATAGACATGGAGGATTGTTCCTAAATGGATTTAAGATAGGATTCAAGGTTCAATTTGTCTAATTGATTTGCAATTTGAACATTTACATTTTCTTCCCAACAGAATGACTATAAACAGTTTGAGCACAATTTTACTAAGTCTTGACATATTTCCTTTAAGTGTTTTTGTCTATTTGAACTCGTTTAGGGCCTACTACTTCAATTCAATCATTTAATTTTTTATTTTATTGTTGCAGGTCAGAACTGTGCATTTTTGGTTTAATTAATTGCCAGTTTGAAATTACAAATAATAGGGATCAAATTTTGATGGATCTATTTGCCATTTATTCTTCCAAGTATTTAGAATATGTTCCAATTCCAATCTAACACATTTTAGTTAATTCAAAATAAACCATTCAAGACCAAAATGCAATACTGATTTCCAATTTTTCACATTTCAAAGAGACAAAATACTGCACTTTTCTCACATGCATTTCTTCCTTTCAAACAGAGATTTCAATACATTGATATGATCAGATTCAATTTAACAATGCAATTTGGGAAAAGAATTTCATTCATTTATTGATTTACAAAGGCAATTTTACAACTTCTTTATGTTATTCCTTCAAAAATCATTTATTGAACATAGGGTAGAATATTACATTTTCTTTTCATGTGTTCCACTTTACCATTTTTCAAACAGAGATTTCATAGAGTATGAAAAACACAGAATTCCAATGGAATAACATCATATGGACAAGACAAACCATTTCCATTAATTCAAATGAACTCTTACAACTTCCTTTCCATTTGATTACAAAATGCAGTATACCAAACACGTATCATTCTTTCGCATTCTTCCTAAACAGAATACAGAGTATAACTCTTTTACATTTCTAATTTCCACTTATAGTCAGTACAACATCTTTCCATTACAAACCTTTACAAGGTCATCCACTTCAAGTGGGAAAGGTTACAATGAGATTTCATTTCACAAGGGGCTGTCAAAATGTCTTTTCTCAACTCCAAAACAACAACATGCATTCTTCTCTTTCTTCCAATTTTGACCACAACAAAGGCAGGGGAAAGGCAACGCTCTCCACCCAACTAAGCCATCCAATGAAAGGAGAATCCATCCTTCTTCATTGGCCCCTGAGCCCCAACCTCAATGCAATAAGAAATGTATTTCAACTCATGGCAACAATAGGCTTCCACATCACAAAGAAATATTTCAACAAGCACATTTCAAATTAAAAACATAGTCCAAAATAAAACAATAGTTTTGCAACCACATGAAATACATCACGCACAACTCAGGTTTCAATATGCAAGCCAAAGGAGCAAGAACTATGGGGGATGCTTCTTATGCCTCCCAAATGGGGAATTGGCTATCACGATCTGAGTTACAAACCACCAAAATATAGTATATCAAAACCCTGGCATTCCTTATGCCTCCCCAAGTACCCCTTATTCCTCACATTTCCTTATACCTCACCAACCTCTTATAGTACCCCATAACGAGTAAATAAATGCAAGATATTTATTTTTAAGGTGGAACCCAAATCCCAACTCCCTCCACCCTTGTACCTCCCTAAAACACACTTGTGCCTCCCACAAAATAAACCCCATAGTCTTATCCTACACCATTCTTAAGCCATCTACCCAGAGCCCGCAACAATAACAAACATACCAGCATTTACATATTCATAAAATGGAAAGAAGAGTATTTCCAAGAGCCAAGCTCTTACCTCTCCATGATGGAGTTTGATCCAAGTTCAAAACAACAAGCTCCTTCCAATGCAAGCAATCCAAAAAATCAACCCAACACAAGCATGTAACAATATTCCAAAAAAATTTCCAAGCAAGAGCTCCTAAAACAACAAGAAAATTCACCCAAAAGAAGTCTCCCAAAAGTGAAGCAACCCAAAACAAGACAAGCAATTCAAATTTTCTAGAAGAGGGAAGAGAAGAGGATGAGGTGGATCCATGTAGGATGCCAAATCACACATCCTCAACCCCAAACACAAAGTCAATTTCATTCTCCAATGCATAAAAAATAGGTGGGTGAATAACATGATAGTTTACTTATACACTCAAGTCCAACCCACATCCGAAGGGATTGAAATTAAATCATGTAATAAAAATGCAATTAAAACCTACAATTTGTCTTCCCAAAATGCATTATAAAAGTTTAAATTGAACCCTCCAACCATAGGCAAGGTTGGTATGTAAATTTAAGAGGGATGGGACAAGTTTAACTTGTCCCACAAGCCTCTAAAACTAGCCTCCAAGGACAAATTCAAATTTCCAAGAAGGTGGAATGTTTCACACTCAAAAGTTAACTTACACATCACTTACACATCTCTTACAACACTTTAATTCAAGGCCAACAACTCTATTAATTACTTCCTTATGACATATTTTAATTAATTAACTTTTAACAATATGATTACTCACATTAATATACAACAATTAATTAATAATGAAAAGGGTAAACACATCACTTAATAAAAACATACAAACATCAATAAAAAGGAACCCAATAAATAAATACACAACCTGTGGTCACATTTAAAGGTGATCCCCCCATGGGAATCCCTAACAACAGTCAAACACACACACACACACACGAACAATACGAGTTGCCATGGTGACCTTGTTAAATTCATCTAGAATTCCAATGTGGTTGGTATTTGATCCCCCGATGTTTGTTGTGATATTTTAAACCTATAAAATACAAATACCTCCTTCGGCCTCATGGCCGCATCAGAGCATCCAAACGAATATAATATACTTCCAAAGTCATCAAAACATATGTGAATCATAACAATCATCAAGCCAATCAACAACGTCACTTAAAATTTCATCAACAACTATATCATCATCAATTTTTAATTCAATTTTCATTTTCTAGGTCTACTCAAAATATCCAATTATCACAAGTCCAAACAACATCTATAATATAACCATGTCAACCAGTATATCAACATTAATATATAAAAATGTCTCTAATGATCATCATGCATCATATATGAATCAAAGTCAACAATAATCCATAACATCTAATTATCATACTAAATCAAAACTATAACAATGTCCATGGTATAGTCAATAGTGTCATGATCAATATCGAAAGTGTCGAAGGGAAGTGGGCACTACATTGGGTATGTGGTCCCCTCCTAGGATTGATAGTTGTGTGTGTAGTAAGGAGAATGTGATTTCCCTAAGGTAGTACTCTATGTGTAGCCAAACTCCAAGATAATGTAAAACTCTCTTGGTTGGGCACACGTGTTGAGTGAAGGGTTTTGGGTGGCAAAGATCACCAAATACCCTTGAAAGTCACTTTTAAGAGTTGGGATCATAAATGAATGCAATACCCAATCTCAATTATCGTCTAGGTTCTATGGTGCAATACTAAGAGTTAATTGTGAAACTTAACAACATTTTAGTGTATGATTAGTTTGTGAAAACACAACCATAAGATGTTGTGCTTAGAGAAAGGTGAAATTTAGGTTTTTCTCTTATCGTGTTTAAACCATCTTATGGTGAGAACCGAGACCCACGTTGTGTAAACTCCAATGTGAAATTTTTACCCCCTTAAAATGATGATCTACTCCATCATGCTCTCCCACTATTCCTATTAGGTAATGGACGTCTGATGTTAAACTAGGTGATCATGTTCTCAGAGACAAATCCCCTAAGATAGGGAATAGTATTCTCATGAGGATACAAATGTCCTTATCAACAAATAGGCTACGTAATTCATTACAAAAAGCATAGGAACCTAGTTTGGGAAAAACCCTCTTAAGTTGGACGTAAAACGATATCAGGAAATCTAATCCAGAAACAAAAATAAGGAAGTATGTTGCCATTTTAGTTCCTTCAAATCATTAACTAATTGTTGAAGCATAACTATAGTAAAATTATAATTGACGCTTGACCTTTGGAAGTATAATCGCGATATGTTTTCCATAGGAAAAGTGAAACATGACCCTCCTTGTAATGTGATTTAACCCTCTTGCTATGGATAAAGAACATATTTACTATAATACTTATTGTGCACTAAATCAATTATCAATTTATAAATGAAGGAATAAACTTGACCCTAAATCCTTGAGAAAATAAAAATGTGAATTTCATCTCCTTTGGACTTACACTTGTTTCGTTGTATAACGGAGGTATGATATAAGATCAAGATGCACGCCCTTAGGAGTGAATCCTAGGGATAATACCTAGTAGCCGTGTGTGTATGTAAATAGCCATGTGTGTAAATAAATATCATGTTAATGAAGGAATGAATTAAACAAGTAATTGAAATAATGTAGATAATCCTTATTTAATGAGATACATCGTAAGTTAAATGTTAAACTGTATAAAGGAAATTTAGCAAAAAGGAAGAGAAATGTATGATTTACATATTATGATTCTTCTAGAACTTAAGTTAATGATTGAAACATGATTGTAATAAATGTGTAACCTAAAAATAACATGATATGGGAATACCTAACTATAAGTTTATACTATTGTTGAATTGTTATGTTGTGCCTTGTCATTTGAAAATAAAAGTGGCCTTGATGTGCATCATGTGGTTTCATGTTATCTATGTGGGTTAATGTTTGTGCAAACATATCATGTGTTGTGTGTTGTCCTTAATGATCTCTTGTTAAGTAAAACAAAAAATTTATTCCGGTATTTTTAGAGTTGTATTTGTGTGGGTAAAAAGTGGGTGTTACACTATCATTTATGGATTGTAGGTTTTCTAAGTACAAAATAAATAAGATCAACTCTTGGTGACAAACATAAAACAAAATTTAAAATCCCTTAAAATACATTACCCCCTATGGTCATGCTATATATTATATTATACACAAAAATGAGGAACCCCTTGTCAAAAGTATTGTTTCCTCTAAAGCATGAAATTTTTTCCTTGAGGGTATCAATGAAAGACATTATTGATGACAACAGTTACATAGAAAAGAGAAGGAATTAAGAGAACCCCTTAAGCAAGTATGAGGCAATATAATTCCATCCAAAAGAGTTCCAAGCTAAGTCAAGAACATATCAACTCGAGTCCAAGCAATCATTATTAAGTGTCAAACTTATAGTTGCATTCATGTAATTGCATCTTCACAATTACAGTCCTGATAATTGGAGAATCGTGTGGGTTTAATGCCTCTTTAGAGTAGTGATATGTAGGCAATGAAGGGGTGTCACAATCCGAATTGTTGACCCCTTTTATAGGGTTTTCAAAGAGAAATAGGGTTTTAAGATATCACTGATTAAAAATACATTTTGTGCATCTGGAGTGATCCTGAGCAAATAAGCATAGATCATATAGAGACCAAGGTGAACAATATGAAACCAAAAGTGCAAAATCTACTTGGTCAAAACCATCCACCTCAAGGCAAGTTTTGGATGACACTACTAGCCTCCTGGGAACTATTGTTTAGAGTCATTTTCTAGTGATAGTCGAAGAGATGAAGTAAGTACATGTTGTTTCTAGCTAGTTCTCCCATGTACACACCAAGATCAGTTCAGAAACTTTTTGAAAGCTAAGTGCACTCATTCATGTTGTTAATTTATATATTTAGCATATGCCCCTAATTAATTATATTTCTCTTATTCCTTTTAATACACTTTCATATCTAAATGTAGAAGTTTATCTACTAGTTTGGTTGTACATTGACTCTAAATTAAATCTTAATTAGAATTTTACTATCCCATCTCTATAATAACATTCAATTAGGAACAAAACACTTTCTTTCTAGATGTGTGATTCAAACATTCATCTCACGAGTCCAAAAGGTTGTAGATGTTGAAATACCTCTATCCCCATTACAATTTTACCATCCAAGACATGATATATAAAATATATTTCCTTTTCAAGATGACACATGATATAACTAGATCATATATAATCCCTTAAGTTCATTGTGAGACCATCTCAGTACTAGATTTATACATTCTAATCTCATCATGAGAAATCCTAGATACATATTCAACATGTAGGGAAAATCCCGCAAACAATGACAAGTAAAAGCAAAGAGTGTAGCAGAAAACCATGGAAACAAATAATCCTGCAAAACAAATGCTACACATGAAGCAGTTGTTATCATGTTAGAAAGATTAAAAGTATGTCAAGGCGTGTATAATCTAAGAAAGTAATGTGTTATGAAACAAAATGAAATAATAACCCCTGTAGCGTACAAAAGTGGATGCCCTAGGAGCCGCTATGGGACTAGTAATAGGTACTGCGCCAAGAATCCATACTGTGTGTATATATCTATAAAATCTGCAATCACAACTAGAAATTAAGTGAACACGCATGTGTGTATTGAAATATAATGACATACAATATATATATCTTGAAAATTTAGGTGTATTCATTTGTTTTCTATTTTACATGTTGTCACTAGTCCCTTTCTTATTGGGCCATACAATTATTTAATTACTTTTGTCTATTTGTAAAAGCGCGAATTTCTAGTCACTAACGTATGGATCTTAACCGTTGGTTCACGAAGAAGTTTCTCGCGTGGGGTCGGAAATTTACAGAATTTCTTTAAGAAATGTAGGACGTTCTAGACGAAGAACACGAGCAGTGTTAATGGAAACTTTCTTGTTTTTTCCACACGAGATCGGAATATGCTAGACCTTCATGATTGCGTTAAATTTACTTGAATATGGCGGAATTTCAGTGGAATTTTGCGATACATGAGGCTATATATACAGTTGAACTCACGCTTCCATGGTAACAAAGCAAGATAGAATTGGAATTATTGCAGCCATTTGTTGATCCGCGTCAATCGCTTTTCGGAATTTTCCTGTGTCTCTCTCTGGTTTCCAATTCCTAAAGAGATAGCTGAGCCATACCCTCGAGCAGGCTCGGATCTGCCATACAGTTATTCGTAGAAATATCAATCTGCGTGTCCTTAATGCTAGATGAGTATATTCACCGAGTATATGGTTTCCGAGGTTGTGTGAATGTGATTCTGTGTCTCAAAATCTTCTCCAATTGGCATTCTGCTCTGTTGAGGGTGTATATTCATTAAGTATATGGTTTTCTAGGTTATGTGTAAGTGATCCTGTGTTTTAGAATCTTCTCCAACTGGCATTTTGCTCTGTTGAGGGTGTATATTCATTGAGTATATGGTTTACGAGGTTATGTGTATGTGATTCTGTGTTTTAGAATATTTTCCAATTGGCATTTTGCTCTGTTGTGAGTGTATATTCATTTAATATATGGCTCCCGAGGTGTTTGGCGAAAAGGCCGTCAGGTTACGCGGCGGATACTCGAAACGCGCGTATGTGACCTTCCTGGCTGGAAATGGAGACTACGTAAGAGGCGTGGTTGGGCTCATGAAGGGCCTGCGCAAAGTGGGGAGCCTGTATCCCCTAATTGTGGCGGTTCTGCCTGATGTTCCACTCCAACATAGGAAGCTGTTGACAAATCAGGGGTGTATTGTGCGAGAAATTCAACGCATTTATCCTCCCGAGAATCATGTCCAGTTCGCCATGGCCTATTATGTTATCAATTATTCCAAGCTCCGCATATGGGAGGTAAAGATTGCATTTTTTTTTTCTCAGCAAGGTTTTCTGATGCCTTTCATTGTCAAATCCATCCGAACTCTCAGTCAATCACAATTATTTTGGTTTAGAAGCCTTAATCTAGGGTAGAGTTTACAGATTATGTAAATATGGCTCAAATAATTTGGACCTGTGTTGTGTTCAGTTTGAAGAATTCAGCAAGATGATTTATTTGGATGCGGATATTCAAGTTTATGACAACATTGACCACCTTTTCGATCTGCCGGACGGCCATTTTTATGCCGTTATGGATTGTTTTTGTGAGAAGACGTGGAGTCATACACCACAGTACAAGATTGGGTACTGCCAGCAGTGCCCTGAGAAGGTCCAGTGGCCCTCCGAATTGGGGCAGCCCCCTGCTCTGTATTTCAATGCCGGCATGTTCGTGTTCGAGCCCGGTAAAGAGACCTACGACGCCCTCCTGCAGACACTGCAGGTCACCCCTCCCACGCCTTTCGCAGAGCAGGACTTCTTGAACATGTTTTTTCAGAAGATTTACAGGCCCATTCCCCTGGTCTATAATTTGGTGTTGGCCATGCTGTGGCGGCACCCAGAAAATGTGGAGGTGGAGAAAGTAAAAGTCGTCCACTATTGCGCAGCCGTAAGCATTTCAATCCCTGTCTGGTTATATTCCTGATTGACAATAACTGCATCTGTGTTTTTTCTGAACTTGGATTGTGATGGTGCAGGGATCGAAGCCGTGGAGATACACAGGGAAGGAGGAGAACATGGGCAGAGAAGATATAAAAATATTGGTGAAGAAGTGGTGGGATATCTACAATGATCCATCTCTGTTCTTGAAATGGACGGATGCAATTCCAGATGCGCAGGTTCTGTCTGGTTTGCGACAAGTGACGGAGAATTCAGCATTGGCTGCGATGCCCAGAATGACATCCATTCCGCCTGCCGCGTAGTTGTTAATTCAGAGTGGAATATTTTGTTGTAATGACATATATCAAGATGTAACAAATATCTATGAATCCAACAACTCATTAAGTAGAATTTACATTTTATGTATACCATATATATTATAGGCACTTCAGCAAGTTATTTTAGAAGACTTTGTAAGCCAAATCTCAAATATAATGTACTCTTTTTGGATATAAGAGTGTTCAATCCCTAGTAACCACCTACATAACAATAAATGGAATTATGGTCCGGCTCACATTTCATTGTGTTTAAAAACTTAGTACTATATGAACAATAAATTGTGTAACCCGCTTAATAAAATAATAGAAATAACCAACTAAAATATTATCCATTGGATCTAATCTCAATAAATCTCAACCATTCGATTGAACTATCATATTGGATCCATGTCAACTAACATCAACCAGTCAGAATTTAGGATGATAGAATAAAAGTTGAATGACCAATTACAATTTCAATGGTTCTTGTAGTTTTCATCTCTCACAGTTGAAAAAGTGACAAGCAGTTCAGGTAAGACATTTATGAAATGCAAATTATTTCAGAATTCAAGCCCTCTGTGCATTTTTTCAGTGTTGTATATTCCAGCAATGTTGTGTAGTCCAACAATATAATATGCTAAGTAATGACTATACACGAGAATGGGATATCTAGGAAAAATAAACAATATAGTAAATTCTGAAATTGACGAGAATGAGATATCTAGGAAAAATGAACAATACAATGAATTTTGAAATACATTATACAAGACTGTTGGAATATACAACACTATTGGAATATGAATGATTTTGTTTCATTTTTACCAATTAATTGACTTGTAGTTTTTCTTATGATAATGAAACTTGTATGGAATATGTTGAAGAGTGACAGTGCTTGTATAGACAAATGTATATTCAACTAATGAGCACAATAGTGTTGTATAGTCCGACAGTGTTGTATATTGCATTTCAGAATTCACTATATTGCTCATTTTTTTCAAATATTTCATTCTCTTGTGTATAGTCATCACTATTATATTAGCATAAGTTTAATTGTATACCTAAAAATTTATGAACATAACTTTTAAAACTACATAGGAATACTCCAGCGAATACACTAGAGAATGAGATATCTGGAAAAAAATGAACAATATAGTGGAATTCTGAAATTCAATATACAACACTGTTGGAATATACAACACCTACCAAAATACGAATGATTTTGTTTCATTTTTACCAATTAATTGACTTGTAGTTTTTATTATGATAATGAAGCTTGTATGGAACATGTTGAAGAGTGAAAGTTCTTATATAGACAATGTATATTCGACTAAATGAGCACAACAGTGTTATATACTCCATCAATGTTGTATATTGCATTTCAGAATTCATTATATTGTTCATTTTTTCCAAATATCTCATTCTCTAATGTATAGTCATCACTTAGCATAATACAAAAACTTGGTGTAAAATAAAAATGTATATCGTTGTTTCATATCTTGTTTGTTACCTATCATTAAGATCATAACTAAGTTAATGATGAGCCTAAAAAGAGACCTGAAACATCAACATTTTTTTTGTATTTTTACAGTTTCTTTGCCAACAATCATCTTTCCTTCAACAATTAGAATTGAGTTGATAACCATGTACTTCTATTTTGTATGTCATGTTGTGAATTAGGTATTTCATTTAAGTCATGAGAAGAGGCGGTATTGCTAGAAGGTCAAGGAGACCCAAAGTGAGAGGTGTACAATTATCACATAATGTAAGTGATGAAGAGGATAATTATGCATTGGCTAGTAATGAACAGTGAACTAAAATGTAGAAACCCGCCCATTGTCTCAGTTTAGAGAACATCTTCCAAAAATAAGCTCAGTGTCATTCGAGGTTGGACAAATGAAGATATAAAAAAGACAATAGATGATGTTGAGTTTAATGGGTTCTCAGTTAGAGCAAAAACAAAGAAGTATTCCATTCCACCCACATCATTACACTATTGGCTAAATGGTCTCACCCACACAAAGAGGAGAGGTCCTCCAACAGTTCTAATTGAAGGAGAAGAAGAAGAGGAAATTGTTGAATGGTGCAAAGAAATGGCTGCTATGGGTCATGGCTTGCAGTTAATGTAGCTAAAGGAAAATGTTGCTAAGATTTGTAAAACAATACAAAACCCCTTTAGAGATGGGTTTCCTGGTAAATCATGGTGGGTTGGATTCAAAAAACATCATCCAGACCTTGTAATTTGAATAGTTGAGGGACTTGATAGGGATAGAGATTTAAAATTGTGCCCTACAATAGTAACCAAATTTTATGACAGTTTGGCCAAATGCTATGGAATCTATGCATATGGTGCTCATAAAATCTCGAATTCTGATAAGACTAGTTTGCAGGCTGGGAGAAATTGTGGAATGTGTGTTATTGCTAAGAGGGGAAGTCGAAATGTCGCAAAGGTAATACCAAAGAGTAGGGAGTGGATCACTATATTGTGTTGCGTTAATGCAACAATTTTTTCAATCACAAAATTTTATTTGTTCTAGGGAAAGAGAATGTGAAATATCCCTTGTGGGATACCACTCAAAAATACACAAAATATGTAGAAATTGCAACAAAATAGATTTCTTATTTTTGCATAAAATAACCAACTAGGGCAACGAAGTGTATTTAATTGATATCTCGAAAAATACTTGCCTAAAATGCATGAAATTTTAAATAGAACTTGCAACAATGATAATAAACACTATAAAAATATTTTTCGTAATTTGTTTATTGATATAAAACTGCCAGAAAAGTTTAGAAATCCCTAGACAGCTGGAAATCTTCAAAAATTTATATCTTTCCAAATACAAGTGATAAAATTATCAAAATATGGAAATAACATCTAATATTGCAAATGAAGACTCAACCTCTAGATATGGAAAAAAACACTTGGGAAACCCTCCAAAAATTGCTGTAAAATTCCAAAGTTGGACATCCCCTTGGAAAGAGGCTAAAAACCCTTTAAAATGTCTCCAAATGTGGTGCTAAAACCTGCTCTAATCGCTGTAATAAATCTGATCTAAAAACCCTTGATTTTTTTCCACAAAAAGCCCCAAAATTCCTCCAAAACCCTTCTCTAAAAAAATATGAAATTTATCTCTAAAAATCATCCCTAAATCAGCTCCAAAATGACAAACTAGGGTTGATCTTCCACCACCGAAGAGTTCCCTACTAGCTAGGCATGAATGTCTCACCACTGAAGCTAGGGATCTTGTGGGATCTTACTCCACAATCTAGAAGATAGCAATCAACAATTGCTCAATGGAAATCATAAGTGTATGCAAGACTGAGCTCTCTTTCTTCCCAAACTCCTCTTATGTCATTCCCCCAAGCAACAAGAGACCCAGAAGGCCCCAATCGACCCCCTCTAGAAATAATCAAAAATCATAAAGTAACTTAAGTTAATTTTCCCCCCTTCAAGTTGCCATAGGAACATAAGTAACCCCCCAATGAAATATTATAACATTAAAGTGTTATACGGTCCCCCCTTAACAACAAAACATAACATCAAGCCACTTCAAATTCATGTCAATGCAAAATTATAGCAAATAAGAAACGTGGTAGAAAATATCTACCCAATAGCCTCTAGAGTCTTTAACCCCTTGGGTATGACCAAGGCTAAGACTAAAAATTGGCCCTTAGACCCTCAGTGAAGGAAAGGGGGACACTACATAATGGTAAGGAATTATATTAAAAATTGTGAATATGGAGCATTCATGGATGCACATCCAAATGCATGGATGACAAAGGAATTGTTTTTAAATTGGCCATGTTATTTTGCACATTTAGTACTAGGAGGTGTTTCTCCAAATAATAGACACCTATTAATATGTGATGGCCATGATAGCCATATAACATTACAAACTATGGAGGAGGCCAAAAAATTGGGCATTGACTTGATAACACTACCAACACATACTAGGCATAAGTTGCAACCTCTTGACGTAAGTGTGTTCAGCCCTTTCAAGACATATTTTAGAGCTGAGAGGACTAAATGGATGGTAGAGAACAAATGTGTAGATTTGAAAAAAAATGACATTGTTGAGATTACAAGTAGAGCCTTAAAAAAGGCACTAACACCATCTAACATAATTACAGGTTTCAAAGGAATTTGTATTTGGCCATTGAATTATGATGATCTCGTAAATGACATGACATGCAGCCGAGCATTTGACATGCAAGGTGAGGAAGATGTTGATGTTGTCACAAACATTTTTGAGCCTATCTCAAGGAACAAATCCAAAATTAAATAATAATGAAGAGGGGCTACCTGAAACTCAATTCATGCAAAATGTTGACTCAAGAGATGATATGGAAGCATCTGCAACACATGGAGTGGATCTAAATTGTATGCTTGGAAACCTAAGTAACATCATTAGAAATAATGAAGGGTCTATAATTTTTCTAAGTAACAATGATATGTCCTTTCCAAGTTAAGTTAACCCACCACAATGGTTAGAGAATGCCATGAAAAACATGGGTTACAAGCTACCTTCCATCACAGAAGATCAAAGCTTTGCTTCCTTAACCCTTCTCTACGCGCTTCATTCTTGCGCACCTTTCCTTAACTGGGACCTTGCGTGCCTATGTGCCTTTTGTACTTAGTCAATATTTTAGGGGCCCAACATCACCCCACACTATGCCTATTCTTCGTCTGTGGGAACACTTCTCAAGTGAAAGAAAGAATGTAATAAGCTTACACCTAGGAGAAAGAATAAGGGGATGAAAGAATGGGGAAAGAAGAAAGAATGGGAGAGTGAAAGAATCACTACAACAAACTAGGAAAATCCTTTTGCAAGTCAGCCTCCAATTTATTCCAGGCATCGAATTTTTCCCACGCTCTCTGACAAAGGTCACCGACCAGGACGCTCACCTCCCCAAAATTTAATCCATCTCCTTACGTGCTCATGGTATCAGTGATATTCTCCAATTCCTTCCATATATCCTCCAGTGCATCCATTCTTCGTGTAATGCATGGATATAGTTCATTCAACTGGTTTTTGATTGAACCTCTTAAGGTTTCAATGGCTTTAGAATTTTTCTCAACCTCGGCAAGGATTTTCTCTCTTTCTGCCCTATTCCCCTTGTTTTTCTCCTATAACTCCTTGAGTTCCGCTTCATGAGTAGCGACTAAGGCACCTGCCACTTTGCCCCTATCCGCGCAACTGTCGTACGTGGCCTCAGCGGTCCGAGACAATGAGCGCTACAATCTTCAACTTATCTTCCTTCTCCAGGCGTGCGGCCACTTCCTCTGTAGACTCCAAGGCTAGCGATTGTCTCTCCATGGTGAGGATCTTCGTTAAATCCTCCAAGCATCCCAAGGCAGATCCATACTTTTGCACAGGTGATGCTAGGTCTAGATGCTTCAATAGTATAGCCTCATTGATGGATTCCACCTTCTTGTACACAACGATCACCTTGGCCTTTTCATCCTTCAATTCACGCTGCCACTTCGGGCACTGATCAACCTCTCTTGGATTACCTACTTTGTCAAAGCAGCGAGCTCTTCCTCTTTCTTCTTTAGCTCCCCTTCCAAGTCTCTAACCCTATCACTCCGAGTCTAGCCTCGATCTCAATGGAGACTTTATTGAGTGTGTTGCACAGTTGCTTATCCAAGAGCTACTGGGTATCCACCACTGGGTTGTCTTCTCTTGGTCCTCGGCAATGTTATTATTTCCCCATGGCTTACCTCAAACTCTGGCTCATCAAGGTGGGACTCTATAGCCCATGAGAGAATCTTCCTTGTCCGTGGATATGTAGCCTCCTTGTCAAAAGATGACATTGCTACAAGCTCCTCTACGAGAATGGTACTTTGGAACTGCACGCGAAACACTTTCTTGGGGGTCATCAATATAACCCATCTCTGGCTTCTCCCCCTCTACACACCTTCCTCCCGTGCGTTACCGTTAGGTATACTTATAGTTAAAACCAGGCCTTTAGTGCTTCCATGTTCCTCTTCTATGCTTTCCTCCTTCTCCTTGTTCAATACTAGCTCAGTGTTGTGTTCCACTTTTTCCTTCACTAGGGTCTTAATGTCCCTTATCTCTTCTTCTTCTGCCACTTTGGATGTCTACTCTTGTGCAGATCTTTGAGCCTCTTGTTTCTACGTGCTAGCCTCGTCATCTTTTCCCATGTCCTAGGCACTTCCTCCTACTTGGCTATCCTTGTGCCACACAAAAAGGAGCCCTTGTTCTTCTTCTCCGCCTTCCTCCTCTGAATCATGTACATTAAAAATAGGTGGCCCTTGATCTTTCCGAGGGTCCTCTTCCCCACTTACTTCTTCTTCACTATCATCCTTTTCTCCTATGCACTTGTCCAAACTTTCAACTTCTTCCGAGGTGGTCTCCTCTTCTACCCTCTACTTCTTCCTAACCAGAGATTCCATTGTAGGTGACTCTGTTTCTTCTTCTTCTGATGACTCCTTATCTGATGGCTTTTCTGGCTCTGGAGTCTTCTCTTTTCCTATGGTATTTTTCTTGCGCATGTACATACTGGTTCTAGCACTTGTCCTAGGGGAACCTATTTCATGTGTCTCCACCACACATGGTATTTTCTTCTCTGGCTCTTTATCCTCCCGTTTGGGCACAGGTCTCTTCCTACCAGTTAGATCCTAAGGTATAGATACCTCATTCTCTAGATATGTGCCCTTCTCAGATTTGGGTCTTATGCAAATGTACACGCACGCCGTGGATCCATATGTAATGGGAAGAGTCATGGGCCTTGTCATCTGAACTTCATACGATACATACCGCTCCATGTATGTGCGCTTATCAGGGTACACAAACCCTTTTCATATTTCCCTGTGGTTCTGGTCCAGATTACCAAGGTCTAACTTAAACTTTTTGGACTCCCTGAACCTATTTACTCCCATTTGGAATTATTGAGCTGTGAAGGAAAAAGGGAGCTTGCACCATGGGCTCCATGTCCCATATAATAGTTTGAATCTTCCCAAATAGAAATGTTGGTACACAAAAAATTCCACTTCTCCCCTAGTGGCTGCTGGCAATTCGAGAATTCTCCATTCTACCCCGAACGCGTTCCTTAGGCGCGTATACCACTTTTCCAAGCGCACCCTTGCGCACTGTTGTTATAGTGTCACAAGCGCATTTCTCGAACATTTTGGTGAGCGAGGGGTCTTCATCAGGGGTACTCCCATACGAACTTATCTGATGCATCTGGTACCCCCCAATTTTCTAAGAACATGATGGTTAGTAGCAAATTTCCAAAGAGGATCCTATCACCTTACTTTGCGCAATTGATAATTTCATCCACGATTAATGCAGACAAATTATAAATGGTGCCCTCTGAAATCTTTCTGCAGAAATTCAACCATGGCTTATTGACTTGGGTCCATCTCTCCTGGCCATTTAACTTTGACACCAGGTGTGCAGCCATCTTCATCACCGAATCCTTAATGTCTATGACATCATAATACCTTGACCCCTTCTTGCATGCAAAAGCGGCGATAGTTTTCTGAATTGCTTCTTTATCAGTCGAATCATCCTCCAACCGATCTCCTTCATAGATGAGGCCTATGAAATGTGAAATTAGCTGAGGAGTTATGGGCATCTTGCGCCATGCGAAGTGGAAATAGTCCTCATGTACGCATGACATCAGCCACTGATATAAGCGCTCAGGTTTCCCAAATTAGGGCAACTCAAAGAGTTGTAATAACCCTACCTTCTCCAATTTGACCTTCACGTCATCATTATATATGGGAAAACCCTCTGGTGTCCTTTTGTTCATTAGGTGCACTAACTCTAGCGCCATTTCATTCTCGATTGTGTTTTTTCCGATGATTATAATCATTTACAGACATGTTCCTAAGATGGGAATCCCACTTCTTCCCCAACAATACTCCATCTGGGTATTGCATTTCTGCATACCAATCCTCATTTTTGTGTGCTTCAATTTCTTGATACTTGCCCTTGCCCTTCTTGGGTGTACTAGCTAGTAACTTGGGTGCCATCATCTAGGTCTTCTTCCCACTTCAATCACTCCGTGTTACTCTGTTCTTCTAGTCTCTCCAACCTTAGATATTGAGCTTGTGAAGAAAATTACTTAAACCCGTTGCCCTAGTTCTTTAAACCCTAACTGGGATACTCCCTTTAAAAGACGGCGCCTTCTCACAATTTCTCCTACACCCGTGAAATCCCTTCCTTCTGGTTCTTAAACCCGAACTGGTTACCCACGCTTCAATCTCTCCAAACTTTTCTTCACACAGATCAGTTTTTTGGAAGCCCTAGTTTGCAAAGGTACAAAAAGCACTTCGTTCTCCTTATACGCAAAGTGAAAAATGAAGTGCCTTGACCCCCTTTATTTATAGTTTTTTTTCCTTTTTAAGCATTAAGTGCTACTTCACCTACCACCATACTTTTTTACATTTAATGCAGATTTTTCAAACAAATCCCATCTTTAGTGCTTTCACTCATGCACCCTAACCTACGCAGACAAACCTCCAACCTTCTGGCGTGCAACCAATCCAACCTGACAGGAGACTCTTACGCACGTGTAACCAACACCGAAGGCACCTATTTTGTCCCAATTTTTGCTCTCGCCTACCTCGTGTTGCTTAATACGCTTTCTCCTCCTTTGTACATGGAATCTAAAAGTAGCTTTATCTTGACACCAACCATCCTTTTTCCATGTTTTCTTTTCAAGCACCTCTTTTAACAAGGCCATTTAGCTAGGATTTTTAACACAAACCACCTTGGTACTTTAACCATTTGTTCCTTCACATTACTTCACCCCATACTAAAATGATGTGTGGTCCTCTACACACTCACATATTCTCAAAAAGTAGCAATAAGGTTACCGGCGCCCAAGGTGAAAAACAAAACAACAACGTGAAAGGGAAACACAAGAAAAGAAATGCATAAAGGAAAATTCTAAACTAACTGGCAAAACTTCCTTATTTACAAACACCGAGAAGACTTATTTATACTAGGGCTTCATCCTACTCCCATTGAAGTGTCTAGGAAACTTCGTCCCCTCCAGCACTTGTAAATTTCACGCACCCGAATCAAGGATGTACAAGATTGTGTAAGGACCCAACCAATGGACTTTCAACTGTAGTCATTTTTACCCCTATCACAAAAGAAAGGAACCCCATCTACACCAACCTATCACCCAACGGATGCTGGGTGCTCACCCGAGGCACACGTGGGTACTGAGTATCTCTTTTATGTGAGTTAAGTGGGAAACATCATCTATGATTTGTGTTTAAGATATTTAAAGAGGATTTAAGACATAAAAGAACCATAGAGCTCAGAACGACCTCTAGATCCTTGCAGCCATTCCAGACAAATAGTAGTTAATAGACTATATGACTTGTATCATAACCAAAAGAAGTATACAAACATCCATACCTAGCATAAACATAAATGAAAGAGAACCTATGAAAAATATGTATATATTAGAACCATTGATATATATATATATATATAAACTGGTAACCTCATTACATCCATGGAGCCATTACAGAATGTCACAGAGTTGTAGACCATAGTCATGCATTACAAATGGACTAATGTAGCTCAGCTAATAACAAGAAAAATTACAATCCCCATACCGAATACATCCTTTCCCAAGTGCAATTACCCACTAACAGAGTTCTTGCAGAGCTCTTCCCATTCTCTTAAGCTAGTATTTATAGCCTCTCTGGGCTTCCAACTCATCCTACATCACCCTCAGATCCAATGCCAAGTGTCTGAATGTGGTCTTCCATGCAAGCATGCTCCTCCAAGCCTGAGCTTTCCACTTTATACCATGATGTGCTTCTAGAACTGTCTACCGCACGCATGCTCCTTCCTGGGCCAACCTGTCATCATGCTGGCACCTTATCCACGCACTGTCGGGTCATGATTTTCACATGTTCTACCCTGAACGCCCATTTTGGCTAAGTCCTGAACCCTTGGTTCTGTCTGTGCCCGTCGTGCTTGCCACGGGCTTCCTTAAACCCTTCTCTGCACACTTTGTCCTTGTGCTCCTTTCCTTAACTCGAACCTTGCGCGCCTACGTGCCTTTTGTACTTAGTCAATATTTTAGGGGCCCAACATCCTCTTATGTCATTCCCCCCAAGCAATAAGAGACCCAAAAGGCCCCAATCGACCCCCTCTAGAAATAATCAAAAATCATAAAGTAACTTAAGTTAATTTTCCCCCTTCAAGTCGCCATAGGGAGATAAGTAACCCCCCAATGAAATATTGTAACATTAAAGTATTATGCAGTCCCCCTTAACAAGAAAACATAACATCAAGCCACTTCAAATTCATGTCAATACAAAATTAAAGCAAATAAGAAATGTGGTAGAAAATATCTACCCAATAGCCTCCAAAGTCTTTAGCCTCTTGGGTATAACCAAGGCTAAGACTAACAATTGGCCCTTAGGCCCTCAGTGATGGAAAGGGGACACTACAAAATGGTAAGGAATTATATTAAAAATTGTGAATATGGAGCATGCATGGCTGCACATCCCAAATGTATGGATGACAAAGGAATTGTTTTTAAATTGGCCATGTTATTTTACACGTTCAGTTCGAGGAGATGTTTCTCCAAATAATAGACACCTATTAATATGTGATGGCCACGACAGCTATGTAGCATTACAAACTATGGGGGAGGCTAAAAAATTGGGCATTGACTTGATAACACTACCAACACATACTAGTCATAAGTTGCAACCTCTTGACATGAGTGTGTTCAGCCCTTTCAAGACATATTTTAGGGCTGAGAGGACTAAATGGATGGTAGAGAACAAATGTGTAGATGTGAAAAGGAATGACATTGTTGAGCTTGCAAGTAGAGCCTTAAAAAAGGCACTAACACCATCTAACATAATTATAGGTTTCAAAGGAATTGGTATTTGGCCATTGAATTATGATGATCTCGTAAATGACATGGAATACAGCCAAATAATTTGACATGCAAGGTGAGGAAGATGTTGATGTTGTCACAAACATTTTTGAGCCTATCTCAAGGAACAAATCCAAAATTAAATAATAATGAAGAGGTGGTACCTGAAACTCAATTCATGCAAAATGTTGACTCAAGGGATGATATGGAAGAATCTGCAACACATGGAGTGGATCTAAATGGTACGCTTGGAAACCCAAGTAACATCATTAGCAATAATGAAGGGTCTGCAATTTTTCTAAGTAACAATGATATGTCCTTTCCAAGTTACGTTAACCCACCACAATGGTTAGAAGATGCCATGAAAAACATGGGTTACAAGCTACCTTCCATCACAGAAGATCAAAGATTGAATCTTCCTTCCTTTCCTGAAGGACTAGAACAACAAGAAATAATTCATTACTATAAATATGTTGGAGATGAGGATGAACAAGATGGAGTTGAATTTGAAGAGGATGCTTAGGGAAAATGAAATAAACTCAGAAGTTAGGAAACGTGAACCTCAAGTCCCTAAATAGACTCAAATCCAAGATGGATATGGTAAGTTGCTTTCTCAATTTTTGCGACTTCCAAGGGAGATTATAAGGAAAAAGAGAGTCGAAGATTCAGATGGTTCTATTAGGCTGAGTAGGCATTCAAAAAATTTGACTGCACCTAAATACATGGAGCTATTGGTTGATATGGAAAGAAAGAAGGAGGAACAAGAAAAAGTAAATTTAAGGAAAAAAGAACTGGCACAAGAAAAAAAGGTTGCTAGACTTGTAGCAAAAGAAAAAAAAATTATAGGAGAAGCTGGAAAGAGAAAGAGAGAAGCAGGCTAAGGAGCAACGAAAAGAGATTGAGAAGGCACAGAAGAAACGAAGGAAATAACAAGAGAAGAGGGAGAGGGAACATGAAAATAAATTAAGGGAATAAGAAAAGAGAATACATGTAAGTTCTCCAACAAATCATGAAAATTGAAGGATTTTTCAATATATGTTAAATATTCAAATTCCAGGTTATGCTCAAATTGGATATGAGGCCCTACCCTACACGGATCCACTAAACACGATCCATTTCAAGTTTGTTATGGATTACAACCTATGACACCCATTGATATATGAATTCCAGTGCATGCAATGGAATACACGCCTCATGGAAAAATTGAAGTAGAAAAGGAGACAAGGTTTGTTGAACAAATCTAGCACACTCAACACCAGATCCATGATATTTTACATAAGATGAATAAAAATTATAAGTTGCGCTATGATCAACACAAGGTTCTACATCATTTCCAGGTTCATGATAAGGTCTGGCCATGACTTCAAAAGGAAAGGATTACAGGTCCACACAGGAAGATTCAACCTCTTTGATATGGTCCTTACACTCTCACCAAGCAAGTAGGAGAAAATGATTTTGAGTTGAATCTTCCTCCCTATCTTGGTTTGCATTCCATCTTCAATTTGGACCTGCTCAAGCCATATCACCCACCTCTTTTCGATACTTTAGTCATGGGAGAATAGTTGGACGTATTTGAGCTCATCCTAGATTTTTTTTCCCCAATTGAAGAACATTAGATTGTGGACATTTTGACAAAGATCACCAGAAAGACAACTCTATTAGGTGATTAAGAAAGGGAATCTAAGTTATCAAGGTGAGTGGCTCACTGTGTACTAGGTAAAGAAATATTTTCCACACTTGATGGGACCTATTGGTGCAATGAGGACCAATTCTTCTGAAGGATGGAGGAATGATCCAGACCAAAACCCAGGAAACAATTATAGTGGCACAAATTCCAAGAACCATAACTTTTGCATCGTTGCTTCAAGTGACTTCGTTCAAAGTGTAATGGAAAACTTAGAATGAGTAGAATGTGATGAAAGGGTGTATAAATTTGTTCAGAAAATTTTGACTCCCAAAATCCATGCCTAAAGGGCCCAAATTGTAATTTTTGTAGTGTTGCCTAAAAATAGTAAATTCTAAAAACATTATGTATTGTGAAATTACCGCACATGTAATTCTCGGAAGATGAAATGCCTCATCTCTCTCGATACTAGTGACCTTCCACATTCCTCTAGGTGTCTTTTCATGTTTCTAAAAATAGTATAAAATTATATGCAACCCATAAGGGTAGGAAAAACATCTCCCTTGCAGAGATAGCTAATATATTTTGAGTTTTTGAGCAATTCACATCTCTTTTCAGAGATAGGTCTTCAGTTAACATCTAGCAAAATTGTTATTCTATTCTTTAAAAATGAAACCTCTAGGTTTTGGATCAGTGGTATTAGATAAAAGTCATCTTGAGAGTGTATGATCCCCAAAACGAGGTTAGGATACAAGAAGTTCGGGTGGTCCACACAAGATCCTTAATAACACTCTCTTGTTCACTGCAAGTGACCTCCAATGGCAGACAACATTGGGATCAAATATGGTGAATGAAGCTAGCATGGGGCAGAAGGAGTAGATGCTACAACAATTCACCCAGATTTTATAACTACAACTAATAAATCACACCTCCTCATCTGAAAATCAGCCCTTCATTGCCCTGATCTCATTCAAGGTGCAAGTAAATTTTGATATTCCTATTTTTTAGGGTAAAATAAATTTTGATGCAGTAGAAAACTAGTTGGACCAATTGACCTCCTATTTTTCTATCAATCAGTTCACTGATAAGGAAAATATAACATTTTCTCTATTTAAATCATCACTTGTTAAAAATTGGTGGGGCGTGTATAAGAATGGGCTTGAAAAGGATGAGTTGGGCATTGCAGAAGAGTTCACATGGGATGATTTTTTAGATGCCATAAAGGAAGAATACTACCTTGTTAGAGCTTATGATGATCTGATTATCTATACATACAATGGCAGTAACTCCGACAAGGTAAGGACCAGTTGGTTCAAGATTATACTGATAAATTACATTCTTTATCTACATGATTGGGCATTCAAGACATAGAACAACACAATATCCTCAAATATCGCAGTGGCCCATAATGAAACATTTGGGAAAACATGGAATTATTTCAATTTCATACCCTTGGTGAGGGGTACAAGTTTACAATCAAGATTGAGAAAAATTATAAAAGGAATACTTCCAAGAACTATCCTATGAGGGGAAATAATGATAAGGAAGGCCAGACACAAGGATAGGGTTGGAAACATAAGGAGTCACAATTAAATAAGAAATGAAAGGAGAAGACATGGAAGTGGTGTGACCTCCACAAGACAAATCTCCACTCCAAGGAAGAATGTCGAGTCATCAAGTCCTTACTCATTGAGTCATCATCTTCAACACCCTCTACTCCACTTGTTACGGACCCCGAGCTCAAAGATGAAGAGGATGAAATTGTAGATGTTGAGATGGATGTGATTATTGCCACCTTGCAAGTCAAGCAGATGGATGAGAAGGAAAGACTCTTCCACTCCAAGCTTTGGGTAAAAGGTAAGCCTCTACATTTTATCCTTGATAGTGGAAGCCAAAAGAATTTAATTTCTATTGATGTTGTGAAAAGCCTGAATCTTCCTGTAAAGTCACATCCCCAACCATTTAGTATCGGGTGGTTAAACATAGTAAGATATCTCCAAGTCACACAAAAATTTCTCCTTCTGTATGCAATCAAACCCTTTCACGATGGATTCTTGTGTGATGTTTCTCTATTAGATGTTTGTGATGTACTCATAGGCCGACCATTGATGTGGGATAGACATGGAATCTATGAGTCATGACCTTGAAGGGTCACCATTGCCATTGCGGGTCGGCGTTATTGGGTACCTGAGGTCATTCCTCCCAAGTATGTCTCCCTCACTAGTGCCAAACAATGTAAGAAATTGGTGGAGAAAACCAAACAGATCGTCATCCTGATGAGCAGGCCAAAACCCACAAAGAAAGCTATTGCGGCCACCTTGAACACGCATTCCATACAAGAACAGAAGTAGATGGACCAAATCATATCCAAGTATGATGATATATTTTAGTCACTTCAGTGTTAGGTAAATCATATTATTGATTTGTATCTAGAATCTCCTTTACCCAATAGCCATGTGTATCACAGATCAGTCTTTGAAAATGAGGAGATCAAAAGGAAACTCCAAGAATTGATTCAAAAGGGACATATTAGGTCGATATCTTCACCTTGTGGAAGTCCAATTGTCTTGGCACCAATGAAAGATAGAACATGGAGACTCTGTATTAACTATCGAGCCTTGAACAAAATTACTGTGAAGAATCATTACCCTCTTTCAAGGATTGATGACTTGCTAGACCAACTCCGCGATGCAAAATTCTTCACCAAAATTGATCTCAAGTCTAGATATCACTAGATCCCCATTGAGCCCAATGATGTCTAGAATACTGCATTTAAGGCTTGGGAAGGTCTCTTTGAATGGTTGGTTATACCCTTTGGACTAACCAATGCACCCGCAACATTCATGAGGATGATGGATGGAATTTTGCGGCCCTACACCAATTCCTTCATGGTTTTATACTTAGATGATATACTCATCTATAGCCAAACATGGGAGAATCATCTACAACATGTTTGAGAAGTGCTTCAGACCCTTAGGAAGCATATGTTGTATGAAAATATAGAAAAATGCACATTTGGGATGAGAAAGGTCCAGTACTTGGGGTATATGGTGGATGAAGAAGGGGTCCATGTTAACCCAGAAAATTTTTAGGTTGTTCAGAAATGGCCTACCCCAAATACCCTTACAGGACTCCATAGCTTCCTGGGTGTTTCCAATTTCTATCGTCGGTTTGTCTTGGGTTTTTCACATATTTATTGGGCACTCAATCAGGTGACTAAAGGAGGAAACAAGGCTGCATTCCGATGGGGGTAAGCACAACAGAGTGTATTCAAAGGTTTAAAGGAAAGGTTATGCTCGGCCCCTGTTATCTCCTTTCCTGACTTGCATCAACCTTTTGAATTGATGACAGATGCATCTGAGTATGCCTTTGGAGTTGTTATCATGCAACATGGCCACCCTATTGTATATCATAGTGAAACATTCAATGGCACAGTCATAAAGTACCCAACATATGACAAGGAGCTTTATGTCATTGTTCAGGCTTACAAACAATGGAAACACTAAATTTTGAGGAAGGAGACAGTCATCCACACAGATCACATGCCTTTGGAGTTCCTTCAGACATACAAAAAACTAAGGAATGAGAGGAAATATTAGTGGGAAACATACCTGTAACATTTTCACTTGATAATAACACATAAAAAGGGAAGTGTTAATTCAAAAGTAGATTTCTTGAGCCACCCTCCAATTGTATCCCTCACAACCATTATTGATATTTGTGGACATGAGACTTCCAGTTGGTGTAGTTTGTATGAGAAGGAACCTAAATTTTTAGACACATTTTAGGTCCTCCAAGGAGGAAAGCATGTCCCTGATTCCTATCTATAGGAAAACATCCTCTACCACATGGGACACATTTGTGTTCTAGCTAGTGAACAATAGAAGATGGTCTGGGAAACACACTTCAATAGGACCACAGGGAACTTTGGCATAGAAAAAACACTGGTAGTGTTTTAAAAGAATTTCTACTAGCCCAACCTAAGGAATGATGTGGTGAAGTATATCAAATCCTGCACCCCTTGTGCAATTTCCAAGCCAGCCAACAAGAAACAGGGATTGTACACACCATTTTCGAAGCCAACCAAGTGTTGGGCATCTGTCTTGATGGAATTCCTCTCAGGTTTTCCAACTTCAAAACTTGGGAGTGATGGTGTTTTTTTAGTTGATCGATTTTCCAAAATGGCTATAATGATTGCTTGTATGAAAAATATTTCTGCTGAAGATACTGCTAAACTTTATTTCAGTCATGTATGGATCAACTTTGGGCTTCCCAAGTCTATTGTCTCTGATAGGGATAACAAGTTCCTGAGCATCTTCTAATGCACATTATGGGGACTGATGGACATAAAGTTGATGAATTCCACATCCTTCAACCCACAGACTAACAGAAAAATAGAGGTGGTAAACCATCTGTTTGTTCACATGATTCATATTTACCACTCTAAACACCCCCATACATGGGATGAGGCTCTTCCCTACATACAATATGGATAAAATTGGGCCCTGCACAACTCCGCCAAACATATTCCCTTTCAATTTGGTTACTAATTCTAGCTTATGGCACCCATTGATGTGTGCATTATAGTGCAAGTAATGGAATACATGCCTCATGGAAAAATAGAAGTAGAAAAGGTGATAAGGTTTGTTGAGCATATCCAACACACTCGGCACCAGTTCCATGATATTTTAGAGAAGATGAATAAAAAGTATAAGAGGTGACATGATCAACACAGGGTTACACATCATTTCCAGGTTAGTGATAAGGCTTGGCTACGACTTCAGAAGGAAAGGATTGCAGGTTCACACAAGAAGATTCGACCCTCTCTGGTATGGCCCTTACACTCTCACCAAACAAGTAGGAGAAAATGCTTTCGAGTTGAATATTCCACCCTATCTTGGTCTACATTCCATCTTCAATGTGGACCTCCTCAAGCCATATCACCTGCCTCTTCTAGATACTTCAGTCATAGCATAATAGCTGGACATATCCGAGCTCAACCTAGAGAGATTTTCCCTAATTGAAGAAGATCATATTGTGGAAACTTTGACAAATACCACCAGAGGACAACTTATTCAGCTTTATCGGGTCATTAAGAAAGGGAATCTCACTCATCAAGGTGAGTGGCTCACTACATACTAGGTAAAGAAGTAATTCCCACACTTGATGGTACCTCTTGGTGCAATGGGGACTATTAGTTCTAAAGGAGGGAGGAATGATCCAGGAAACAATAGTGGTACAACTTCCTGGAACCATAACTTCTACACCGTAGCTCTAATTGACTCTTTTTAAAGTGCAACGGAAATCTTGGAACACATAGAATGTGATGAAAGGGTACATAATTTTTTTTGGAATATTTTTACCCCCAAAATCTATGCCTAAAGGGCTGAAATTGTAATTTTTTTAGTGTTGCCTAAAAATAGTAAATTCTAAAAATAGTATGTTTTTTTAAATTGTCGCACATGTAATTCTCAGAAGATGGAACACCTCATCTCCCTTGAGACCGGTGACCTTCCACATTCCTCTAGGTTTCTTTTTGTATTCTAAAAATAGTATAAAATCATATGTAACCCACAAGGGTAGGACATACATCTCCCTTGTAAAGATAGCTAATATATTATGAGTTTTTGAGAAATTCACATCTCTTTTCAGAGATAGTTCTTCAGTTAACATCTAGAACAATTTTTATTCTATTCTTTAAATCTGAAACCCCTAGGTTTTGGACCAAATTTCTCTATTACTTTCTTACCGAGATTTATTTGGTTTAGTTTTGTATACACTTCTTCATATTTTAGAATCAAAGCTTGCACGAAAGTTTTCGCCCAAATCTCCTCTTTCAACTCCTTGGTTGTATCATTATTACATTTAATATCATTCTCAAATGCTTGAGTTACAGGGACAGTTTCCAAAACTTCAAAATCTTCTTCCACAAAACTATTAGGTACATGGTTCATGTCAATATCATGAGAAGACACGTTGTGATTTTCGTCCACATCATAAACATCATGAGGTGTTACATTTATATCGAATTCTAGTCCTGTGGAACAAATTTACCAAATCGCATTGCATCTCTTATTTTTTTGTGGGTATGGAAAATAGTTTCCATCTTGGTTTGAATACCTTGCATAGTTTTGAAACCTTCTTGAAGTATACTGTAACCATTGTGATTTATAGGGTGAAAATAAACTCGAATGTCTTCTTGAAAATGGATCCATCTACAAGAAGGCTTGGTATGAGAACAATGATGGACACAAGTAAAACAAATGGAAATTAGGAAAATTTACAAAATTTAGGAATGTTTTTAGAAATAAAATTGAATGCAAATAATATTTAAAAACAATATAGTATTTTAAATTCATTTATAAATAATGAATAATTCCTCACAAATAAAAATATTTTAAATTACACCAAAGGCGTGTCTACAGTTGGAGTAGATCCCCTATGAAAACACTCAAAAAATTTCCCATGTTGTAGTTGCAGTCGAAGGAAACAGTCACCAACTTGAGGAGCTTTTATTTTTTGCATTGCCTCATCACTAGACTATCCATTGGGTTGTTTATGAAAAATGGTGCAAGAAACTGCAGAGTAGCTGAGGTAAGAGAGGGTTGTTACATGGCTTAGATTCACCAATTATCTGAAAAAATAGGCTTCAATGAGTTTGCATAATTCATATGAAAATAGTTTCTAGTTTCCATAATCAGAGATGTGGCGGTAATTAGGTTAGTTTTTATTTCATTTTTTTGTTTTTGTTTTTATAACATTTCTATGTATTGTTCAGGTTGGTTGGTGTTTTTATAAGAAAAATAATAAATCTAAATGTTTAGTAATTTAAAATGAGACCACTCTCATCAAATTATTTGTTGTATATTATTACTTTGAAATAAAAACTCATTGAGCAAACCAAATTACTAGAAATCCAAAAACCAAATACGTGTTGGCGTATAATATAAAACCTAGGGAAAACAAAGATTCAAGCCTTTGTTAATGGTGGACATTATTAGGTTGTTTTAAAGCATATAATATAAATTTGAGGTGACACTGGGAGACAAAGATGTAGAGAAAGCTACTAGAATTCATTTTACTTCCTGCATTTTTTTGGGATATTGCGGAAGATAAAGGAGGCATATGGGAATTGGATCAAAAATTGGACCTGACTATTAACATCGAGGGCGGAAGAGTCCTTACCATTGAACCACACAAGGTTCCTATCTATAACTGAACCTCTTAAATTTTAATTGTAGTTTCAGTCTCCATGTCTAAATTATTTCCATTTTGTTTATTACATCAAGTATATTCCATTGTTTGAATTTTTCTTTTCCTCCTTCATGAACCATGAACCAAGTTATGGGTCAATGGTGTCTTTTGATGCCTTTCCTTACATAGTTGTGTTGGTTCCTCCAAAAAATTATTATTATGCAGAGTATTTTCCTTTGGAGTGTAGCCCAAATAAACAGATTTTTGTATATGTCATGTATCATTTTCCTGACTGTGTGCTTCTACTAGGTTTTCATGCATCCAACCATGATCACCTAGGCATGCGTCTAACCAAAACATGGCCTTCATTCTATATAGCCATGTGTTGGTAGAGGAGATTTCACGCATGGGACTTGTTCCTCCTAGAGTAACTCCACATGTTAAACACTTGTCAAGATGTGTGACCTCCACTTCTAAATTATTACAGATTTCCCCCTTTTTGGCGTTGGTTTGAATATGATGCATTGTTTTTGATGCTCAGTTAAAGTGCTCATATGATAACTTGTACTCTCTATAGATCCCCTCCAAACTAAAAACACCTCTTTGACATATTGATACACATGTTTAGCTTTCAAGTCAATCATTCCTAATTAAATTGTGTCAGCGTTCTAAAACAATAACATTTGTACAACTTATAATCACTAATCATAAAGTTAATTAAGAAAACTTAATAAATTTTACTCCAAAATGTACCCATTTCCACTGCACATGGTGTCATTTGTTTGTTCGGCTATTTTTAATACTCCCAACATATAACAACACACCTTCCAAAGAACTCTCTCTGCCAAAAACACTACCAACATATCGAGGAGAGTACACCCTACAATTGAATGGAACATCCTTAGTTTTTAATAATCTTTTATTGCATTCCAAATTTTACAGTATCTACATTTATCCCAAAAATATTAAAAAATTCTTTTTACATTCCATCTGTCTGCACCAAAAAACATAATACTTCATTACATAATGCATAGTTATGAGTTGGTTCAACTTGACTTTCTAACATACAAACTCTATCCATTGAATATGAAGGTACCCTAAATATGGCATAAAAATTCTACAACATAGATATGTGTATTTACAATGACAACAATTACATACAACACCTAATGTCTGAATGTGTAGAAGACCACCACCAAGATTCCATAATTGTAGCCAAAGATACCATTATCACAATTCTTCTCACTCAAAAATGATTAGAAAAAGCACAACAAATGATACAACTAACAATAATTGCAGTGGAGGACGCTCAAAAAATCTCAAAGAGAAATTTTATGCGCATTACTATACACAAATCCCATAAATAACCACCTAAATACAATGTACAACTTTACATGCCTTCTCATGTGTATACCAATTTTTTTTTAACATGTAAATATATCTACCATTCTCTTCATAGAAGAGGTTTTACATTATATAACACATATTTGCAAACAACTATCAACGATCACATGGCATCAAATTTTACCCGCCTTTTTTCTTCTTGCTTCCATTTTAAAAGTTCCTTCTATACTATCATTCGATTCGTTCACATATAATAGCAGTTTCCTTAAAATTTTGAAACTCCCATAAACTTGTTTTAAGATTTCACCAACCTTGTACCTATAAATCCATAATAACTACCAAGTAGATCTAAATTGATACGGACTAAACAATACAAAAATATCTTTTGTGAATGCAATTTGATTATATGTTGTATTGGTTTTTGATTTTTTTATAAGTTTAAAAAAAAGCCTCAACAACAATATCTTTGTTGTAAATAAACATCGCATGTTATACGAGGAGAGATTCAACTATGTATTATTTTTCTTGAATAATATAACACGCTTTGTAAGTCTATAAATTTATCACATCTTTTAAATTTAATGCACCATCTCCACTTTCATCGTATGTTTACAGGGTTAAAAAATACCCTATTTACAAAAAAAAACCCATTTCCAAGTTTAGTGTTTGTTTAGTAAATTGAAAACTTTATTGGTACACTCCAATATCAATAAAAAATACTATTGAGACTCTAGGATATAAAGCTATGGAATGTAATCTTGTCGACTCAGTGACTTTCTCAAATTTATGCTTATATCTTAAAGCATTATAACACAAAATTCTCATTGTGGCTTCCTCCATATCTGAAAGAATATGTTCATGATTGGTACTATCTAACTATAATCTCACATTGGTGCTTCAGTTTTGTTTTTTGGCTTCTTCTATGCTTAAGGGTAAAATTATTCTACCATTGGAACTAAGCTTTACCATCTTGTTGGAGTGCCTCACTCCTGTAATCCAGTTGGCAATCTCTTTGTGACCATTACACCAGCTAGGAAAATTCATACTAACCATGACTAAGATGTCGTAGGTGATCTTATACCTTTGATCCCATTTGAGATGACCCCTCTGTTGTTACCCATATAAATATTTTTCCACGCTTCATTGTGGTAGAGATTTATTGACGAAAAACATATCTTACTTTTCATGGCACCTTCCCAAGAGTTACATAAGTCCATTTAAGTTTTGTGTCTTTTTGGTAGGCTCCCTACAAAATTCATGCCATTCCTTTGCTTCAAGTCTTTACGAAAGATGCTTTAAATTTAAGTTTGAACAATGAATAGATAATAGGGGAGCATTAGATGAATATGACACAAATATTTAGATTGCACATTAAAAGCCCGCTAGATCAGGTTGAAATGAAAAAACTTGCAATACTCCCACCGTGACAATGAAAAATAATTTACATCTCATGTATCATTACATGTGACTGGTACTCAAATAATGGCCATTAAAGAAAATTGCAAGAAATGGTGCAAACTGACCACATTCACAAACTAGGTGAAAGAAAATCCACCCTAGTTTGACAAAACATATATGTTGAACTTTGAAGAACAATCCTACAATTGTAGTCACCTTTTTGATAAGGAAATTCAAAAAAAAGATAAATATTCCTTTTGATTTGAATGATTTTATTATATGTTTATATGACAATGATATAGTTTCAATTATTTGGTCCAATACGTGAATAGGCACCATGTACAATAGGATATACAATCCAGATATTTCATTCTTGCTTCACTCACCTCAGAAACAAGTTCAAATGCAACCTCAACTTTTGGATGTTTGTTTTTGTTTAGATGAGGTAGAAATTTTGTAGAAAGGGAACATTAGTTCCAGAAAACATTCATTTAATTCATACTTGAATTTAAAATTGTACTCAAGTAAAGTGAGATAGTTTTGAAAATGAAAATAAATTACTTGTAATTCAACCTACTCATGAATATATGAACACGTTATCAGGATTTTTTTGGTAGATGCTAACTAGTTTGATTGGTCAATTATGATTTGTTGAGGCATAACGTTGAAATTTTATCCAATTTTTGTTAAGAGGCTTGCATTCAAAGCTCCACCATGGAGAATTTGAATTTATCTAGCTGATACATCAATCATAGAGAAACTAGTGATTGGATTACACTTAACTATAAGAGGACGTCTCATCCATACTTGCAAATTTCAAACTATAGAATCTTAAGAGTCTCTCATTTATGCCCTTGTCAACAGGACATTTGGCATTGTATTGCTACAATACCTTGTGAGGAGCTACAAAACATTAGTCCATTGCTATAGAGGTTAGTAGAAATACTATAAAAGTTATCATTTGTAACCATTTTCATGACTGGACCAGAACGTAATTTTCAGAAAATGATTAATCAAGAAAACCCTATTGCATTCCCATAAGTACTAACACAAAAAGCATAAGCTTTAAAAGACTTTGACCATGTCCACTATAGTGCACACTCCTCTTCGAAATTTATTATATTTTGATTTCAATTACTGTTGACTATAAAGATGGATATTATCATATCATTTTGGTTTAACATGATGTTAGATGATAGAGATATTCTGACTATTGATGGATTGTGATTCATAGTATGATTTGTGTGGATTTTTAGAGATGTAGAGAGAAATTTTATATTGATGATGATGATGTGTTGTTAGCATATATATTACTGACATTTGGAATTCCCATCATGTTGACTATGATTTAGCATTTGAACTAATCTCGTGATCTTGTTGACATTGATAAAAATATAGAATTAAGATGTTGAAATTTTAGACAAATGATAACATTGTTTAGTTGATACGATGATTTATTTACATGAGGATGTTTATTGATTGATGTATGTATATTTTATCTTTGATGTATTTGATATGACCATAAGGCCGAAGGAGGTATTGTGCGATTTTACAGGTAATTATATCACAACAATCAAAAGGGGGTTAGGAGACCAACCATAGCGGAATATTGGATGGATACAACAATGGTCACCATGGCAACTTGTGTAATGTGTTATATTTTTTTATTAATTTGTTAGGGGGTCCCCATAGGGGGATGGTCTCCAATTTTGACCATGGACTTTGTGTGTAATTCTTTTCCTTTTTCTTTTATTTATTGTAGAGTATGTGATTTACTTTGTGATGTAATTTTTTTAATCATTTTTTATTAATGTACCTTTATTAAGTGAATTAATCATGTTTATTAATTTATTTGGGGATGTGAAAAAAGGGGCTATTTATTAGAGCAGTTGGTCTTTTAGATTTTATGATTTTGTTGAGTATGATTGATTTTGAGTGTTGTACACCCTACCTTACTTGGAAAATTTGGATTTAGGCTTAAGGGCCCTTTTTGGAGGCTTGTGGAACAATTTAAGCTTGTCCCACAACTATTAATTTCATATACCAACCCTACCTATGGATTAAGGGGTCAAAAATAAATCCCATTATGTGTTTTTAAAGGAAAAAAGTGACATTTATTGCACTTTTATTACATGGGTTTTAAATTATGTCCTTATGGGGTGTGGGTTAGGATTGTGTGTGTAAGAGGCTTTTCATTTCTCTAAACCACCAATTTATTGTGTCTTGGAGTCTAGGTTTGACTTATGATGCGGAGTTGAGGATAAGTGATTGACATCCTACATGGAGCCACCTCACCCTCTTCTTCCCTTTTTCCATATATGCAAGTTTATTTATTTGTTTGGGGGTTACTTCATTTCATTTGGGATATTTTATTTTTGGAGTTGGAAATTTTTGGAGTGCTTGTTGAAGTTTTGGAACTTGTTGAAGATCTTGTTGGAGTTGGATTGAGCTTGAATGAGATTGGAGTGTGATTCTTTGATCAAGTTCTTACTATGGAAAGGTAGGAGCTACACTCTTTTTATTTGTTGTCTTTTTTATATGTGTGTATTGTATGTATGTGAGTGGTTTGTGTGCTTGTTGGGATCTTGGGTAGAATGCCTAAGTATGGTGTAGGAGAAGACTGGGTATCTTTTTATTGTAGGGAGGCATAAGATCTTATTTCATGTTTTGAGAGGGAGTTGGGTTGGGTGCCTCACCTTTGATAAGAAAATGCTTGCATTTATTACTTGATTCTTTTGAGGGAGACATAAGAGATATTAGGGAGGCATAAGAGAATGTGGGAGGCATAAGAGAATCTTGTGGGAGGCATAATATTTTTTTAGGGATTTTGAAATGTATTTTGGAGGGTTTTAAGGTGGGCACCTAATCCCTTTGGGAGGCATAACTGATCTCCACATAGATCCTTGCTCCATTAGCTTTGCATTTTAAAGCCTTGTGTATTTTGATAGTTAATTCTTGTGAATGTTATCTTTGTGTTTGAATGTGTGTTAAATGTTTGTGAAATTTTGTATTGTGATGTGGAAGCATTGTGTTAGCTGACATGAGTTGTATTCATTCCTTATTACATTTTGGTTGGGGCTCAGGGGACAATGAGAAGGATAACTTCTTCTCCTTATTAAATTATTAGTTGGGTGGAGAGTGTTGCCTCTCCCCCATTTTTTTTGTTGTGATTGAAGTGAAGAATGGTGGAACTCTCATTGAAGATTTGGGACTTGAAGAATTTGTTGAAATCAAAGGAAACCCTTCAATGTAGAGACCTTCTTGTAACTCCTTCACTACTATTGAAATAAAAAAATATTTGAATTAAGTGATTTAAGAATGAATTGAATAAATGGTGTAACCTTTCAAATTTATACTTTAGGCACATAAATTTAAGCTAAGGATAAAATTTAAAACACTACAGTAAAATTGGTTTTTGGAAAAATTGCAGAAAATGATGGTTATGTTTTTAAAGAAACAAGACCGCCACCATGTGTAGAGCGACGATATCTGAACCGCCATTATGATTAGAGCGGTGGTCTCTGAACCACCACACAAGAAAGGAATTGGTTTGCAACTCATCGCCCAGGTAGGCCAGCAGTCCCAGGACCACGGGCCTGCTTTGGGCGGCAGTTTCATCACTGTTGGTGGAAAAATAAAAATCTGCGACTATGCAAATTTTAACTTGGTTTAATTAAAAATTTGAGCCTACAAATATGAAAAAGAAATCACCAGCAAGCTATAAGAGAATAAATTCATGGTGTTGAACATGGAAATATTTAAAATGGGACATTTAAATATATCAAATCTCTTAGATTAATTGGAAGTAGGGTTTCTCCAAATAGAGAACCCAAAAATGGAAATTACTAATTAACTACTCCAAACTTAGAGTGGAAACCTCTACAATATTTCAAATGGAAAAAATTACAATGATAAATCCATAAACTAAACTAAACTAAGCTTGATCCTAGTGAATCCCTTCATGGTTTCTTCCCTCCTTGATTTTATGGCATCCACTCCTCCAACCTGCAAATTACAGAAAAGAAAAGAAACCAAATGAGGAGGCTAGGGCAAGAAAAAATGATTTAATAAAATTTCCTAAGGATAGTTAGGGTAAGGTTTTAACTCTTAGATATAGTGGCCACAAGGGATTTGATCCAAGGGTTGAGAATCAACCCTACAATTGTTAGGTGAGAATATTCATATTATGGTTGTAATTTTTAAATAAATCAAATGTATGTGAAAATGGATGAATGGGGCCACTTAGTGCCCTAGTGTGTTAAGTTAATTATTTAGCTCTCCTAGTATGTTTTAGTAGTTAATTAAATGGACTTTAAGGCTAATAAAATGAGGGAACTAAGCTAATCAAGGATAAGGGTTTAATAATTATGGGTTTGAATGTTAATCTAAGAGGGGGGAAAACATTTAACCAAGTAAATTAATTTATGGCACCTTCCTAAAAGATTGTAATTTGAAATTTTCATTAGAAATATATTAAGAATATTTAATTATTAATCTAGACCTGGTCTATCCTTTATAATTTAGTAATTGTTGGTAGGAATTAATTAAACATTTTATAGGGTTTGACACCCTTGCAGCCTATTAAAAAAAAAAATTGATGCAACTTCCAGATAACTAGTAAGGTTTAATGTGGTTTTAAAACATAAAAAATTGTGGGTGTTACATTTGGTATCAGAGCCATGAGTTCAACGCTTGGACCCTGAGCACACTTGGAAACATAATTCGTAACAAGAAAACCTAGTGCAACTCTAAACCTAAATCACACAGCGTTGCATGATATTTTAAAACGTAGCAAACCTAGAAAATGGAAAACAAAACCTAGAATGATAAACTAACTCTCGCCTTGGTTTGTGTAAGAGGAGCATACCAGACGATGGGTTATTGCACATGGACCTAGAAATACCACCCCCAGATAAGGCAGCGACAACCATATTGCCTCAGATACTTTAGACATTATAGGATGTTAATGTCCTTATACACGGAGGATCTTTAGGATGGATACCTGGTAGGAAAGATAGAGAGCCATCAGTAGAGGCTTGTGCACCTTCCCAACATATTGATGAGTATAGAGAATAGAACTCCCATGTGGATTCATTCAGACAAGATTCACCACAGAGAGGTTATGGAAGACAGGGATAAATGACACAGAGACAGATCTAGGAGCCCTAGGCAAGCATGATGATCATGTTGAGAGACCTAGAGGTAGAAAACCTACAATGGAAGATCACATTAGAGAGATCCTAAAACTCCATCCATCTCATTTCATTGGGGACACTAGGGGATTTCAAATAGAGGCATGGTTGGTCAACTTGAGTGGATGCTTCAAGTTATGTCCATGTACCAGCAACATGAAGGCTTGTGTTTCCATCCACCTTTTGAGAGACGGAGCAAGGGTTTAGTGGAGGATCGAGGAGTAGAAACTCCATGTGGATTTTGAGATAGTCACTTGGGAGCTCTTTGAAGGAGTGGTTCAGGACAAGATACTTGTCTAGGAGGTTAATTCAACAGAAGGATAGATTCAGTTCCATGACCTACATCAGGCATCCATGATGGTGGTGGAGTATGAGAGTCGCTTCTTGGACCTACTTCAATATGTAGACTACATGTAGGACAAGTAGGTGAGGATCCACAGGTTCATTAGGGGCCTAAACCTCGACATTGGAGGGGCAATTCACATTCATTATTCTACATACATTAGCAGAGGCCATTGAGAAGGCCTACATTGAGGAGGAGACCAGGGGGAAGATGCAACAGGCTAGAGATAGAGTGTGGATTCATTTACAATATATACAGGATAACAGGTCAAGGGGGTCAGCTCCTCCTCCTCATGGTAAACATGGTTCTGCATAGTCTTCATTCAGGCCACCACAATAGTCACCTCAGCAACAACAATAGACTTGTCCTCCATTTAGGCCTCCACAGAGATTCAATGCTCAGAGGGGACACAATATGGGGCCTCCTCCTAGGGGATTAGTTAGGACTTAGGCACCTACTACAGCTCAGTTAGTGGGAGCTCATCAGCAATGACCACAATAGTCCATAGCAGGATCATTAGCATCCATGACATAGACCACTAGAGTACCTGTAGGAGATGCTTCTCATTGGAGGGGACCTAGTAGTTGCTACGGGTGTGCAAAGTACTTGGGAATCATTGGAGAGAGTGCCCTTAGAACCCTAATAAAAAGGGTAAGGAACCGGTTTCAGAGCCTACAGTAGGCAATATGGCTAGGAACCACAAGGATATATGCAGCAGTCTATAACCACCAAGGTAGAGCACCAGGGCATGGTGATTGAGACAACATGTAGCATTGATGGCATTTCTATTTCTGTTTTATTTGATTTAGGCTCCTCAGCCTTATTTTATTTCTCCATTTGTAGTAGAGTGATGCAGGCTTGTGGAAGTTAGGTAGAGTTGTAGTTTGGATGTGGAGATGAATTTTGGAGCCAAGCTCACGTTGGACTCATTAGTCAAGGAGTGCATAGTTTACCTAGGACACTTTTCCATGACCTTAGATCCTTCGTATCCTTCCTTTGGGTTCCTATGAGATCATTTTAGATATGGATTGGTTATTTGCACACATGGCTAGGGCTGAATGTTACAGTAAGGTAATATCATGTGTAGATGATTTGGGAGTGGAGATAGTGATAGTGGGAGTCAGGAGACCCACCTCTATTCACACCATATCTGCTATGCAACTTAAGCAGTGTGTGTGATGAGGTTTCCAGTTGTATGTTGTCATAGTTAGCGACAGATTAGAATATGAGTCTAGTGGGCTGTCACTTGATGATCATCATATCTTGATGGAGTTTTCAAGATGTCTTTCCAGGGGAGCTGTCAGGGTTACCTCCCCCACGTGAGATAGATTTTCACATTGATTTGGTTTTAGGAGTAGAGCCTATCTCACGAGTGCCTTATAGGATGACTACCCTGAGCTCTATGAGCTGAAGTTGTAACTTGAGGGCCTTATGGAGAAATACCTAATCTTTCCTAGTATATCCCCTCGGGCTGCACTGGTGATTTTTGTAAAGAAGAATGAAAAATCTATGCAATTATGTATTGATTATAATCAGCTGAACAAAGTAACAATCAAGAATCGTTACCCCCCTTCCATGTATTGATGATCTGTTTGATCAGATGAAGTGGGTCACAATATTTTTCAAGATAGATCTTAAGTTTAGATACCATCAGCTGAGGATCACGGAGGCATATATTAATAAGACAGCCTTCCGTATGAGATATGGCCACTACAAGTTCACAGTAGTGCCTTTTTGGTTTGATGAATGCCCCCTTAGTATTCATGAGTTTGATGAATGGGGTGTTCCAGAAAATTCTATATCGATTCATACTCATATTTCTTAATGACATTTTGATCTACTCATGCACACATGAGGAGCACCTTTACTAGGTTTTGCAGTGTCTTAGAGAGTAACAACTTTACGGGAACCTAGAGAAGTGTGCATTTTTTCAGTCAGAGGTGCAGTACTTGGGTCACATCATTTCTGGGGAAAGTATCGTAGTCGATCCTTCCAAGATTAGAGTTATTATGGATTGGACCGTGCCAACTAGTGTGACCGAGGTGTGTAGTTTCATGGGGTTGACTTACTACAGAGATTTGTTCAGGAATTTTCTCGGATTTTGCACCCCATCACTTCCCTTCAGCAGAAAGGGAAGAAGTTTGTTTGGTCTGATGGATGTGAGCAAGCCTTTAGTACATTAAAGGGATGCCTTACGTCAGCACCGATTCTTGTTATGCCATATCCTTAGAGGGATTTCTTTGTGCGTACATATGCTTCCTTGGTAGGACTATGTGGTGTTTTGATGTAGGAGGGTGTGTGGTTTCCTTTGAGTCTCATAAACTCAAAGATCATGAGCTCAATTATCTAACTCATGACCTTGAGCTTACAACAGTTGTGCATGCCTTGGTTTGATGGAGACATTTCCTTTTGGGTAGGAGATTTATTCTTAGGAAAGACCATTTGAGCTTACGTCACCTCTTCACGCAACCCAATCTCAACACTCTTAAGCGACGTTGGATAGAGTTTTCTATGTGAGTACATCATGGAGCTAGAGCATGTGAAGGGGAAAGAGAATTTTTTTTTCTGATGCTCTGAGTAGACAGAGACATTTGGTTATGGCTACTTTAGTGGGTACAGATTTGTGGAGCAGGATTTTGTGACAACTTCCTCATGACATTTTCTACATTATAGCTAGATCAGAGATTGAATCTCAGAGACCCCTTGAGGGGAAGTTTGATTTTTGCATGAGTTAGATGGACTTCTTAGGCGCAGAGGTTAGATCTATATACTTAGGGAGGTTAAATCAGTGGGTACAAATTTTTTGAGCAGATTTTGCGACAACTTCATCATGACAGTTTCTACATTGTAGCTAGATCAGAGATTGAGTCTCAGAGACCCCTTAAGGGGAAGTTTGATGGTTTTGCATTAGAGTCAGATGGACTTCTTAGGGATAGAGTTTAGATCTATGTACCTAGGGATGGAGGTTTTAGGTAGGATATCTTGGTAGAGGCTCATCGTGCACCTTATTTAGCCCATCCTGGGGTGAAGAAGATGCACACCACCTTGAGACAGACTTTACCATTGGAGAGGTATTCAGAGAGATGTAGCTCGGTTTGTGTCACGTTGTTTAGAGTGTCAGAGGGTGAAGGTTGAGCATCAGCATCTAGCATGGCCTTCTTTACCCACATGTTATACCAGAGTGGAAATGGGACACCATTTGCATGGATTTCATAGTAGGGCTACCGACATCGAGATACCACCACGATGCCATCATGGTCACGATGGATAGATTAAAAAATGTGGCTCATTTTTCTCCGGTGAAGACCACCTATATAACTAGTGCAATAGCAAGAGTGAACTTGGATGCTACATGGGAGAATGATAGGTTACTATGAGCCTAGTTTCCACACCTATTTCAGCGGCTTCTAGGAGGAAGTAGAGTCCAAGGGGAGGGGGATGTAGTGTCCACTCCTCTTTGACACTTATTACACGTTAATTTTGATTACTGTTGACTATAAACATGGATATTATCATGATCGTGTTGGATCAGCATAGGGTAAGTGCATGAAGTTTGGGGGCCAAAAAGTGGACAAAAACTCAAAAAAAAGCAAAACGCATATGCTTTCTATTATAACGTGATTGCGTTTTGAATTCTTAGGTTTGGGATTTACCTAAGCATAATGCATACGCATTATGTATGTTATAAATAGAAAAATATGCCCGAGTCTCTATCATTTTATCTCCCTCAAATGTGAGTTTTAGAGCTTAACCGTGCCCTCATGTTTTTTCATTCAGCTGGATCTCAAGATCAAAGGATCATTTTTGGATCATCGGGAAGATCTGAATTGACAATGGCACCACAGAGAAGAGGTAGGCACAATTCTTTTCTCAAAATTGCATTAAAATATGATAATTATAGATTAAAATTTGAATTGAATACATTTTTTTATTGTTATAGTTGGATGTCGAGGGAATCAACCACAACCAAACCTTGCTATTCATGTCATCCTTCCCAACACTCCCACAATTGCTCAACATCCCCCAGGTAGTCAAGAAGATTTAGCAACCCACATAGTTGAAAACAAAATTGAAATTGAGGATTTAATTAAAATAATGAGGGATTCACAATCTACAAACCCCCACCATGCCTCTCTTGCAAACACATTGGATGCATTACTTGCTCAAGTTGACGTGGTAATGAGGCAAATTGATCATTGGAAAACTTATAAAGAGGGTTGTAGGGTTTATTATTCCAACAAATTGTCATATGTGGATGTAAAGAAAAAAGAAATTACAAAAGACCTCATATGCACCTTATTCATGGACCCCCGCACTAATTTTCCTATTCCGTTGTCATGTAACATTATTTCCCATCCATTGGTGCAATAATAATTTGATTAAAAATAATTTTTGGGACTGATGGTGGATGGTTTTTGATTTTCCACCTTGTAATAACAACGAGGTGCCACTATAATTTCTAAGGAAACTCTATTGCGAGTTTATCCTCAATGAGATCACAAATTATTTTGATTTGTGAGATTTCTAGGGCCGAGGAAAAGGATCTACATAGGATCGACCAGGTGCACAATGTGCACCTATTTAGCACGGTAGATTCCCCACACAGAAGCCCCCTCACCCTGAGATTGTCCCTCAAGAAATGAAGGAGACATTAAAGATTGATACACTGCACGCACTTTAGGGGCTATCTCCGACCCTTGTTCGACATACGAGGGAGATTTTTGTGCCAGATGCTCATCAGAGGTACTCAGAGTATTCCCTTAGGGAGTACTAGCATGAGGCCACATCTTTACTCGTCATGTGGTAGCATATGTTTGGGGCCTTAGGAGGACGATACTTTCATGCGTATTGATTTTAGTGGAGTTGGTGCTAGGGGTGCACACTATAATGTCACTATGTGAGATGTCCTTTTGAGTGAGACATTTGGATTATAGTCATCAGGGTCATCTTCGCAAGTATTTGTTATGTTTTATTAGGTGTGTTACAAAAAGTTTGGAGTACTTGATTTACTTATATATGTTAAATTTTTGAAATAATTGTATTTGTACATGTACATGCATTGATATTACAGTGCGCAGGAGGTGCATCTTCATCCCGACCATAGGCGGCGAGCACCATGCGTACACATACATTCATTGAGGTAATTTAGAATGTTAATTATGTAAAATTTTCACATACATGCAAATATATATATATTATATATTTGAAGTCAAATATATGTATATTCTTGTATGTCCATCTAACTCATGTGATACATGTTTGATAAAGATGTTGACTTCACTAAACACCCCACCATCTCTGCGACAAGTAGAGAAAGGTGTTGCTCATTGCGATTTCATCTGCGCAACAACTCATTGAGGTATTCAAACAACATGTAAATTTTGTTAAATTTCTCGTGTAATTCATATTATGTTAAATTACATGTTAGTAATGTCTTTCATTGTATAATTATTAAATTATGTTAATAATGTCCTTTATTGTGTATATGCAGGAGTTACCTATGATAGTTAGCAGCCTTGTTCATTTGATTCACAAGTGTGGTGGGGTCAAAACAATAGTTCTATATTGATAAAATTAGTTAAAATATTGTCATTATGTATATACATGTACTTAGTTCTATTTTCACTAATTCTGATGTTAGATTTTCTGATCTTATGTGTATGTAGGGAACTTCAACCCCGTCCATTTTGACTTCGAGGGCATGGAATCCTCCATCTCGTTATTTTCATACCCTTGTTTGTAATCCAGGAGCTCTTGATGACTCATCTGAGCATGATATTTAAATTCGGCATGATCGAAAACTTGTCGGTAAGTTTGTGTATTTATGTAAATACTTTCATTCTAGCATGGTCTTAAACACTTGTTGAAAACATATATAAATTAAGTTTTGACAAAAAAAAAATTATTTTCATGTACAAGCTCATCTATAGGCAAGTATTCAGGGGAAGAGGACTCGTAGCATGGGCTCGGATGATCCAACGTCATCTCAGAGATCTCCATCTTCATCTAAGGGAGGGCCTTCTTTGAGCAATGCCAAGAGAGGGATAGATTTTGATGATTAGGAAATATATATGTCTTACATGACTTTTTTTTTGTATGCCTATGTGCATGGCATTATATGTACGCCTATATGGCATTTGAACTTGATGGTATATGACCTATTTGGGAATTTTTATATTTATTATACACATTGAAATACTATTTGGAACTTGATATTTTTGTATGAGACATTATATTTATGAGATTATTTTTGCATGAAACTAATATGATGTGCACTTGACAATATTTAAGACATTATGGATTATTCTTTCATTTATTGGTGATGTACATGTACTAGCATTTTCAATGTATAATATGCATCAAACTTTGAAAATAAATATTTATATAATGTATGTATATAAAGAGCTACCTAATATGAGTAATTATTCATTCAATTTATCAATGTGTATATGTGTATTTACCTTACTTGCGCTTCTTCTTACTCATGGTCTCTTTGTACTAGTTCCTATCTTATCATGCACTTCTACATTCTTCTACGCTTCTTAGTATTCTCCCCTGTTAAAAAACCTGAGAATCTTCTATACATTACTCCAATGTTTAAGAATGTCTCTAGATGCAATGACATTTTGATTTAGAAACTCAATGATTCTTGATTGCCTAATCCTGTCCAATTCATGTTATTACCTTTAAATATGTAGGCATTTCAAGTTATTTGGAAATCACATCACACCCTTCACTAGGATTTATGACTACCCCTATCCTTTTGAAGGCACTTTATAAAGCATCCATGGGTTTATCATAGCATAAATTATCAATGAATGGAAGGTCACTAAGCCGTAGGCCAGTTGACTCCCATTTAGAACTAAACAATAAAGATTTACTAGGTGATTGATAACTCCAGTGTGTTCTTAGACATTCCCTTATCAAATTCATTCTTAAGCCAATCTAGTCATTCAGGGCTCTTACGGGACTACGCCCGGACGAGGTAGCCCAAAAGCATGGGGAGTGTAGGGAACAAAAACAAAGCCTCCCCTAGAATTTACATGGCCATCGTGATGTGTTGGCGTAGTTGGTTAGGTGCCAAGAGCTTCTGTTTGCAAAGTATTGTATCTGACAACCTTACACTGACTCAAACTACACTATTTCGGGTGTTTACAAACAATAGGACAACGAGAGAATTGAATGGAGATGGAAAAAATCATGAGAGGATTTTGTAGAGGGATTTGACATGAAGGTTCTAGATCTGACGAGATGTCTCTATGTGCCACAGATTCTGAGAAATCACCCATCGAAGATATAACATGTTTTAGTCTTAGGGCTCTTAAGAGACTTCACCCGAACGAGGTATCTCGAAAGCATGGGGAGCGTATGGAACCAAAAAAAATCCTCCACTAGCATTCACCAAGAAATCCAAACGTGTTGGCCTAGATGGTTCAGCCCCATGAGCCACCGTTTGCAAAATATAGCGTCTAACAACCTTATACAGACTCAAACTACACTATTTTGCACATTTGCAAACAATAGGACAACAAGATAACCAAATGGATATGGATAAAACTACAACATGATTTCTTAGAGGGACCTAACAAGGAGGTTTTGGATCTAACGAGACATCTCTAGGTGCCACAGAGTCCAAAAAATCACCCGTTGAAGATATAACGTGTTTTGGTCTCAGTGATCTTAAGGGACTACGCCCGAACGAGGTAGCTTGAAAGCATGGGGAGTGTAGGGAACCAAAAAAAATCCTCCCCTAGCATTTACATAACCACCCCGATGTGTTGGTGTAGTTGGTTCGGTGCCAAGATCTTCCGTTTGCAAAGTATTGCGTTTGATAGCCTTACACTGACTCAGACTACACTATTTTACGCGTTTGCAAACAATAGGACAACGAGAGAACCGAATGGAGATGGAAAAAACCGTGAGAGGATTTCATAGAGGGATTTAACATGGAGGTTTTTTATCTGACGAGAAATCTCTAGGTGCCATGGAGTCCGAGAAATCACCCGTCAAAGATATAACGTGTTTTGGTCTTAGGGCTCTTAAGGGACTACACCCGAATAAGGTAGCCCGAAAGCATGGGGAGTGTAGGTGAACCAAAACAAAGCCTCCAATAGTGTTTACCAGAAAATATGGACATATTGGCCCAGACGGTTTGGTCCCATGAGCTACCATTTGTAAATTATAGCGTCTGATAGCCTTAAACTGAATCAGACTACACTATTTCGCACGTTTGCAAACAATAGGACAAAGAGAGAACCGAATGGATATGGATAAAATCACGATAGGATTTCATAGAGGGCCCTGACATGGAGGTTTCAGATCTATTGGTACATCTCTAGGTGCCACGGAGTCCAAGAAATCACCCATCGAAGATATAGTGTGTTTTGGTCTCAGGGCTCTTAAGGGATTATGCCCAGACGAGGTAGCCCGAAAGCAAGCGGAGTGTAGGGAACCAAAATAAATCCTCCCCTAGCATTTACCTAACTACCCTGATGTTTTGGCATAGTCGATTTGGCGCCAAGAGCTTCTGTTTGCAAAGTATTGCATTTGACAGCCTTACATTGACTCAGACTACACTATTTCACGCATTTACAAACAATAAGACAACAAGAGAACCGAATGGAGATGGAAAACACCATGAGAGGATTTCATAGAGGGATTTGACATGGAGGTTTCAGATTTGACAAGACATCTCTAGGTGCCATGGAGTCTGAGAAATCACTCGTCGAAGATATAACATGTTTTGGTCTTAGGGCTCTTAAGAGACTACGCCCAAATGAGGCATCCCAAAAGCACGAGGAGCATAGGGAACCAAAAAAAGCCTCCACTAGCATTCAATAGGAAATCCAGACATGTTCGCCTAGATGGTTTGGTCCCACAGAGCTACCGTTTGCAAAATATAACGTCTGACAGCCTTACATTGATTCGAACTACATTATTTCGCACATTTGCAAACAATGGGACATCGAGAGAAACAAATGGATATGGATAAAACCATGATAGTATTTTGTAGACGGCCCCAACGTGGATTTTTTGGATCTAACAAGACATCTCTAGGTGCCATGGAGTCCAAGAAATCACCCGTTGAAGATATAGCGTGTTTTGGTCTCAGGGATCTTAAGGGACTACACCTAGACGAGGTAGCCTAAAAGCATGGGGAGTGTAGGGAACCAAAAAAAATCCTCCCCTAGCATTTACCTAGCCACCCCGATGTGTTTATGTAGTTGGTTTGGCGCCAAGAGATTCCATTTGTAAAGTATTGCGTCTGGTAGCCTTACACTGACTCAGACTACATTATTTCATGTGTTTGTAAACAATAGGACAACGAGAGAACCGAATGGAGATGGAAAAAACTGTGAGAGGATTTCATAGAGGGCTTCGACATGGAGGTTTTGGATATGATGAGACATCTCTAGGTGCCAAAGAAATCACAGTCTATAACATATTTTGGAGAAATCACCCGTCGAAGATATAGTGTATTAGATAGCCCGAAAGCACATGGAGCATAGGGAACTAAAACAAAGCCTCCACTAGCGTTCACTAGGAAATCCAGACGTGTTGGCCTAGTCAGTTTGGTCCCACGAGCTACCATTTACAAAACCTTGATGTCTTGGCATACTTGGTTTACATATGTCAGCCTTACATTGACTTAGACTACACTATTTCACACATTTGCAAACAATAGGAAAGTGAGAGAAGCAAATGGATATGGATAAAACCACAAGTTTTGGATCTGACGAGACGTCTCTAGCTGCCATGGAGTCCAAGAAATCACCCATCGAAGATATAACATGTTTTGGTCTTAGGGATCTTAAGGGACTACGCCTGGATGAGGTAGCCCGAAAGCAAGGGGAGTGTAGGGAACCAAAACAAAGTCTCCCTTAGTGTTTACTTGGCCACCCGATGTGTTGGCGTAGTTGGTTCGGTGTGAAGAACTTCCGTTTGTAAAGTATTGTGTCTGGTAGCCTTACACTAACTCAGACTACACTATTTCACACGTTTGCAAACAATAGGATAACGAGAGAACTGAATGGAGATGGAAAAAACTGCGAGAGGATTTCATAGAGGGCTTCAACATGGATGTTTTGATCTGATGAGATATCTCTAGGTACCACAGAGTATGAGAAATCACTTGTCAAAGATATAACATGTTTTGGTCTCAGGGCTCTTAAGAGACTACGCCCGAATGAGGTAGCCCAAAAGCACATGGAGCATAGGGAACCAAAAAAAATCCTCTACTAGCATTCACCAGGTCATCTAGATGTGTTGGCCCAGACGGTTCGGTCCCACGAGCTACCGTTTGCAAAATATAGTGTCTGGAAGCTTTACAATGACGAATTCAGACTACAATATTTTACGCAATGTTTTTCATTATACCCGAGGACAAATGCATATAGGACCATATAAGAGAACTGAATGGAGATGGATAAAATAGCAAGAGACTTTCATAGAGGGCCCCTACATGGAGGTTTCAGATCTAACGAGACATCTCTAGGTGCCATGGAGTCTGAGAAATCACCCGTCGAAGATATAACATGTTTTGGTCTCACAGCTCTTAAGGTACTATGCCCAGATGATATAGCCAGAAAGCACAGGGAGCATAGGGAACCAAAACAAAGCCTTCACTAGCGTTCAATTCTTGGTCATCTCTTTATGTAAATGCCTTGTCATCATGTAGTTTATGGCAACTACCTGGTGTGGAACCGCATTGTAACTCATCATCTAAAGATAAGAGGTTTTATTATGTTGATTGTAAGACGTTGAGGGGGCTAGATGCAATTAGTTTGGGATTAGATCATAGTAATCAACAAAATATGGACTGCTAAACATATTTATCAACCATAAAATCAATGATAAGCCCTAACTTCTTGTGCTTTCCAAATTTATCTTTAGACTCCATTTTTGTGTAAGGGTTTGAGCATGAAATGGTTTGTTTCATGTTGTGTCCGTTTCTTTTCTTTACAGTTACATTATTGTTTCTAATATGTCAATGACCTAGACTACAATGCTCAATGCTTTAGAAGTTGAAATAGATATGCAGAATAAAGCACTAACAACTCATGAATATAAGTCTATATAAGGTGCATTGAACGCGAGCATCAATCTCTAAATTGCTTTGAAGCGGTATGCTATGCTAATATTAATAGCAGGAGAATGCTTGGCCAAATCTTCTTCAATTGGAATGCAATCCAATTCCGCTTGCACTACTTATATCCAATCAATAAAATTTTTCCATGTTAGTACTGAAGACCTTCAAACTTTTGACCCCTGCATTACAAAATTCTCATCCCTTCTTTCAAGGACACATAATTATTGCATCTTATTAGATGTTTGAAATCATTTCTTGTGTATATAATTATCTCATGATTCATTATATGAGAAAATATGAATAATTAAAGTTTCAATCCTCCATATCACACCAAAATGCTCAGTCACATTGTAAGGAATCAAAGTTACCAAGTTAATATAAATCCCATAAAAATATGTCATATGTGGCCACCTACATCAAGCCATAAATTTCCTGTCATGACCACAACAGCCAACAATTCATCCTCCCTCTAATTTTCTACTTCTACAGCTATCAAATACATAAATATACCTAGTAGTACATACATACCATAGTCATAAGTATGATTCCAAGCAAATTGAGCTAGTGAGGCTCATAGCTGAATCATACACATTATGTTGTTTGCATTCATCCACTACTCCAAGTTACCATCACAGTTTGTGATCCTTGATGTGTGTTTATGCATTTTTTTAAAGGATAAAGGAGTATTTCCTTTTATCTCCCATTTCTATGACAAATATCAAGATAACTCTATAATTTATACAGTCTCAACTACTCATGTTGTTCATATTTGCAACAACTTTCATTGAACGACTACAAAAATCTAACCTAAATAGTCATAGTAGACTGATTAACAAGTGTCGGACTTATGGTAGCATGAATCTTGTGGAGTTTGATATGCATATCTGTGATGCAAACACTGCATGTAAAAGTTACCACTATTAGTTGATGCCATTTTCCCTACCTGTACCAAAAGTAACTCATTCCTTTGATAAATATCCAATGCAAACTTGGCATCATTTTTGACTTGGCCATATACATGGTATGCAAAAACATTAGGCTTCTCTGCAAAAAATTCAGCTAATGACATTTTGATGTTGTCATCTACATTGTGTTCAAAAACACTAGCCCTCTCTGCAAAAAATCGATAGATATTTAACTGTAAAACGGATAAACCAAAAGCACCTCTCTAGAGATGGCATGTTTACTGCCTTACAATTCCTTAACCATTGCATATAAAACAAGTGGAACTAACATCATCTATTTAGGAGACCACTCACTGGATATCACAATGGCAGTGACTACTGTATTTACTGTCGGTTAGAGTAATAGACTAAATCAGCATTCTATTTCTCAAATATCAAATGAATTTCTTCCTTCAAAAAATAAACTATGGGTGAATGCTCAATCAAAAAATAAAGTACAATTCTAAACAAGTTTTAGGCTCAATTATCAATACTTCATTGCAGTATTTCTTTCCAGTTTGCTGCTTTTGGAACTTCCTGGTTTGATTTGTAAAGTTGAAGCAGCTGGGATTAATAAAAATAATCCACTTGGCATGTTTTCCTTAAGACTATCTATGATTCTATCGATAACATCACATAGATCTTCCATTCCAGTTCAGTTTTGATCCTTCCATGCTTCCCATTTTTCCTTTTCTTCCGCTATTATCTTCTCTTTAAGTTCTTCTAGATGTTTTTGGGTAATCAGAATTGATTCTTTATAAATTTTAAGAGGAATTTCTTCTTAAATCATAGTGACATCTTCACCTAATTGTTTTTCTTCATGATGTTCATTGCCATCTAAAGTTGAAGAATGAATAATTTATATGGCCTTCAGCTTCTTTTTGGGCACAAACAACCTTTTGTAATATCTAAAAAAAAGTCAGCCTCTTCAATCTCTATTTGATTGAAGATATTCATTCTTTCAAAATGAATAGTTGGAAAATTGGTGGTCTCCCGAACAAAACTAAGTTCATAGTCTACATAGTTGCATCCTATGGCAATATCATTGAGGATAACAAGATTGCAGAAGATGAAAAAAGAATCGAAAAATTTTGCACGCTCTCCTTTTTCTCCCACCCCACCTTAATAGTGTAGTTTGAGTCAGTGTAAGGTTGTCCATTTCTAATCACTTGAATAATATAGGTGGTTCATACAATATAGGTAGTAAAATGAGAATTTTAATAAGATATTTTTACAATATAGGTGGTGCAATGAGAATTTTTGTTTTTTTTGTTCCTTTCTAATATTTAATTTCTCTTAGCTTCACTTGGCTTCGAGAATAATAAATTCTCTACTGACAGTGTCAGCCTCATGAAGGTGGAAGCTTTTTTGGCACCACTAACCTACATAAACATGTTAGGAAGAAATTAAATAAAATTTTAAATCATACATAATTCAAACAAAATCATTTAAGTAAATATTCAAATTAAATTCATGAAGAACATACCCTTGCAAATTCAATCCAATGAACTGTAAGGATCAACTCTACTATTGACAATAGAAAAAATTGCTTCATGATCTGATTCACGAACCTTCGAAAGATTCTTGTTTAATGGCCGACCTTGATATTTTATCAATTTAATATTTGTTGCAAGGACCAAATGTGAATAGTGATGTATCTTTCAATGTACTTCATAGTCTTCAAATAATCAAATGTTTGATTTTTTGATAGGATATTGTCGAAGCCAATTTCTAGCGACTACCACTGACCCAGTTGGATACTCAAGGTCTTCACCATCAATGATTATGGAAGGCAAATTTTTTCCCCTCTACACAACGAGACAAGAAGTAGTCTGTTCCCTCTTCGTTAAATTCCATCACAATAACTGCAAAAACGTGCCCTACATCATAAAGTAAAATTGTAAGTCAAATATAAAATACATTAAGAGTTGACCATTTAATAATTTATAAATCTAAAACATGGCATGTACATATATGTATACACATTGTTTCACTAAATCAAAGATTTTGTCAAAGTTGGGTGATATTGTCATTTGATCTGAAGACCTGTCGACACTAAAATTTTCCTCCATAATTTCTATTTCATTAATGTATGTATTAGAAATAGGATGTTGTTAAGTATAATTAGTAGTAGCGTCTGATAGAAGATAACGGCGCCGTCAGTACGGTGCCACCAATAATGTGGAGTACAGTAATAGTCAAAGTACAATAGGAATGTTGTAAAAAGTAAATATTTGTCGTAAGTGGTCCGGTAATGTTAAAATGTCAAAGTTTGGGTAATTAGAGAATTAGGGTCTACATGATTAGGAATTAGAAATATTATATTGGTAATAAGGACAGGGAGTGAGGTCATAAACAATTTGTGTATTTTATTTGTAAAAAGTCTAAAAATGTGGAACCCATGTAAAATGATAAGGTTTATCTTATCTTAAGAGATAAGCTTACATGTACAGATAAGAGTTAAGGTATGGAATATGATTCGTCAAAGTAGATTTATTATCCTATCTTAGAGATAAGATGGATAAGCCTGGAAGTTCTATAAATAGAGAGGCCAACCCCCTCATTTAGTATAGAAGGAAGTAGTGAGAAATATTGTAGGAAGTGTGCAAAGGAAGCCATCAGTTTAAAGGTGTGTTGAAGAAGTCATTAAGAAGTGTAATTGTAAAGTTCTCCCATAGTCTTGGTGAAAGGAAAGTGAAGTCAATAACACTTGAAGTACCTCATGGGTGAGATTGTAACAATTTAATACCAATATTATAATTTACTTTGATATTTCAGATTTGTCATCATTCCGTCTTATCATAGTCGATGGTATTTTTGTGTTATGTTGTTGTTTTGTTTCCAGATTACATCCACCAAACTAAAGGCTATGCATTAGTAAATAATCATAGCACGAGGAGTTCCCGGTGAAGAATTATCATAGTGTCGGATTGGTGTTGACATTTTGGTTCCGTTGCCGGGACCATTCCTCGTTGGTGGATTTTCTAGAGAGATATTCCCACTTAGTCAAAAATCAATTGGAGGGTAACCTTGTTTTTACTGTGCATAGTAGTTACCATGGTAAAGTCATTTTTGCCATGAATAGTAGTTACCATGGTAAAGTCATTTTTGCTGTGAATAGTATTTATCACAGTAAAGTCACTCTTTACCGTGAATAGTATTTACTGCAGTAACTTCACTTTTTACTGTGAATAGTGTTTACCATAGTAAAGTCAGTTTTTACTGCAATAAGTCAAGTTTTACCATAATTTACCGTGGTCATTTCTATTTTATTGTAGAAAGGTGTAAAGTCACTTTCTAGTATAGTGATTCCAATTATTTGTGCACATAAGTCTTGTTGATTGTACTTGTGGGTTGGTATTTCACGGTGGTTACTTTTGAAAATGGGAAAGATTCCTGTTTTTTCAGCTCAATCTAATGAAGATGCTTCTTCTTTCATTCAAGAGTTTAAACGATCTTGTATTTGTAATGGCCTTATAAGAAGGGAACAATGGACTGAATTTTTTCCTACCTTTTTGGATGGTTCAACACTTAGGTGGTTTGAAACACTAGGTGATAATGTGAAAAATTCATGGGATTTATTAACTGAAAGTTTTCTTGAAGAATTTGGTGAACAACAGAAATATGCAGATCTCATGATCGAGATCACAAAGCTATCCCAAGGAGAGAAGGAGAAGATAAGAGATTATCATGCTCGTGTTCTAGAGCTAAGGAGGAAGCTCGATGCCCAGATCCGGAAGGAAGGATTAGCGGATGGGTTGATGAACAGTGTGGATAATCTCCAATGTAAGCACTTCATTCTTGGGATGAAGCCAGAGATCAGACAACGAGTGAAGTATGACCGCCCAGCTACCATTGAACAAACAAAGGAAATTGCAAGAAGGTAAGAAGAAAGCATGGAAGAGGAGCCCAAAGAAATTGTTGCTAAAGTAGAGCCTACACCAGCACCTTTGGTCCAGAATCCACAACCACTCCCGGTAAGCACAAATATTCTCCTAGTACATCTACTGAGTATGAAGATTTTCTCAAAAAGATGGGTCAGTTAACTATTAATCTTCTTCAAGGAAATGAATTTAGTTCTCAGGGAGGAGATAGAGGTCCAAAAAGAAATATTTCTGAAGTTGTTTGTTATGGTTGTTATAAATCATTATAAGTATAATTGTCCAGATAGAGCTTCTACATCTGGTAAAGGAGATAATGATAAAGGAAAAGCACCTATGAATTATTTTGATGTAGTAGATAAGAGCAGAAATAATGAAGTAGATGTGTTTGTAACAAAAAGAAAGAAAGAAAAAGATAATCAAGATGGAAATGATCCTAAGAAGATGAAAGAAGAAACTAGTAGGAAATATAGGAGAAGAAAGTTCGGTGTGCAGGATTTTTTGATTTCACAGGGGCAAGGACCATACTCCATCTTGGAAGATCTATCCAAAAGGCCTGCAAATATTACATATGGTCAACTCTTGGCTATGTCTTCTGAGAAGAGGCGGGAGCTACGAAGTGGACTCAATGCTCGACGAAGGAAGGAGGTTGAGGTCCCTGTTTTAGAGGTAGAGGCGGATCCCTATGCTCCACAAGCTGAGGTATTATGTAATGGTATTTCAATTCATGATGTTTTAGTTGATGGAGGTGCTGCAGTTAATGTAATGACCAAGTCTGTAATGAATATGTTGGGGTTAAAAATTGATCGCCCTTCAACACTTATGTTAAGGTCATTAAATAAGGGAAAAACTAAACCAGAAGGTGTAGTTTCAAATGTGGCAATATCTGTTATGGGTGTTGTATGTGTGGTAGACTTTTGGGTGATGAAAAATGGTACTGTTGCATATCCAATGCTGTTGGGAAGACCATGGCTAAATAGAGTTCATGCAAGAAACTACTGGAATGAAGGTTTCATGACACTTGGACATGGTAGAGAGAGGGTGAAGATAAACGTGATCCCTCGACATCATAAGGCAGAACCTGTGGATTCAAGTGATGAAACTGATGATTAGACATTCTCTGATTACTCTAGTACCAGTGAAGTGGACACTGAAGATGAAGAAAGTGAGGTTGATGTTTGAGTCATGGATATCCTTCCAGTCACACCAAATCATGACCCCATAAAATTATCTGAAGAAGAAGTTGATGATCGTCTTCAACAAATAAAGATTGGTGATGCTGTGATGGAGAGTGAGAAGGAATCCCACCTCCAACTCTTTCGAAGGTACATACACCTATTCACTTTTGATTACAAGGAAATCTGTCAAGTAAATTGGGTAGAACATTCTATTGAGCTGGTAGATGGTGCTAAGCCCATAAAGCAAATGCCATATAGAATGAATCCTAATTTTTCCAAGACTGTAAAAAGAAAAAATAGATAAGTTGCTTGATGCAGGATTCATATTTGCTGTGGAGAATTCAGAATGGGTTTCTCCCATTGTGATCTCAATAAAAAATAATGGGAAGCTACGCATTTGTGTTGATTACATGAAGCTCAATAAGGCAACAAAGAAGGATTATTACCCTCTTCCATTTTCAGATCAGATCTTGGACGAAGTAGCTGGCCAGGAGTGCTATAGTTTTACTGGTGGATATAGCGGCTACAACCAAGTTTGTATAGCAGAGAAAGATCAGCTGAAGACCACGTTCACCACTCCTTGGGGAATGTTTGCTTATAGAGTTATGCCTTTTGGGTTGTGTAATGCTCGTGTAACATTCCAGCGTTTGATGAATAGGGTGTTTGAACCCTACATGGGACCTTCATCAGAGTATTTCTGGATGATTTTTGCATCTATGGGAGCAAGTTAGACCACTTGCACTAGATGGAGACAACATTTCAAAGGTTAGATGAAGCACAAGCCTCACTAAACCCTACAAAGTGTGTCTTTGGATGTTCTAAAGGTGTTTTGTTAGGGCATGTTGTATCTAGAGATGGTATTGGTACTGATCCTAATAAAGTTTTAAAAATCAAAGATTTACCATTTCCTATGAATAGAAGTAAGTTGAGATCATTTTTAGGCCATGTGGGTTACTATAGAAGGTTCATCAAGAATTTCTCAAAGATTGCACAGCCACTAACCCAGTTCTTGAAGAAGGATGTTACTTATGAACTAGGAAATAAGGCGCATGAAGCTTTTGGACAATTGAAGGAAGCCCTGGTGTCTTCACCTATTTTGAAGAATCCAGATTGGAGCAAGCCATTCATTGTGTACACTGATGCCTCAGATACAGCACTAGGAAGTACTTTGAGCCAAAAGGATGAAAATGGGAATGAACATCCAATTTACTTTGGGAGTAGAAAAATGAGCAATGCTGAGGTAAATTATATTGTAACTAAAAAAGAGGCTCTGGCTATCATTTTTGCTGTAAAGAAGTTTAGAAATTACTTGCTAGGGAAAAAATTTCTAGTTGTAACAGATCATCAGGCTCTAAAATATATTGTAAATACGCCTAACCCATCAGGGAGGATAGCAAGATGGATAATTTTGCTACAAGAATTTGAATTTGATATTATAGATAGGCCAGGAAAGAAGCATGTCAATGCAGATGCACTCTCTCGAGCCTATGATGGTTTATGATCATCTTGTGATGATGATGATTTCCCTGAATGCAGCATGTTATCCCTTGACACAATCCCTAGTGAATACATAGATATTTAGAATTATTTGAATGAATTCAAGTTTCTTGATGGTGCCAATGTAAAGAATAAGAGAAAGATTACTCAAGCCAGTCGTCCATATTCTATTCTGCATGGAGGTATTATTTCGAATAGGACCTGCATGGACAGTACAAGAGGGCAGTTGGACGTGATCAAGGGAAGGAGATGATAGAAGATTCCACAATGGTACATGTGGAGGGCACTTCTCTGGACAACTTACGCCAAGAAGGATCTGGATGTAGGTTATCACTGACCCACTCTTTTTAAGATTGTTATAATTATTGTAAGACATGTGATATTTGTCAAACACATGGTAATCGTAAGAATTCCTCAGCTCCATTATGTCCTATTTCTTCCACTTGGTCCCTTTGAAAAGTGGGGAGGGAATAGACATTGTAGGTCCACTTCCAACTACCTCACGCCAAAATAAGTATATTGTAGTTGCCACAGATTATTTAACAAGTGGGTTGAAGCTAGGCCATTTGAAAACAGCTTCCATGGATGAAGTGGCAAGGTTCATATATGAACGCATTATCACCAGATTTGGCTGTCCATTAGAAATTGTAACAAATCAAGGAATCCACTTCATTAATGAGGTAGTAGAAAGCCCCTAGTCAATAAATTTTCTATTAAGCACAGGAAGGCAACAACATACAAGCCAAGTACAAATGGATAGGTGGAACGAACAAATTTTGTGTTGTGTCAAATTCTAGCAAAAGATGCAGCCCTTGTAGGTACATAAGTGGGATAAAAGGATTATGCAGCATTGTGAGCATATAGGGCAACATCAAAGTCAGCAACAGGATACTCCCCATTTCAGTTGGCCTATGGCATTGATCCAGTTCTTCCTATTGAGTTTGATATTCCCACTGTAAGAGTTATGAAAAATGAAAGGATGGATGAAAGTGATTTAGTAAAAGAAAGGTCGGTACATATTCATTTGCTAGAGGAAATCAGGGAAATAGCAAAGGATACAAGCCATAAGAAGAAAATGAAGCAGAAGGAATACTTTGATCAAAGATCCGTTGGTCTCCATTTCATGTGAATGACTTGGTTCTAGTATATGATTCCAGATACAAAAAAAGAAGACAGAAAATTTCTTCCAAAATGGATGGGGCCCTACAAAATAGTAGCTGTGCATGAAAATGATACATACCGACTGGAGGAATTAGATGGCACTCCCATTACAAAATGGGTCAACCACAACAAGTTGAAGATTTTCCAAGCACCAGAATAGTCTACTCTGAGGACAGAGTAGAAGCTAGGAAGGGGGAAGATGTCGACACTAAAATTTTCCTCCATAATTTATATTTCATTAATGTATGTATTAGGAATAGGATGTTGTTAAGTATAATTAATAGTAGCATCTAATAGAAGATAACGGCGCCGTCAGTACGGTGCTGCCAATAATGTGGAGTACGGTAATAGTCAAAGTACAATAGGAATGTTGTAAAAAGTAAATATTTGTCGTAAGTGGTCCGGTAATGTTAAAATGTCAAAGTTTGGGTGATTAGAGAAGTAGGGTCTACATGATTAGGAATTAGAAATATTATATTGGTAATAAGGACAGGGAGTGAGGTCATAAATAATTTGTGTATTTTATTTGTAAAAAGTCTAAAAATGTAGAACCCATGTAAAATGATAAGGTTTATCTTATCTTAAGAGATAAGCTTACATGTACAGATAAGAGTTAAGGTATGGAATATGATTCGTTAGAGTGGATTTCTTATCCTATCTTAGAGATAAGATGGATAAGCCTGGAAGTTCTATAAATAGAGAGGCCACCCCCCTCATTTAGCATAGAAGGAAGTAGAGTGAGAAATATTGTAGGAAGTGTGCGAAGGAAGCCATCAGTTTAAAGGTGTGTTGAAAAAGTCGTTAAGAAGTGTAATTGTAAAGTTCTCCCATAGTATTGGTGAAAGGCAAGTGAAGTCAATAACACTTGAAGTACCTCATGGGTGAGATTGTAACAATTTAATGTTAATATTATAATTTACTTTGATATTTCAGATTTGTCATCATTCTGTCTTATCATAGTCGATGGTATTCTTGTGTTATGTTGTTTTGTTTCCAGATTACATCCACCAAAATAAACGTTGTGCATTAGTAAATAATCATAGCATGAGGAGTTCCCAGTGAAGAATTATCATAGTGCCGGATTGGTGTTGACAGACCCTGCAAGTTGTAATGCTCGTGGAACATGGAACGTGATGTGTGTCGAGTGGAATTATAGGTCTACAAGTCCATTCATCCACCCACTGTTGTGACTCACATTCATTCCACACAAAATCAATGCATGATATACAAGAACAGGACATGCACCTAGTATAAATAGTCCAAGCATTTACATCTGAACTACGAAATGAGTGCATATCACTTGATCCTATAATTGTCAAACAATATTCAAAGTTTACCAAATGTTCTTCCTCTATTAACCAAAAATATCTACGAACCATTGATCTCTATTGAGATTCATGGCCCATATTATTGACACACCAATCTATAATATTTTTTGCATCTGTAAATTTAGCACCATCCTTGAACTTTAACTATTCTCTTGCAAGCGCTCTTTTCACATATGCTCCTACACCATCATGCTCTCTTTTTCCATGCACTGCCTTAGTAAAACTCCAGATATGTTGTACATTTGTTTCTTTGTGCATCCTACTTAGCTAATAAAACATCCGTGCATTCTTGAATTGTGATGTGCAGTTGTCCGACCAAATGTAATGTTGATTGAAACTAATGTTCCTATAATTAAAATTTGAATAAAACACTTGGAAACACCCTTGTACATATTCTGTAGAATGTGTCTGATCATCACTGATGTATGAATGATACTCTCTTAATATTTTTTGATCTTGCTCAGTGCTTTCTGGAGAGTGCATGAATGTTATATGCACGAAAATAACAACTTGCACTGAGTTATAATATTGAGACTAAACATTCATTTATGGCTACAATGTGTAATTCTCTGTGAAGTCAACTACTGAAACAATAGTACTAAGTGGGAATGTGTCATTTATTAACTTGAATTGTTCATCAAACCATCGAGATTGATGTGTGTGCCTTGCATACTCATAAAAAAAATTCTCTCTGAATTTGACCATATATTATGATATAGGTAATTATTTTGTAACAAGCTCACACCTCTTAGATTCTTTTCCATCTTTTAATTGATATGTCACCAATTTATATTTAGTGAAATCAACCAATTATTTTCCTATTGAATCTGTACTCTCCTCATGGATACAACTTTTCAGATTTGGCAAGCTACCACATACATTGCACGTTCCATCCAAACATGCTTTGTTATAAAAAAAATTGTGTAGTTGATTTTCCACAAAATATTGTCGAAATAAATTCCCTTGAAAATTTTGGTGGGACATTTAACTCACACTCCTGCAACATGATGTGAGTATGCAAAACATGACATATTAGAAAAAAAACATCATAATAAATTGAAAATTCAACATGATGTTTGCAACAACAAGTGGTACGTGAGTGATTGATTATCACATAAAAGGGTTTGCTCATTTCAAAGAATCTTTAGCTAATGTTAATTTATGGATTTTCATTTTTAAACTTAGATAACAATTGTGTTTGAGTCATATCTAAGAAATGTTTTGCACATGATTCATGATTACGAGAACCTATTCTTATTTTTACTGTATCTCTTATATTCGGTGACACCCTTGTGTTATCATTCCAAAATTTTATGATTAAATCTTTTAGAATATCAGATGTATTCTTGTCTTTTCGTGGAATTCTGCTAGAGAAATCCCAATAGTTAATGTTATTGACTAACTCAAGACGTTTATGTCTTTATTGCTTTCATTAGTGTTTTTGTCTTTAGCTTCAAAGCACTACTTATTTTTTTAATGAAGCATTTATTAATTGTTTTATCACTTACTATACAATTAGTAAGTGCACACCATGTAGCATTACTATATTTGGTGCATCTTTTGCCACCTATAGTTTGGTATGCTTTATGTATGTTTTCAAAAATTGACACATTTTGATCAACAACATTAGATGTTCTTAACCCCAGGGTCTTCATTATAGGTCTCATCTTAATTAATTTCATCAATGTAACAAATAATTGACATCTTTGTGTGTCATTTAAATTCTCAAAGTAATTATCCTAAATTCCACTAGCTTTTCTTCTCGCATTTCTTTCAGACATTTTGTTAGGCATTGGTTTTATAATGTTTTTATCAATTTCAACTAAGTGAATTGGTTTTCTTCGCAAAATGGAAGCATATTTTCTTAGAGGTGAAGATTCGTTTATGAGGTTACTTTCTTCATTAAGTGTTTTCATACAAATTTCGGGGTTAACATTTGGATTCTCAGGTAAGCGTTCAATAATTGGATTCATATCAATTTCTTCATCCATACCAACAGTATCATTCAAATCAATATCATTATTCATTTCAAAATCATTATTCATTGCAAAATCATTATGTATTTCATCCCCATTATCTAATACATTAGCTACATTTAATATAGAAGATATACCTTGCCCTACACGAAATTTTTGCATTCTCTTCAAAAAAATTATTTTCATCTCTTCTAATTACTGATGTGTCTTGTTCTTGACTTTCTTCTTGTCCTTAGCTCAAATTTTATCGCCCATGATTACAAAAAATCAACTAGTGGGGTAGGGGACAAAATGAACTACTAAAATATTGTGCAAGAATGTAGAGAAAATTGTAAACCAATTAAAATGTATGCAAAATTCCTGTGAAAGAGATGGAAGGGACATTGGGGGGCCACAATATATTAAAAAAACATAACACGTACGTGTTATGCTTTTTACCCTTTTCAGCACATGCCTCAAGGCTTGGGATCCAGTTTGGATCCCCAACCCTGAGGCATGGACTTGCACAAACACAAAAAACATTATGTTTTTGCAGGAAAATGTAAAAATGCCACTTCCTCTATGATAAATATAAATAAAAAAATTGAACCATTAAAAAGAAAAATACCACGACGTAGAGCAGAGTTTCTTCTTTCTAAAAATATAATTTTTCAAATTTTTTGACTAATATAAGGTTTCCATATTATTTATTTTCTAACTAAGCTTTTTTATAGATATTTTTTGAAGTTTGAATATTTCTATCTTTCATCATGTATCTTTTGTTTGGGTCATCGAAATTGAAAAAAATTTATACTAGCACAAACTAGGCATAATTCTATACATATTCAAAAACAAAAAATCTAATTTTTGATATTTTTTGAGGTAGTTAGGGGGGCAAAGTTGGAGCTCCATTATTTTTCAAAACATAAAATTTATGTACTAGAAAAATCATAAATAAAAAAATATTTGTTAAAATCTAAAAAAATTCTAACAAAAACTAGATGCTCCTAGCTATCTTTCTACCAAAGGGTTTTCAAAAATACTCAATGGTGCTAAAAAAATAGTGGGGGCACGAAAGTCACTCTATTCTATTTTTTAACAAAAATAGGAGCACTTGTTGGTATTTTAGTTGTTTGACACACTTAAATTTATACATTTTCAATAAATTTTAGTAGCCTAGAAACTAGACTCAAAATGCTATGATTCATATTTCTACGAAATCTTCCAATTTTGAGTGTAACTATTTTGAAAAACTCATGCAAGTTGAAGTTTTTTATTTTTTAGAAAAATGCGTCCACTTAAAACCCCCTTTTGGCCCCTCAACTTGGTGCACTTATCCCATGATGTTAGATGATAGAGATATTTTAACTATTGATGGATTGTGATTCATAGTATGATTTTTATGGATTTTTAGAGATGTAGAGAGATTTTATTTTGATGATGATGATGTGTTAGCATATATATTACCGACATTTAGAATTCCTGTCATGTTGACTATGATTTAGCATTTGAACTAATCTCGTGATCTTGTTGATATTGATAAAAGTATAGAATTAAGATGTTGCTGAAATTTTAGATAAATGATAACATTATTTAGTTGAGATGATGATTTATTTAGATGAGGATGTTTTATTTATTGATGTACGTGTAATTTATCTTTGATGTATTTGATGCGGCCACGAGGCTGAAGGATGTATTGCATGATTTTACAGGTAATTATCTAACAACAATCAAAAGGGGGTTAGCAGACCAACCACAACGGAATATTGAATGGATATAACGATGGTCACCATGACAACTTGTGTAATCTGTTATGTTTTGTTATTGATTTGTTAGAGGGTCACCATGGGGAGATGGCCTTCAATTGTGACCATGGGCTTTGTGTTCAATTCTTTCCATTTTTCTTTTATTTATTGTAGAGTATGTGATGTAATTTACTTAATCATTTTTTTATTAATGTGTCTTTATTAAGTGAATTAATTATGTTTATTAATTTATTTAGGGGTGTGACAAAAGGGGCCATTTATTAGAGTAGTTGGTCTTTCAGATTTTATGATTTTGTTGAGTATGATTGACTTTGAGTGTTGTACACCCTACCTTACTTGGAAAATTCGGATTTGGGCTTAAGGGCCATTTTTGGAGGCTTGTGGGACAAGTTAAACTTATCCCACACCTCTTATTTTCATAAACCAACCCTACTTATGGATTGAGGGGTCAAAAATAGACCCCATTGTGTGTTTTGTAAGACAAAAAGTGATATTTATTGCACTTTTCTTACATGGGTTTTAAATTATGTCCTTAGGGGGTGTGGGTTTGGATTGTGTGTAGGAGGCTTCTCATTTCTCTCAACCACCAATTTATTGTGCCTTTGGGTTGAGGTTTGACTTATGATGTGGAGTTGAAGATAAGTGATGTAACATCCTATATGGAGCCACCTCACCCTCCTCTTCCCTTTTTCTATATATGCAAGTGTATTTGTTTGTTTGGGTGTTACTTAATTTCATTTGGGCTCTTTTATTTTTGGATTTGGAGAGTTTTGGAGTGCTTGTTGAAGTTTTGGAGCTTTTTGGAGTTGGATTGAGCTTGAATGAGATTGGAGTGTGATTGTTTGATCAAGTTCTTACTATGGAAAGGTAGGAGCTACACTCTTTTTATTTATTTATTTTTATATGTACATGTATTGTATGTATGTGAATGGTTTGTGTGCTTGTTGGGATATTGGGTAGAATGCCTAAGTATGGTGTAGGAGAAGACTACGGGTATTTTTTATTGTAGGGAGGCATAAGAATTTATTTCATGTTTTGAGAGGGAGTTGGGTTGGGTGCCTCACCTTTGATAAGAAAATGCTTGCATTTCTTACTTGGTTCTTTTGAGGGAGACATAAGAGATTGTAGGGAGGCACACGAGAATGTGGGAGACATAAGAGAATCTTGAGGGAGACATAAGATTTGTGTATGGGTTTTGAAATGTATTGTAATGTTTTGAAGAGTTTTAAGGTGGGCACCTAATCACATTGGGAGACATAAGTGATCTCCCCATAGATTCTTGCTCCATTGGCTTTGCATTTTCAAGCATTTTTTATTTTGATAGTTCATTTTTGTTCTTCATTTTTGCATTTTCAAGCACTGTTATCTTTGTGTTTGAATGTGTGTTAAATGGTTGTGAATATTTGTATTGTAATGTGAAAGCATTGTGTTATTTGGCATGGTTTTGGTTGGGGCTTGATTCCTTAAATGACATTTTGGTTGGGGCTTGAGGGGAAATGAGGAGGTCTCTCCACTTTATATATAAATAGCTTCTTCTCCTCATTGGATTATTAGTTGGGTGGAGAGTGTTGCCTCTCCCCCATTTTTGTTGTTTTGATTGAAGTGAAGATATGGTGGAGCTCTCATTGAAGATTTAGGACTTGATTGTTGTAAGGTTTGAGCATTTGAAGTTGAAGATCATGGTGGAAACTCTTTCATTATAGAGACCTTTTTGTAATTCCCATTTAAGTTGGAAGACCAGTAGACTTGCATTGAAATCAAAGGAAACCTTTCATTATAGAGACCTTTTTGTAATTCCCATTTAAGTTGGAAGACCAGTAGACTTGCATTTAAAACTAAAGTTGTATTGCATAAAGTGTAGATTTCATTTATTAAGTTGGAAAAAAAGCTCCTTGTATTGCAAGGAATGAGTTATGCTCAAAGAAAAAGAAAATTCATTGTATTTGTAGAAGCTGCATTATTGTAAGAATTAAGGGAAAATTTGGAAGTTCCTCTCTTCCTTCCTCCCACAGTCTTTATATGGCTCTATTCATTGAATATTATTTTGTAAATCCTTTAGAATGTATTCTTAGTAAACCTTAAATATATAATAGATGTTTGTGTTTTCCTTGAGTAAATGGTTGTAGTTGAAATGGAAAGATGCACTAAATTATAATGAGTTACCTTGTTAAAATATTACATTTTTGTAGTGGAAAAAAACAATTGATACTTAGGAATAGATGAAATTTCATTCCTACTTTTGAACTTGAAAGAAATTTTATTGGAAAAGTCTTCTTGTAGTTGTTTCATTCGCCATTATTGAAATATAAAATCTTTGAATTTAGTGATTTAAGCATGGATTGAATAAATGGTGTAACCTTTCAACTGGAGACTTTAGGCACATAAATTTAAGCTAAGGTTAAACTTTAAAACACTCTAGTAAAATTAGTTTTGTGAAAAATTGTGGAAAATATGGTTTTGTTTTCAAAGAATAGGATCACCGCCCTATGCAGAGCGACGGTCTCTGAACCACTAATATGATCAGAGCGGTGGTCTTTGAACCACTACTCAAGCAAGACGGCGGTTTGCGAATCGTCACCCAGGTAGGGTGGCAGTCCCAGGACCACCGATTTGCTTTGGACGGCATTTTCATCACTGTCGGAGAAAAAATAAAAATCCGCGACTATGCAAATTTTAACTTCATTTAATTAAAAATATGAGCCCACAAATATGAAAAGGAAATCACCAGCAAGCTATAAGGGAATAAATTCATGGTTTTGAACAAGAAAATCTTTAAAATGGACATTTAAATGTATCAAATCTCTTAGATTAATTGGAAGTAGGGTTTTTCCAAATAGATAACCCAAAAATGGAAATTACTAATTAACTACTCCAAACTTAGAGTGGAAACCTCCACAATATTCAAATGGAAGACATTACAATGATAAATCCATAAACTAAACTAAACTAAGTTTGATCCTAATGAATCCCTTCATGGTTTCTTCCCTCCTTGCTTTCATGACATCCACTCCTCGAACCTACAAATTACAAAAAATTAAAGAGACCAAATTAGGAGGCTAGGACAAAAAAATGATTTAATAAAATTTCCTAAGGATAGTTAGGGTTAGGTTTGAACTCTTATAGTGGCCATAATGGATTTGATCCAAGGGTTGAGAATCAAACCTACAATTGTTAGGTGAGAATATTCATATTATGGTTGTAATTTTTAAATAAATCAAATGTACGTGAAAATGGATGAATGGGGCCACTTAGTGCCATAGTGTGTTAAGTTAATTATTTATCTCTCCTAGTATGTTTTAGTAGTTATTTAAATGGAACTTAAGATTAATGAATTAAGGGAACTAAGGTAACCAAGGATAACGGTTTAATAAACATGGGTTTGCATGTTAATCTAAGAGGCGGGGAAACATTTAATCAAGTAAATTAATTTATGGCACCTCTCTAGCAGATTGTAATTTTAAATTTTCATTAGAAATAGATTAATAATATTTAATTATTAATCTAGACCTGGTCTATCTTTTGTAATGTAGTAGTTGTTGGTAGGAATTAATTAAACATTTGATAGGGTTTGACACCCTTGCAACCTTTAAATAAATAAAAAATTTGCCGCAACTTCTAGACAATTATTAAGGTTTAATGTGATTTTAGAACATCAAAATTGTGGGCATTACATCCACATATGACTAGTCCATAATCAATTATATAAAAAGTGAATGAGGAAGAGAAATTCTTCATAGCTGATTTGAGACTCCACCATGTAAACATCACTTCACTTTGAATATTTTTCCTGAAACACTCATAAAAGCCACTATTTCCCCCTTTCCACCATTGTTATTCTCATTCATTCCTAGCAAGATTACCACCATATTGTCCTTGTCTTCATTCAATTACAATAGTATTAGAATTTAACAAAAGTTGTGCTCCACAGAAATATAAAATGCCCATTCCATAGAAATTTATGCTAAAATTTCAATTGTTAAAAGCTTACACCTTGTGATCATGAGGAGCACACCTTGAAATTTGAGGAAAATAAAAAAAATGAAAAATAACATAATATGGATTTTTATATTTATTTGCATTATGTTATTTTGAACTTGATTTTTACTATTTCACCCACATGTAATTTTAGAGATTCTTCACTAAAATGTAAATGCTACAAGAAATTATATCTTATCTTTGTGAGAGGTGTATTAGAAGCTAAGACCTACATAGAATAATTTATTAAATCCACTCTTTTTATTGTTAATCACTTAAAATCTACTCATACGTGGACGATTGATTTCGATTCAAGTTTATCTACGATACTCTTTTAACATTCTTCGTCTTTACTATTTGTTTATATTTACTCAATTAATTAGCGGATTTATTCCATGCTCTGCTGTACATTAAACTTTTGTGTCCATTTATATAATCATCTAATTAATATTTACAATTCAGTACTTTGCTAGCAGTCTTGACTGAATTCTAATTTCTTATTGGATTTCTTGCGAAATTTTCAGTACAAAGAGTAGTTTCCAAGCACATTACACGAGTGATAAACCAATATAGATAAGGGCCCATTTTAAAATTACCGCAATTTCCTTCAACACCCCAATTGTAAGTTCAAACTTCAAACATGCCTTCATTTGCTCCAATTTTAACATTCCCTCAACATTTATGATCGTGATATAACAATTGACTCAAGATTCATTTGCGTTGTTTTTAACATTTAAAATGAAGGATTCATTTGTGTTGCTTGCTTTAGTACAAGTTTTCACTACCAACAACAACCCTAACATCACACACACCCCTTTCGTCAACTACCCCATTGGCGTAGACTTGCTCCTCCAAGAGCAACTGCAAATTATATTAATATACTATCATTGCTTCAATAAACTTATTAAATAAGTAGTACAGAAATTTCAGTATTTATAACACTATATAGTTTTTTAAAAAATAATTTTGTTATTTGTTAATTTCAATTTCACAAAAAAATTAAAATTTTAAAAACTATATGGAGTAAAATACCTGTCTTTTTAGGGCTTTCCCTTTACCACATGTATAAAGTTTTGCTGCACAATAAGTATTCAAAAAGTTTATAAGAAATAACGTATAAAAATTTGGCGCCAAATTCATTTACCTAACAACAACGACAACAACAACAAAAAAAATCAAAATCAAAATCCGCGGAGATTTTACAAAATCAGATAAAATTAATCGGCTTTAAAACTAACATCTAGGGGAGAGGAGCCAGTGATGGTGCATTACCCAATAGTGGTGAGGGTAGTTGACATCTTTGACTCCAGTTTTTACACAGTAAAATATTAATAATTGAATGAATACTATCGTATAAATGTACAAACACTCTTCAAAACTGATGTGTCTGTCACTTTCATGTATAGCCATGAATCTATCAACAATAGAATACTTGATATCAATTTTAAACATTAAATAACATATATTATACTTCCATGTTTGCCAAATTTAAAGTCAACATGTATTTAATACAAGGATATATATTTGTATTCATCCCTATACAAAACTGATACACATCATCATATCAATTTTATGTCACTGTTCATATAATTTAAGCTCCCATTATACAGTGTAAAAGGTCTTGTCATACACAAACTTTGGGGTAGGGGTTCGCACAAGCATAAGTCCAAAGTGCAACCATTTTCAAATACAAGTTGTGTTTTAAGCATTAACTATCTCTCCATTTTCTATACCCAGCTACTCCCATAAATGATGACCTGCATATTTTTCAACAATGTGAGGCTCAATAAACAAAGATTGAAATGAAATGAGAAATCAAATCAAATTGAACTTCAAATATGAGTATTGAAATAAAATATCATAAATCTTGATCCACCCCTATCAGTTTCACCCAATCAAAAACAAGCACAAGGATCAACCAATTTTACCCAATAAAAATAAAGCACAAGAATCAATCAGCTACAACACTTTTCATATCTCCTATAAATCCAGTTCCTCAACTGCTATGAAATTTTATTCAGTGAGTATTATTTTGCCAGTGCATGACAATTACAGTTCCAAGTTGTCGTGATCAACTGTTATTCCACATCATTGTGCCACATTGTAAGTTCTTAACTCTGTTGTTTTTTTTATGCACATTCATTTAATTGTAATTTTTTTTTGTCAATCTACATATGGGAGGGGAGCCAGTAAAAAACTTGGTAATCCCAAAAAATTGTCAAAAGAAGCACTTGAGAATTCTCTACAGCCTAATCTACTTTGCAAACAAATCTGACATGTAACCCACCGTGCATACTTGTTGGTGCATACTTTATGCTGGTTTTTCATGTAGATTTTTATTAACAAGTAATTCTAGGCTAACTGCTTTGAAATTTGTAGATGTATATTTACAAGTAGTTCTAGGCTAAATTAATGAAATGTGTACGTGTATATTTAAAAGTATTTGTAGGCTAAATTAATAAAATCTGTAATGTATATTTACAAGTAATTCCAGACTAAATTAATGAAATCTGTAATTCATATTTACAAGTAGATGCATGTTCTGTAGACGTATATTTACAAGAAATTCCAGGCTAAATTAATGAAAGGCTCTATATTTACAAATAGATATATGCGAAATATACATCTACTTGTAAAAATACATCTACAGAATACAGATATGAGTGTAAATATACATCTACAAAATATACAACGACAGGAAAAAGTAGCATTAAATATACAGTTACATGAAAATGAAGCATAAAATATACAACTACATGAAAAGGCAGCATAAACTATACATCTAACATGTAATTACTTGTAAGTATACATATACATATTTCTTCAATTTATCCTGGAATTACTTGTAAATATAAATCTACATGTACACATACATCTACAGGTTTCATTAATTTAGCTCAAAATTACTTGTGAATATTCATCTACATTAAAAGGAAGCATACAACTATATTGCATGTTGCCTTTTCATGTAGATGTATATTTGATCATAATTTCAAATTTGTATTTGTTTCAATAACATTGCCATCCTCTGTACTAGACACATTTTCACCTTTGATCTTTGAAGTTTCCATTGCTTAGAACATAGGCACTCACATCAAATGGCTGCACTTATTTTACGTCATTTGATTCAATATTATAAAAATCTCATTGTTGTAAGTTACATTGGTTTGGTAAATTCATCTATCTTAGCAGGTTTTTATTGACATCATGAGGAGAAGGCAGCTTCCCAAAAGAGTAAGACCTGCATGTGCCAAATAAGGGGGAGCAGATTTCCGCCAAGTGAAGAACATGAAGAAGAGGCTTAATCAACACCCCACCCTCAAGATGTCAATGACACACCACATGAAGAAGTAAATGTCCAAGCAATAAGCGTGAGCCCTTCAACACAAAAAGTGTCAAAGCCAAGATCTGATTGGAACAAGTCTGATATGAATAATGCCATGAAAGATGTTGAAGATTATGGATACTCTACACGTGTTGCTGCAAAAAAATGGGGTATACCAACAACCACCCTTACTTCTTGGCTGATGGGCATTACCACCACTAAAAGAAAGGGTCCACCAACAATTCTAACAGATGAAGAAGAGATGGAGATAGCGAGTTGGTGTCATGAAATGGTTGACATGGGACATGGGTTAGAAATTATACAACTTAAGACATGTGTGGCACAAATCTGCGAAACAAGGTCTAACCCATTCACGGATGGTTTTCCGGGTAAGTCATGGTGGGTAGGTTTTAAAAAAAGACACCTAGATCTAACACTAAGGACAGCTGAAGGCCTTGATAAGGATCGAGCAGTGTGTTTGAGGCCATCAATTGTTAGTTCCTTCTACATTAATTTGTCTAAAGCTTATGAGGCCAACCCATATGGACCAAACCGAGTATGGAATTGTGATGAAACTGGATTACAAGCTGGAAGGAACTGCGGTATGAGAGTGCTTGCTAAAAGGGGTAGTAGGAGTGTGCCATATATCATCCCAAAAAGTAGAGAATGGATTACCATATTGTGTTGTGTAAATGCTACTGGAAAAAGCATTCCAAGATTCTATCTTTTTAAGGGGAAGAGCCATTTAGAAAATTATATTGCAGGTTGTGAGCTTGGAGCTTGCATGGCAACACAATCACATGCATGGATGAAAAAATATTTATTCATGAACTGGTTACATCACTTTGCATCATCTATACCTGGTGGAGTGTCTCCTACCAATAGGCATTTACTAATTTTTGATGGCCATGGTTCACATGTTGCTTTGGGGACAATTCAAGAAGCCAGAAGTTTGGGGATTGATTTGTTAACATTTCCTGCACACACCTCTCATAAATTACAACCATTGGATTTGAGTGTCTTTGCTCCATTCAAAACATACTTCAAGGAGGAGAGGCACAAATGGATAGTTGCAAACCATGGGATAGATGTGAAAAGGGCTGAATTAGCTGAGTTAGGGAGCAAAGCATTCAAAATGTCTCTTACACCTAGCAACATTAAATTAGGATTCAAAAGAATAGGGATATGGCCTCTTAATCCCAATGCCTTGGATGAAGACATGGGACCAAGCAGAACATTTGACACATCTTTTCAAGATGATGTTGGTGCAACAAAAAATATGCTTCATCTATCTAGGGTTGATTTAGAGCAAAGTGAATATGTTTAGATGGTGCCTAACACACAATTGGAGAAAGAATCAGAACCTCAGCAGAAGGAGATAAATATAAATGAATGTGTTTCTCAACAATTGGAACTCCAAACAGAATTAATCAAATCGATGAATCACTATCTCTACCCACAGAAGATAGCCCTCCCGATTGGATGAAATAAGCAGCTCTTAATCTTGGTGTAAAATTGAACTTCAATAATGAAAAGGTCAGCCTCTCTTTACCCTCTCATCCAACACTACTTCATGACTCAGATTTGGTGCACTATTATGTTGGCAGTCAAGCTGAAAAAAATGATGCAGATTCACAGTTATAGGCAGTTGGGGTATTAGGGGCAGATTCAAACCAAACTTGTGAGGCAAACCAAGGAAAAAAAACTCTTAGTAGATTCTTGAAACTCCCTGTGGAAAAGGTTAGAGAATCATCAAGGTCAAATAGTGCTTCAGGTATAAGATTGAGTAGGGAATCTCTACTAATCACCACAAATCAGTACATGGAACTTCTGGTTGAGAAAGAGAATAGAAAAAAAGAAATAGATGAATTGAAGCAAAAAAAAAAGGAACAAATCCAGGAGAAGAAGGCTGAACGAATTGTTAAAAGGGAAACGAAGGAGCAGGAAAAGATTGAAAAAGAATATAGAAGGAAAATAAAGGAGCACCAAAATTTGATTCAAAGGAAAGAAAGGGAACAGAGAAAGGAACAGGAAAGGATTCAAAGGGATTAAGAGATAAAGGAGAAGGAGTTCGAGAAGGAAAGAAGAGAGTTAGAAAGGGAAAGGAGATTGAGTAGTCCAATTAATCCTTTTCTTGATCAACACCCAATGTTAAGAGAATTAATGGGCATACATTGCCCTTTATTAGTTTCAACACAGAATTTTGCAGTTGGAGTGAATGCTTCTCCAAGTTCTAATCCATTCCCAACTATGCCTGTGAGGGGTGTCATCATGGGGAGGCAATTGCAAAGTAACACCCTAGCTTCAACCTCAACTGCAGATTTAACACCACCCTTCCTTGGATTTTGGAAATGATATTATCGAAAGTAAATATTTATTTTTGAGGGCTGAATTATTGATGTGGGGAATTGGCCTTTCGATTTAAAAACTACAATATAGTAATAGTAGTTATATGGCCCAAGTATATTGTTTGGCCATGTTTTTGTAATGGACAATGCAAATGTTTACTGAATGAATATATGTCTTGCAAGTTATGTGAGACCTTTTTTCAGAGATTTAAAGTCCTATTGTTTCTGAAAATTACATTGAGTAACAGAAAATAGTAAATGACATTAATGTAACACCCAAAAGCCAATAACACAATGTATGAGTAGAAAAGAAAAATATGTAATAGTTTCTATCACTGCCTCAGTGAGGGTAAAAACCTCACCTATTAGAATCGTATGGACTGTAGATATTCAAAGAGAATCAAACAATTTCCAAACTAAAAAATGTGTTGATAACAACAAGCATCTGCACTTCCATTCTGAGTCACTCCGACAAGCATAACAACATCACTGCAAGGCATGTACAAATTATACTATCAGTTCTTAATATGTAAAATCACCAAATTATACAAATCAGTTCTTAATAATAAGGGTTACCATTGGTATTGACAAATCAGCCTCTTGGACTTTCTTGTAACATATGAAGGCTTTCATCAACTATGATTGAAATAGATTCATTTATAAATCCTATCTAATTATAAATCAATCTCATACTAGTGTTGTTTGAATCAATCACCTCCATTTCATTTATTGCTCAAGGAGCCTAAACCCTTGATTAGCTTCAAATATGAACAATTTTCCAAGCTTCACATTTAAACGACTAAGTTTTCGTTACCATAAAAGAACTAAACGACTAAGAACAGAACAGTGTACAGAACGAAGGAAGAAATCAATATTATTGTTGAAGAAAGAAATCAGAAGTACCTTCCACTCTCTGCATCTGCTGTTATAACGAATAGCCAGGTAATACACTGCTAAGTATGACTAGCTCCCAACGCAGAGGTGGTCAGTATAAACGATTGAGAACAAAATTATCAGGCCAAAATAGTAAGGTTAAGGACGTATTGAGATTCAACGTAAGGTTAAGTTTGTTGGCAAAGGAGATGGGGCTGTAGAGAATTCTCACGCACTTCTTTTGACAGATTTTTGTGATTACCTGGCTATTTTTAATGTTCATTATAGTGTCCCAAAGTTTGGGTGCACCGTGACTGGCTCCCCTCCCATACAATGGACACTAACCTTATTCTCTGGGCAATGAACAGAAATATATATAAATACTTATATGGCTGGGCTGACGTTACTTTGGATCTCAGTATATCCTTAACGTTACATAGATACAAGAATGGAAACGTCCATGTACAAGGAAATATTATAAAGCAGGACGTCTGGTCCTTTCAGGTATTTGGGGGATTTTATTGTTGCTCATGTAAGTATCCCCATATGAGAGTAAAAATCACACTTTGAGCATGCTCACTTAAGCACAATCGAATACGCCCTTCAATAGAAAGTATTGTTTCTCAGGTGTATATTTATAGTGTTTGACAGTGTTTACTAATTGTTGGTATTTTCCTTTTATGAATGAGATCTTATATTAATTCAACAAGTAAAATGATACACTTCTCATGTGCTTATGTTGACAGATTTTTGGGAATACCTGGTTTTTTGAAATGTTCAGTGTAATGTAATTTTCAGAAACAATAGTAGTTTAAATCTTTGAAAAAAGGAATCACATAACTTGAAAGACATATAACACAATCTACCAATAGAAAAGAAAAATATGTAATAGTTTCTATCACTGCCTCAGTGAGGGTAAAAACCTCACCTATTAGAACCATATGGACTGTAAATATTCAAAGAGAATCAAACAATTTCCAAACTTGTTTGATGTGTTGATAAACACAATTGAAATCTTGCTCTGCATTTGCACTTCCATTCCAAGTCAATCGACCAAGCTCCTCCCCACCACTGCAAGACATGTACAAAAAATACTATCAGTTTTTAATATGTAAAAGCACCAAATTATACAAATCAACCATAAAAGAACTAAACGATAAGAACAGAACAGGGTACAGAACGAAGGAAGAAATCAATATTATTGCTGAAGAAAGAAATCATAAGTACCTTCCACTCTCTACATCTCCTATTAACACGAATAGCTAGGCAATACAATGCTAAGTATGAGTAGCTCCCAACGCAGAGGTGTTCAGGAGATACAACTAAGAACAAATTTACTAGGCCAAAACTGTAACCGGATCCGTTTTACGGCACGAAGTCGCAACATTCCGCGGAGGTTCTAGTGAGAATTCTATACCAGAGGTGGATGGTGGTGACGGATTTTAGAACTGTATGGACAGCATCAGTATGGAGTTGTTGGTGCATTGAATACCATTAAATCAATACGCATGCCATGCAAATATCAACTGCTCTGCTGCCACGACACGGTCCTTAGGATTTTTATTAATACCATCTTCATTCTCTTAGATTTGGACGTCCTCGTAAATAGCAGAATATTAACTAATAGGTGGCAGCAAAAATAGCAATAGGTGGGGTTTAGCATTAACATGTATTGGTCCGCACCGTGAAAATGCGATTTTTGTGACACCTCCCACTCCAACTGGAATGTACGGCGGATTACGTGTCAAGTTTGTTGGCAAAGGAGATGAGGCTGTAGAGAATTCTCACACGCTTCTTTTGACATATTTTTGTGATTACCCGGTTATTTTTCATGTTCAGTATAGTGTCCCGAAGTTTTGGGTGCACCATGACTGGGTCCCCTCCCATACTTAGCCACGTAAGCACACAAGCAAAAGGATCAATCCCATTAATACATAAATAATTTCTTCGCACAATGCACAATGCGGCGTTAATCTTTCACCCCAAATTCCAATAGTCTTATGGCGCGCAGTGTTTCATTAAAGTCAAAGCTTTTGTTGGATTCTGATAACATGCAAATCAATACAACTCGATCCTCTGCTTCGAATTGTGTACTGAGAACTTTTAAATGTAAAGATTGCACAATTTAAGGAACAAGGGAAGAATTAAATTACCTCATTTCACTAAGTATTTCCCTCGAATTCGATTGTGCAGAAGGCAGAAGGGCAGAGAAATGGAAAACTTCATGGATTCATGGTCATTTAAGTTTCTATGTGATTGCAGCTTACATCCGTCCCCAGTGGCGGCATCACTAACCTTCGACAAGCCTACTTTGATCAGAGCTCATCGCATGGAGGCACAACGTTCTTCAGAGGTGCGAGGACGTTGGTTTTTTGCAGTATACCAGGAAGAGACTCCAGATCATGGGCAACACTGCGTTGAAGATTCGGCTCTCCTGCCGATTCATGTGAATGAGTTAAAAGCTGGAGTCATTCATAAGGGTCGGGTTCTGAAAGGAAAGCTCTGTGTGGAGCCATATAAGGCGTTTTCTGTTGCTTCTGTTTTGGAAGAGCATGGCATGGCAGTGAGAGTGAGAATTTATGATGCCTCTTCATACAGTGCAGAGGAGGCTAAGAGGGTATTCTATAAGGGAGCAACTGTACAATTGAGAGAGCCACATCTAGTGAAAGGTGTAGACGGATGCCTTGCGCTATATGTCATCACTCCCTCGTACATTAAAGTAGACCCTCCTCTTTCCCCGGCCGTTGGGATAACTGAAAATCTTCAGAAATGTTGGTCAGAAGGCAAGTCAAAAATGACGAGCGGTGATCAGGCAGGTGTAATAGTGGCTTACACGAATTGTATAGACGAGCTTAAGAGCCATGAAACTCAGCAGGAATCTGCTTTCCAGCTGCACTTATTCTAACAGAGCCGAAGCGTTTTTACTGTCCAACCAGAATGAGAAAGCTCTTTGTGATGCAAACATGGCTTTGGAAATTGAATCCGGCCATGTGAAGAGTATTTTCAGAAAGGGAAGGGCTCTGCTTAGTTCGCATGAGTACAGAGAAGCAATACTATGTTATGAAAAGTTGTGTGCTATGTCTCCTACTATTAGTTCACAGGTAGCCTCCGACTTGAAAAAGGCCAAGCGCATGAATGAGGAATGCAAACGTGGGAACCATCATTTTTTAGAAAGAGGCGACGAAGAAAGTCACGTTGATGATGTTTAAGGCGAGTTTATGGGCTGTGTAGAATTGCGAGATGGAGGATTGTACGCCACGGGTGAAATAGAAAATGGAGATTTGATAGTGGTTACCAATGCCGTTGCCATGGTAGATTTGGACTCGGAGCCACCTGAAATATCTTTCCCTCTCTTGATGGAAAAACTGGTGAACATGTGCATAAGCGCCGTGAAATCTTCCAAGAAGCTATGGATGGAGCTGACCGTTTTAGCCACACTGGAGAAAGGAGAAGATATAATGAAGGTATTCAGGGCTAACGAAAGTTGGTATGATTCAGCGCAGTTCGGAAAGCAAGACGTCATGAATTTAGTTGATGACGGTCTAATATCTAGCTTTGTCAAGAGCCATTGTTCTCCTCAATTCCAGACTGAGGAGGGAGTTTTTGGGTTGTGGTTGCTGCCCTCGGCTGTAAACATCTCTTGCATTCCAAATTCTTCCATGTCTCGAATTGGAAAGACTGTTTATTCATGCATCAAGGGACATACGTGCCGGAGAAGAAATTACTGCTTGTAAGAGCTCTACAGTTTTTTTCCCCGTAAATGTTCTGGAGATTCTCAAATATGGGTTCTGTTGCAAATGCAAAAGATGCAAATTTGAGAGAAGAATAGAAGAAGACTTGAATAAGGTATATCGTCAATATAAAGCTGCCTGGGATGGAGATGACTACATATACCCTGTTCTTAGAGGATCGTATGCGGCTCGCATGTCGCAAGTTGCATTAAATCTCTAGAAAAAACTACAAGGGCGTCGTGATTTCACAGAGGAGCAGAAACGTTGGATACGCGGTATCATTTGCTGTGGCTTACGTTGCTCCTTACATGGAAAGTATATATGACAATGTCAACCGGTTGCAGCCCATGGAAACAATCTTAAATGCAATGTACACAACTGCTCCTGCAGATGATATGTGCCTAGACGTAGCAGTGGGAATGCATGGCCCTCAATTAAATACCCAGGTTTTGGAGACGTGCAAATCTCATATGGGTAAGCGTAAAATGGATGTTTTTCGTGATTTCATTACAAATATGGCCATCTAGGTTATTCTCGTAGTTATGTGTTTTGGTTTTTGAAGTTTGATAAATTGTTTTTGATTTCACCGATGCTATCAACATATTCAGAATGCTCAATCGGAGTTGTAGCTTGTTCGTTCGAATACATATTGCAGTTGCAGTGAAGAACCTAGTCTTATTATGATCAATGGCTAATTATCATATGAAATTGTAATCTTTTTTGCCATTATAATATAATACGACTCCCTGATTACAAAAACAGCAATCATTTCTTGGTTACGCTGTACTTTATTTCTTGGAGCTTTCTTGTTTCAGTTCATTCATGGGTGTTTGGAGGATTGGTCTTGTATTTAAGAAATGCTAAATACTGTAATCACGTTTTTTAAATTTTATGTCAAGAACTAGAAGGAAGATGTTCAGGTATCATCCCTTTTTGTTGGACCTCTTTGTAAACAGGATGAAAATAATGTGTCTCTATATATAAAAATAATGTATCTATATCTCTATTCAATAGATATCGGCCAAAGTTCACGGTATTACCTTACAATAGATTTTAAAACCCATTATGAAGTTCCCCTGTTTTACTAGCCAGAGAGCAGTTTTCTGTATCTTTTTGTCTTCAGATAATGCCAATAGAACCCTAAGCAGCAACAGAAAATGCTCCATTTCTGTCATATTTACGCGCTTCCACATATGTTTGTCTTTGACAAATCTGCAATTTGTTTGTTTATAGCAAGAAAAATATGTGGGATGTTCAACTTTTATAAAGAAATGCCTGACATAGAGATCCTGCGAAATGGCGTTAAAATCCAATAAAGGGAATTGGAAGTAATTCACCAAGGCTGTTGGAAATAATTTGCAGCAAAGGGCGTCAGGATGCGACTTAGTTTAATTTTCACTTTAACTTGGCAACAACATTTAATACTTGTGCCATATATATGCATATTTCAGCACAGATATAGATAAATTTACAGAAGATTTTAGTGGCAAAAATTTGCTAAATTCATAAATATTCTGATTTTTAAAATTTCTATTTGGTCAAAATTCAGGTATAGAGATAGGATTGGATCATCTAAATTTTCTACATTCAAATTATTTTTAGGGGTTGGTTTGCGTAACATTTACATTAATAATAGATTTTTTAAATTCAAATTGTCATTAATGTGAAATTAAAATTTGTAAAATCTATCTCTCTCTATATATATTGATCATTATAAATTTATAATTTTGTATATCAAGTACACATTAAATTTTCTTTGCAATCCTTTTGTCCGTGCTCTTGGTCATGTAGGTATTGACGATTGCAATCGATTGCATATTGCAACTCTCTAACATTAAATATATTTTAACAATTAAATATGTTATTTTGTTGAAGTTACATATAATGTAAAATGTCACAAATGTTACAAATTAGCAACATATATTTTGCTATTGGCGGATAAGATGTATTTATGTTACCAACGGGTAACATAAATGTATGTCATCGGCCTATATATATTGTCATCTGATAGCATACATTTATGCTACCGGCCGGTAGCATATACATGTATGTTGCCAGCGAGCAACATAAATGTATGTCCGACAACATACATGTATGTATGTTGTTGGCCGGTAGCATATAGTGACAACATACTCTGCTAAAAGTAAGCTAATTTATCCACAAAATAATGATTTTGTAGAAAATTTGTGAATTGTCAACATTAAATGAATAGCTTCTATAAATAAAATGTAAATGTTCCACAATTTCATAGAAATCACCTTATAATTTTTTAAAGATCCACATTATTAAAATTTAATTGTTGACAAATGGCATTTTCTCAATTTTTGAAAATTATGTGTAAAGCCATATAAGGGGTTTTTCTGCTGCTTCTGTTTTGGAAGAGCATGGCATGGCAGTGAGAGTGAAAATTTATGATGCCTCTTCATACAGTGCAGAGGAGGCTAAGAGGGTATTCTATAAGGGAGAAATTGTACAATTGAGAGAGCCACATCTAGTGAAAGGTGTAGACGGATGCCTTGCGCTACATGTCACCACTTCCTCCTCTATAAAAGTAGACCCTCCTCTTTCCCCGGCCGCCGGGATAACTGAAAATCATCAAAAATGTTGGTCCAAAGGCAAGTCAAAAATGACGAGCGGTGATGATCAGGCAGGTGCCATAGTGGCTTACATGAATTGTATATACGAGCTTAAGAGCAATGAAATTCAGCAGGAATCTCCTTTCCAGCTGCACTTGGCTTATTCTAACAGAGCAGAAGCATTTTTACGGTCCAACCAGAATGAGAAAGCTCTTTGCGATGCAAACATGGCTTTGGAAATTGAATCCGACCACGTGAAGAGTATTTTTAGAAAGGGAAGAGCTCTGCTTCGCTTGCATGAGTACACAAAAGCAATACTATGTTTTGAAAGGTTGTGTGCCCTGTCTCCTACTATTTGTTCACAGGTAGCTTCTTACTTGAAAAAGGCCAAACGCATGAATGAGGAAAGCAAACATGGGTACCATCATTTTTCGGAAATAGGCGATGGAGAAAGTCGTGGTGATGATGTTTATGGGCTGTCTAGAATTGCGAGATGGGGGATTGTACGCCATGGGTGAAATAGAAAATGGAGATATGAAATTGGGTGTATGCGTGAAGATTGAGGCAACTCTAGTTTATAAGCAACACTTCCAATTTTCTATAAAACTTGATGAGGACTATAATATTTAGGAGCAAGTTTGTTGTACTTTTTTTGTTGCTTCGGGGACATCTTCTTGCAAGGCTACAAATGTATAAAAACTCAATCACCAATTTCAAAATGTCTTTCACTACGGTGTTGATTTGTTTGTTATTTCATCCTGTTTTGTGCCAATGCCAAATTCTCCTTCAAACTAGCCAAAACTTGTTGATGCTGAATGTGTTGCTGAACATCTCTGACCTTAGTTTGCGCCCTCAAGGAAGAAGTGATAAATGGTGAATGGTGATTATATAATGCTGAAAATGAGGTCATTTGAGAAGAGTTATGAAAAGATATGTTATACCACCATTTTGCAAGTGGTAGCCATTTAACCGAACATTCCTACTTATCATATACAAAACAACGCATATATTCTTCTAAGAATTTGTTAACCACTTCCATTTGCCCATAAGTTTTAGGATGGTAAGATGAACTATGAGCTAGCTGAGTACCTAAACATGCAAATAATTTTCTCCAAAAATTACTCGTGAAAATAAGATCACGATCACTTACATTTATCTTTGGGGTTCCATGTAGCTTTTGAACTGTCTCCAAAAAAATAGTTACGGCTATATTGGCTGCAAATGGGTGTGACAGGGCACAAAAATGGGTATATTTTGTGAGCCTATCCACAATCACCGAAATAACATTCCTACCCTCTTAACAAGGCAATCTTGTGATGAAATCCATGGAGACCTCCTCCCATTTCTGGCTAGGAATTGGTAATGGTTGCAATAGACCTGATGTTTTAATGGTTTCACCTTTGATCTGTTGGCACACCAAACACTCTAATACAAGCTTTTATACATCACCCTTGAGTCCTTCCCAAAAGAATTATCTTTTCATTCTATGATATGTCTTCAAAAATCCAATGTGTCCTCCAACAGGGGATGCATGTAGCTCTGCAAGAATCTTATGCTTCAACTCAAAATCTTTGCACAAGTATAACTTGTCATTGTACCAAAGCGCATTACCTTTCCACTCAAATTTGTTAGATGTTATAGATCCTTGCTTGATATTCTGTATTAGAGATTGTGTATCATTGTCCTAATCTCATTCCAATCTTGCTTCATCTACCCAATCGGCATTCAACATGGACATTGCACATTGTTATGTGTCTACGGATGTATTCCTTCTGGACAACGCATCAGCTACTACATTTTCTTTACCCTTTTTGTCTATGATCTCAAAATAATAACCCAACATTTTTGTTACCCACTTTTGTTGTTCCTCAAATGATAACCTTTGCTCCAAAAATTATTTAAAACTATCATGATCAATTTTCACCTTGAAGTTTCTACCCATTAGATAGGGCCTCCATTGCTTGACCGCATGAAGAATAGCCATCATTTCTTTCTCATAGACAGGTTTGAGCAGATATTTTCCTTTGAATTGACGACTCTCAAATGCAATTGGTCTTGCTTTTCATATTAGATATGCTCCCAATCTTGATCCTGAAGCGTCACACTTAACAATGAAAGTTTTTGAGAAGTTGGGAGTAGCCAAAAATGGGGTGGTGCACATGGATTCCTTCAACTACTCAAAGGATTTATCGGCCGCATCTGTCCAATGGAAGGCATCCTTTTTTAACAATGTAGTGAGTGAAACTACGATTTTACCATATCCACTCACAAATATTTATTAATACCATGTTAGTAGAAGGAACCCTAAGATATTTTTGAGTGTTTTGGGCCTTGGCCATTCCACCATAGCTTTGATCTTATGAGGATCAAAATTTATACCTTCACGGGATACAATGTGATCCAAGTACTATACCTCTTGTACACCAAAAGAACATTTAGATGGCTTTGCATAGAGCTTATGTTTCTCCAAAACTTCTAACACTTTATATACATGTTGTAAGTGTTCTTCCCATGTCTTAGTATAAAATCAATATGTCATCAAATAAAACTAACACAAAGTTCCTTTAAAATGGCCTAAAAACAATCTTCATCAAGATTTGAAATGTTGAGGGAACATTTGTAAGACCAAAAGGCATTAAAAAAAATCATAATGGCCCTCATGAGTCCTGAAAACCATTTTTATATGAACATCTTCCTCTCTTTATTATAATTTGATGGTACCCCCGAATGAAGATCTAATTTTGTGAAATAAATAGCACCATGCAATTCATCAAGTAAATCATCAATTATAGGAATAGGAAACTTATCTTTGATGGTGTACTTGTTGACTTCTTGGTAATCTAGACACATCCTCCATGTTTCATCCTTCTTATGTACCATAAACACTAGCAAAGAATATGCACTTTGGCTATTCTTGATGATACTTGCCTTCAACATTTCTTGCACCATTCTCTTGTAATATGGGTATCTGTATGGTCCAATGCTAGGTGGTTAGCTCCCTGGAATCAGCCGAATGGCATGATCATGATCCCTAACTGGTGATAGTCCTTTTGGAATTGCATAAAAAACAAATGAGTGAGCATCAACAATATTCTGAAGATCGAGTTGCATTGAAGACTCTGTATTTTGTACCTCTATGTAAAATAAATTTTCTAAAAATCCATCTACTCCTTTTCTGAGAACCTTCTGCATCTAATGAGAGCTAATAATCTGTGGAGACTTAGCTACCTTCCCTTTCAACTATATTTTCCTTCCTTTTTAATGAAATCACATGAATAATTATTGTAAATTCATCTCTATAGTACCCAAGGTTATGAGCCATTAGACACCCAAAACAATATCCACCCCTCCTATAGAAATGACAAACATAGGCAATTCTAACATGTAGTCTCCCACGGAAATCTTGAGAGTATGAAACTTTCATGTGCACTTGATTGTACCACCATCCATAATCATAACTTGCATTTTTGGAGCTGGTTAAATAAAACAATTGAGACAAGTAGCTAAGTTACTATTTATGAAGTTATGAGTACTCCCTGAGTCAATCAACACCATCACCTTTTGTTTTTTGAGATAGCAAATAACCTTGAGTGTTTGAGGAGTACTAATACCTGAAAACACGTGGAAAGAAATTGTAGGTTGGTGATCCTCTACTTCATCTTCTACTAGTTCCTCAGCCTCTCCTATAATTTTAGCTTCCTCTTCATCCTCATTTCCTCGTTCAATATAGAAAAGATTCTTCTCAATACATTCGTGTCCAAGTCCATAATTGGCGTGACAATTAAAACATACTAATTTTGATCTATTTTCTTCCATTTATTGAGGAGTTAGTCTAATTGACTGAGAAAATTCTGATGAAGAAGTACTACGGTATTTGATGTTAGTAACAGGATGCCTCCTACTACAACAAAAATTTTCCTCTACTCTATGTGCCATGATAATAGAATTAGAAAGCTTGACTAGATTAAACATACATACCTTATGCTCAATGTCATATTTAAGACCCCCAAGAAACATGTCATTCAAATTCCCTTCTGTAATATTCTCCACCCTTAGGATAGGTTCTGGAACTGATGCAAATAATTTTTAATTGATCATGTTTGTCGTAACTTTTCCAATTGACTAAAGTAGTTATCTGAAAAACTGGAACTATAGTGCAATTTCAGCTCCTCAGTAAAAACTATCCAAGTGATAATGAGACCATTCTTCTTCATCTGAGCACATAACCATTGATACTAGACGAATTATTCTGGTTAAAGATATAGGGATGCCAAGGACACCTTTTTTCCTAATGGGATTTGATGTAACTCAAATAAGTTATCCATTTGATTTATCCAATTTAGTGGATCATTCCCATAAAATTTGTGCATCTCCACTTTCAACATCATGTTCCATGGTTGAGAATAAGTTGGATTCTGATTGGGCTAGAAAAGTCATCCAACATGGTTATTTTTCGGATCATTTTGAACTAAAGATCCTCCTTTGTTGAGTTGGGGCTGATTTGGGATAGACTGTTTACCCTTTATATGTTATATGATATCATCCATTCATTGATTGATTTTGTCTATGTCTTCTTTATAGGCCATCTTAGATTGTAGCTTTCACTGATTATACTCGATTTGGCTCACCTTATGATAAACTGAGGTAAACCCTAGTGCCGAGGAATCTGTGTTTAAACCTTATGACTCCAAATATTATATCACTACCCCATCTTTATCTGTGGTTTTACCTGGAGTGACAAGATTCTTTTTGGCTCTTATGGAAGGACCTACCATGATGTCATATCTTAGGGTTTAGGGTTTCGATACAAATTAGGCCGAATAAGAAACAACACAAGAAGATACTACCAATATTTTTTTGAGATATTTCTGAAAATGTAACTAACTTGGAAAAATTCCACAATTTGCAGCTTAGGGAGTGATTTTATGAAAAACCTAAATTTGTAATAACTTTTACAAAATAAATAAACAAAAGTCCTAAATTTTCAAGGAACCTTACATGGAATGATTCAAAAATCTGGAAAACAAATGTTTGACATATTTTCTCTAGTTTACAATATATAGCAGAAACAAAAAATAGGGTTTTTACCCTAATTTTTGCCTAGATCGCAGCTCTGATACCACTTGTAATGAAATTACTTGTATAATTCAGATTATGAGCAACAATAGAACACCAAAGAACACAATATTGCAGATAAATGATCTCAATATGCAATTAAAATAGATTTTCCACATTGAGGGGGCAACTTCCAAACCATTCAATAAGACTCAAATTATCAAATGATGATAAACTGCTACCTACAATCCCCTATATATACTATTCATATGTTATGGCCATCACCAAGGCCAACCTACTAGGCATAAGAAAGTATAAATGACATAATAAATTGATATGGTAAACCACAGGTTGGCTACTCATTTCCTAATACAAGTTATAGGTTAAGGGCATAGAAATTTGTTACATGCAGGTTCTCCAAGGTTGGTCAGACTACACATGGACATGCCTCTCTATAGAAACCTCTCCTACAACAAATTATCTAGGGACATTCCTGTCATTCAAAACTTTTAAAGGTTTCCTTCAGACAGGTGTAGATATAACCAAATTTTTTCTCTGTAGACTAATTCAATTTTGTTTCTTTTGGTTTTTAGATATCAACAATTAACTAATGTAATTAATAGTAGCCATCTTTTAAATAATGTAGGTTCTAGAGAATTTCTTCTATTGTTATCAAAATATTGGCTAACTTGGATATGTATGATGTTGTGTAGAAAAATTGTGGACCAATGCAATGAACAACATTCATCTCTAAACAAAAAATTGTTTGCATGCGTTTGGGTTTATTAATACTATTAGACATGGCTCTTCACATGTACGATGACATAGTGAGATTATGATCAATATGTTCAATAGACTACAAGTAATCAAACATATCAATTTCATAAAGATTTAACATTGTCATCTTTAGTAGTACTTGGGAAATTATTCGTAATCAAATATATTTTCCTCACTGATCCAAGTGACAGTCCCGAACACAGTTCTGGAGGGTTCAATCTAAGTTATCCAATATATTTCCCTCAGTGATCCAAGTAACAATTCCAGATAGTTACTGGGGGTGAAATCTAGGTCGAAGCCTTATTTAGTGATTTTTGGGAAAACGATGAAGAATTCAAGCACTCAAGAGGTCATCCAGAGTGGCATAAATGCTTTGGTTGTGTTGGGAAGGCCAGTTCCATGTGGTTTACAAAAAGAGAGTCAAAAATCATACATTTGATAACCAAGATTAGTAAAATTAAAGAAATGAAAAAAATAAAGAAAGAGTAATAATTATGAATCACATAGATAGAAGATCACCTAAATCCAACTCTAAAGATCTGAAATGACTATTACAAAATTACCTTAAAGTAAACAACATAATATGATATTACATACTTAGCACATAATACTATTTTCAGAGAGAGATAGGGAAAATATGCAGCTCGTACCTATGAAAAAATATATTTATGTGTTCATTTTTCATTGAAAGAAATGCAATTAAACAACCATCTGCCAACTATTAATTTGAACAAAACAATCTTGATTCAAGTTAATATATATATACCCACACCAGTCTTAAGACACGTAAGAGTTCAATCCTACAACTAAGAAGAACTTTTAACATCCACGAGGCTATTTGCACTTATGTTCGAGTAATAACAAATTTTAAGTAACCAACTACCAACAATTACCTAGAACAAAACAATCTTGATTCAAGTTAATATATATATACCAACACCAATCTTAAGACACGTAATAGTTCAATCCTACAACTAAGAAGAGCTTTTAACATCCACACAGCTAGTTTCAATTCTATTCGAGCACTAACAAATTTTAAAAAAAAGGTTACAAATTTCACTTTAATCTACAACTAGTGTCATTCTTGACTTCACAAAATTAATACATTAATCAACTACTAATTTATTTCTACCATATGAGTTCAATCTGCCAACCAAGTCGAAGTTCATCACAAGATTAATACTAGACCTAACATTTTTTTTAAATTGTGTATGTGGGGTATCATATGCCTACATCTATGTTGGAAATCATTATGTTCATTCTGTTGTAGGGGTAGAGTCAAATGCATTCCTTATAAATTCTCAATGAATTCATAAATTGCATTTTAACTATGTCTTTGGAGTCAATACAATGCTAGTAGCATGGATACATAGTGGTTATGTATCTTTTTAAATTTCATGATATTGTGCTGAAAATGGTGTATAATAGTTATTTTTTCTTATTGTCGCCAAATCACTGCACCCTTTGAATGGCTAGAATATGAATAGGATGTTCGGTGTGATTAGGAAACATAAGATCACCTCTCAAGATGTGCGACTTGGGCTCAACGTGAACCTCCGGAGAATGCCAAATTCCTATTCCTATACTAAGTGCTATACTACTCCTTGTGCAATAAAGTGATTATTTAGACCTATGCTAACATTTTCATGGGTTTTAGGGAAAGAGATTTGAAGAAATGAAACTATACTAGGGATAGTGAGGCACCAAATAAAGGGTGTTTCTAGACTCAAGAAGGGTTAACTTGAAGAGGGCCATTCCACCACAAGTCAAATTCACCTAATGCAACTCAAAGAGGGTACATAATACCATAGACTAGGAAACATGCTTTCCATTAATTAAACAAATCTATCAGTCTTCCAGTGAAGAAGGATGAACTTGACAAGGGTGAACAAACACCACAACTAAACTGCATGCAATACTCCACCACTTGATAAGAACATAACTCCAAGAGGCTACAATAGAAACTTAAGCTTACATAGTGTACCTGCAAGCATGAGAAAGGCACAAAGAAGTATAGAAGGATGAAAGGACCAAGATTAGTCACAAAACACACACTTTTATTACTTCAACAACATGCACAATGCATCATACATTCAAAGAGGCAATGGTTACCATTACAATCTTGGAAAAAGGCTTGAAATTTCCCTCAACATACAAGGACCACTTATAGAAGAAGGAGGTTTCTTGAAAAACTATAAACTTGTCTAAGAAGTCTAACTTGTCCAACCTGTCTAACTCCTTGGAATGAGCTTCAAACTTAAGTTTATAGAAGAAGTTGTGAGAGAGGAGAGAAGAAGTCATAAATTCCCTTCCTAAATTGAAGGCACATGATGTATTTATTACAGTTGGTTGAACCACTTGAGAAGGTTCCATCATGTGTCATTAATTACCTGTTGACCTAGTTCTCCTTAATTAATTAAAACAATATTTAAATAATAATAATAAATATTACTATTAAAATATTTAAATAAATATATTAATTTAACAACTAAAAAATATGGTGGCCCCCTCGAAGGTTGGTTATACTTGAAGAAAGTGGGGGGCCATGAAAATAGGTTCAAAACAACCCAACTCGGTGGTTGGCTCACTGAGTTGGGCTCGAGCTCCACTACCATTTACCGTAACCGCGCTCCCATTCTTCACACATTCACCGAGCTACTTTGCATTTCCACGTCCAAACTAATAAGCCCAAAATTACTTTGCATGAGATCACCTCCGAACTCTTATCTCCACGAGCTTTGTTTGATATGCATCAAGCTATCCTTCGTTTGAGCGCATTTGACTGAGCTCACCAGCCATGCGACCATTACCAAGTTCCTCCATGTTGTGTTAGTTTTCATCAAGTGAATTTACCTTGTTGGCTTCTTATACCCCTATCGATCTAAAACTCGAATTCCTTGTTGAGCCATTGGTAACTCGGTTTCAACTCGGTTCACCTAGTCAAGTTCTTTGTGTTTCATACGAGCTTGAATCAATAATGTAACTTTGAGATTGACTCGAATCCCCTTGAAAATTTCATACGAGTAACGTATTTAACCCATTATCCTGATTACGAGCTATGTTTCTGACTTGTGTATTGGCCAAGTCCATTATTTTTACAAACTTACTCACTTTTTGAGTGACTCTCTCGTTGATCCATTGAATCATTATGCTATGTATCAATTCATGTTTGAAATGGCTCGGCCTGGGATCACCAACACGAAATTTGAACTCATTTTATTGCATGCCTTTCAATGACTCAGTGACTGCAATCCTTGTGAATCCTAGTTCTCCTATTGTGCCATGTGCAGACATTGACTTGGCTCCCCTAAATCGAGCCATAGCTCGAATCTTTCAAAAATACCGCACTCGACTATGCATCCATTCTTCGATGCATGGAATACTAAGCCATTTCCTACAAAGTACTTGGAACACAAGGACCAAGCTCTCATGTTTCTCAAATTCATGAGCTCGATGATTTTAGATGGGTAACTCGACCATTATTCTGTCCTCATGATAAGTCACAGGTCATGCGAGCTTAACTCCGAGTTGGCCCCATTGATCATTTCCAAGATCTCCCACCACTCTAGAGGATTCATCCTCACATAATGACAATAGAGTTGATGTTAAAAACTCTCACACGAGCTTCTCTGTGAGTTATCAAAAACCTCCTTGGCACATGCATAGCTTGTGAGTTGGTTCTGTACTAAGTTGACTTCACATTTAATTCGAGCTTGAACTCATTTTCTTACATAACTCTTGATTCCATCGCCGCGTAGAGCCACCTGTTGCACTATCAACTTGGTATTTGACCCGAGCATACACATTAATTCTTTCCTCTTATTTTTTCAGCAGCTAGTTCTTCTTGACATACCACCAAAATGTGACTTTCACATCACTAACGATTCGTTGGATAACTAGGCACAAGATTAGCCATGTACTGATCATTCAATGCGTTAGCGCACGATTTGGCCAACCCATATTTTTCCTTTTCAATTTCCCCATCACGGATTTTCCATCTTGGGAACCCAGCTAATGTATTGCCATGCTTGACATGGTTGTTTAGTCTTCTAATTCCACTTTTCCAGCATCCTACATAACTTTTAAGTTGGCTTGCCACCTTCACATCTCCACTTGGTCATAGTCTTTGAAATCCCCCCATCGTGGAACCTTTTCCTTAGCTCGAAATCCTGTCATCATGGCTCGACATTTCATCTTGCAGGGCCTGACCTCCTCATATTCACACGAGCTCTGAGGTCTTTCACTGAGTTATCCCTAACTTGGTCTTAACTCAGCCGATTGAGTTACCTCATTTTCTATCAAATGAGATCACTAATTCACAAACAACTAGGCATGAGATTAACTCAATTGAGTGATTTATATATCACCAAGATTGCCTTCATATTCATTCTTGAGGTAGGACAATGATCCCCTATCAATCGGCCTAACCATTTTCATTTGCAAGAACCGAGTTCACATGTGTATTGACCTTCATGATTTTTGTGTACTCGAGTAGAGCCATCTTCTATGAGTTGACTATGCTCATAGCTTGTCTGATATCATTTCCTCTCATCACCAACTCATCTGAATGAGATCCTATACTAACTCAACTTGGCTCTATCCAGCTCACTTGCATGCAGTATCGTGTGCCACCTCACATCAGCTCAACTCGGTCAGTGGAGTTAACTTTCCCGAGTCGCATTTGAGCTGAGTCATAATGAAGCATGTCTGTTTCGAGCTTGCATTGGTTCATTATTATTTCTTAATGTCGAGTTAGTGGTCGAGCTAATAACCGTGCCAAGTCATTCTATTTATCTGCTAAGCCATCTTCAATCTGGTTGAGTAATTTTCTTAACTTGATTGAAATCCCACATTAAATCCACCAAAATATCATCTTTCCATGTTCCTTAGACCAAGCTTCTCCCAACCTTGTGAATATTTCTCTTTGTGTAACCTCGCTTAATGTGACATCGCCAACTGTGGGCTAGACCTCTGAGTCACTCATTTTCTCAACGATCTCCTATGAATACATACAAACTCGATGACTCCATCCTCAAACGACTCGTTTTCCAAGTTGAGCATTGAATCACTCTCGTACCGATTCATGAAATCCTTTAAAATCCCTGAGCCGAGTTCATTGCCAAGTTAGTCTTTCAATTGGATTGAGGTCCTATGGATAATACTTGTATTTCATCGACTCAAACTGAGCCATCTTCATGATTTCTCCATGTTGAGTCTTGACTCGGTTTCATAATGAAACAATTTATTTGTGGAACTTCTAGGGCCTTCTAACTTATGAAGCATATTTTTTGTCGAGCTCAGCTAGTTATCCCTTAACTTAGCCCTCTAATGTGGATTCTCTCAAAACGATATTTTTCTCTGATAAGTGAATTTCTTAGGATCTTTCTTGAAACTAGAGGGTAATGTAAGTACAAAAAGAACATTTTAAACCTCATTTACGGATTTTTATCATTTCTACATGAGTCATTTGAGAGTGAGCCTCTCAAATGTCAATTTCCTTTCTTTGAGTAAATTACGAGCTTTGAAAACATGGGAAAGTCGAAATTACTCAATATGTTCCTGAATCCTCCTGGAACATCGTAAATATTCTCAAAACACAAAAAAATTCATGTAGGCCCCTAAGTCCTTTGGTGAAGACTTGGAGTTCAACAAGACACTGTTGTCTAATTTTGCCATGTCTATAAAATTGGATAACATTTTTATGACCTCTCACAAATGATTTCCTACTAAGCATGATTCCAGTAGCCTTAAGTCATCCATTGGGCATGGAGTTTATGTTGGAATCTTGAAAGTAATTTTATCTTCTTTGACACATCCCAGAATCCCCTTGAGAAAATCCGATCTTGGACCTCCCTGAAATGTTAGGCATGAGGTATACTAAATCCCTTGCATGCTTGACATCATGAACACTATAGAATTTTGAATGAAAAAAATGTATAAAATTTGAACCTTCATTCTCTTGAGAACCTTCTGATGATGATACAATATGTAAGAACAACACAAAACACAACAATGATGAAAACAAAAAAAAAACAACACACAACAATAATGTGCATAAGTAGTTGGAGGAAAACACCTAAATAAACTATACAGGGGGAAGAATGCTTCTCAAAAACAAGATTTGAGATGTATCCCATTCACGTGAATGGGTATTTCTTCTCCATTAAGATTAGATAAACGCAATAAATTCACCTCTTTGAAACTTGTGATGATGTATGACCCACTCCAGAGAGCATCAAACTTTGCATGCTTTCCTTGTTTGGCCCTATCTTCATCCCATTTGAGGACTAACTATCCCTCTTGAAAATTCCTTTCGAATGCCCTCTTGTCAAAATATTTCTTAACCCGAGCCTGATGTTGCTCTAAAGACTTCATAGCCTTGTTTCATACTTCCTCTAACTCTATTAGTTCAACAAACCTGACTGTCAAAGGGTCACTTTCCATAACTTCAAGTTGATGAGATACATCTAAAGAAGGTAACTCCAAGGAGAGAAGAAGTGTTACTTCTCTTCCATATACAAGCACGAAAGGATAATTTCCTGTGGCCCTTTTAGGTGTGATCCAATCTGCCCATAAGGCAGCCTTAAGTTGTGTATGCCAAGTCCTCATATTAGTATCCATTGTGTGCTTAATAATTCGTATGAGGGTTTTGTTGTTAGAATTAACCAATCCATTTTCTTGTGGATAGTAATTGGAATAAGTCTTGAGGTAAAACCCATTTTTAACAACCCATTCACTCAACTTCATACCAAGAAAGGCCATTGCGTTGTGTGAAATGGCTGTAAACATAACACTGAACCTTGTCATTATACCTTCCAAGAAATCAAGAACTACCTTCTCATTGCTCTCCTTCAATGCTACTGCCTCTTTCCATCAAGTAAAATAGTATTTTTTAGTAAGGACCCATTTATGTCCATCACTGGATGGGGGATTAATCAATCTGATGAAGTCGAGCCCCCATTGAACAAAGGGTCGATCCACTTGAATTGGATGCAGTAGAAGAACCACAAACTTCTGCTTGCATGTGAGAAAGGCACATTCCTTACATTTCCTTACCCAGAGATGGGCATCTTTGAAAAAATCCAGCCAATAGTAGCTGGCTTGCATGATCTTGATGGTAGTTCATTTAGAATAATGTCCTCTAGATAGGCCATTATGAAAATATTCTAGTATCTTACTTACATGTTCCGGTCCCACGCATCAAAGGAGAACACCATTCAAATCCTTTCAAAAGAGAACGTTATCTACCAGAACATATGGAATATAATGAAGATGGAAAGTTTGTATTTTATTTTTATCCATGTTCACAGGATATATGCCTGAGAAAAGGAAACTCTTCATTTTGGATAACTAGTCAACTTGATCATCACTCTCATCAGTGTTTAGGAGCATTGCATCCTCATCACCTTTTGATTCCATGTCTGCAACAAGTTTTTGACACAAAAATTTACCTCTGACAAGTTTGGTAACTTTGATATGTACATCATACTCCATCACCTTTGTGATCCATCCAACATGCTTTTCGTTCATCTCTTTATTCAACAAAAATTCCTTGACACTTGGATGAGACACCATCAAATGAATTTTGTTGTTGGACAACATGTGCTTGAATTTCTTCAAAGCTCAAATAATTGTAAACACTTATTTTTCAATGAATGAATATTTGAGCTCGTAGTATTTGAGGGAATGAATAAAGAAAGCAATTAGATGCTCCATCATATCATCATTTTACTGGGTGAGGATCCCTAAAATGCTCTCTTGACATGTAAAATCATAAAGGATAAAGTCTTTATCAAACCCAGGGTTTACTAGTGTGGGAGCATGAGAAATGGCCGTTTTGATGGCTTCAAATATCTCCCTCCCCTCCTTTTTCCACGAGAATGTCATATTTTTCTTTAGCATGGATTTCAGTGGTTTAGCCAATGTCGCGAATTGAGGGATGAATCTTCGCATGAAATTTATGGTTCCTAGAAAACTCTAGAGACCCATCTTGTGACTTGGGAGAGATAAGGACATAATCGAACAAATCCTCGCTCGATAAATTAATAGTCCTTTCGCTGAAACAACATGCCCCAAAAAATTTCCCTCGCGCACTGTAAAAATACATTTCTTTGGATTAAGTGAAACTCCAAATTCCTTACACCTTCGGAAACCCTTCCTTAGATGTGTGATGTGGTCTCCTGCATGCTTAGAATATACATTTATTTCATCGAGGTAAACCAAGATTATATCGTTGATTAGTCACTTAAACGCCTTTTCCACGGCTCTTTGGAAAGCATCCCCAACATTGGACAATCCGAATGGCATTTTGTTGTAGACATACGTGCCCCACTTGGTAGTGAAATCCATTTTGAATTGGTCAGATTCTTAGAATAGAATTTTATTGTAACCCAAATATCCATTGAGAAAAGAAAATCCTTAGGCTCCTGCCAGAGTTTGAAGAATTTTCTCCATTGATTGTTGAGGATAATGGTATTTCAACGAGGCATGGTTCAAATCCCTAAAATCTATGCACAAATGAATCTCTCCATTCTTATTCCTTATGCACACCAAATTGGTTACCCAAAAGGAGTGCTTGATGGGAAAAATAATACGTGCCTTGATGAGTTTGGGTAGCTCCTTTCTCATTAGTGGATTGATGTTTGGATTAACTGGCCTTTGTTTTTAACAAACGAGATTGGAATTAGGATCCAGTTTGATGGTATGTTGTGCCAGACCTGGATCAAAACCATGTAGTTCTTTATAGCTCCACACAAAAATGCCGTAATACTCTTGAAATTTTTCAAAGAAAGCTTCTTTCTCTTCAGAAATACACACTTTTCCTATCTTTAGAAACTTTTCATGAGCTACCTGAAATTCCTCAAACTCCTCTTCTTTGACCACAATGATAAAGCTTTTTATTTTGGCTTGATCATTTGAATTGAAAATGGATTCAAGAGTGACTAATCATTTTGGTATTTTTTTTCTTTTCAATTTTATAATTTGATCACCATATGATTCATGACTCTTATCTTTATTTTTTGCAAGAAACTCTACCTTTTCTTGTAGGAAAAGGACAATTTTTTTGTCACTATCGAACACTTTCCAGCTACTCACATTATCAAGGACTAAAGGTCAAACCGCCATTTTGACAAATTACTTCCCTTCTTTCATGATATCAACAGGTATGTCGTATTGTGAGCCAATTGTAGCAAACGTATCAATATCTTGATTTTAATTCCTAGGAACTGCATGAATCCCAAAAGCTTAGAAATATTGAATCAAGTCCCATACTTGGTTCTTGTATGATCTTAAAAGATCATTTTTGGATGCATTGTGTCCTGTCACTTGATGAAAAACTAACTCACTATCTCAAAAAATGGTCAGATCCTTGATTCCATTCTTTTGGGCTAACCGAATTTCTTACACAAGGGTATCGTATTCAACAACATTATTAGTGCAACTGAATTGCAACTAGAAAGAAGAGAAGTACTTATCTCCCATTGGATAAATTAACATAACATCAACACCGGATCCATACTTCTTGATCCAGCGAAGAACAATTTCCACAGTCCTTTCAAATCACTTAGTGGTTTAACAAGTTGCAGTATGATTGTATCTTCTTCATGAATACAATAGGTACCTAATCTCGTTTCTTCAAACAGAAGAAAATTATCTTCTTCTTCTGCCAACACATTAGCATAGGGATCATACTAATGATCTCCACTTACCTCATCTAGTGCAGTATAAGGGACTTCTTCGACAAGAGTGGTCAGTTTATTATCAGCATCTTCTTCTTTTGGATCTCCGATTGTGTAATTCCCATTTATAGGACTAGAAGTGTAGGGTTCTACATGATTATGACATATTGGTTCCACCCTTATAGTCACTATTGTTCTATATCGAGTCTTGAGAATCATATGTGACCAATTGGCTGATAGATAACCACCCATCTTTGCAGTGAAATCTCGTAATAGGTAGATGGAAAATAGAGGAGGGAGATCAATGACTGATATGTCCTAGGTGAATGAAAAACTCGAGCATGCATGGATGGTAAGTTAAATTCCTTTGATAACTCCAAAAATATTAACAGATGTGCCATCCACCTAAACAAATCCTCTTACAACTAGTGCATATTGTATGCCTAGTACATTCGTAATTTGTTTGGGCATGACTGAGCTATTGGCACCAAAATCGATCATGAAATTATGCACTAGGTGGTTGCCAATGATCATGGAAATATAGAATGATGGCAGTTTGTTTGCCTTAGTAATACTTTTCCCTTCCAGTTGACACAAAGTCATAGTAGTTTCTTCTTCATGACCTAAAAATTTGTTGGTTGTATTAAAAATATTTAGATTCTCTCGCGAAAAAAATTCTTTGAGAAGGAATTGAGAGTGTGTCCCACATATTAACGCTTAGGATAGTCTTCTTCATATGTTCTATTATGTTGAAGGGAATCAATCCAACTTTTTTGATAGTTCTTTGGGTGTTAGGATCCTCTTTTAGAAAGTGATTTTTGGGTATTGTGATGCCTGAAGAACCTTCTTTCCTCACAACTTGGCTAGCAAGTGTTTTTTAGCGGTTTCTTTCCCACATCTTTATCAACTGTTGCTTATGGCTGAGGCTATGAAGTGGATGCCTAATCAGATTTGGAAGGTTGAGGTTCCATTTCTCTCTTCTTGGAACGAGTGTTTTCCGCCACTGATGAGGAATTTGTATTCAACCCACAAAAATCTTCTACTTTCCAATTTAGCAAGGCTTTTTCTTCAAGTTCCTGCGGTTGATCTGATGTTTCTTACGTAGATGAATTTTCTGTTAGCTCTGAAGTGGCAGATATGCTTTGAACCATAAGGGCTTGGCTAAGAACTCCATTGGGAAAAATATTTTGATTGTGGGGTTGAGAACAAGGATGACACCATTCGTAGTCTTGAACTAGATTATTCTGGATAAATACTATGGCTCTAGATGAGCTACCAGCAAGAGGATTTCGAAAGTTCAAAGACCTGACATTCACAACTTGATTTGTAGCTTGATTTTGCGGCTGATTGTTCCCTTGAAAATGAGGAGGGTTAGCTTGATACTGCTGATTTTGTGGCTGATATGGACAATTGTTTTGAAATTGTTCCCTCTTGAGTGCAATGAGATCATTTCCAAAAGTTTGCAACAATGACTTTAATTAAAATAAATCATTTTATGAGGTAGGGGAAGACTGATCTGGTTGATTAGAGGTTGCTGGAATAGGAGAAATGATAGGCTGATTGTTTTTCATATTCAGAGACAACGACATTGGCAGTCGTGGAGCTATCTTTGCAACATAAATCAAGGAATTTTCTATTCTTATGGCAATTTCGTAGGAATCAGGTAATGTAGTCCCTCCCATGGAATGAATCATGAATGCTACATTACTATTCAAGGCTCACAAATAATACAAGAATGCATTGTTTGGAGAAGGCTTTATGAGTGCCATAATCCTATTCCAAGTTCTGTGGAATCGGCATTTGAAATTATTTATGTATTCTTGGAGAGCTCTCTTCATGGTATTGAGCTGTTCCAAAAGTGATAGGTGATCACTCTTTTCTTGAAACGATTTACAGATATTTTCTCCTAACTCATCCCAAGTGGTTATAGTGCCAACACTTAACCCACGAAAAAGTTGAAGTGCTTTTCCCTTGAAAGAGGTAGCAAGAAGTATAACTGTAACGTTGTCCTCCATGATATTATGTATTACAAAAATGCTGGCTACATCAAGAATATGTTCCACTGGAGTAACATGTGTTTCCCCTATGTAAAAGGGTAAAATTTTCAGTGCCGCAATAGGTATAGGGTCACGTTGAGCCAACAAAAGAGGACTTCTTGCATTGAAAGGGGGAAAAACTTGGTTTCATGCCATAACAGGAAGAGGTTGATTGTTCTTTGGTGGAGGAAACCTTCCGTACGGAGGAGTTAAATGAACCCTACGAGGTAAAGCTGTAACTGGTGATGTTGAAACACGTCTTCTTATTATTTTTGGAGGAGACAAGGAAATTTTGATATGCTGATAATTTCCTTGCTTTGAAGAAGCTCTTTTTTGAATTCTTAGCATAAGTTAAGACACTGAGATTTGTAATCTAGATATATAGAGTCTCTAGGTACTTTGAATTTTTCAAGTGAGAAGAAAAGTACCACCTCTTGGTCCCATCAGGCATGCCAAAAACTATTGTCACCAAATCACTACACCCTCTGAATGTCTAGAATGTGAACATGACATTCAGTGTGATTGGGACACATGGGATCACCTCTCAAGCTGTGGGACTTGGGTTTAAGGTGAACCTATGGAGAAGGTCAGATTCCTCTTCCTAAACTAAGTGCTATACTACTCCTAGTGCAATAAAATGATTATTTATACCTATGCTAACATTTTCAGGGGTTTTAGGGAAAGAGATTTACAGAAATGAAACTATACTAGGGATGTTGATGCACTAAATAAAGGGTGTTTCTAGACTTAGGAAGGGTTAATTTGAAGAGGGCATGTCCACCACAAGTCAAATTCACCTAAGGCAACTTAGAGAGGGTACATAATACCACAAACTAGGAAACATGCTTTCCCTTTGTTAAACTTGATCAGACAAACAAATATATCAATCTTCCAGTGAAGAAGGATGAACTTGAGAAGGGTGAACAAAAACCACAACTAAACTACATGCAATACTCCACCTCTTGATAAGAACATAACTCCAAGAGGCTGCAATAGAAACTTAAGCTTACACAGTGTACCTGCAAGCATGAGAAAGGCACAAAGAAGTATAGAAGGATAAAAGGACCAAGATTAGTCACAAAACACACACTTTTATTACTTCAACAACGTGCACAATGCATCATACATTCAAAGAGGAAATGGTTACCATTATAATCTTAGAAAAAGGCTTGAAATTTTCCTCAACATATAAGGACCACTTGTAGAAGAAGGAGGTTTCTTTAAAAACTATAAACTTGTCTCAGAAGTCTAACTTTTCCAACCTATCTAACTCCTTGGAATGAGCTTCAAACTTAAATTTATAGAAGTTGTGAGAGAGGAGACAAGAATTCATAAATTCCCTTCCTAAATTGAAGCCACATGATGTATTTATTACAGTTGGTTGAACCACTTGAGAAGGTTCCGTCATGTGTCATTAATTGTATGTTGACCTAGTTCTCCTTAATTAATTAGAAGAATATTTAAACAAAATATTTAAATAATAATAATAAATATTATTATTAAAATATTAATTTAATAAGTAAAAAATATGGTGGGCCCCCCAAAAGCTTGTTTTACTTGAAGAAAGTGGGGGGCCATTAATATAGGTTCAAAACAACCCAACTCGGTGGTTGGCTCGCCGAGCCAACTCACCAAATTGGGCTTGAGATCCATTACTATTCACCATAACCGAGCTCCCATTCTGCACACATTGACCGAGCTACTTTGCATTGCCGCATCCAAACTGATGAGCCCAAAATTACTCTGCATGATATCATCATCGAACTCTATCTCCATGAGCTCTGTTTGATATGCATCGAGCTATCCTTTATTTGAGCGCATTTTACCAAGCTCACCACCCATGCGAACATCACCGAGTTCCTCCATGTTGTGTTAGTTTTCCTTAGGTGAATTTACCTTGTTGGCTTCTTATACCCCTACCGATCTCATACTCAAATGCGTTGTTGACCCGTTTCTAACTCGGTTTCAACTCGGTTCACCAAGTCGATTTCGTCGTGTTTCGTACGATCCTGAATCAATAATTAAACTTTGAGATCGACTCGGGTCCCCTTGAAAATTTTGTACAAGTAACTTATTTAACCCATTATCCTAATTATGAGCTATGTTGTTGACTTGTGTATTGGCCGATTCCATCATTTTTACGAGCTTACTCACCTTTCGAGTGACTCACTTGTTGATCCATTGAGTCGTTCCATTGTGTGTCAATTCATGTTTGAAATGGGTCGGCCCGAGCTCACCAAAAATGAATTTGAACTCATTTTATTACATGCCTTTCCATGACTCGGTCACTTCAATCCCTTTGAATTTGAGTTCTCCTATTGCAACATGTACAAACAATTGACTTGACTCCCCTGAATCAAGCCATAGCTCTAAATCTTTCAAAAATACCACACTCGACTATGCATCCATTCTTCGATGCATGGCTTACTGATCCATTTCCTACAAAGTACTTGGAACACCAGGCCAAAGCTCTCATGTTTCTCAAATTCACGAGCTCAATGATTTCAGACAGGTAACTCGACCATTATTCTCTCCTCATGACGGGTCATAGTTCATGCGAGCTTAACTCTAAGTTGGCCCCATTGGTCAATTTCCAAGAGCTCCCACCGCTCTACAGGATTCATCCTCATTGTATGAAAAACCTGTTTGATGTTCACAACTCTCACACAAGCTTCTCTCTAAGTTATAGAAAAACTCCCTAGCACATGCGTAGATTTTGACTTGGTTCCATACCAATTCGACTTCACATTTAGTTCGAGCTTGAACTCATTTTCTTGCATACCTCTTGTTTCAATCGCCATGCAGAACCACCTATTGCACTATCAACTCAATGGCTGACCTAAGCATATGCATTAATTATTTCCTCTGATTTTTTTCCAACTGGTTCTTATTGACATACCACCAAGATGTGACCTTCACATCACTAATGATTCACCGGATAACTCGGCACAAGCTTAGTCACGTACTGAACGTCGAATGTGTTAGCGCACGATTTGGTAAACTCATAGTTTTCCTTGTCAGTTTCCCCATCATGGCTATTCCGACTTGGGAAGCCATCCGATATTTTTCCAAGCTTAATATGGTTATTTAGTATTCGATTTCCACTTTTCCACCATCCTACGTAAATTTTAAGTTGGCTTGCCACCTTCACATCTCCACCTAGTAATAGTATTCAAAATCCGCCTATCATGGAACCTTTACCTTAGCTAATATCCTGTCATTTATGGCTCGGAGGTTCATCATGAGGGCTAACTATCATATTCCCATGAGACTCTGAGGTCTTTCACTGGAGCTTTCCCTAACTGGTCTTAAACCGGCCTGATCGAAGTTACCTCATTTGCTATCAAATGAGTCACAATTCACAAACAAGTAGGCATGAACTGAACTTGATTGAGGAGTATCTTCACAAGCTCACCGTTGGATATGGCCTGGAGGGGTGGAACAATGATCCCTATCAAATGACCTGAACTTTCATTGTAAGAATTGAAGTTCCCCTGGTATCGACCTATGATTTTTTTGTTACGCGAGTGAACCATCTTCTACGAGCTGACTTCTCTCATAATTTCGTGTCTCAATCGTTTACTTCATCCCCACTCATCGGTTAACTAAGCTTCCTATACTAACTCAACTGGTAATCCAATCACCCACATGATGTATCCTATGTCACCTCACCCTCGGCTCAACATGGTCAAGGCGTTAACTTTCTTGAGTCAAATTTGATGTTGGTAATAAAAATCATGTCTGTTTTGATGCTTGACATTAGTTTTATTCTTCTTGCACTGAGTTACTAGCGGAGCTTATTAACCGCGCCAAGTAATTCTCTATTCATGCGCCTCTTCGTTGGTCAATTAATTCCTATCCATTTGAAATCCGACGCTAAATCTACCAAAACTATCATCGCAACATACTACACGAGGTCTCCCAACCTCATGGGAATATTTCTCTTCTAGTAACCGCACTTAATGTGACTCGCCAAATGTGGGCTTATTACCTGCTGAGTACTATTGATTACAAATGATCGACGTATGAATAAAGACGCACTCATATGATCCATCCTAAAATGAGTAATCGCCAAGTGAGTGTTGACTCACCTCCTTATGATTCATGAAAACTCCTTTACACATCCCTGAGTCGGAGTTCATGCCGTGAGTCTTTCAATTTTATGCGCTCCTCTGGGCTTGCTTGTATTTATCGATTCAAACGAGCCATATTCATGATGTCACCATGTGAGTCTTGATTTGGTTTCAGAATGAAAAAATCCTTTGTGGAACCTAGGGCATTCTAAGTATGAAGGCTATTTTGTGCGAGGTCAGCTCACTGAGCTACTAGGTGAGATCCTAACTTAGCCTCTAATGTGGATTCATCTCAAAATGTTATTTATATGGTAGGTTGACTTTGTAGGATATTTGTTTGAAAATAGAGGGTAATTGTAAGTACAACAAGACCCTTTTAAACTCATTTATGGAGTTTATCTTTTTTGCATCATTCATTGAGCGTGAGCCTCTCAAATGTCCATCCTTGCTTGAGTCAACTCTGAGCTTGAAACAATCTAGGAAAGGTGAAATTAATCACTGTGTTATGAATCTCAAAGAACATCGTAAGATTCTCAAAACACAAAACTGAACACAAAAAAAAAAACTTTCCTATAGGCCCCTAAGTCTTTGATGAAGACCTAGAGTTCAACATTACACCCTTGCCAATTTGCCATGTGGCAAAGTGAAACATTTTTGGTGATCTCTTGGGATGATTTCCTTACAGCATGATTTGATTAGCCTTAACTTCATTCCATTGGGCAGGATTTTATGTGGGAATCCTGAATGAAAGTAATTTTATTCTTGACACACCTAGCACCCCCTGAGACCATTCCGATCTTGGACCTCCCTAAATGCGAGGCAGGAGGTATAATTGAATCCCTTAAATGCTGACATCATGAACACTATAGAATTTTGAATGAAAAAAAATGAAGTAGATGTATGATTTGAACCCCTTCACTTTAGACCCTTCCCGTGATGATACAAAGTTTTAAAAAAACAACACAAAACACACACGAGGAAGGAAAACAAAAAAAACAAACACACCAACAAGTACCAAAGCACTTAGAGGACACAACAACTAAACTGTATAGAGGGAAAACACCTCTCAAAAAAAGCTTGAGATTTATCACATTCACAGGAAGGGTGTATTTTCTTACCATTTGATGTATATAAATGAATGAATTTTCTCTTTGGCAACTCGTGATTAGTAGAGTGCCTCAGATAGCGTCAAACTTAGTGTGCTTTCTGGATTGGCCTTGTTTAATCTCATTTAGGGGTAAATATAACTCGTGAAAATTCGCTGTCAACGCTTCTTTCAAAATATGTCTTAATCTAAGCTTTATGTTGCTTAAACTCTTCATAGAGTTGTTTATACTTCCTCAAATCCATGCGTTTAGCACAATGACTGTCAGGATCACTCTCATAACTCAAGTTGATGAGCTAAATAAAAAATAAGGGTAACTCCCATGAGAACGGAAGTTTTTCTTCTCTTCACATATACAAGCATGAAAGGCTTTAATTTCTTATGCCCTTTTAGCTGTGATCCGATCTAGCCATAAAGGCAATCTTAAGTTGTTGCACTGTAATTCCTCCTCTTCGTCTCCCATTGTGCACCTTAATAATTTGTATGAGGTTTTGTTGCTAGAATCAGCCCAATATGTTCCTTTCAAGATAATATTAGATGAAGAAGTCTGAGGTTAAAAACCCATTTTTACAGCCATTCTAACAATTATACCAAGACAGGCCATGCATGTTTGAAATGGTTGTAAAAGGAAAAATGAACATTTGTCATTATACCTTACAAGAAATCAAGAAATACCTTCTCCTTACTCTCCTTCACTTTACCACCCTAGTCCATCGATAAAAATAGTCCATTGTCAGAAGGACCCCTTTAATGTATGTAACTAGAGGGGGGATAATATTCCGTGAATTCCAACACTCATTGAAGAAAGGGTTGATCACTTGAATTGGATGCAGCGGAAGAGCTGCCAACTTTTATTCCAGAAAAGGACATTCCTGACATTCCTTACCCAGAGATGGGAATTTTTGAACAACTCCAGCCAATAGTAGTGGCTTGCATGACTCTTGGTGGCAGGGGTGTTGTGGAGAATAATGTACGCAAGATAGGTCATTATGAAAACTCTTATAGTATATTACTTTACCTGTTACGGTCCCATGCACTAACGGAGGAAACACCATTCAATCTTTTAAAAAGAACGTTATCTACTAGAACATATGGAATGGAATTAGTGGGAAGTTGTCTTTTTTTTTTTATCCATGTTAATAGGATAACTCCTGAGAAATAAGAACTATTCATTTGGATAATCCAGTCAACTTGATAATCACTTCATAAGTGTTTAGGAGTGTTGCTCCTCATCCACCTTGTGATTCATGTCGCAAAAGTTTTTGACACACAACCGTTCTATGACAGTTTGGTACTTGAATGTATGTCATAATACATCACCCTCGTGCAATGTAGTCTAGCACGCTTGCGTCATCTCTATTGTTCAGCAAAAATTCTTGACAATGATAGACCACCATAGTATGAATTTTGTGGACAACATGTCTTGAATTTATTCCACGCTGAATAACCGCAAGACTTATTTTTCATGAATGAATAATTGAGTGCCATAGTATTTGAGGGACTGATTGAAGAAATAAAATGAGCTGCGCTCCATTAATTCATCATTTACTGGGTTGAGGATCATTGAAATGCTCTATTGAACTACAAAAGCATAAAGGACAACGTCTTTACAACATGGGGTCTTACCAGTGGGGGAATGAGAATGGATGTTTGGTGGCTTCTGAAGCTCTCACTCCCTCCTTTGTCCAGAGAATGGAAGATTTTTTTTAGCATGGTTGTCAGTGGTTTAGCAATGTCACGAACTGAGGGCAGAATCTTAGCACCAAAAATTATGGTCCTAGAAAACTGTGGAGAAAATTCTTTTGACTTGGGAGATAGGGACATATCAAATGGGAATCCTGCAGGATCGATGATAGTCCTCTACTGATACAACATTCCCAAAACAACTTCTCTTGCGAATTGCAACAATACCTTCTTGGGGGACTAAGTCAAAATGGCCAATCCCTCCACCTTCAGAAAACACTTCTTTCGAGGTGATCGTGGTCAATCTACATGTATAATAAATTTGTCATCTTGAAGGGGTAAACAAAGATTGAGATGATATCAATGATTAGTCCCTTTAAAACAATGTCCATGGTCTTGGAAAGTAGCCAACATTTGAACAAATTGATGGCATTTTTTTTCTAGGCATCCATGCCCCCCACGGGTAGTGTAAGCCATTTTGAATGGTCAGATTCTTGGAATAGAATTTGATGTAAAAACAAAATATAATTGAGCAAAGAAAATCTTGGGCTCCACCACTGTTGAAGATTTTCTCCATTGATTGGAGATATCATGGTCTTTCAATGCGGGCCCGGTCATTCCCTGGACCACTCTACACACAAAAATCTCTTCATCGTCTTCCCTTACGAGCACCAGATTGGATGTACCTAAGAGGAGTGATGTGCGAAAAAAATACATGCCTTTATGAGTTTTTTAGCACCTTTCTCATTAGTGGTCACTTTTGGGATTAATGGCTTGTTCTGACGATCTGGTTAGCATTCGGCTCTAGTTCGATGGTCTGTTGTGCTGACTGGATCATAAAACACATAGGTCTTTATAGCTCCACACAAAAATGTCCCTGTGTGATAGTCTTCAAAATGTTTGAGACATTTATTTCTCTTTGGAAATACAACTTTTGGCTCTTCGAACATTTTCATGCAACTACTTGAAACTCCCTCCAAATCCTCTTCTTGACAACAATGTTGAGCTTTGTGTTTTGGCTTAATCATCTGAATAGAAAATGGATTCAAGAGTGAACTAGCCTTTGGTATTTTTTGCTTGCCAAATTTATGAATTTATCACCATCTGCTTGTGTCCCATTCTCTTGATTTTCCTGCAACTCTGCCTCTTGTATGGGGAAAAAGACAATTTTTTTGTCATATCAAAACTGACACCCTACTCAACATTCTCAGGGACTACAGGTCGACCACATTTTGAAAATTACTTCCCTTCTCATGAAATCAATAAGTTATGTCAATTGTGAGCCACTGTAGAAAACCTATAACATCTTGTCTTGATTTGATTCCTAGGGAACTTAATGAAGCCCAAAAGCTTCAAAATCTTAAATCAAGTCTAGCAACTCGGTTCTTGTATGATCAATAAAAGAACATTTTTGGTTACACGGTGTGTCATCACTTGAAGAAAAACTAACTCACTGGCGCAAAAACATAGTCATAGCTTGATTACATTCTTTTGGGCTAGCTGATTCTGCACAGGGCCTCGTATCAAACAACATTGTTAGTGTAACTGAATTAGAACAAGGAAAGAGCGGAGTATTCTCTCCCTCTAGAGCACTTAACCAAACACCATCAATGGATCCATTTTAATTCTGATCAATCAAATAACAATGCATAGTCCTTTCAAATCAATATGGTTTGAATGAAAAGTTGTGTATGATGTATCTTCTTCATAATAAAATAGGTACCTAATATATTTCTTCAAAAGCAGAAGAAACTAGCTTTATTCTACGCAATCATAACATAGGGACATACTGAGGATCTTATATACTATTAGCATAGCATCGGGGCTTCTTCGACCAAAGATGGGTGGTCAGACAACATCTTCTTCTTTTCTGGATCTCTGATTGTGTAATTCCCCTTATGGACTCCGTCGTTGTCGGGTTCTACATGCTCGTGGAAAGAGTGGTTCCACCCTTATAGGTCACTTTGGTTTCGTATCGAGTCATGAGACATATGTGACATCGGATGATAGATAACCGCCCTCTGGCAGTGACATCTCATGATGACATATGGAAAATAGAGGAGGGAGATCAATCATTGATAGGTCTGGGTTGATCAAAAAATGGGGCATGCAGGAGGTACGTTTGGCTTCTTTGATAACTCCAAAAGTCTTATAGTTGTGTCATCAACTGGACTAACTCCTCTTGCAACCGCTGATAAGTATGGCGAGACATCAGTAATGTGTTTGGAAAGGACTGAGCACTGGCCCCAGAATCGAGTAAGAAATGTTATGCACCAGGGGGTTGCCCAATGATCAGGGGAATCAGGGGCACTCTAGCATGGTGTGATTTTGTTACATTAGTAATACGTTTCCCTTCCAGTTAAACCAAAAATGGTTAGCAGTTTCATGCCCTCACAACCTGACGAGCCGTCGGTTGACCCAAAAACTATTAGAGCCTCTCAAAATGTTTGATGAAATCTTAGTTCTCTTTGGAGGAAATACACACTTTTTTGATCTTCAGAACTTTTCAATGCCCACTACTTGAAATTCCTCAAAATCCTCTTCTTGTGAAACAATGTTATGAGCTTTGGCGCTTTGGGCTTAATCATCTGAATAGAAAATGGATTCAAGAGTGCCCTAAGCCTTTTGAGCCTCTTTTTTTTGCTTTTCAATTGAGGAATTGATTCACCATATGATTCTTGTAACTATCTTGATTTTTCATAGCCAAAACCTCTGCTCTTCTTGTAGGAAAAGAGACAATTTTTTTTGTCACTATCAAACCACTGCCAACTACTCACATTATCAGGGACTACAGGTCGAACCACCATTTTGAAAAATTACTTCCCTTCTTTCATGATATCAATAGTTATGTCATATTGTGAGCCAATTGTAGAAAACCTATCAACATCTTGATTTTGATTCCTAGGAACTTCATGAATCCCAAAAGCTTCAAAATCTTAAATCAAGTCCTAGACTCGGTTCTTGTATGATCATAAAAGAACATTTTTGGATACACTGTGTGTCATCACTTGAAGAAAAACTAACTCACTGTCTCAAAAAATAGTCATAGCCTTGATTCCATTCTTTTGGGCTAGCTGAATTCCTTGCACAAGGGCCTCGTATTCAACAACATTGTTAGTGTAACTGAATTAGAACAAGAAAGATGAGAAGTACTTATCTCCCTCTAGAGAAATTAACATAACACCATCACTGGATCCATTCTTACTTCTTGATCCATCAAATAACAATTGCCATAGTCCTTTCAAATCACTTAGTGGTTTGAAAAGTTGTGTTATGATCGTATCTTCTTCATGAATACAATAGGTACCTAATCTCATTTCTTCCAAAAGCAGAAACCTAGCTTCTTATTCTACGAAATCATCAACATAGGGATCATACTGATGATCTTCTCTTACTTCATCTAGCATAGCATCAGGGGCTTCTTCGACAAGATAGGTTGGTTCATGATCAACATCTTCTTCTTCTTCTGGATCTCTGATTGTGTAATTCCCATTTATAGGACTAGTAGTGTAGGGTTCTACATGATAGTGACAGATTGGTTCCACCCTTATAGTCACTTTGGTTTCGTATCGAGTCATGAGAATCATATGTGACCAATCGGCTGATAGATAACCGCCCATCTTGGCAGTGAATATCATGTAGACATATGGAAAATAGAGGAGGGAGATCAATCATTGATATGTCTTGGGTGAATCAAAAAATTGGGCATGCATGGATGGTAAGTTGCATTCCTTTGATAACTCCAAAAGTCTTAATAGTTGTGTCATCCAACTGAATAACTCCTCTTGCAACCGATGCATATTGTATGCCGAGTACATCCGTAATTTGTTTGGACATGACTGAGCAACTGGCACCAGAATCGATTAAGAAATTATGCACCAGGTGGTTGCCAATGATCAGGGAAATATAGAATGGTGGTGATTTTTTTACCTTAGTAATACTTTTCCCTTCCAGTTAACAAAAAATTGTAGCAGTTTCTGCTCCACAACCTGACGATCCGTCGGTTGTACCAAAACTATTTAGAGCCTCTCACAAAAAATTTCTTTGAGAAGGAATTGAGAGTGCGCCCCACATAGTAACGCTCAGATTGGTCATCTTCATCTATTCTAATATGCTGAAGGGAATTGCTCCAAATTTTCTGACACTTCTTTGGGCATTAGAATCCTTGTTTAGAAAGTGCTTGTTGTGTACTGTGATGCTTGAAGAACCTTCTTTCCTTGTAACCTAGCTAATAGGTGTTTCTGGTGGTTTATTTCCTGCTTCATTATCAACCGCCACTTTTGGCTGAGGATGTGAAGTGGATGCTTGATCAGATTTGGAAGGTTGAGGTTCCATTTCTCTCTTTTGGGAACGAGTGGTTTCTACCAATAAAGAGGAATCTGTATTCAACCTAAAAAAATCTTTTGCATGTTAGTTTAGTAAAGTTGTTTCTTTAGGTGCGTGTGGCTGATTTGATGTTGCTTGCGTAGACAAATTTTATGTTAGCTCTTAAGGGGAAGATACACTTCTAACCATAAGGGCTTCACTAAGAACTCCATTGAGACAAATATTTTGGTTGTGAGGTTGAGAAAAAGGATAACACCATTCGTAGTCTTGAACTAGATTATTCTGGATAGGTACTATGGCTCTAGATGAGCTAGCAACAACAAGGTTCCGAACATTCATAGGCCTGACATTTGCAACCTGATTTGTAGCTTGATTTTGTGGCTGATTGTTCCCTTTAAAATAAGGACGGTTGGCCTGATACTACTGATTTTTTTGTTGATATGGATTATTGTATTGAAACTGTTGCCTCTTGAGTGCAATGATCACGTTTCCAAAAGTTTACAATAGTGACTTTACTTCAAATAGATCATTTTATGAGCAAGGGTAGAGTGATCTAGTTGAATAGAGGCTACTAGAATAAGATCAATGATAGGCTAATTATTCATAAGCTCTAGAGACAACGACATTAGGAGTCATGGAGTTATCTTTTCAGCCTGAATCAAGGAATTTTTCCACTCTTATGGTAACTTTGTAGGCATTAGCTAATATAGTACCTCCCATGGACTGAATTATGACTACTAGATCGCTATTCAAGGCTCGTAAACAGTGCAATAATGCATTGTTTGGAGAAGGCTTTCTGAGTGCTGGAATCCTATTCTAGGTCCTGTGGAATCAGAATTTGAAATCATTTATGTATTCTTGGGGAGCTCTCTTCATGGTAGTGAGTTGTTCCAAAAGTGATAGGTGATCACTCTTGTCTTCAAATTATTTACAAATATCTTCTCTTAACTCATCCTAAGTGGTTATAGTGCCAACACTTAACCCTCGAAACCATTGAAGTGCTTTCCCTTGAAAGAGGTATCAAGAAGTCTAACTACAACGTTATCCTTTGTGATATTATGTATTGGACAAATGCTAGCTACATCAAGAATATGTTCCACTAGAGTAACATGAGTTTTCCTTATGTAAAAGGGTAAAATTTTGAGTGCCGCAACATGTATAGGGTCACGTTGAGCCAACAAAAGAGGTTTGCTTGCATTGAAAGGGAGAAAAACTTGGTTCCATTCTATTAAAGAAAGAGGCTGATTATTCCTTGGTGGAGGAAACCTTCCATATGAAGGATTTGAATGACCCCTATGAGGTAAAGTTGTAACTGGTGATGCTGAAATGCCTCTTCTTCTTCTCTTTGGAGGAGATAAAGAAAGTTTGATATGTTGATAATTTATTTTCTTTGAAGAAGCTCTTGTCTAAATTCTTCGCATAAGTTGACGCAATGAGATTTGGAATCCAAAGATATAGAGTCGTTAGGTACTTTGATTTGTGCAAGTGAGAAGAGAAGTACCAACTCTTGGTCCCACAAGGTGTGCCAAAAATTGTTTTCGCCAAATCACTGCACCCTTCAAATGGCGAAAATGTGAACAGGACGTTCGGTGTGACTGAGACACATGGGATCACCTCTAAAGCTATGGGACTTGGGCTCGAGGTGAACCTCCGGAGAAGGTTGACTTCCTCTTCCTAAACTATGTCCTATAGAGTGATTATTTAGACATATGCTAACATTTTCATGGGTTTTAGGAAAAAATATTTAAAGAAATGAAACTATATTAGGGATAGTGATGCAAAAAATAAAGGGTGTTTTTAGACTCAGCAAGAGTTAATTTGAATAGGGTGTGTCCACCACAAGTCAACTTCACCTACTACACCTTAGAGAGGTTATGTTCCCTTTATTAAACTTGATCATACAAAACAATCTATCAGTTTTCCAGTGAAGAAGGATGAAATTGAGAAGGGTGAACAAGCACCACAACTCAACTGCATGCAATACTCCACCACCTGATAAGAACAGAAATCCATGAGTCTGCAATAGAATCTTAAACTTGCATAGTGTACCTGCAAGCATGAAAAAGGCACAAAGTAGTATAGAAGGATGAAAGGACCGAGATTAGTCACAAAACACACACTTTTATTACTTCAAAAACGTGCACAATGCATCATACATTAAGAAGAGGCAATGGTTTCCACTACAATCTTGGAAAAAGGCTTGAAAGTTCCCTCAACATACAAGGAACACTTGCAGAAGAAGGAGGTTTCTTGAAAAACTGTAAACTTGTCTCAGAAGTATAACTTGTCCAACTTGTCTAACTCCTTGGAATGAGCTTCCAACTTACATTTATAGAAGACTTTGTGAGAGATGAGAGAAGAAGTCATAAATTCCCTTCCTAAATTGAAGGCACGTGATTTATTTATTATAGTTGGTTGAACCAATTGAGAAGGTTCTATCATGTGTCATTAATTACCTGTTGACCTAGTTCTCCTTAATTAATTAAAAAAATATTTAAATAATAATAATAAATATTATTATTAAAACATTTAAATAAAAATATTAATTTAATAATTAAAAAATATGATGGGCTCCCTGAAGTTTGGTTTCACTTGGAGAAAGTGGGGGGCGATGAAAATAGGTTCAAACCAACCCAACTCAGTGGTTGGATCTTCGAGCAAACTCATCAAGTTGGGCTCGAGCTCCACTACCGTTCACCACAACCAAGATCACATTCTACACGCATTGATCGAGCTACTTTTCTTTTCCACATCCAAACTGATGAGCCCAAAATTAGTCTGCACAAGCTCACCGCCGAACTCTATCTCCACGAGCTCTATTTGATATGCATCAAGCTATCCTTCGTTTGAGCTTCTCTCTGAGTTATCAAAAACCTCCCTGGCACATGCGTAGCTTGGGGATTGGTTCCATATTGAGTCGAATTCATGTTTAATTCAATTTTGAACTCATTTGCCTGCATACCTCTTATTTCCGTCACTGCGTAGAACCACTTGTCGCACTATCTACTCGGTGGCTAACCAGAGCATACACATTAATTCTTTCCTCCAATGTTTTCGTTGACTGGTTCTTCTTGACATACCACCAAGACGTGACCTTCATATCACTAAAGATTTACTGGATAACTCGGCATGAATTTAGCCACGTATTGACCACCAAATGTGTTAGTGCACGATTTGGCCAACCTAGAGTTTTCGTTGTCAATTTCCCCATCACGATTATATCAGCTTGGGAACCCAGTAGGTGTCTTGCTAAGATTGACATGGTTGTTTAGTCTTCGATCTCCAATTTTCCAACATCCTACATAACTTTTAAGTTTGATTACCACCTTCACATTTGCACCTGGTCATAGTCTTCAAAATCCCTGCGTCGTGGAACCTTTACCTTAGCTCGATATCCCATCATCGTGGCTCGGCATTTCATCCTGTAGGGCCCAACCTCCTCATATTCCCACAAGCTCCGAGGTCTTTCATGTATCTATCCCTAACTTGGTCTTATCTCGGCCATTGAGTTACCTAATTTTCTATCAAATAAGCTTACCAATTCACAAACGATTAGGCACGAGCTTAACTCGATTGAGAAAGTTATCTCTCACCGAGATCACCTTCGTATTCGGCCTTGAGGTAAGATAGTGATCCCCCTATTAAATGTCCTGACCCTTGTTATTTAAAAGAACTGAGTTCACCTGTGTATCGACCTTCATGATTTTTGTGTACTCTAGTTGAGCCATCTTCTACAAGATGAATTCTCTCATAGTTTGTCTCGTATCATTTCCTCTCATCGCCCACTCATCTGACTCAGCTCCTATACTAACTAAACTTAGCTCTATCCAGCTCACCCGCATGAGGTATCCTGTGCTACCTCACACCGGCTCAACTTGGTCAATGGAGTTAAATTTCCCGAGTCACATTTGAGCTCAGTCATAAGGAATCATGTTTGTTTCGAGCTTGCATTGGTTCATTATTATTTCTTGACATCAAGTTAGTGGTCGAGCTATTAACCATGCCAAGTCATTCTCTTTATCTGTTGAGCCATCTTCGTTCTAGTTGAGTAATTCTCCTAACTTGATTAAAATCTCGAGCTAAATCCACTAAACTCTCATCTCGCCATGTTCCTCACACCGAGCTTCTCCTAACCTCAGTGAATATTGCTCTTCCTGTAACCTTGCTTAATGTGACATTGCCAAATGTGGGCTAGACCTCTGAGCCACTCATTGATTCAACGATCTCGTATGAATACATACAAACTCGATGACTCCATCCTCAAGTGACTCCCTCCCCAATTTGAGCATTAACTAACTCTCTTACTAATTAATGAACTCCTTTAACATCCCCAAGCTGAGTTCATTGCCAAGTTAGTCTTTCAAATTAATTTAGATCCTATGGATAATACAGGTATTTCATCGACTCAAACCGAGCCATCTTCATGCTTTCGCCATGTTGAATATTGACTTGGTTTCATAATGAAAGAATTCCTTCATGGAACTACTTGGGCCTTCTAACATATGAAGCTTATTTTGTGTCTAGCTTGGCTCGTTGAGCTACTCGGTGAGTTATCCCTTAACTTAGCCCTCTAATGTGGATCCTCTCAAAATGTTATTTTTCTCTAATAAGTGACTTTCTTAGGATTTTTCTTGAAACTAGAGGGTAATGTAAGTGTAACAAGACCCTTTAAAACCTCATCTATGAATTTTGATCATTTCTGCGGCATTCATTTGAGAGTGAGCCTCTCAAATGTCAATTTCCTTGCTCTGAGTAAACCTTGAGCTTTGAAAACCTAGGAAAGGAGAAATAGCTCAATATGTTCCTAAATCCTCCTGGAACATCGTAAATATTCTCGAAACACAAAAATAAAACAGTTCTCTTGACTTAAATATATGAATGGGGCGAACTTTTTCCAAACCTAAAAGGAGTTGAATTTGCATGTGATTCTAGTTTTCAGCTTCAACTACATATATATCTTGTTGATCAGCCATTGAAATTTGGGTATAACTGTGAAAAAATCAATTATTCTTTGTTCTTTCTTTATTGGCGGTTATTTTTGTCTTAGTCGCCTAACAGAAAATATGTGTAAACACCCATCTAATTTAACCACATGTTAAAAAAATCAAAACACCCATCAAATTTAGGGCAGTGACATGAACAACCGTATGTTCTTTACCATAGGGGGAACGCCTTTCGACATTATTATTATTTTTATTATTAATATAAAAAATATTAATTTATTTCTATAATATTAAGATTGTTTATTATTATTATTATTATTATAATATAATAATAATAATAATAATAATAATAATAATATTTTATTATTTATTTAATATAAAAATTTAAATTGTATTATTATTATTATCTATCCATGTGTATATATGTATATATAATAAGTTGTTTCAAATTTAATAATATATAATACTTCTAATTATCAAAATTATATTATAACTCTACATATTACAATTATAAAATTAATTATTATAATTATAATTACAATTATTCTGATTATAATATCATTATTATAATAATTATTATTACAATTGCTCTATACTTCAAATATTCTTTTTTTACTAGCAGTAAAAGAGGGTTAAGGGGAACCTACCCTGTACAATAAGTGGAGACAAAAATATTACAATGAGGATCAAATGAACCAACCTCTACCAGCAACACAAAGAAACAAAAAATTAAGTCCAAACTAACAACCCAACCGATACAAGCAACACAAAAGATCAAACATCAACTCTTAGACCCCTTCCCTTGGGATCGTAAGTGCATCTTAAGCGGGGTATTCTGATTCTTTTTTCTTTTCGCAACCATCCAATACTTTTCCTTATTAGGATGTTCATTTTCTTTATTATGGATTGGAATAATCACTTCTAAATTCTCCTTGTAATTTTAAGTTCTTGAAGAAGCCAAAGGAAGGGGACATGTTCCCTTTTCCTCATCCATCAAATCCACAAAACTTTGAAGAACTTGTTGTGGATCTATTTGAGTTGGAGGAAGTACTTCCACTTCCTTGAAATATTGTAATGCCCACAGTTTCAACACCAAAATACAACAGTAAAATTCTACGAATATATTTTGTCTTTAAATTCTTGCTACACAACACCATATGGGCTACAATAGAGAAACTGAATATCACATTAGACACTTACACAAAACATTGAACCATATAGACAACATGATAACACCATATACACGTCTATGCCAAAATTTCCCAAATGAAAAATACTAGCAACTATCCAACAAAAAAAGGGACCTAAGGACTGGCAAATCCAAAACACGTCAATATCATGGTTAGATCTTATTTGCGATTAAAAATCTAAGAACATTTATCGTACAAGGATAATATTCTCATTTTTCCAGCTACATATTCTTAATTTCATTTAACATTCAACTTACAATACGAACACTTATTTTGGTACATTTCTCCCTTAAAATAATCTCCAAAACTAAATAATTATTCACCATATTTCAAATGCATACAAAATTCCTAACGCTCTCGTTTTTATGTTGAGGTTCTGCTTCTTAATATGTTTATTGAATGTTTAAATATTACCCTTGTTAAACAAAGGGAATTAACGTGAAGTCAAGGAGGAATCTTAGGATTTAAAGGAAGTTTAGATTGAAGATTCCTCTACCAATGAACATCCTTCCATAACGGTTCCTTTTATTTTCCTACTATAGTTGAAATAGTTCAATAACTTGTTTGAGTCAATATAACATTTTCACTTCATGAAATTTTATTTATATATTTAAGAGCTTATGTTTGCTCAAAAGTTTGGACTCACAAAGAGTAATTCATATTTATTTTTTAAAACATGAAAATGTATAGTTAAGTTATAAGGACTTCAAGTATGACATTATTCCTAACCCAAAACCTCATTTACTCTAATACTCTTTACACGTATGTCGCACTTTGGTCTCATTATTGACATTTTTTAGAACAGTTGTGATTTAAAAGAGACATAGTTTACACTTAGGGATTCATGACTAAAAGGAGTGGTGATATTGAACAAAACAACTCATTTCATCACTCTTAAACACTCAAGTATTAAATGCATATCACAAGCGAGACAACCCAACAACTATATGTTTTTCAAATGCCTTCCAAGGAACAATTTAAATCATTGGGTGAATATGCATTATCGTTTCCTTCACAAATAACCTTTAGAGAGGCTGCACAATCTATTAACTTTAAAAGCATTCATGGATGGAAAGAACTACACCATATGAGAAGCACATGGTAATCCACTACTACATACTAAGGGACACATTTATCTAAGAGGGACAAAAGGGGTTCAAAGGAAAAAGTTATAAAATTTTACATGTTCAAAAGCCTTCTAAATCCATATTTACAATCATTGGTAACAATACATCATAGCTTCTTTGTTCCTTAATATCATGAGAGGTCACCCGATCTATTACATTTATTAATGCTCGAGGGTTATTACACCTTATCTGAAGAAAAAATTAGAGAAATTGTAGTGCCCACATTTTTATAGCCTTAGTTATATGTTGACTTCTTTATTCATAGACATGATTTGACAAGGATTTGATATATCTTGAACATTATGTTATGATATTTGACCTTCTTGGACATATATGGAGATTTGGGCGCATAGCGCCAATTTGACTTGATTAGTATCACGACAACCAAAAAGCACTTTTTACCACATTTATTGTACAAAATTTCCACAATTTAGCTTAATTGTAGAATAATTATGGCATATCTATGATAATCTAATTATTGATTTTTAATTATTGTGGATTTTCTATAGTATATTTATGTTATTAATAATTTGTAGAAAAATCACATTTTCAAACCTTCATTATAGACATTCCACATTTTTTAGAAAATAATATTAAAATTTATTATAAATAGTACTCACCACACCTATACTTGTGACACATTTTATGAAGAGTAATATTAAATTATAATAGTGTGGAAATGCCACCATTAAACAATTTGATTTTTTTTACATACTTAAGAAGACTTATATTGATACTATTGGACTGATATTCAGGCATTTTGATTATGATACATTGATCAGTAGATGACAGATTTCAATGATATTTGGACTATTGACATTATGATGTTTATGTTTTATTACGATGCATTAGATAGTGATGTTAGAAAAATCGATACATGTTGATTTTCATGATGTGAATGTTATGTTTTGGGATGTTTGGAGTATAATTGTAATCTTATGGATGTTAGGGTTAGATTTTGATATATTGATGAATAATATAATTTCTAACATCCAATGACAAATATTGATTGTTTATATATATTCTCGATGTTGTTAATATAACGACCGAAAGGTTAGAGAGATATTTTGTTGTGTCTAGGACTTTTTATCACATACATCAATAAGGGATAGGGGACCAACAATGGAATGATGTAGGGTGTTGAGAAACGAGGCCAAATTTGACAACTTGTGTAGTGTTATGTGGTGTTGTTTATTGCTTGCCTAGTTTGGAGGTTTCCCATGGGGGGTGACCTCACATGTGAAGCCATGGGGTGAATTGTGTTCCCTTTCTTTTAAATTTAAAATCTTCTTTATTTGGGTTTTATCTATTTAAATTTTGTAATTTTTGTTACTGTATTAGCATGTGTAAATATGTCTTAATCAAGCTAAACTTCTTCTTGTTGGGTTAACTAAATTAGGGATGTGATAAATAGTTATGATGAGATTTGGTGGTCCTTGTTGTAAGTAAAATTTATGTTGATTTGTAAGTGTTTTACTCTACCCCAACTTCAAATTCAGATTTTTACTTCGGGGGAATTTTTGGAGGCTTATGGGACAAGCAAGGCTGGTTCCATGCCTCTTAAATTAACCCAACAATCCTACCTATGGGTTGGAAATATTATTTTTGACTTCTTTTTCCATTTTTGAGTGTAAAAGAAAGAAAATTATTGCACTTTCTTTCTACCCCCAATTTATTATGTCCCTTGAAAGCATGATGTGCAAGTTTTGAGCCATGTGGGTTGTCATAGTCCTTACATATGCATTGAGTTTCTTGGTCTTGGTGTGTTGACTTGAGTATGGGGATGGATGAATGATGAAGTGGCATCCTAAATAGAGCCACCTCATCATCCTCACTTTCCATTTCTATTTATTGGTGATTTTTGATTGGAATGGGGGTTACTTGTTCTTTTTTCTTATTGTGCACTTTTGGAATTGGAGCTTGTTGGAGTGCTTTGGAAATTATTTGGCATGTAATTAAAGAGACTTGTGGAATTTTCATGGAACTTGATGGAGAGGTAGGCTCTCCACCATTGTTATTATATTGTTTTTCTTGTTCGTATGCAATGTTGTGCTGGTTAAAATTGTTTTTGTCTTGTGAAAATGGTTTGTGTGTTGGTTGAGCAGTAGGCCTTAAGTTTGGGTGTGGGAGAAGGGATCATGGAACCATTGGGGAGGGAAAATAGAGTTTTTTGAGGCATGCATTTGGTGGGAGTGGGAATTGGAGTCTTACCTATGGGGAGTGAAAAGGAATTCATGGTTTTGTTGCATGCTTGCAAGGGAGAGATAAGGATTTTATGTGATCTTTTGTGCACTTGGAGGCTTAGGGTAAGACTCCCACTTAACTTAGGATGCATAAGAAGGTGGTTTTCCATAGCCCTTGCTCTATTTGGTTTTAACCTCAAACCTTTGTATTTTTGTGAATGTGTAAACTTGTTGGATATGTATCTTGGTTGAGTTGAAATTATTGTATGTATGTTGTTGTGAAGCCATTTTGTTGAAAGTTGTTTTTTGTTTCTCAAGACCCCTCATGGTTTCTTTGTTGGGACTCGAGGGCCATTAAGGGGATGGCTTCTCCTCTTAATGGATTTAAGGTTGGGCAGAGAGCGTTGCCTACTCCCCCTTCCTTGTATTGCGATCCTTGTTGTGAGAAGTTTTAAGAAAGTGAGACTTGGAGCTACCCTTAAAGAATACTTGTTAATTGAAGACTTGCATTTTGGCCTTGTAAAAAGCCTTCATTTTGTAACTTGTTCATGTAATTATTCCCACCTCGAGTGGAAGATTGTATATTTATAAGCTTGGAAGGAAGTTATTTTATCACTTGGGAATCCCTATATTTTTGTAAACTCTTCTAAGAATGTTGAAGGAGAAATCTTTGTATTTTTAAATGTGCTAGTTTTGTGAAAAGGAAAATACCAATTTGTCACATCGTTTTGAAGGAGTGGAAAGTTTGAAAAAAGTTCAAACGGATATGCATTCTTTTAATTTAATTAGTTTCATTGTTTTCCAATGGTGATATACCTTCATTTTCTATACATATAGTGAAGGTTGTTAAAATTTATTGTTGTAAAAAGATAGTTAAATTTTATTATTTTTCACTAATTTTATTTTTAAACGAATAGGAAGAAAGCTACAAAAATTCTTGGCTTATATTTTACTTGCGTTATAAATTTCTCTTACCCTTTTAATACACACAAAAACACATGTATAACTATATACGAAATTTTAAATTAATGTAATTGTACTCATTATTTAGTATATATATTTGACTAATTTTAGTTTCCTTTATATAAAAAAAGGAACAAAATTTAATTCACTCGAAATATTTAATATCATTAATATATTAATAATGTTGCAATTAAATTATAATAATGAAATTAAAATATTCATGATATATATATATATATATATATATATATATATATTACTATTAATAACACGAAATTATTTATTAATGTATAGGTTAATAAAATGAAAGTAATTAATAAATTAAAAAAAACACATAAATATTATTGAATGTGAATTTAATAGGGAAAGGACGAAATTATAAAGGGTGGGAGGGTTGCCGAACCCACCCCTCACCCCATTGTATTATGGGATGGGGGGTGCAGTCAGCGATCCTCCCCCTAATATATTAAACACTTTAAAACCTACACATCCGTAACTGTATCAAAAATACAGTCGGCCCATACCAATTTTAGCATTGCGGATATTTCGGACCGCGACCCATACCTTATATATATATATATATATATATTATATTATATATATATATATATATATTGATTGTTGTGTATAAATATTTTTCTTAATGAAATAAAATTTTGGGTATTATGATTTATAAATTTAGATTTTGGGTATTTTAAATAAAATTAAGAAAAGGGGTAATTGTATATATGTGTGTGTGTGTACACATATATGTAAGTATAATTATATTTGTAAAGAAGTTTATTATGTATATCTATCTTCAAAGGAAAACAAAGAATGCAAATATCACAAAATGTAAATCTATTGGGCAAATGGAAAATACCCAAATGGGTATTTCCTTGAATAAAATTTGCACAATAATGGAAATTTAGAAACCCTTGAATAGGGTAGAATAAATTAACTTGGAAATAGAAAATTAAATTAAATGGGGTGTGAATATCCATCCCCAAGATTTCTCCCCCTATTCCATGCCTTCCTCCTCTCCCATCTCCTCTTAATGCAAAACCAAAATGAATGAAATGAACAAATAAAAATGAATAAAAGCATTCCTTAGAGATTTTTAGGGTTGATTTGAATTTCCTTCATCCAATGGCTTAGATTGGATTCATTCAATGGCACAAATTGTCTCCTACAAAAATTAGGTGGGAGTAGGTGAGATAATCATTTGGTCACATGGGTCCTTTGAATGGGGCCACTTATGTGGCTTGAAAGTTAATTAAAAGGTTGTATTTTCTTTGAATTATTTTGAGTAAACTCCTTCTCTTAAATGTATAGACAACATTGATATTTTAGATTTGAATTAAATAGTTTGTGTAAATGGAAGGACTTTTAAAGTTGGACTTAATTATTAAATCATTGCATGACCTTAGAAACCTATGTATTAAATTAATTTATGTTTAGTTGAATAAAATATTTTAAACTTAATTATAGATTAAATCAATTCTTTCATTTAATAATATTATTTAAGTAAAATTGTGGTGACCATTTGAAACCAAAGGTTAATCTTACAATCGCTTTTATTTCCTTTAAACAAAAAAAAGTTCCATAATTTTTCTAGTACAACCTTTATTTGACTTTGGGTTTCATGTGCGAAAAATTGTGGGTGTTACACTTGGTATTAGAGTCGTGGGTTCAATGCTTGGACCCTGAGGCACACTAGAAAACACAAAACAAAAACAAATAAACCTAGTGCAACTTTAAACATAGTACACCAACTATGCATGATGTTTTGAAACATAGAAAATTTAGAAAACTTAAAAGAAGAAAAACATAAAACTTAGATGATTATAAACTAACTCTCGCCTTGGTTTGTGTAGGAGGTACAGACTAGACGAGGGGTTCCTACACCTGGACATAGACCTACCACCCCCTGATCATGCAATAACAACTATTTTGCCTCAAATATTGCAGACGCTACAAGAGGTTAATGCCGCTATACACGGAGGATCTTTAGGAGGGCGACCTAGCAGGCAGGACAAAGAGCCGTGAGTGGAGGCTTGTGCACCTTCATGTCATAGTGCAAAGGATAGGGAAGAGAACTCCCACGTGGAGTCAGTTAGACATGAGTCACGTCCTAGGGAGCTCAAAGATCGAGCTAGGATGTACAGAGACAGGTCTAGGAGCCCTAGGCTGAGAGATGAGCAGGTTGAGAGGCCTAAAGGGTGAAAACCATTTGCAGCGGAGCACATTAGAGAGACACAAAGTTGCACCACCTCATTTTGTTGGAGAAATTAGCGGATTTCAGGTTGATGCGTGGTTGGTTAGCTTGACTGGATGCTTCAAGCTATGCCCATGTTCTAGCAACATGAAAGCTCGTGTTGCCATCCACCTTCTAAGAGATGGAGCAGGAGTATGGTGGAGGACCAAGGAGTAGAAGCTCTATGTAGATTATGAGACATTCACTTGGGAGCTGTTTGAGGAACATTTCAAGAGTAGATATATTTCTAGGAGGTTCATTCAGGTGTGGATCGATGAGTTCCATGATCTGCGACAGGCCTCCATGACCGTAGCAGAGTATGATGGACGGTTCTTGGATCTACTTTAGTATGTAGACTACATGCAGGACAAGCAGGTTTGAGTTCACAGGTTCATCAGGGTTCTGAACTTAGAATTAGGTGGAGCAATGCACATTCACTATCCCACATACATTATCAGAGGCTGTAAAGAAGGCCTATATTATAGAGGAAACCATGGGGAAGACTCAAAAGGCACATGAAAAAGTGAGGAGTCACATACAACAGCTGCAGGACAGTAGATCAAGGGGATTAACTCCTCCTCCTCGTCATGGGGACACACTTCAGCACAGTATTCCTTCCAACCTCCTCCACCTCCTCAGCAGCAACAATAGCAGACTCGACTGCCCTTTCGACCTCCACAATTTTATGATGCTCAGAGAGGACACATTATGGGACCTCTAGCGAGGGGGTCCAATAGGACATAGGCTCCACCTCGAGCATAGTCAGTAGGAGTACGTCCACCATCACACCTACAGAGATCTATGACAGGGTCATAAAGTCCTTCAACAGGTACTACTAGGCCACCTGGAGGAATATATGCATAGTGGAGAGGACCAGGCACTTGTTATGGATGTGGCATGTCATGGACATCATTAGAGAGAGTTCCCTCAGAACCCTGTTAATCAAGGTAAGGCACCTACTTCTGAGCCTATTATTGGTGACATGGCTAGGAGCCACATGATATATGTAGTGGTCAAGAACCACCAGGACGAGCACCAGGGCATGGTGATAGAGACCACATATAGCATTGGTGGTATTTCTATCCCTATTTTATTTGACTCAAGGCTCATTAGATTCTTTCATTTCACCATATTTAGTAGAGCATTGTAGGCTGGTGGAAGTTAGGTAGGGCCTTAGTTGGGATGTCAAGATGGCTTTTGGAGGTAAGATCTCAGTTGACTCCTTAGTCAAGGAGTGTGTAGTGGACCTAGAACCCTTTACCACTACTTTGGATCTTCATATCCTTCCCTTGGGTTCTTATGGAGTATCTTGGGCATGGATTGGTTGTCTACACACAGAGGAGTTGATTGCTACAGTAAGATTATATCTTGTGTCAGATGATTTGGGAGTGGAGTCAGTGATAGTTAGAGTCAGGAGACCCATCTCTATTCACACTATTTTATCTATGTAGATGAAGCAATGTACGCAACGGGGTTGTCAGTTGCATGTTATTACAGTTAGTGATAGGTCGGTGGATGAGGCTAGTGGACCTTCACTTGAGGATCACCCCATTTTGTAGGATTTTTTAATGTGTTTCCCAGTGAGTTTCCAAGGATGCCTCCCCCACGTGAGATGGATTTTCACATTGATTTGGTTCCAGGAGTGGAACCTATCTCACGTGCTCCTTATAGGATGACCACACCTGAGCTATGTGAGCTCAAGTTGTAGCTTGAGGGAATTCTTGAGAAAGGACCTAATCTATCCTAGTGTATCCCCTTGGGGTGCACCAATGATTTTTGTGAAGAAGGATGATCCTTGCGATTGTGTGTGGACTATCGTCAGCTGAATAAAGTAACGATCAAGAATCGTTACCCCCTTCCTCGCATCGATGATTTGTTTGATTAGATGAAGGGGAGCACAATATTTTCTAAGATAGATCTTAAGTCAAGATACCATCAGCTGAGGATTGCAGAGGTAGATATCCATAAGTCAGCTTTCCGCACACAGATATGGCCACTATGAGTTCACAGTGGTGCCATTCGGTCTGATCGAATGCCCCTACAGTGTTCATGAGTTTGATGAACAGGGTGTTCAGGACCTTTTTAGACCGTTTTGTTCTCATGTTCCTTGATGACATCTTGATCTATTCTCACACGCATGAGGAGCACAAGGAGCACCTTCACTAGGTTCGTAAGTGTCTTCGTGAGAAACAACTTTACAAGAACCTAGAGAAGTGTGCATTCTTTCAGTCAAAGGTGCAGTATTTGGGTCACATCATTTCTAGGGAAGGTATCGCAGTCGATCCTTCCAAGATTAGAGCCATTATGGATTGGCCAGTGCCCACTAGTGTGACCGAGGTGCGTAGTTTCATGGGGTTGAAGGATACTACAAGGATATTTGTTCAGGACTTCTCTCAGGTTGTGCACCTCATCACTTCCCTTCAAGTGGAAATGGGAAGAAGTTTGTTTGGTCAGATAAATGTGAGTAGGTCTTCAGGACATTGAAGGAATGTCTTACGATAGCATCTATTCTTACAGTGTCAGACCCTCAGGGTGAGTTCTTTATTTGCACAGATGCTTCTTTGGCAGGATTAGGAGGTGTGTTGATGCAGTAGGGTTGTGTTATAGCTTTTGAGTCTAAAAAACTCAAGGATTATGAGCTCAATTATCTGACTCATGACCTTGAGCTTGCAACAGTTGTTCATGCCTCGGTTCAGATGGAGACATTTCCTTCTTGGTCGAAGATTTATACTCAAGAGTGATCATTTGAGTCTTCACCACCTCTTCACGCAACCCAATCTCAACGTTCATCAGCGGTGTTGGATGGAGTTTTTTTGTGAGTATGACATGGAGATAGAGCATGTGAAGGGGAAGGAGAATGTGGTTGTGGACTCCCTGAGTAAAAGGAGATATTTGGCTATGGCTACTTCAGTGGGTATAGATTTATGGAGCAAGATTTTGTAGTAGCTTCCTCACGACAACTTCTACCTTACATTCAGATCAGATATTGAGTCTCAAAGACCCCTTGAAGGGAAGTTTGATGGTTTTTAATTGGAGGCAGATGGTTTTCTCAAACACAAAGGTCAGATATATGTACCTAGAGATGGAGGCTTGAGACAATATATTTTGCAAGAGACTCATCGTCCACCTTATGCAGCCCATCTAGGGGTGAAGAAGATGCATGCCACATTGAGACAGCTTTATCATTGGAGAGGTCTTCAGAGAGATGTAGCTCAGTTTGTGTCACGTTCTTTAGAGTGTTAGAGGGTGAAGGCCGAGCATCAACATCTAGCTAGCCTTCTCTACCCGCATGCCATACCAGAGTGGAAATGGAACACCATTTCCATGGATTTCATCATAGGGCTACCGACGTTGAGATACCACCATGATGCCATCATGGTCACGGTGGATAGATTGACGAAAGTGGCTCACTTTTCTCCAGTGAAGACCACCTATACAGCTAGTGCAGTAGCACATAGGTATACCTTGATGAGATTGTTAAACTGCACAGGATTCCATGGGAAGATCATTTGCGACCACGATCCCTTGTACACTTCTCACTTCTGGACTACCATGCAACATGCCCTTGGGACGAGTATCAACTTCAGTAAAAATTATCACCCTGAGACAAATGGATAGACAGAGCGGGTGAATCAGATCTAGGAGGACATGCTTAGGATGTATGTCATGGACCACCAGTCTAGGTGGGAGGAGTACTTTTACTTGGTAGATTTTTCCTACAACAACAATTTTCAGAGTTTGATTGATATGGCTCCTTTTCAGGTGTTGTATGGCATCTAGTGCAGGACACGGTTGAGTTGGGATAGATTGGAGGACAGGGTTTCTCTTGGGCCGACTTTAGTATAGGATATGGAGTAGTAGGTTGTTTTGATTCGACAGAGGCTTCTAGAGGCTCGGGATAGGCAGAAGAAGTATGCAAATATGAGGATAGATCATAGTTTTAAGGTGGGCACGAAGGTGTTTCTTCGTGTCAGGGCTCATAAGACTCCTATCCATTACAGAAAAGGGTATAAGTTATCTCCTAGATTTGTGGGTCACTTCAAGATCTTGGAGCGTATCGGTCCCTTGGCCTATTGTCTAACATTGTCACCCAACTTGTCTCACGTGCATGATGTATTTCATGTATTTGTACTTAGGAGATATATTTCAGATCCCTCTCATGTTTTGTATTAGACCACATTGTAGGTGCTGGAGCAGGGGTAGGTGTCAGTGGATCTTGGCACATCAAAGAGCGCAGGACCCTGGGCCATTGAGGCCATGAGATTGACTAGGTATGGGTCTAATGGGATAGGTACAATGAGACTGCAGCCACATTGGAGGATGATCTATTTGGTTAGACGCGAAAGCATTTGTATTGTTTTGAATGTGTAAATTTTTCGGATATGTATCTTGGTTGAGTTGAAAGTATTGTGTGTATATTGTTTTGAAGCCATTTTGTTGAAATTTGTCTTTTGTTGCTCAAGACCCCTCATGGTTTCTTGGTTGGGGCCTGGGGGTCATTAAGGGGATGGCTTCTCCTCCTAATGGATTTAAGGTTGCACAGAGAGTGTTGCCCACATATAAAAATTTGACGGTTAAATTTCAAATTTAAATTATTATGTACATGTAAATCATGACAGTCGTATTTTAGAAGTGGATGTATTTTGACAACGCCTTTCAAAATCTCTATTTGCATGCATTTAACTCTTTGGTCATTATTTGGCACCATGTCAAAAAGATCTCTAGGGATTCTCTCACTTGCATGTTGACCATCTGTTCAAACAATAAGAAGAGAGATCCAAGTGTATCTTTGCATGGAGAGATGCGTCATCATTATCAGCTTATATAATGGCATGTTAGGGTTCCCATGGAAAAAGAAAGGACATCTTCAGTGTAGATGCGGATCATTTTTGTCAAAGAGTAGCATGTAATGGTGATCAAAGAACAAAGGAAGAAAAAGTAGAAGAATCACTTTTTTGTGTCATCATTACCAGCAACGATCTTCTGCCATTTTCTTTCAGTACAGGGGTTATAGAGCTGATAGTAAACTTGTCTATCGTTCGGAGAGGCTTTTTTGAGTTCTAAAACATTTTGCATAGTTATTTTAATCGCTTCCCACTTCTATTATTTCTTTATCTTGCATTCTAAACCTACGTGCCTCTATTTTTATGTGTCTTTTCACAATAATCGTGGCTTATTATTTATAAACTTGTCTGATCTAAAATTAGCTCTAGTGCCTTCATCTATGTGGATCTTTTTAACTCCATACTTTTCTAATTTTAAAAACTAATTAGCTTGAGTTAGATATGCTTAAATTTCATACATTCTTATTTTAATATTTGAACAACTTAATCCATTAATAGTTGTGATTAGTTTTATGTAATATAAAATGTTATTGATTTATCTTAGCACGCGCGGAGATACGGCATGGATGCTAGGCAGAGAAATGAGATTTTTAAATTTGGTTCAACTAAATTCCTATGCAGTCGTGGTTATTCCATTGTGCATATGAGTAGTGCGCAAGTGCTATGAGTTTTTACCCACACTTGTGGGAGTTGTAAGTTGTACGAGTTGGTGTTCTATCTTGGTCAGTGTGATTTGGTTCCTTCACAACGCTCTGTTCATCTCAGTTAATTCGGTAATGGCTTGTTGACCAACTCGGGGAGATCCAACCTTTATTTGCAAGAGGGAGGAAATAATGCCACATGCACCATGCAATTTGAAGTATATATTTTTATAAGATTTCACATGTCTTGCCACAAACCCAAAGAAGTACGGGTGGATGAAAACTACCTTACAAATTATGCAAAGGGAGGAAAGTAAGAATTTCAATGCCATTAGAGAATGTATAGAATCCATGTTATGTATAGAAATATTGGGAGTAAATCAATTTGCATCACCTAATCGACGACAATCTCAACATTAGATGGGTGTTGGTTCTAATTTTGTATCAGAAAAAGAACCCATTACACCGTGAGCAATAAATAATCTAGTTCTTGTCTATAAATTAGCATTTTCCCTCTATTGTTTATTTCATACATTTTATTATTTAATAAATTTTATTTCAATAAAATATGGTATCATGTATATATAATTTAGATACATTTATATATTTTTGAATAATAAATTAATAGTAATTAGATTTTGTGCGTTATATAAATGTACATTAACTATAAGTTATACCAAAAATTACAAGAATTTAAAATTTTGAAATTAATTGTAATATTTCTACAAATGGTCTAAATGATATTTTACAAATAAATATTGTGGCAATCAAATTGTAGCTTCCACCTACAAGTTTGTTGTGTAAATTTAAGGTAGAAAAAATTGTTGAAAGTGCCAAAAATAACATTCAAATTTGTGGAATATTTACAAAGAGGAAGTATGTAAGAAAGCTACAATTTTTGAGATATTGTAGAAAATTGACAAAAAAACCAAAATTGTGAATAAATTACAAACATGAAAAATTGTGGAGGATATAAAATAAAAAATGTAGATTAGTTATAAATTTTTAAATTGTGGATTATCCATGATCTCACAGATTGTAAAACAGCTATAAGTTTTTTAAATTGTGGATTATCCATGATCTCACAGATTGTAAAACAACTACAAAAACTTAACAAATAGTGGATTAAATACAACTCCAATGCCACAATTAATATTTTTGTAATTCCCCTTAACCAAAAAACTATTGTTGTAGTGCCCATCTCATCAAATGAAGCAAACATTAAACTTAAATAAAATTAAATTAGAGAAATCGTAGTAGACGTGAAATTACTAAGGTTGGTGAAAAAGTAAAAATGGTGGTTGAGAATTTAGAAAGGAGGAGTGTTACAACGCTTCACATATCCTTCAAGGGGCTTAGAGTGTTGTTTTGCAAACCTCTCAAAATTGTATTTTCTAACTTTGCAAGCTAAACATAAGGGGTTGTTTTTGTTGGCGACTCTTCTAGTTCTCACCAATACCAAAGGACATGAACACCTAAGTTTGACACCCAGGGTCTATTAGCGTAGAAGGTTGTGGTTGAAGCCACGGATAACAATCAAACTACAAGTCAGTAAAGTAAAACATAAGGAAGAATTTTGTTATTTCACGCTAATAGTTTGGTTACAAAGTTTTCCAAATTATGTCCCAAGGAGGGGTTTAAGTTTATTCTCAACTACCAAGGGTTATTTGGGTTACCTAAGTGCCATCTTTCATTCTATTATTTTTCAAAAGAAGTTTATATAAAAATAATCGAATGTGAGCTATTCAAACGTTTTAGATTTATTTTGTTGCAAATGAAAACTTAAGAAGAAGAATTATGAAAGATATGGAGAGATGAACCATGCTTGGAAAAATATTAGCATTCACCACCGATGAGTTTGGTGATACACTTGCTAGATGCACTTTGATATCCAAATTCCCATTTCTTTTCAAAAATCCACTTTGGGTGCACCTTGTCACCAACACAAACCATGAGATTACATCTCTTCAAGGCATCTAATCGAATGGTAGTGATGTGCCTTACCAAACACCCTTGCCTTGAGGCTCCCATTTTCACACATAAAGGAAGGTGCTAGCCAAGGTTTTGGAGTCTCACTTTACACCTTCCAATGGCATTTGATTCAAGGTTTCGAAGGCCTTTTTAACGAACCCATTTTGTCCATATCCTTGTGACATAGGTCAAAGCACAACGTTGTGTCCCTCTTCATGTCCCAAAAATGCGAGTAAGAGGTTGGGCAGGATCACAAATTGAGGGTGTTTGCGTAAACACCCCTTTCGCGTGAACCCCCTTCGCCCAAACTACCACGTAGGCCAAATAATTTGGTTCGCGCAAATGGGGGTTCGCGTGAACCCCTTTGGTATCAAATAATTTTGGCGGCATAGAGTTATATATAGATATTTATATAGTTTTGGGAGGAAGATTTAGGGTTTAGGGGGGTTTGAGCGAAGGGGGGTTCACGTGAACCCCCTTCGCGCGAACCCCCCTATGTGGCACATTTTCGCACCAAATCCATTTGGAGGATAATTTTATGCCAAAATGTGGCACTTAGGTGCCACATAATTAGGGTTAACGAATGAATAAAATTACAAAATTTTAACACAAAATACATAATTTTATTAGTTTTCTAAAAATATAATTTTTATTTTTTAAAAATCTATTTTACTATTTATTTTTTATATTTTGCTGAAATAGTATTTTAGGACAATCAATCGTACACAATCAACTCAATTTGAAAAATAGTAAAATATATCAATTTTTTTTTTAAAAATAAACTTACTATTTATTGAAGTCTTCTTCTTACCTGTGAAAAAAAAATTCAATTTTGATATAAATCTTAAAAGTTATTGGCATAAACATTTGTAAGCCATTTATTTGAAAATATATTTACTAAATAATTGATTAAAAAATATATATAAGTCAAAAAAAATAAAAAAATTTGACAGCATCTCAAAATTCAAATCTTGAACATATATCTAAAATTTCATGGTGAAAAAATAAATTTTCATTTTAAAAAACCACCCGGGGATAGTCATTCCTCTTTTATAACATAAGAAACAACGTATGAATAAAATTAAGAAAAAGACCATATTTTTTGTCATTTAAAAAATAAAATTACATGTTTTATATACTCTAAACACAAAATTTCGTTAGTTTGTGGAATTTCATGAATGTGTATGATTTTGTGGCTATTACCTTTAGAAAATAAATGAAACTAAAAAATTCATGTTTATAAAGGTACAAAACATACCAAAAAGTGGGACATTTTATTGTGCTATATATTATTTCTCTATTTTATAATCGAAAAAACAATCATTTTATTTTGGGCCAGCATCCCCACTTGAAAATCCTTAGAATGCCCTTCTAGCTGGTTCGATAAACAGGGTGAATCTGGGACTCTGTAAAATACCAATCTTCCATCATATACACCATAAGCTAGCATGTTCAAAATCAAGTTCCCAAACATTTCAACAGTTACCATTGAACCCTTGCAATAATCAAAATACATTACATGCCAAAAAATGAATAGCCCGGTTCTTTGAACATCTACATATAATTTTTCATGCTTACAGAAGACTAAAAATTGAATGTCGATTGCTTCCTTAATCGAAACCATGCATATCATGCAATTAAGGAATTCTATGGGACTCCATTTTTTTAGGTATTTTTTCAGTCAATTCACGTGCCTGGCTATGCTTCCACAATTTTCATACATGTTTACCAAGTCCAAATTGCAAAAAGAACATTTGATAATATTTCTCCATATTTTACACTATGCTGGATGCCCATACCCTCTTCTAGAGGTCCCATTTTTACACAGACTAGGAGGAATGTTGGAAAAGGTTGTGAAGCATGGTTTTGCACCTGTCAATGGTGTGGGAGCTTGAGAAATGGTTGTTTTGATGGCTTCAAAGCTCTCCCTCCCCTCCTTTTGTCCATGAGAATGGCATATTTTTCTTCAACATGGTTGTCAATGGTTTAGCCAATGTTACGAATTGAGGGATGAATCCTTTGCATGAAATTTATGGTTCCTAGAAAACTTTGGAGGCCCTTCTTTTGACTTGGAAGAGATAAGGACATAATTGAATGAATCCTGGCTAGATCGATTGATAGTCCTTTCGCTGAAACAACATTCCCCAACAAATTTCTCTAGCGCATTGCAAAAATACATTTCTTGGGGTTAAGTGAAACGCCAAATTCCCTACACCTTCGGAAAACCTTCCTTAGATGTGTGATGTGGTCATCTGCATGCTTAGAATATAGAATTATTTCATCTAGGTAAACCAAGATGATATCGTTGATTAGTCCCTTAAATTCCATATCCATGGTTCTTTGGAAAGTAGCCCCAGCATTGGACAATCTGAATGGCATTTTTTTATAGGCATACGTGCCCCATTCAGTAGTGTAATCCATTTTGAATTGGTTGGATTCTTGGACTAGAATTTGATTGTAACCCAAATATCCATCGAGCAAAGAGAATATTTCAGCTCTTGCCACTGTTTGAAGAATTTTCTCCATTGATTGGAGAGGATAATGGTCTTTCAACAAGGAACGCCTCAAATCCCTGAAATCTACACACAACCAAATATCTTCGTCTTCTTCCTTACGAGCACCAGATTGGCTACCCAAGAGGAGTGCTTGATGGGAAAATTAATACAGGACTTAATGAGTTTGGTTAGCTCCTTTCTCATTAGTGGCTCAATTTTGGGATTAATTTTCCTCTGTTTCTGATGAACTGGCTAGGAATTAGGATCCAGGTCGATGGTATGTTGTGCCAAACCTGGATCAAAACCACGCAGGTCTTTATAGCTCCATGCAAAAATGTCATGATACTCTTCAAAAAGTTTGATGAAATATTCTTTCTCTTCGGAAGTACACACTTTTCCGATCTTTAGAAACTTTTCATATGCTACCTGAAATTCCTCAAAATCCTCTTCTTTGACCACAATGTTAGAGCTTTGTATTTTGGATTGATCATCTTAATTGAAAATGGATTCCAGAGCGACTAAGCCTTTTGGTAGTTTGTTTCTTTTCAATTTTATGATTTGGTCACCATATGATTCTTGCAATTTATCTTTATTTTTCGCAGCAAACTCATCCTCTTCTTGTAGGAAACGGAAAAATTGTTTGTCACTATCAAACACTTGCTAGCTACTCACATTATCAGGGACTATAGGTCGAACCACCATTTTGACAAATTACTTCCCATCTTTCATGATATCAACAGGTATGTCATATTGCGAGCCAATTGTAGCAATCCTATCAACATCTTGATTTTTATTCCTAGGAACTACATGAATCCCCAAAGATTCGAAATCTTCAATCAATTCCTAGAATCGGTTCTTGTATAATCTTAAAAGATCATTTTTAGATGTACTATGTGCCGTCACTTGATGAATAACTAACTCACTGTCTCAAAAAATAGTCACAGCCTTGATTCCATTCTTTTGGGCTAGCTGAATTCCTTGGACAAGGGCCTCGTATTCAACAACATTGTTAATGCAACTGAATTGCAACCGGAAAGATGAGAAGTACTTATCTCCCTTTGGATAAATTAACATAATACCAGCACCAGATCCATTCTTAATTTTCGATCCATCGAAGAAAAATTTCCACAGTCCTTCCAAATCACTTAGTGGTTTGACAAGTTGCGGTATGATCATACCTTCTTCATGATAAAATAGGTACCTAATCTTGTTTCTTCCAAAAGTAGCAAAATAGCTTCTTATTCTGCTAAATCATCAGTGTAGGGATCGTACTTATGATATCCTTACTTCATCTATCATATTATCAGGGACTTCTTCAACAAGAGTGGTTGGTTCATGATCAACATCTTCTTCTTCTTCTGGATCTCTGATTGTGTAATTCTCATTTATAGGACTAGTAGTGTATGGTTCTACACGATAATGAAAGATTGGTCCCACCCTTATAGTCACTTTTGTTCTGTATCGATTCATGAGAATCATATGCGACCAATCGGATGATAGATAACTACCCATCTTGGCAGTGAAATCTTGTGATAGACATATGACGAATAGAGGAGGGAGATCAATGAGTGATATGTCTTGGGTGAATCAAAAAATTGGGCATGCATGGATGGTAAGTTGAATTCCTTTGATAACTCTGACAGTCTTAACAATTGTGCCATCCAGCTGAACAACTCCTCTTATAACCGACACATATTGTATGCGTAGTACATCCGCAATTTGTTTGGGCATGACTAAGTAACTAGCATCAGAATTGATCAAGAAATTATGCACCAGGTGGTTGCCAATGATCAGGGAAATATAGAATGGTGGCGATTTGTTTTCCTTAGTAATACTTTTCCCTTCCTCTTAACACAAATTCGTAGTAGTTGCTTCTCCATGATCCAACGATCTGTTGGTTGTACCAAAACTATTTAGAGCCTCTCGCAGCAAATTTATTTGAGAAGTAATTGAGAGTGTGTCCCACATAGTAACACTTAGATTGGTCTTCTTCATCTATTCTACTATACTAAAGGGAATTGCTCCAAATCTGCTGACACTTCTTTGGGCATTATGATCCTCTTTTAGAAAGTGCTTGTTGGGTACTGTGATGCCTGAAGAATATTCTTTCCTCGTAACTTGGCTAATAAGTGTTTCTGGTGGTTTATTTCCCACACCTTTATCAACTGCCGCTTGTGGATGAGGTTATGAAGTGGATGCTTGATCAAATTTTGAAGGTTTAGGTTCCCTTGCTCTCTTCTTGGAATGAGGTTTTTCCACCACTGATTAGGAATTTGTATTCAACCCAAAAATATCTTTTGCATGCCAATTTAGCAAAGTGGTTTCTTCATGTGCCTGCGGTTGATCTGATGTTTCTTGTGTAGATGAATTTTCTGTTAGCTCTTAAGGGGAAGATACGCTTTGAACCATAAGGGATTGGCTAATAACTCCATGGGACAAATATTTTGGTTGTGGGGTTGAGAAAAAGGATAAAACCATTCGTAGTCTTGAACTAGATTATTCTGGATAGGTACTATGGCTCTAGATGAGCTAGCAACAAGAGCATTCTTAAAGTTCAAAGGCCTGACATTCACAACCTGATTTTTAGCTTGATTTTTTGGCTGATTGTTCCCTTTAAAATAAGGACGATTAGCCTGATACTGCTGATTTTTTTATTGATATGGATTATTGTATTGAAATTGTTGCCTCTTGAGTGCAATGATCTCGTTTCAAAAAGTTTACAATAGTGACTTAACTTCAAATAGATCATTTTATGAGCAAGGGAAGACTGATCTAGTTGATTAAAGGTTGTTGGAATCGGAGAAATGATAGGATGATTGTTCATAAGCTCCGGAGATAATGACATTGGCAGTCATGGAGTTATCTTTCTAGCTTAAATCAAGGAATTTTCCACTCTTATGGCAACTTTGTAGGCATCAGATAATATCATACCTCCCATGGACTAAATCATGACTGATACATCGCTATTTAAGGCTCGTAAATAGTACAAGAATGTGCATTGTTTAGAGAAGGCTTTATGAATGCTAAAATCCTATTCCAGGTCTTGTGGAATCAAAATTTGAAATCATTTATGTATTCTTAGGGAGCTCTCTTCATGGAAGTGAGCTGTTCCAATAGTGATAGGTGATCACTCTTGTCCTCAAAATTTTTACAGATATTTTCTCCTAACTCGTCCCAAGTGGTTATAGTGCCAACACTTAACCCTCGAAACCACTGAAGTGATTTTCCCTTGAAAGAGGTAGCAAGAATTCTAACTACAACATTGTCCTTCGTGATATTATGTATTGAACAAATGCTAGATACATCAAGAATATGTTCCACTAGAGTAACATGAGTTTCCCTGATGTAGAAGGGTAAACTTTTGAGTGCCGCAACATTTATAGGGTCGCGTTGAGCCAACGGAAGAGGATTGCTTGCATTGAAAGGGGGAAAAACTTGGTTCAGTTCCATTAAAGAAAGAGGCTGATAATTCCTTGGTGGAGGAAACCTTCCATATGAAGGATTTGAATGACCCCTATGAGGTAAAGCTGTAACTGGTGATGTTGAAATGCCTCTTCTTCATCTCTTTGGAGGAGACAAGGAAAATTTGATATGTTGATAATTTATTTTATTTGAAGAAGCTCTTGTTTAAATTTTTCACATAAGTTGACACACTAAGATTTGGAATCCAAAGATATAGAGTCACTAGCTACTTTGATTTGTGTAAGTGAGAAGAGAAGTACCAACTCTTGGTCCCACAAGGCGTGCCAAAAATTGTTGTCGCCAAATCACTGCACCCTTCAAATGGCCAAAATGTGAACATGAAATTCAGTGTAATTGAGACACATGGGATCACCTCTAAATATGTGGGACTTGGGCTCGACGTGAACCTCTAGAGAAGGCCAAATTCTTCTTCCTAAACTATGTCCTATAATATTCCTAGTGGAATAGAGTGATTATTTAGACCTATGCTAACATTTTAATGGGTTTTAGGGAAAACGATTGACAAAAATGAAACTATACTAGGGATGGTGATGCACCAAATAAGGGTTAATTTGAATAGGGTGTGTCCACCACAAGTCAACTTCTCCTACTACAATTTAGACAGGTTACATAATACCACAGACTAGGAAGCATGTGTTCCCTTTATTAAACTTGATCAGACAAAACAATCTATCAGTTTTCCAGTGAAGAAGGATGAAACTGAGAAGGGTGAACAAACACCACAACTTGACTACATGCAGAACTCCACCACTTGATAAGCACAGAACTCTAAGAGCCTATAATAGAAACTTAAACTTGCACAATGTATCTGTAAGCATGAGAAAGGCACAAAGAAGTATGTGGAATGATGAAAAGAACTAATGGTAGTCAAAAAACATAAAATGTTATTACTTTAATAGCATGCACAATGCATCATTACATTCAGAAGAGGTATTGTTTTTCATTATAGTATTGGAAAGGAGGATTTAAATTTCCCCAATCCATAAATCTAATTTACATAAGAGAGAGGATTCTTGAAAAATATGCACTTGTCTAAGATGTCTAACTTTTCCAACCCCCTAGAATGAGCTTCCAACTTACATTTATAGAAAACCCTATGAGAGAAGAGAGGAGAAATTTTAAATCCTTGGCCTAAAATGAAGGCACGTGATGGCCTACATTAATTGCATCACTTAAGAACATTCCATCATGCTGTAATAAATTAAACGGTATTGAACTTAATCCTCCTTATTTATTAAAAAATAATATTTTTGATAAAATATTTAAATAATAAAAATATCATTTATTAATATATTTTAATAAAAATAAAAATTTAATTAAGTTTCAGGTAGGACCCCCAAGGGTCAGTTGGTGCATTTGAAGGGACCTTAATGTTAACTTGGTTAGCTAGCTCACCATCCTCTCATGTTTACGTGACTCGAGTTGACTGCCTTGTGTTTTTTCCTTGGCAAGTTCCAATTGTCGATCGACTTAGCTAACAACTCAAATGACTCTCCTTTCACGAATTTCATGCATTCTTTCAGTTCGACTATCCATGTGACGAGCTCTCTGAATCTCGATTGACAACTCCATTTCGGTCCTAACTCGAGATCGCTCGATAACATGCTCTAAGTGAGTTGCTCCATATGAGATCGTCGAACATATATAATATACATTGGCTCCCATCATGCCCAACTTGTGCTAGCTTGGAATTTGACTTCAACCCATTCGAGCCAACTCCAGCTCGATCTTCCATCCCCACATCGATTCTAAAAAATCACTCCTATGTATATCGATCTCTTATGCATAGAATCCTTCCAAGCCATTACCAACAACTCATTCCCCCAACGACTCCGTACAAGAGTCCGAGACCACGCCTCGACCATGTTCATGTACTAGGTCAAGGCCAAAATGGCATTCACCAAAATCCTCATGCAATGCTTGTTAGCACTTTGTCGAATTGAACTCATTACATCTTTCGAGAATCTAGCTATTAAAATTTGCCAACCGCTGACATAGCTTGGCCTCCATCCTTTGATGGTATTTGTATTCTCTGCTATGCTAGGATGAGTTGAATCCTAAACTAGCGGGTGTGACGCATCATTACATAGCTCTAAATGAGAACTTGCCTTGGCTTGTCTGGAAAATGACATGGATTTGTTTATCTTAGCTCGATCACATGAGCTAATACGCCTAACCTCCCATACTCGAGATCTTGTTATATACATATCTTTAATGTTGAGTCTTCCCCCCTCGTAAATCATGTCATTTTCTTGGCATCAGTACTAATTTCATTCAGGTGACTCCCTTCCCATATATACATAAGTTTAACGTTAACGCTTTGCAAGTATGCTCTAAATTTGACTCATTCTTGAACTCAATATAATATGGGCTTCACTGACTCTGAAGAGTGACTACCACGAGCCAACTTCGTGCACCAACTCGTTGAGAAGTTTTCTCCATCGATGGCACCTTCTGTATCATTTGAAGCACTCGCACTCTTGTTTTGACTCGGAAATGAGCTCTACATTGCAAAATCATTATGAATCATCGTCTCATATTTACTCAAATGAGATTCTTTGATGTCACATTTCCAAATTACCTTCCAAATTGTCTATAACGTTGGGAATTTGCTGCCATGTACTCTACTAAATGTGTTGGCTCACTACTTGGCCAACTCATAGCCTAACCGAACTCCCCGTTTACACTCTTAAATGAACTCCCCGTATTGATCATGGTCATTCGTGAAAAAACTTGGGATGAGCTCTAGACACTGCTTATCTTCCACACTGAGTTACTTTCCTTGGCCTCCATTACTCGATACCAATAACTGAGAACAGATCTCAAAGTAACAGGCTTCATGATTTTGCAGGTCACTTGCTCATCAAAGGCACCAAATCATGCGAATTGGTCTCTAATCTCCGTAATGCCCAAACAACTGAGCTATGGAACTTCTACCTATGAATCAATCCACTTCTAACGCACTACCTGAATGTCTCGGCATCCAACTCAAACATCTACCTCTAGAGCTGAAATTTTATGCCCATCCTATTTAGGCTTTGGTCAAGAAGCTTGAACTTGGCCCCATGTGAGCCCTCCACATTCAAATCCCTCATGCCTATGTCAAGCTCCTGACATCGATTCCGGTGGACCTTGACTCGGAGACCTATGAGAAACTGGCATCATCTCCTCATCAATGAGGTCTCAACATAGGTTCCCACTGAATTGGAAAAGCTCCTTGGTCTTTGACCCGATACTTCTTGCCTCAACCAGCTTGGATCCACCTCAACTCCACAAGCATCATGAGCATCTTCTACTTTGTATTCATTTCTCAGCTACTAACCCCATAATGCTTTCATGCATTATGTCACCGATGGTGACATCCTCCTCTATTAAGTGGGGAATCTCGAATTTATTTTCCCTCACTGAGTAACTCGCTCAAATCTCCATCGTCATTCACCTCAGCTATCTTGATACTTTTAGCTCTCCTATCACACCCGCGCTCTCCCGAATTTCCCACGTCTATTACCTCACTTCCTTTGGGATACTTTAGTGCCATATTTCCCACTCAATTGGACCTACCAACTTCAAGGTATCCCTGACTACCCCTAACTCACTCAGTGTTCCATTGCCAAGATCCCTATTGAATTCACAATGAGATCTTGTTCTCCTTGATATCTTCGATGAACTCGGCCTAACTTAGGTTGAGTTGAGTCACCTCACAAATTTCACTGACTATAGCTTGCTTCAAACTCAAAATCAGTGCAAATTTTGAGCCGATATCTCTTATTCAGCTCTACACCTTGACTTATCTTGCTTCGAATCCTCATGGATATCGAGCTTTCATCCTCGACCATAGGTGAGACGAACCTTCACTCCACACTAGTTCGGGATATGGTTATGGATCTCTTGTACTGATTAGCTCGAATGTTATTCCCAGTGATTTTCCACCACATTTTATCTCCTAGACCAAGCTGAGCCCGACTGTACCATTTTGAGTTCTATCTAGACTCTTCCTCACATGCAACTTAATTTGGGCTCCTTTGATGCTTCTACACATTCTCTAGCCAGTTCTTCATTCCTACGAACCAAGCTATCATTGTGTTAGTGTACTTCGTAAACTGCACCTACAAGTTATTTCAAATGAGATCTCCCCTAAAATGTTTCCTCATCCAATACATATCAAGCCTGCGAGCTGTTTCTAGCCAATTTCACTTTTGATCATTCTCTGATTCATTCCTAATGATATCCTTGGCTCAAGTTCATCCCACCGGTGAGCTAGATGCATCGAGTTTAGCTTCTCCTCATGAAAATGGCTCTAGCCACCTCCAAGCTATGTAGCTCTCACCTAGTTTTCAATATATTCATTGTTTGAGTCATAGCTCAAACTCATCCTCCTTAAACTTAGTAACTCGGCCCTGTCTGACATGTGTGGTAGCTCAAAACGCGAGCCATCTCCCATCTCTAATCGAGCTATCTTGTTATGAATATCTTGATTCATCGAACTCACTCTTTGTGAACCTCAGTTGACTTCTCATGAGCCATGTCGTGGAAGCCATCGAGCAAAATTGAACTCTGATTGGCCATGCTTCATCGAATAATCCTGAGAACCTAGCTCATCGCACGTTCAAATCACACCTTCCCTGATTCGCTATGTTTGAACCAAGTGACTTAGGTATTTATGAGCTAAGTGCATCCTCACCTAGGATATCATCCATCCACTGTGGATTTGATCCATGCTTCAAATGGCCCTATCAGGTTCCCTGGTGATTGATCTCCCAACACCTGCAATCTCCCGCCTTGAGACTTGAATCCTATAATTTTGCAAGTCGACGTATTTATAGCTATGCCTCTTCCTAATGAGCTTTCCAACTTAGCATGTTGCTAGATCATTAGGTGAGCCTTTAGTAACCACTTTAAAGACTCCTCCCTAACTGTTTTGACTCGAGTTTCCTCAAGCTCACGTGTGCTTCACCCCAACTGAGCATCATCTAGACTAGTGTACCCAGCTCGTAGTCACACTTAAGCTTGTAACCCATCAAATGATATCTTAGCATTCGAAATCAAACCATAAAATCACCATTTGAAGGGCTCGGAGCATCCTATGGTTATATTGAACTAGAAATAACTGGGACCATCTACGGGACTTGTATCAAACTGATCTCACCACATTAATCTTGTAGCTTGTAATATTGAGTCCCTCCGACTACTAACTCACTCCAAGAAATCAAGCTTCATGCAATCACTTGATTTACCATGTACAATATCATGGTTTGCGTTTCATTAATGCGTATAATTCTTTCATGGACATCCTTCTCGTCAAGCCAATCCAACATGCAAACAAATACATATCTTTTATGTCGATCTCATTCCTCACCAACCTGGCTCACCAAGCTAATTAGCGAGTTCATCCTTGTGAGCTATAAATCTGGATCCTCTCACCTCATAATCCCCAGTTTGCTCTAACAATGTGAATCTCGTTGAGCATATTTACTTGAAACTAGCCCGGCAATGCTATTTTATCTCATCTTCACTTGAATTCTTTTAATATTAATATTTTCTCCTAGATTTGAATTTCATGAGCCCTTTTCTTGAAATCAAAGGATAACATGAGCACAATAAGACCCCTCTTAACATAATTTATCAAATTTAAACATTTTTCCCGTGTTGATCATAAATGGGCCTGCTAGAGGCAATTCATGCACTCTGAGCAAACCATGAACCTCCAAAACCTATAATGTCTTGAATTTTCTTCATGAAGTCCCTTTTTTAATCCAAAGTCAAATAGGCTCCCATTTCTAATTTTGCTAGGTGTGCAAAATTAGATAACAGTTCTCTTGAATTAAATAGATGAATGGGGCGACCTTCTACCAGACTTGAAAGGAGTTGAATTTGCATGTGATTCTAGTTTTCAGTTTCAACTACATATTTATCTTGTTGATCAACCATTGTAATTTGGGTAAAACCATGAAAAAATCAATTATTCTTTGTTCTTTTGTTATTGGCGGTTATTTTTGTCTTAGTCGCCTAACAGAAAAAATGTGTAAACACCCATCTAATTTAAGTACATGTTAAAAACATCAAAACACCCATCAAATTTAGGCCAGTGGTGTGAACAACTGCATGCTCTTTACCATAGGGGGAACGCCTTTCGAAATTATTATTATTTTTATTATTAATATAAAAAATAAGATACGAAAGGGTTCCTTGGATGTCGTTAATCCTTAACAGAGAGTGATACACTATTTATTGAATTAAAATGGGATCATAACTCATTTAACAACTACAAAAAATTGTTTTATAGCTTATCATTATTCCATACTACTTGGAATTACACCAAAAGGAGGTGCAATGTTTACGCCAATAGTGAAGTAATTGAAGGTTATCTATTTTCAATCTCTAAAAATAGAACAAAAATGAGATAAACAACATATAAATGGCATCCTTTGTGGTACATTTCTTGTAAGCATTGTATTCGAGGAGACCAAGTCTCTTTGGGGTATTTTTCAAACAGTTAAATGCACCCTATTAACGCCTCTACATTTTACATTTAGGAACTGCAACAGATTTTTGTTTTTCCTATCTACAAAACCTCGTATTGACCTTGGAGCGGTATGGATCCCTATGTCATGTCTCCATGGATATCATAGTCATTGGCATTGGAAAATCCTTCCACAAATATGGAGTTTCTACAAAAAAAAAACAAAATAGAACAAAATTTAGAGGACAAAAATCACAAGGTCTAGGAAGAATAACTGATCATGTGTGGAGCCAACAATAGAACAAAGAAAAAACACTCAAAATTATAACAATCAATATTACACCATAAATTATCTTTCCTAAATACAGACCTCTGTTATTAGCAAATTTTATGCATTCATTAACCATTGTTCAATAAATTCCACTAATAGAATCTATCTACTCATTAATGGTACGACACACTATACAAATCAATATTGAATAGGGAAAAGAACATATTTATTATCATTACAAATCTGAAAATATGAGAAACTTATGAATATGAAGAGTAATGTATGAAATCGTGAAGACTTTGTGAGTTTGCATAGGAACATTGCAAGTATAGATCATAAGATGACCGAATTGGATACTTTTTGACTTAAGAGTGGAACCTATATAATAAACACCTCATTATTATTTATCATATACAATATGGAGTCATATCATGATTCATCTATGATTTCTGAAAAGGTGCACTAAAATATTGTATATTCATGTGTTTTTTATATTTGATTTTGGCACATAACATAGGCAAGCTATCCCTAGTAAACAATGTAGAGTGCACCAAATAGCTTGCTCCTATTTCAACATACTTTTAAAATAAAGATAAACTAAAATTTCAACATAAAATATGTTGCAAGATAATAAAAAAATATAGAACATGGGTGTAACATGAACTTCACAATACATGTGCAGAGGCCTGATAATGTGTTCCATGATGAGTCTAAAAGCGCTCCTCTAATGAAAATGAAATTCTTATGGAGTTGTTAAAGTACATACTACGTGAACACCATAGAAATATGCCCCCTCAAATTACATATCTTCTAGAAAGAACAAGGCTGCTGATATTTTAAAATGCCAATCAAGAAATAAATTAAGGAAAAATGATTGAATCTTTGTTCTTGTTTTATAATATACATTTTAAAATCATAACATAATTTCCAAAATGCTTATTTGTAAGCATTGATAATAATACCAAGAAATATCATAATCATACAATAATATTCACATCATTTGCATAGTAAGAAACCAAAATGTTAAACGAGATTGGTCTTTACTTGAAATAGTAAGAACATGTTAGCTAAAAGTAGCATCAAATCTATTCACACTTTTAGTATATAAGTAGAATATTGAATCTAATTTTGTAGTACTTATATTTCCTTCTTCCTTCAAGAAATTATCATTATATTATTCATTTAGGAAGAAACTTTGTTCAACAAGGAAGAAACACACATTCTCGTAGCTTCCTTCTTCACAAGAGATTGAATTAAAAAAAATAGCACCACAATATCAATTCATAACATTCATAATTTGTTTCAGAAAAGGATCATAACGTTCGTAGTTATCATATTCAAACACACATTTAATAAAAATATTATTTGTGATTTCTAACTAAATACACACACACACACACACACACACACACAACATTTAAGACAACATAACAATATAGAGTAAAAAGGATATCACGTCCATATCTTATATCCCGGGATAAAAGTTTAGACAATTGATGAACTAGATGAAATGATTTACTACTAGGATATGAAACATTATATTGATTTATATTGATATACATGCAGTAGAATAAAAAATACATTTTAATTCAACAATAATGCAAAGTTTCCATAAAAATGTAATGCCCACATTTTTATAGCCTCAGTTATCTACTGACTTCTTTATGAATAAATATGATTTTACAGGAATTTGATATATTTTTGACATTATGTTATGTTATTTGATCTTCATGGACATATATGGTGATTTGGGTGTGTGTAGTGCCAATTTAGCGTGATTAGTATATTGACACATTTTACTTGATGTTGTGGATACTAACATATTGCTATGTTATTTGAGCCTAATTGATATATGATGGATACTAGTTTAGTCGCACACTTTGATGATATAGATTATGGGATTATTAATGAGAACACATGATAGCATGGATGTGTGTCATTTATATGTATTACAATGACTAACACATGGTGAATTTGTATGGAATTGTGCATGTTCTCATTTATGATTCCATGTTGATGTTTTGATATCATACATTTGTATATTTAGATTTGATCGTTTATTGAGTAGTTGATTTACACTTGTATTGGACATATGCGTTTAATGTGTGCATTGAGTGTGTAGGTGACAGGTCACAGGAGAACGTGGGTTTTAGGGAGGCTATGCAAGTTGTGCACAAATGACCCACTGGGCTAAGCCCTAACCATGTTAGTTGTGTGAGGCCTTATTGTATGCTTGTAGTATTTTAGCACCATGAGTGACCCTCATTTGTAATGTTGTATGCCATGTAAAATAATTGTTTTTAGGTTTTTTTATTTTGTTAAGTAAACTAGGTTTGGGGACTTAATGGTCCCCACTTGCATTAAATATTATATTTGGGTAAGTGTGTGTTAATTAGAGAGGATTTATGGTCACATGTGCACCCTTGAGAGGGCCTCATATCCTCTACACTTGTACCCAAATATGTCAAACCCGAAATTGGGCCTATTTATGGCATTTTAAGCGACCCCTTTTAGTTTTGGGAGCTCACTTAGCATGAAAATAATCCCTTGGACCCTACCTATTAGGTAGGGGGCTTAATTTCAAGGCATAGATGGATTTTACCTCCCATTTAGCCTCTCTTTTTTCACCATCCATGTAAGATGGATTGGAATGTGTGTGTGTTGTAAAAAGTTGCACAAACTTGTCTCATTTTCTTTTTGGGTAATTTGGGAGAAGGGTGTTTAAATGCGATTTTACCTTTTATTCTTTATGTTTTAGGAATATTTGACTTGGAGGGTAGAGAGGGGTGACACATGTCACCCCCTCATTGGAGAGGATTTTTTTTATTTTCTTCAAATACTCCCTCATGTGGGAGAAATAAATTTTTTTTTGGATTTTGCTTGGTGCTTGGAGACTTTTTGGAGCTAGAGTTTGCTTGGACAAGGAATTGGGAAAAGCTTAGATATTTGGAGAGCTTGTGGAGGTAGGCTCTTTGATCTCATTTTATGTTATATGTCATGTTAGATCCTAGTTTTGATTATAATTGCAATGTGTGTTTTGTTGCATGTTTGGTATGTTGCTTTGGGTATGTTATTTGTTATTTTCTCCATCCATCATATGGCTTGATGGATTTTAGAGTTTTATGGGGGAGGAGGGAGGGATTTTCTCTCTTAAACCTTATGGCTTGATGGGCAAGAAATTTTGGTTCTTTTATTCCCCTCATATGGTTTGAGGTGGGGAAGGTGGCTCGTATGGTTTAAACTCCCTTCCCTATCTTTGGAGAGGAAACCCAATGGATTTGAAAATCTTCCCAATGAGGATTTTAGGTGAATGGGTGGAGCAATAAGGAGGGATTTTTGTTCTTTGAGGGATAAGGAGATTTTGTGAAGAATCTTGTAAGTGTGCATCCTATGGTTGGACCACACTTTTGGCACCTTGGATATCTCATCTTCTCTTCCCCATTTTAGAGGGAGAATATGGTTTTCTACTTCTTTCCTTATTTGTAAAATTTGGTGTTTCTCTTAGTGTTTGGATTGTCTTGATTGTGAAAATATAATGTTGTTATGTCTCCCTATATCTTGTGTACAAATTTGTGGAATCTAGCTCTCTCTCCCATGGGCTTGGGGGAGGCTAGCATGTCTCCCAACCTTGGAAAGACATGTAATGATGCCTAAAGGTTTGGTGGTAAAACAAACTTTTTCTCCTTGCTTTTTTTTATAGAGACTCAAAGTTGGATTTCAAGTTAGAAGATGGTTGGATTTCTTAATATCTTGGCATTCCTTGAGTCTTGGAATAAAATATAAATGAAAAACCAAGTTTGAAATATGCTACACTTTATTCCTAGTTATTAAGATAATTTCTTTTTGTATTCAGAATTAATAAAAACAATGTTATTTACACATTTTCCTTCTTGTCACATCATGTTATCTATATTGTGAATTTTAAATAATAGAAATAGAAGAAATAAATTTATTATCATTGTAGTCCTTGTGTTCTTACCAAAAAAATCTGAAAATGATATGAAAGAAAGTTTACTTGAAATTGTAATTAAATTTTTATCTATGGGAATATCTTTGTGTACACTAGGGAGAAAGATATAGTTTTACTCCTATTCTGATTTAATGATGTTTCCTATTATTTTTATGGGTTTAGAAAACATAAAAAATTATTATTGCTTTGCATTACGCCCAAAATTTAATAGTAAATCTGGTAACTCAATTCAGGACAGTCATTTATTTAGAATTTATAAATTATGGGTTTTGTGTAAATAAGAATAATTTTATTAGAGGGATATGGATTTGGTTTGTGTTGTAGTTTATAAGATAAAAAAATAGCTAGGGATGTGCCCTCTTTCTCCAAATTACAAATATCTTCTCATTTTGCTAAATACAAATCTTTGGATCTAGATGTGTATTGCAAAAAAATTAAGAATTAAACAAACAGAAAAATAAATTTAATAACCTCCTGCTCTTCTATGGCCGCCCCCATCTTCTCAGCCACAAAAATAAATAAATAAACAAAACAAAATAAAAATCTAGATATGTGGAAGGAGTGGGCCGCTGTCAGGTATCCTAGCGCCTCAACCATGGCTGCCGCAAAACTACACACGATAAGAGAAAAAATAATAAATCTAGGTGCCTCTATTAGAACTCTCAAATCTACAAAGAAGAAATTGAATACACGGTAAAAGGGTTTTGAAATCAAATGTGGAAAAAAATTTAAAAAATTAAAATACTATTCTAAAACCCAACCCGATTGAAGAAATATTGAGAGAACATCCGTAATCTTTGTACTCTATTCTTCCTCCAACAAAAACTACTGGAATGCCTACACATAGAAAAGGAAGTGAAAATAACATAAGGAAAGAATAAAAGAAATACAATTATAAGGAAAACTAGGGTTTTACTTTCCTCAACCCAAATCAATGGCGTACAATCACTCAATCCTAAGGCTCAAATCTGACCTAAAGTCTCCTCTTGCCCCATGTTGATTTTTTTTTTAATAAGGATACATGATTTCTTTTAATGATAGTTCCTCTCATTTTACCTTTGTGGAATAATATTCTTATTTTATTTTTCTTAAAATTATTTTGAGATGTTTTCATTTGTAGAAGAGAATATGATTTAAATTGGAGTCTTATGATATTTGTAATAAACTTCAGTGCAAGGAATTATTTTTAATAGGATAAATTAAATATTAAATTTAAGTTGAAATCTAAAGATTATCAAATAAATTATTAATTTCTTGACTTCTCTTAAATTAATTTTAGCCTTATTTGGAATAGTTATTACTTAAGTAAATTTCAAGTTAATTTAATGTTTATCGCATCAAAAATTCCGTATAGATATAAGGGGACCAGAGTCATAATAACTAACCTGTATAATTATCTTGTCTAAAGCGGTGTTGTTTTGTCTAGATCAACTACGAGCTTAGTGATGTGTTAGTGTATCTAGCGAGTTGGTAGAAGTTAGCTAGCAAAATTGGATATTTAAAATAATTATATAACTAACAATAGGCTAAATAATGTTTCGTTAAATATTCAGATAAATTGGATTATTATCATATTGGTTTGATGATAAACATGTAACGATAATTAAGTGGTTTAACAATACATGTTAATAAGTTTCTTGTAAATTAAAAAAAAAATCCCTTCCGTAATGTGTGCTTATTAATATTTTTGGCTAAAATTCTTGGAGCATTACAAAAATCAAATGTCTATGTCTTGCAAGGCCTTCGTGCCACTTGAGGTATTCGAAGAATACATTTTATCACTTTCGTTCAACAATTAGCTTATAAAAGGCTCCATTAGATTTGGTTTGTTTATTTGATTGACAATAAAATTATATCACTCAATTGTTAATTTGAATTATCCTAAGAATTATAAAGTTTAAGTTTTGATTCTCTGATGAGAAACTATGTTTTCTCAATCAATTGTTCTCATGTGGATCAATTCACATCCACTTTTACATCGTAAGAAAGATTTATTATGTTACAAGTAATCTCCATGGTGCTTAAAATTACGATGCTGACATAACAAGGGTACAAATTTTCCTCTACAATTAGAAACTTAAAAGTGCATTAATACATAACCTAACTGTCCCTATTGCCGCAACCACTATTCACAATATTCCACTTCTAATGTTGTTTAGTCTCTAAAACAACCATACCATTTCAAGCTCAACATGTTATCTTGTATACCACTAAGGCGACGTTAGGCCTTACACTAAGCCATCTTACATACGTTCATATCCACGTTAAGCGCCGCAAAATCTTCCAAGAAGCTATGGATGCAACTGAGTGTTTTAGCCCAATTGAGAAAGGAGAAGATATCATGAAGCTATTCAGGCCTAATGAAAGTTGGTATGATTAAGCGCAGTTCAAAAAGCAAGACGTCATGAATTTAGTTGATGACGGTCTAATATCTAGCTTTGTCCAGAGCCATTGTTCTCCTCAATTCCAGACTGATGAAGGAGTTTTTGGGTTATGGTTGCTGGCCTCAGCTGTAAACATCTCTTGCATTCCAAATTCTTCCATGTCTCGAATTGGAAAGACTGTGTTTATTCATGCATCAAGGGACATACATGCCGGAGAAGAAATTACTGCTTCTAAGAACTCTACAGTTTTTTCCCCGTAAATGTTCGGGAGATACTCAATGGGTTCTGTTGCAATTGCAAAAGATCCAAATTTGAGAGAAGAATAGAAGAATACTTGAATAAGGTATATCGTCAATATAAAGCTGCCTGGGATGGAGATGACTACATATACCCTGTTCGTAGACAGTCTTATGCGCCTCGCATGTCGCAAGTTGCAGTAAATCTCGAGAAAAAACTACAAGGGCGTCGTGATTTCACAGAGGAGCAGAAACGTTGGATATGTGCATCATTTGCTGTGGCTTACGTTGCCCCTTACATGGAAAGTATATATGACAATGTCAACCGGTTGCAGCACATGGAAACAATCTTAAATGCAATGTACACAACTGCTCCTGCAGATAATATGTGCCTAGACGTAGCAGTGAGAATGCATGGCCCTCATTTAAATACCCAGGTTTTGGAGACGTGCAAATCTCATATGGGTAAGCGTAAAATGGATGTTTTTCGTGATTTCATCACAAATAGGGCCATCTAAGTTCTTCTCTTTGTTATGTTTTTTGGGTTTTTATAGTTTGGTAAATTGTTTTTGATTTCGCCTATGTTATAAACATATTCACAATGCGCAATCGGAGTTGTAGTTTGTTTGTTCGAATACAGATTGCAGTTGCTGTGAAGAACCGAGTCTCATTATGATATGAAATTGTAATCTTTTTTGCTATTAGAATATAATACTACCGCCTAATTACAAAAAAACAGAAATCATTTCTTGGTTGCGCTGTACTTTCTTTCCCCGAGCTATTTTGTTTTAGTTTATTTATGGGTATTTGGAGGATTGGTTTTGTATTCAAGAAATTATAAAAATTGTAATCACAATTTTTTTTATTTTTTTGTAACGCCTACATTTTACATACAAATACAACAAGTATAATAACAGAATATATATATATCCTACATTGTTTGATACATAACATCACATTGGCTCATTTAAGATAGTGAATAACACATGACACATTTACGTAATCATGGACCCACATATATAGCATGAAACACATGATGCACATGAAAGTCACATTTCTAAAAATGACGAGGTACAACAATGACCTACGACTATATACACTGTAATGCTCCGTTCCGTTCCCTGTTGCTAAGCGTTGAATGTTTATTTTTGAGTTCCGGTTTGATCGTTAAGTAATTGCGATACTTCTTGCGAAGTTAGTTTTGAGTCCCTTCTTTCCATCGTACCTCTTGGTGTCGTCGTGTGCTTGATCATTGTCGAGGGTGCCCTGTAGCATCGTTTATGTGCGTCCCCATTTTATCGTATTTTGATTGTATGGGTTGCTTGGTGGCACTCTTGTTTAAAAGCTCTAATAGGACTATTCAAAATTGTTTCCAGGGGTGATTTGGGCATTTTTAAAAAGGGACTTTTTTTTCTAGCTAGGCTATTTATTTGATCACCCACTGAAGGCTTAACCATGGGGCAAACCATGCCTAAAATCATTTTCAATAAGGAGGGGTTTGTTTTAGTTGGTGGCACCAAGGTTTTGGAAGGGACTACTAAATTTAGTAATGAATTTAAATGCAACAACCACCACCTTTTCCTTGTCAACAAGCTGGTCCACATATGTCCAAATGTTTTATTGCAAATTAATGGTGAATTGGTTTTATCCACTCACTGACCTACCAATCTTTATTGTTAGTTATTCCTCCTGCTTGGCATGTATTTGTTGGATTCCTTATTTTCTTTGTTTTCTGGAAAGTGGGTGCATGGAGGAATTGATGGCCACTTGCCATTCTTTATTGTTGTTTATGATGCATGCCTTGGCTCATGAATTGGGGGTAGGAAACACCAATAGGTTTGTTGGCCGCATACAATGTAAGTATTGTTTATTTTTAACCTACTCTGGCTCCTTTATTGGTGACCTGCTCTCGCCACTTTTGGTTGGCCACTCGCATTACATTCATTGTTTTATTCTGAATGGTTTTTTTTTTTTTTATGGGCTGGAATGCTTAGATGGGAGGGCCGTGTGAGATTGGTGGAGAATCTTTTCTTGGGCATGTGCATATAAGCTTGGAAACTTCCAGCCAAATGCATTTTCGCAAGTTTTAACCTTCTGCTACCGTTTTCACCCTGCCAATGCCCCAACATGGTCATGAATGATGTGTTGACGCCTAGTAAGCTCGAGGACAAAGAAATTCAACCTCGTATTACTGTTGCAGTCCCTGCTAGGCGTGTATGCGACTTGTGGAAGCGTATTCAAGAATGATAAGCTATTCATTTCCTTAATGTGTTAAGATCTAAAAATCCCCTGAAATGAATCTTATCTCTTTCTTGATTTGGGTTTTCGAGTGAGGATTTTATGGTCTAGTTCAGACATTTGTTACCTTGTTATTTGCTCCTTTCTTACTCTCTGGTTTTGGGTTTTCTGGTTACTGTGGATGGGTATATGTCTAAGAAATTCATTCTATGTTAGTTTGCCTTGAAGATCTGCTATGGGTTTGGTAGCTTTTCTGTGAAATAAAATTTCATGTGTTAGGCATAAATCGGTTGGGAAGATGGTCTTTTGCAATGAAATTTAGGTTGAATAGTTAGCCAAAAGTTGATTAATATGTGGGAAATTTCATTATTTCTTCTTTTTCATGGTCTGATATCACTCTTCCTTTGCACCTTACCTCTTTAGTATTTACCTAAATGAAATTAATGTGGTAATCTTTCGTTATCGATCTAATAGAGTTGGATTTCTTCTTGTTGTGATTAATGCTGAGAATGTTGTTTTTATTGAGATAATAGTATTGTGGTGTATAAACTTTTAATGAAGGATTTTATATTGCTAATACTAGGAGGTGCATTGCCTTTGTTTTGAATCCATTTCAAGTTTTAAGTTTTACTATGCCATCTATTATTGTTTCCAAATTTTAAGGGCAATGGCCCCTTCTTGAATGACTGTGAAACTATTGTTGCTTTTAGACAATGACTGAAACTAGTTTATATTTGACTTCTCTTAGAGAATATAGATTGATGGTTGTGTATTAGATTTCAAACATATAATCTATCTGGTTACATGATTGAAATTCTAATACATTCGACATTTCGTGTTTAACTTTTAAACCCATGTTTCCTCCTTGATTGATTGTTCTAAATTTTTTCATTATAGAGATCAAGAATTGTAACTAGAGCTTATGGTCTCTCTTTGAAAGTTTTAGATTGTTAGTGGTGTATTATATTTCAATCATATAATCTATAGGATTACATGATTGAAATAGTCATTTTGTTTCTAACTCATAAGGCTAATGGTCCTACTTGTTTGGGTGTTAAACTTTTGATGCTTTTGAGACATTTGTTATTATCTGCATCTTATGACTTCCTTCTTAGAAAACATAGTGCAAATGTTATTTTGTAATTAAAAAGTTAATCAAGTGGTTAGAGCATGGATCCATTTCTTGAAATAGAAGGTTTCCTTCTCTTGAGGTTGTTAAATAGTAGCATATTATTGTTATGTGTAGTTTTATCATGCTCAGTTCTCACGAATTGACTCAAGTCAATAATTGTGTAGATTGATTTTGTGGGTAGAAAAAGTAAATATTTGTAGAAGTTGCTTCGGTTTTTCTTATGAAATTTCTTTGTACGAATGCTTAATGTATTGTAGATCTTGGAATGGTGTTTGTAGAGAGGTTTGGAGGGCTTGTTGCTTTGGGTTTTCTATATTTATGGAGTAAGGTTGTCTTAACTAGTTGTAACAAAACTTATAAATACTATTGTGAAAGATATAAAATTGATCACTGCTTTGTTATGAGTATTTTGAATGTATTATAGTAATCTTGAAAAGCAGTATAGTGTTGCTTGACCAATTTTGTTTACCTTCTTGTTCCCAAGTCAAAGTTCAATAGAATATTTTGCCACCTTTGGTTTGTGTGCCGTGTTGGATAGAAATGTTGTAACCATGTATATTTTTCACAAAAGAGTAATGGTAAAATTTCCTCTTGAGTTATAACTTTGTGTAGTAAACCATTCTCGGTCATGGTAATAATGCAATTCTAGGCATAATAAAATGGTTTGGTAATCCTTGTAGAAGTTATACAAAATAAATATGAATTTGTGATCTTCTTTATAAAAGCGAGAGCCTCTAAGAAAAAAGCTTAGGTTGGTGGGACGTGCATCCTAAGGAGACCTCCATATTTTAAAGAAGCTGACTCTTCTCTATGGGGGGAGATAGGGGTCAGAAAAAATGGAAAGAAACACATAAAACATATATAACATGATACGTCGAAAATAATACACCAGGAAGCCAACCGAATACACAATCTTCTCAAACTACTTAAGCACAAAACCAAAGATTGCAACAACACCCAAAGATACACAATTTCTAAATGAAAATAAAGGTGATCAGAGACAATAAATATATGTGAATGATGAACCGGAAACACCACAAAACATATATATTACTCCAATAGTTGTGCACAATATTACATTAGAAAGAGGCAAGGTTGCTATTACAAAGCCCAAGAAGAAGGCTGGAGTTTCAAGATCTCATTTTCCTAACAAAAGAGAAGCTTGATGACAGAGAGGAAAAGATTAATACTCCTAACACCTAACTAAAATCTCTATCTAAAATCTATATCATATCTCTCCCTTTATATATCGAAACTTCATTACAATTTATAGAGTGAGGAGGAGGTAAGAGAGAACTTTGAAACTCCTTCCCATCTGCCCCTTGATTATGATAAATGATATGAAGTGATAGAAACAAACTTCCCTAAATCTTTCTCATGATTTTACCCCTTCGGAAAAGTGAGAGCCATGCCCATTTAATGCATCTTAATTATCTTGCAATCGCCTTTTGAGAAGAAACTCATCCGGCTATTTATTACATAACCAAATATTTCAGGCCTTTATGCATTGGTTCCTAACCCCTTGATTCAAACGACACATATTTTGTAATGAAATGACCCTTCACCTAAGATCTTTTGAAAAATTCCTTGAGCATTAAATCTTACAGATCAGACCCAAAATCACTTATACGTGGTGGTTGGCATATCACATTTATGGTCTACTTTGAAGATGGATTCTATTTGTTGCAAGATCCACATGGAAGGCCCACGCATCCTCTTGACTCTAATTTCCTTTATGGCTCTGGGGGAAGCATTGGGTGGACACTTAGCACCATCCGTGGGCTCGCTATCCTACTCCTTTGTTGGCCCTACATGTTAGTCTTGCGGGAGTTTGAGACTTCGCCTCCTTTTGACTTCTGAAGTTGTGTCTTCTTGACACTTGTCAGCGTGCGCAAGCTATTCAGTTCCCTTTATAATTTGGTTAATTCCCCTCTCTCTTGGTAAATATTTGGATTCAAATGGGTTTCTCTTAGCCGCAAAAATTTAAATAACAGTCTGGTGACTCACTGGGACCATTTAGCCTACTAAATGAAAAGAACCCATGATCTCCCGCTATCAAAACTAGTGTGGTATTATGTTTCGAAGCTACTCCAAATCAAAGCCTGTGGTCCTTTAAGCTTTATGTGGAGTATTCATAATTATCACTTGACTCTAGATTCTTCTCACTCTCATATTGAAACTCAGTAAGCTTCTATTTTTTCTGAGAGTAGAAAATTGAAAAGGGTGGCCAATGACAACCTTTGGATGATTTTAGTTGCTCCATATTTTCTCGGAGTGAAGTTTGCAACTGTCTCAGTTTTACTATTGATTCTCAATCAAGACAGAGTATTCATCAGATCTAGTGCCTTTCTAATAGAGTAATATAAGTGGGACTATACAAAAGATAAAACATACATGTCTCAAATGAGATATGCAGTGCGTTCTTAAGCACTTATTCTACTGAAATAAAATATACTCCTACTCCTAGTCTAATTGGTTTGATGCCTGCTAAATGAAACCTGAAACAGGAAAGGAAAAATAGCTTCCTTTTCTTATAAAACATGACCATGCAATCAATTTAGCTATTGATATGGCCTGTAGTAAGAGTGAAAAATTAACCTTCACTCTGATACCCATGGTATCAGTGAACAATATGAACACCTCCTCTTGTTCATCCTGTGGTTAGAGGTGTTGTAATTGACCCTCAGGGTCTTGAAGATCATCCTCATGTTCTGAAATGAACATGACCAGTGCTGGCATCTTGCTCGATGAGATACATCCTAAGGCGGGGCTTGGTCCTACCTTCTACTTATGTTTGTCATACTAGCTCATATCTTTTGGATCGAGGCTCCCTTACAGATCTATCTGATGGGTGTCATCTTGTTCATCTTCTTTCCAATCTCCATTTTTAGCAGCTTTGCCTATGAATCCAGGCTCTTCGATTGAAAGAAAAAATATTTCAATGATAACCTTCTCTAGAGCCTCTGAATTAGGTCCGGTGAAAAGGTCATGAGAAACAGGTGGCCTCTGTTGTGAGACTGATGAAGTGAGAGAGTATGTGATTTCAACAAGCTCCTCTTCATTGAGACATTCCCCTATATCTAATAAGCACTTGAGCTTATCTCCTTACTCCTCTGTCAAATATTTATGCTTTGATGTGATGGTTTTTGAATCTGTAAATTATCCATCATATGTGGCTTCATTTTGTAGAATGAAACCCGTCGATAAGAATATTTTCAGGGGAGCTAATTTGTGGGGGAGGACGAATATAGACAAATTTTGCAGCCTCTTTTCTACTCAATTGGTGACACAAACTTCTTAAGCTCGTATCACTTCTCACCATATGCTCCTCTTCTTTTGGATTTAGAGCCATTGCTTGCTGGTGTGTGAGGTATAACTACTCAAAGATGGTGGTAGTGCAGAAATTGTGGTTTGGAGATGAACACGGGGAGGATCCCTTGGTGGTAATGAAGTCATGATTGCACAACCTCATTGGATGAAGAGAAATGGGAGGTGTGAAAAGGTAGATGAATGAAAATGGATGAGAGGGAGATCTGTGAGCACTTGTAATGATTTGGTCAGACACTGGGGAGTTGATGGATGTACTCCACAACCATCTTTAATGAAATTTAAACTTTTTCAAGAATCAACCAAGTTGATGACATAATAAAGTATCACTCTGAGTCGTCCCATCGGGCATGCCAGGAAAACTATTGATGAACATCCTCGGAGGACACCTCCATCAGATTTGTGAGAATCCTTAGGTTGGTGGGACATGCATCCTAAGGATACTTCCACATTTTAAAGAAGCTAGCTCTTCTTTGTGGGGGGAGATAGGGGTAAAAAAAATGGAAAGAAAAAACATAAAACAAATGAAGGCGATATGTAAAAAAGAATACACCAAGAAGCCAACTGAATACACAATCATCTCAAACTACTTAAGCACAACACTAAATATTGCAACAACACCCAAAGATGCACATTTTCTAAATGAAAATAAAGGTGATTAGAGACAATAAAGATATGTGAATGATGAACCAAAAACACCACAAAACACATATATTATTCCAATGGTTGTGCACAGTATTACATTATAAAGAGGCAAGCTTGCTATTACAAATCCCAAGAAAAGGCCAGAGTTTCAAGATCTTATTTTTTCGAATAAAAGAGAAGCTTGGCGATAAAGAGGAAAATATTAAGACTCCTGGCACCTAACTGAAATCTATATCTTATCTATATCATATCTCGCCCTTTATATATCAAAACTTCATTACAATTTATAGGGTGAGGAGGAGGTAAGAGAAAACTTTGAAACTCCTTCCCATCTGCCCCTTGATTATGATAAATGATATGAAGTGACAAAAACAAATTTCCCCAAATCTTTCTCATGATTTGACCCCTTCAAAAAAGTGAGAGCCATGCCCATTTAATGCATCTTAATTATCTTGCAATTGAATCCCTTGAGATGGACTCACCTTCTGAGAAGAAACTCATCTGGATATTTATTACATAACCAAATATTTTGACCCTTTACACATTGGTTCCTGGCCCCTTGATTCAAACGACGCCTATTTTGTAATGAAATGATCCTTCGCCTATGATCTTTTGAAAAAGTCCTCGAGCATTAAATCTTATAGATTAGACCCAAAATCACTTATACGTGGTGGCTGGCTTGTCACCTTTATGGCCTACTTTTAAGATGGATTCAATTTGTTACAAGATCCACATGGAAGGCCTGCACATGCTCTTGAATCTACTTTCCTTTATGGCTCTAGGGGAAGTTTCAGGTGGACACTTGGCACCATCCATGGGCTCGCTGTCCTACTCCTTTGTTGGCCCTACGTGTCAGTTCTGCAGGAGTTTGAGACTTCGCCCCCTTTTGAATTTTGAAGTTGTGCCTACTTTACACTTGCTAGCATGTGCAAGTCATTTGGTTCCCTTTATAATTTTTTTACGTCCCCTCTCTCTTGGAGAATATTTGGCTTCAAATGGGTTCCTCTTAGCTGTAAAAATTTAAATCATATTCTTTAGACGGACTTAATCTAGAGAAACCTAAATGAATATTTTACCCAATCCAGATAAATTCTTAAGTCTCATTAAAAGACTAGTTAATAACTAATGAGATCATGAAGATGAAATCAATTTGACCTTCTTCCACTAACATTTGCCAAGGTACATTGTAATCTTCTCTTAAGTGTGGTTAAGTTTTGATCCTTGCACAAGGAAGTTTTAGTTCTGAACCTAAATGGCACTCCACTTCAATTGGAGCTTATGCACGTCTCCTGGTGCATTGGAGGTCTGAAACGAGTTTCAGTAGCATGGGTGTTGACAGATAGCCTAGTGGATTTGATACCTCCCTTATTATATTAACAAATAAAACAAGTTATTTGGCATATTAGAGATGATCCTAAACTATATACTCTCTAGTTTGAAATAAGGTAACCTATTTTTTTTAGAAAATTGTGTGAATCATAACCTGAATCTCCTAGAACATAAGTTAAATATTGAAAGATGTTTTTAGTAAAATAAGTAACCTTAAAAGGATTTTCACCATGGGAGGCCCCTAACAGTAAGTTTTTTTTGTGGTTGGACCTTTATGTTGTTTCTTTTCGAAAGGGAAAGTAAATTGTTCATGGTGGGTGTCATATATTCCCTTGTGCCTAGATGGCCATTGTTGTGTTAAGCTTATCGAGAGTTGGTTGTAGTCATTGTGTTGACCTGTGGTGTCATAAAAACTTCAAGAAAGTAAAAATAAAATAAAAATTATTTGTTATCTGTCATGTTGTCTTTGTGTGGGTGTGTCATATGGGCATTACACTTGGTATCAGAGCATAGGTTCATGCTCTCAAACCTCTAGGACAAATTGGAGTTGTGATGGTGTTTTAGGATGGTGGTGGATATTATAAGATTAATGTGATTTAACCATGATGTGAACTATTTCGTAAATGTGATACTGTGAATGCACAAGTTGTCTGTGTCACTTAGTGCATAACTTTTGGCATGTTGATGTGTTGGATATGAGAGTATTCTCTCTCCTTTTCATGAATTCAATAAGAATTCGAGTGTGATGTAGCATTTTGTTATGTGTGTGAAAGGAATGTTATTATGGATTGCAGATTGTTGGAGCATTTTGGCATTTGTGATTTGTAGTTGTGTTGATGTGTTGTATGACAAGGTTGGTGTTTAGTGAACTAGATTATATTGTGATGTTGTCATCATGTTGTGAAGAAATGTATATATAACCATGATTGTATTGAAATTGATTATATGTTGTAATTTTACACATCATAAGTGTAATTCAAGTAATATGTGATGGTTTACGATGTGATTTAGGGACAAGTGGTAAGCATATGATCCCTATTGTACAATGTTGCACTTTGGGTGTTGCTCATGGTGATTCGATGTAATGTAACCCATGAATGTAATGTATGTGATTTACCCTGTATTGGTACCATGTGTAAGACCCTATTGTTAATATACGTGAACCACCATTGTGTTAGTGTTGTAGTTACGACGTGTTATGTTATGAACCTTACACCAAATGACCATATGGGAAATCCGTAAAAGTGTATGTTTGGAGTGAGGGAATATGTACCATGGGCCAGTAGCTCGATCCGACCTTAGGCTCTGTAAATGATGACATGTTCTCCTATTTCACTCTCTCTCCTTTTTTTTTCGTATGGATTCAACCTAAGTGAAGCTATGACTATTATTAACCTTATCGAAGTGGTGGTGGGATTATTCAGATAGAGATGATGACTATTGTATTATTGATATGATATTTTTTTAGATGAGGCTCGATGTTCTGAGTGTTAGCAACTTGTTGAGTACCCCCCCTTGGTGGCCATATAAGGCCACATAGTAATTGTAATGTGCTACTTCTATATATGTATTTTATTTGTAAATTGAATTTTTCTTTTATTTCTGCAAGGACCGGTAGTTTTGTTGGTTGTTATGTTTTATATTATGGCCATTTCTTGGGTTTGTGGTACTAACATGCAGATTTTTTCACTAACTATGACTATTTGGCCATTTTTTTCTTGGATTTTGACCTTCATTTAAATTTAAAATTTTACAGCCTAGCCTAAGGCTTGTATTTTTCCACTTGGCATTTGAATCGGATTGCTATGCTAGTCCTAATGGCGTAATGTGTGGAATAGGTTCATGTAATGCACCATGGAATGGTTGAACCTATGGACCCTCTTCGTTGTCTGGTGGTATTCCCCTAGGGGTTATAGATAACTAGCAGGTTGTTGAACCACAAGCTATTATCTCACTTGGGTTAAGGGTGTCGGGACTATACATGCCTAGGGCCATAGGGTGACCAACCTATTTGGGGAGTGAAAAGGAAAATTCACTTTTATATTACTGCTTGAGGGAGGCATAATAGATTTGAGGGAGGCATAAGATACTTGAGGGAGGCATAAAATATTTTTGTGTGTATGATTGACGCTTCAGGAGATATGTAGAGTTTTTGTGATGCTTTGGGAGTAGTGTTATGATGTATGTGTTACTCATATGAATTGTATATGTTTTGTGGGTTGTGGATATGACCTTGTTCCCTTGTTAACACTTTGTGTCTGCAGCTATTGTACTGAAATGTGTTAAATTTTCATCTGCGAAATTGTGGAATTTTTCAGATTGTTATAATACACTTATGTTTGAGTATTTTGTGTTGGTCATCTATGTGTAATGAGTATGATGTTATGGGGATAATGAATATTCCCTTCATGGTTTGGTTAATCTATTGTGATGTGGTACAACCATGATAGTATGTGAAATTGGCTTGTGAATCCTTAGTGTGGCGTATGACCCTAGTATGGTTTTGTGATAGCAGTTTTAGTTGAGCACCCACAAGAATGAATAAACTAAAACTTTACAAAAATGAAATATTAAGGACTCAAGGTTATAAATAATTCAAAGGAAAAGAGATTAATTAAATAATGAAGTAAGAAAGAACTACCAATCTTCATAGAATAATGAAAGTTGAATAATCTGCCAAACCTTCTTAGCCTATCCTGTGGTCGTTCTTTAACGACAATTTTTATTAAATATATTAAGAATCCTTGTCCTTATCTATTTTTTTTTACTCATCCCCTTTTTCTTCCTTCATTGTTATGTCGCATCGAAGACGATGCATCCTAAAGGAGAGGAGAATGTAATTCCCATTTGGCATTGAAAACGTTTCTGTCCCTTTAGTTGTGTTTCTTATCATCGAATGAGTATTCGAGTTCCCATTTAATCATTGGGTGTTTGTGATCTTGTTGCAAAGTAGTTTAGTATCTCTTCTTTACAGCATGCCTCTTGGTGCCATTATTTTATTTTCTCATTATTTGGGGTGCTCTGTAGTGTTGATTTCAAGAATCCTCCCTTTTGGTGTATCGAGATCTCAATTAGGTGGTTTGTGTAGTGGCATTATTGCGTAAAGTTCTAAAGGAATATTCAAATTTGTTTTCAAGGGTGATTTGGCCATTCTTTTCTTAAAGGGACCTAAATTTTTTTTAGTCAAGTTTACATCATTCTCCTAGACTGACCAAGGCTCCACGCATGCATTGTCTTTAATAGCTAATTATTAAGAAATGTATATTTGCACCCACCAATCTATAACTCTTTGTGTTTGGCATGAGGGAGAAGCTTATCCTTCGGCTAAAATTAATTGTTTTGATTGTTTGTTGATGGGTGGGGGTGGATGATCACCTACCAGTTTTAAATACTTTTATTGATGACACCTCACTATATACTCCTCCCTGCTAGCTGCTTACTTTTCAAGATTGGATTATTATTGAATCTGCATTGTTTTATTTTTACCTTGCTCTTTCCTAGTTCATCAGATGCTTGGATTTTGTGGGTCTGTGAGTAAAGGATTTGAATCTTTCAGGTTTTTTGTTAGAATCTTCTCATTCCTTCATTCGTTGCTTCCACATTTTGCATAAATTTCTCCCAAGGTGCTTGAAGCTAAACACATTTGACAAAGTCTCTTCTTCACAATGCTCGGGTAGATATCCATACCTGTTTCAAAGCTTCTATTTTTTCTTTGGCTATGTGTATGCTTGAAAAGGTGAACTGAGTAGGTTGGAAACCTGTTGGTTGCATATGGTGATGTAGGGCCATTTTTTTTTCAAACCAGTTTCGTGCATATACTACTGTCATTGCAGTCTTCTAGACCAAAATTCTTTCAGGAAAATGCAACTCACATATTTTGGAGCATCATGCCCTTGCTGCATACTCCCTTCATGTGCAATGTGGAAGTGATTGAGGTTTGGGCACCCAACAAGCTCCAAGACAAGAAATTAGACTCGTGTTTTCTATTATAGCCCTGCTCAGGCGGATGTGTATTTCATGGAAGCTTGAATCAGGCATGATAAGCCTAATCCTTTCTATGTTTGCTATCTTTAACAATTCCATGAAATGAATTGCTATCTTTCCTGAAATGGCTTCTTGTATTGGAATTAGTGGTTGTTTTCTTTAGTTGCGTTGATCATATTGGTTGTCCCTATGTTGTTTCCTTGATTTTTCTTAGTTTTGAATGAATTTTCTGGTACATAAAGAAAAGAATATTAAAAAAAAGGGGATTCCTTCTATGTTACTCTTTTACATTTTGATAGTGAGCTATTATACGGATTGGCAGCTTATTGTGATTCTAAATTTTCCCTTGTTAGGTGGAAATCTGGTAATGGGTATTGATCATATGAATGCATAGCCTCTTAGAGTGCTAGTAATATTCTAGACAAATAAGATAGGAATGTAAATAGGTGGGCAATGTCATTATTTGTTGTACTTTGCACTAAGAATCTGAGGAGTAGTAATCCTTTGATCCAATTTTCTCTTTAGTCTATACCTATGTGAAGTTTATGTGGTGTCCTTCATTATCGATCCAATAGAGTTGGCTTTTTGTGCCTATGTGGATCCTTTTGCTAAGAACAATCTTTTCTGTCAAGATTGGGATAATATTGTGGTGCATAAACCTAGTTACTTAAGAGATCCTGTATTGTAATACTATAGGTGCATTATTTGATTTGAACTGTTAAAGTTTTAAGTTTTATATGCCAATTCTATATAAAATGTATATTGTCCATTGCTTCTATAGTGTTTTTGGGTGCCATTTAATATGCCATATGCACCTATGAAGGTCACGACTTAGAATATTTGGATGTCATTATGGCTTTTAATAAGGCTTATGGGATGTACGTCTCATGTTGGAGTGATCAGGCGAATACACTGTTATACTAGTCCTTTTAGTTAATCTTGAACAACATAGGATATTGCTTGGATGAGGATTCATCTATGGCTTGCTACCACTTTTCCCTGATATAGAAAGGAAACCAGTCATTCATCACAGTTGATCGTGTTGGAATTTATTTTGGGAATTTTACCCATCATTAAGTATGAGTCATCGGTATTAAAATATCCATAGGATAGGCATTTTTACGTTTTTTATGTCCTTTTGCTTTTCTTATATTTAAAGATATTGGTGGTATATACATTTCTTAACTAGCATCTACCTTTATTGATGTGTTTGTTGGCAATTGGTGGGTATTTTCGGTCATGAATACCTTGATGGGATCTTTTGATACAGGATTGAAGAGATCTCATTAATGACATTTGGGGATATTAATCTATATATAAATAATTCTCCTTGTTGATTCTCGACCCTGGAGATTCTTGTTAGTAAATGTTGTGTTAAAGGATGACTCATGCAAATGCATATTTAGGGGTGAATTTGATATGGTAACAAGTGTTACTTTAAAGGGATCTTGTGATAGAAGTGCAATCCCATGTTTTTTACGTCAGAAATTTTGTTAAATTTATTATTTGATTTTGTGAATCTATTAGTGATATGGATATGTTGGAATGATGTTTATAATGCTAACTTGCATATAGGATTGGGTAGTTATGAGGCTTGTCGTTACCCATTCTTAAGATTTTTATCACGGTAAGAAGGCTACTTGGAAATGTCCATTAAGGAGGATTTGGTAGCTTCTTTTTAGACTCTCTTATTATTACCTTTGGAGGAGTCACTTTTTGGAAATGAAAATTGGATTGATGGTTTTAATGGTATCATATTTTAACTCATTTGATTACCTAATGGAATTTTCCTTACGTTCAGTGCTTTGATATATCAAGTAACTTGGTTTCTTGGAAATGGCCCATTCTTGAATGATTGTGTTACTATCGTTGCTTCTGAGACCATTATCCTTGTGGAGTATCTTGAATTCTCTTTGAGGAAATATAGATTTTTGTGTATGAATTTCATATTTATAACTCCTTTGATCACGATGGGTTTCACATTTAATACACTCGACATTTGGCTGTTTAAATTTTAGGCCCATGACTCCCCCCCCCTCCTAGAAGGATTGATTAAATTTTGTTGTTATGTGATCATGATTCGTAACTAGTATTTTTTGAATTCTCTTTAAATAGTTTTAGTGATGGATGGATTGAGTATTATATTTCAATCATGTAATCTATAGGATTACATGATTGAAATCCCAATACTCTCGACCTTTTGTTTCTAACTTATAAGGTCTACGGTCCTACTTGCCTTGGTTAGTTGAGATTTTGTTCTTTCAAGACATTTGTTATTATTTGCAACTTATGACTTCCTTAATTAGACAACATGGTGGATTTTTTTTATTCGTGTTATGAATTTGTTTCAAGTGGTTCAAGATTTGACCCATTTCTTGAAATAGAATGTTTCCTTTCATGATATTGTTAAATGTTAGCATATTGTTGTCAATCTATAGTCTTATCATGCTCAGATCTCTCATGAACTGACTCAAGTTAATAATTGTGTAGATGGCTTTTATGAGTAGAAAAAGGAAACATTTGTAGAAGTGCATTGGTTTGATTTATGAAGTTCCTTTGTATGAATTGCTTAACGTTTTGTTGATCTTGGGATGGTGCTTGTAGAGAAGTTTGGAAGGCCTCTTGCCTTGGGTTTTCTGTATTTGTGAAGTAAGGTTGTCTTAACTACCTGTAACAAAACTTATAAATACTATTGTGAAAGATATAAAACTGATCACCGCTTTTTTATGAGTATTTTGAATGTATTATAGTAATCTTGAAAAGTTGTATAGCATTGCTTGACCAATTTTGTTTACTTCCTTGTTCCCAAGTCAAAGTTCAATAGAATATTTTTCCACTTTTGGTTCGCGTTGCGTGTTAGATAGAAATTTTGTAACCATGTATAGTTTTCACAAAAGAGTAATGGTAAAATTTCCTCTTGAGTTATAATTTTGTGTAGTAAACCCTTCTCAGTCATGGTAATAATGAAATTCTAGGCATAATAAAATGGTTTGGTAATCCTTATAGAAGTTGTACAAAAAAATTGAAGTTGTGATGTTTTAGATAAAATTGAGAGCCTCTAAGAAAAAAAGGGGGGGGAAAGAAGAAACTATCTTCTTGTGTTAAAAGGATATACCTTACTACCCTTAGCTAAACTAATAAACCTTATCCTTATTGTTGTGAGGAGTTAAATGATCTTAAAAGTGTAATTAATGATTAGCTTTTGGGAAATAGTTAGGTTTTAGTAAGTAGGGCTGATCGAATAATAAACCATTAAATATAAGTCATCCTTTTTGAAACGCAATTCATATTCTTTTAATGAATTTAATCAAGAGAAACCTAAATGAAGCTTTTACCCAATCTAGATAAATTCTTAAGTCTCATTAAAATACTAGTTAATAATTAATGAGATCATGAAGATGAAATCAATTTGACCTTCTTCCACTAACCTTTGCCAAGGTACATTGTAATCTTCTCTTAAGTGTGGTTAAATGTTGATCCTTGCACAAGGAATTTTTAGTTCAGAACCTAAATGACACTCCACTTCAATTGGAGCTTACGCACGTCTTCTGGTGGAATGGAGGTATGAAACAAGTTTCAGTAGCGTGGGATTTGATAGATCACATTGTGGATTTGAGTACATTCTTTATTAAATAAATAAATTAAACAAATAATTTGGCATATTAGAGATGATCCTAAGCTAAATACTCCTTAGTATAAAAGAAAGGAACCTAAATTTTTAAGAAGAATTGTGAAAATCGTAACATGAATCTCCTAGAACTTAAGTTAAGAATTGAGAGTCATTTTTAGTAAAATAAGTAACCTTAAAAGGATTTTCACTGTGGGATGCTCCTAACTGTAAGTTTGTTCTGTGGTTGGACTTATATGTGGTGTCTTTTCAAAATGAATTATGAATTGTTCATGATGGGTATCATATATTCCCTTGTGCCTAGGGTTCAATGTTGTGTCAAGATTATCATGAGTTGTTGGTAGCCATTGAGATCACTTGTAATGTCATTTAATCTTCAAGAAATTAAAAATAAATAAAATTATCCGTTAATTATTGTGTTGTCTTGTGTGTGTGTTTAAGTGGGTGTTACATACACTAACTTACAGGCACTTCCCACAACACATCATTATGCATTGTGAAATATTTATTACAATCCTATTTTTATTAGTTGAATATAATTTTCTGAAGAATACATGACATTGAACCCTTCGTTCCTTTACAAGTAGGCCGTATGTTTTTGTTTAACATTTCACCTATAGCGGTTCCTTTAGAAATTGCTCGTTTCTTTTGTGGAAATAACTTTATATCGAATGATCTTTATTAGGAACATATGTACACACATGCATCTTCTAATATTTGACTTAATAATTTGTTTGAGAGAGCCGTATTTACTTGGTTTGGAATAATACACTCGTTATAAATAAAAATTCATTGGAAGAAAAAAAGAAGGTTACTAGATCAATAGAAAACCTATCCCAAGTTCAATTCATAACATTGTTTAATACTAATAATACACTCTTTCAATCTTCAAGTTATTACAACCAACTATGTAGGTTAACTAAGTAATTTTTATCATTCTTGATTTATAATCAGTTGCTCCAATTAGGAATTTATATTTTCACAATCATATTATGTATGGAAGGGTACATTACACCTGTGTTACCCTTATGGATATTTTCCCTTGAATCTAAGTGATGAATTTCACATTTCAGAATACTTCTGTTTCATCATCTTAAGGGATCACTCTCAGTAGCAATGAGTTAATTACACATTTTGACCATAAATTCTACTTCTTGAGTGATCCTTTATTTAATATATTCCTAACTATGCCAAGGGTTCTACTAAATTTTACAATTCCAACTAGAGTGCAATCTCCTTATCTCACAAAACCTTGGTTGCAGTTACAGATATCTCATTCTCAAGGTTACATTTTATTATTTCATTGGCATCGTTGTTTGATTCATATTTATGTAAACAAGGCACCTAATCATGTATCATATTTGTTTTTTTTCTTTGATTTATTAGGTTGTTGTATTAGTCATGGACCTCTACTTTATTACATTCATCTTATGATCACATATGAAATTTTAGTTCGTTTTGACATCACTAAAAGGGATACCTTTTTGGTAGCGAGCATTCCATTGATTAATCATATTTACGCTTTTTAACTAACTACACTGACACGGTTGCTTTGGTCTTATATAACATCATTTTGGAATAAATTTATTCCTATAACACTTAGGAATTAAGACTATAATGAGTACAACCTTACACAAGACAACTCATTTTATTGCTCTTATACATGCAAGTACTAAGTGTATATTACAAGAGAGATATCCCAAATAGTCATATGCATCACAAAATCCTCCTAAGGACTTATTTCAATTGTTGGGTAAATATGCAAGTAATTTGACACATAATATCCATTCACATAATTCCTATCTCACAAGAGATCAATCATAGGTACAACCACCAACGATCTTGCAAGGCTTTGGCCACCCACTAGGGTACCAAGGGAAATTATGCACAAGGGGGTTAACTTATTCATTATATGGTCAAACCTACAACACCTAGACATGATCACCTTACTCATCCCAATATGATAGGTTTCACAACATATATGCATCACATCATAAAATATCAATGGAATGGTCCTTACTAAGATGTCTTAGGAGAAAAACATGAAGATTATTAATGAGATCATATTATTTTATTAACACAATCAATGTTTTATATCCTGGAAAAGGAATCAAATGGGGGGAGGAAGTACACTAGGCATTAAAAATAATTCTTTTAATTTCATTAGTTTTGATGAGAGGAGGTTTTACCTAGCATTGTGGTTGTTAAGGAAATAAAGCAATAATTAACATAGCAAAATATTAGATTAATATCTTTATAGCATAGGTACAACATTGAGCACAACTTCACTTCCAACTCGACACTATAAAATGTAGCCACATTGGATATTTCCTTTTCAAAATATTCAAAGAACAATTCTTTAAACAACAATAGATGTCATTATTCTTTGGTAATACATGTATTTCAATATGAATATAACTTTACAAAGACAACTCATTAATTACAACATATCACATCCAAAAAATTCCTCTCATTCGGAGTACATGCAACCAACGTTGCATCAGTCGTAGGACTGAGTATGGAGAGAGAGAGAGTGTGTGAGAGAGAGAGAGAGATATTTTGTTTCTCATGTCATCACACTTTCACTTTCATTTGCACTAAACGTTTTTGTACTAGAGAGAGAGATAGAGTAAAGATGAGAGAGAAAGTAAGGAGACATTTTAAAATTCCATTCAAATTATCATAACCATTTTCCTTTCATGTGAATTTTAATTTCATTTCAAAACAATTTACATTTCCCAATCCATTTATGTTTTCAAATCAACCGAAGTTTCATAATCGTTTCTAGAGAGAGAAAATCACCATACATCTAAAAATTCATTTATATAAGATAAAAAATAGAATAAAATTCTACATAGAATTGCAATAGTATTAAGAGGTCACACACATGGCTAGAATTCAAACGAGACTCTGAAAATGAGATTCTAGCTAAGATTGAGAAAATTGTCCAAAACAACAAAAGTTCTTACAACTGGGTCTCGATCACACTAGTTTAAAGTTCATTAGCAAAATTTGATTATTCCAACTTATTCCCCCATATATATAGAATTCATCATGTCTGATGAGCATTGATTGCGACAAGTAGAGCTCAAGTTATAAGGGCAAGTCCAGGGTCAGTTATCGTAATTGCGTCAGCAGCTCTTGTGATCCAGGCAGCAATTCTAGTGGCGCAACTTCCAGAGACCATAACTTTTGCACCGTAGCTCCGATTGACTCCGTTCAAAAGGCAACGAAAAGCTTGGAATGTGTAGAATGTGATGAGAAGGTGCAGAACTTCTTTTGGCAATTTTTGACCCCCGAAATCCGCGTTTAAGGGGCCCAAATTGTGATTTTTGTACTGCTGTCTAAAAATAGTAAATTCTAAAAATAGTATGTTTCGCAAAATTAGTGCACATGTAAGTCTTGGAAGATGAAACACCTTGTCTCCCTCGAGACTGGTGACCTTCCACGTCTTTCTAGGTGTCCTTTCGTATTTATAAAGTATTATAAATACATATGTAACCGGAAGAAGAGATAGACATCTCTTGGCAGAGATAATTGATGTATTTCGAAATCTTTGAGTAATTTACATCTCTTTTCAGAGATAGTTGTTTTGCAATTCATTTGGCACATTTGTTAATCTGTTCCTTAAGTCTGAAACCCCTCGGTTTTGGATCATCTTGTCGCATACCGACTAGTGGGCCCCAAAACCCATTCTCAAAATTAGTTTCCGAAGGCATTTTTTAGTGAACTGAAGGTGGGTTATGATCATATTATTTTCAATCTAGAGGTAGGAGGTAGTTATTTTTCAATTTTGCTCAAGTTAAGCGCCAACTGTAAGCCAAAAACTGATCGTGTTTTATTAAAACGACCATGTTACCATAAGTGACTGATAAGCTAAGGAGGTTTAGGAATATGACTTGCAAGAGCATTAAATAATTTCAAACAACTCGGTTAAGGTTAACAAAGGTGTTCCATGTCACCAAGGGTCATGCAAAGAGTTTCAGTTTTGAGGTATGTTTGGCTGTGGCACTCTATGCGCATGAATTTCAAGATCTTTTTTTTAACAATTCACGTTAAGGTAAGATTTTTTCAATTATTGGGGTTACATTCTCTATCATTCAAAATTTAATTTTAAAAAAATGGTTTGATGAAGAGGAATTTAGTGCAAGGGAAAAGGGGAAAACCATACCTTTTTACATAAAACTCGTGATCCCTGCATTCAACGAGACCACATCAACTGCCACATTCACCAAGAGCAAACCTCGAGACCAAGCATAATGAGCTCCACAAAAGTGATAGCTTGCCATAGTGTCACTGGAGTCAAGGGATGATATATAATACAAACTTAGAATTTCCTCTAAAAAACCAAACCCGACACCGAGGCATACATATGGTCCTTTCAGCTATATTAGGAAAATGAAACCAATTTGTAGGAAAATATGCCCTGGACTTTACTTGGAATTTTGTTAAGCCTCAAGAACACAACCAATTTTTGTCAATCCAATGATTAACACACTCCGTAGACCACTCATTTATGACATGTGCCAAATCCCAACTCTCTGCAATATTTTTATTCCCACTAACAATATTGTTATGTTGATTAACTCCATACCATTTCAAATTCTATACTGCACAAACCATTCTTTTACTATAATCTCCATTTGAACAAATCCAAGATGAAAAGAATTTTGGCAGGAAGAGCATTCAAGGTAAATATAGCTGGCATTCTCAGACTCAACCTCACAATAGGAAGCAAGGCAAAGCAGGTGGAATATCAGTCTATCATGGTATAACAACTACAAAATTGATACGATTTGGGAAGGAAAAACGTTGACACGGTGAATAGATTTAAATATTTTTTACTGCATTTGATGGAGGTTTCTAAATCATTGTTAACAAAGCCCTTATGTTTCCTTATACATGCCTAAATGCTGCTCTAATATCCATTGACAACAACTGACAAGAAAATACAGACTATTCCACATGGAGGAAGGGTGAAGGAGACAAATCTTGTAGACACATAAGTGGAATAACAGGAAAATCATTTTCAACTCCTTGATCTATACAACAACTACTCATAATAAAAGGTAAAAAGGAAGGGAAACAACATGGTAGCTATTGTCTACCTGGATAATGGCACTGCCCAAGTTACAGTTCATGTAGCACAGGTGCTCAGAAGTAGAAGAGACAAAATCCAAACAACTTGACAATACACATGAATGAAGTACCTTCTAAGCTCCAACTTCATCCTCTCTTTTTCATACATGATCAAAATAATGGAAAACAATGGTTTTCCTTCCTCTAAGATACTTTGAACCTGTCTTAGTTATAGATATTGATCCAAATTATTCAATTCGTATATAGTCAGGTGAGCAGGTATGTTGAATTAGGCTTTTTCCAACGTGCAGGATTGGTTAAACCCATAATGTATTGATATTTGGATAGTTATTGGTAGAGATTTGTTTAGCAGGGTTCCATGTAACGTTCTATTTATTTAATTATGATATTTATCCACTCGTTACAAGAATCCAGTTACTGCTAAATTACCAAAGTTAACTTGGGTTCCAACATGGTTAATGGATTGAATCTTAACAAAGTGGTTGTATTTTTTTGCAGGGAAAAGACAGGTCTGAAAGGACGCTAAGGATGTGTCGATGTCCATTGGAATCCTCGAGCCCCAAAACATGTATTTCTTCCCTCTAGTATTGGATGTTAATTCATGTATTTTTAAATAATTTTAATAAATCTCCAGACGTTGATAATAGATTTGGAAGGGAGCACTACATATTTTATGTAAAGAATTAGGATCGCATTCCTAGATGGGAAGGAATAAATGTAAGAGTTGGTTTGTGACACTACCTACCACCTATCTTTCTCGCATGTTATTTTATAGAACCTTGTCAGGCCAAAGTCCATGGTATTACCTTACGGTAGATTTTAAAACATGTTGATAGGTCTATTTTAAAATCGAATAAGATCTATTAACAAGTTGATAGACCTTTTAAAGTTTAAAAATATTAATTGATTTAAATTTTATTATTATATTTAACAAAAAAAATATTATTTAATTTATTGGTAATATTGGGAAACATCCAAATGACCCAATAGACTCACCCCTACCTCATTGGCATTTATTACTAGCAATTGCATATTTACAATGGAATGTGAACATCGAACGGTATATGTTATTTGATTTAAAGGGATAGGTATTAATTTTTTAGTCAATGTTTATAAGTGGTGTGATTGATTTTTTTAGTGTACAAATATAGATGAAGCATTACATTTAAAGGTTTAATCTCTACATTTCAAATTTGTTACAAATTCGTACATATACATTTGCAAATCTTATATCATGAGTGGTAGCATTTTGTGGACTATTTTATTTTGACTAAACATGAATACATGAAGACTTCCGTACATGTGCAAATATTATATCATGAGTGTTAGCCTTTTGTGGACCACTTTATTTGAACTAAACATGAATACATGAAGACTTTCGTATATTTTTGAATTTTATATCATGAGTGGTAGCCTTTTGTGGGAAATTTTATTTACACTAAACATGAATGCATTTTATTTGCACTAAACATGAATACATTGCCACTTTGGATACAAGTAGTGTTGAGTATAGTAGTGAAGGTTCTATTAAAGTAGAGACTAGTATTTACGATGGGTTGTTTTGGTTGAGTGATATTAGTCTTGAATCCTTTCTTCTTCCATATTTAAAACCTCACTTCTACTTTTATCCCAAAATGATCGTGTCCTTCAAAGGTTTGAGTGTGTTCAGTCTATTGAATATATTGAACAAAGTTAAATAGTCCATGCTCCCATTACTGATTTTTTAATTGTATCTAGTTATCATTGTAGAGATCCTTGGTCATTCCAACATTCAATACAATGTACAAAACACCTTGAATCAATTTTTTGCTTCTTCATCTAGATAACACCTCTCACAGGGACGATCTTCATATGTTTTCTATCACTCTATGAAAACGGTATTATGTGTTAAGACTGTAATATCATATATTATTGTTGAACTTCCAAAAATGGTCTAAGTATTGGGCACATGAAGATAGGGCGATGAAAGAGCATGCAACACTATTATTGTTGAGTTGTGATGTTGGTTTTGACGTGCACATGACTCATGGAGATATTGATGTAGTGTAAGACACTTCTATGTTTTATTATATTTAATGTAATGGAATATATTGGCTGGATAATGGTATTAGACATGACTGAATCTGGTTCTTGTATGATTAATCTTATCATAGTCATTGTTTAGTACATCTTTCATATAATCCAAGATCTAGATTGAGTTCATGCACTGTAGGTTGTTTACTATTAGTCATGAATCTGAATATTTTTAAACATCAACATGTTAACATTCTATACAAGCAGCTCTAAAGAGGGACTTAGTGACCTTTCATGCTTCGGGTGAGCACTCAGCTCAAGCTGAGTGATGTGCCAATGCGCCTGGGTTATTCACAGGACATTCTAGGTTGCATCATTGGTTTTGTTGTTAGGACCTCTTTCTCAATTGTTTTTAGGATGTTTCGTGATGAAGACATACTAATTGACCTTGGCAAGTGTTGAAGAGTGGATAAGGTATCTAGAAGAATAATACGCACAGAGATTTAATACTGGATCTGAGTTTGACATGTGCGCGTGGGTGGAGGAAAACTTGTATGATTGTTTATACAATAGTTTCTTTGTTATCTTTCCGATCGAGATATATGAGTGGCTAGTTTCTTATGCGTCTAAAAGGAATTGGAGGTTTCATAAAAAAATTTGGACACAAGAAGAATTCCAGGCTCTCTATGATGCTAATCTGATTTGGACGCATGTTGTGGATACTTGGATTCGTGGTGTTCTAAATAGTTATATTCAGGAGTACTCAATTTCCACATACTCTTTCCTGAACGTAGTTGAGTTTCATTTTTTTACGTTATCCCAGAGGACCATGTCCATAAGGCATTCCACTAGAGATTAAGATTAAGATCTTAGTGGTAACCCTGAATTTGGAAGAGAAGCCAATGGATAGCTAAACCCCACCATGTGCGGGGGAAGGAGCAAGTTTGGTGAAAGATGGAGGTCCTAGAAGTAGAGAGACAAAGAGAAGAAAGGTGGCTCAAGTTAAATAAGGCATGCGAGATGGATTTAGCAAAGCTGCACGATGTTGTAGATCAGATGGTGATACAGAGGGAGATAGCTTGTGAAAAATTTGAATCCCACACATAGGACATCGAGTTAGAGCATTTGGAACTCCCCCATTTGGGCAAAGCATAACAGGGAACCCTACTTAGCATCTTATTAGAGCATACCAACAGAGACAACAAGGTCCGCGAGAATGCATCTGAATCTACCTGGTGACCTGGCCCTTACACTTGGTTTTCTAGTTTCTAGTACAACCAGTAGCCAACAAGCTAGTTTGGTCAGTAGAATAGAAATATGTGGAGTTAACTTATCAATAAGTACAAGGGTGAATCAAATAACAAGTAAATTTATGGTTGGGAAGACGTCTTCCTTTTTTTTTGGAGGACCTATTGGAGGTATTTTTAGGCATGTCATCGGCACATAACATAGGCGTGCAAAAATTTGGACTCACATATATGGGAGTATCACAACTTCGTAGACTATAGGAGTTTAGTTGATTATTACTGTTGGGACACATGAAAGTGTATCCTCTAGTTCAATCCCTACTACAAGTAGAGGATCAAGGGGAATATGTGGCTCTAGATCAGTGGGTAGAGGTAACACAGGAGGTTTTGGATCTGGTGGGCATGGTCCTCACCATCCCTAGAATGTTTACATGGAGATGTCACTTTTTCTTCCAGAGTATAGGGGAATAGAAGATGCTGCAGAGCATGTGTGCATGTGTGAGATACCATGGCACGTAAAAGGGATCATGGATTCTGAGTGCAAGACAAGTCAGTTTGCAACTTTGTTATAGGGACGTGTGTACATTTGGTACAGGAAGTTTGACCATGATCAGACTTGCGTGGATTATACAACATTATGGGATGTTTTCCTTAAGGAATTTTATATCCCTGAGTTTGATCAGGAAAGTATAAGCACACTCAAGGATATTAAGCAGGTAACTACTGAGAGTGTTTAGGAATATGATTCTTATTTCAAAACACTTTTTTCTAAACTTTCTTATGATATCCATGCAAGCCAGCATGCATGGTGATTCGTTGGAGGCTTGATCACACTTTTTAGGAGGGTGCTTTCACATAATACATATACGGATGCATGTGAAGCGCTTGAATTAGCGTTGCATGTTGAGGTAGTTAGAAGTATAAACATTGGAGTGAGCCCATTCCCAGAAGCTCAGATTACCGTGATCGAAAATCAACAGGAGAAGTTAATGACAAATTAAGCGTATGAGATTCATGTGGGAGTTTTTTGTACAAATTGTTAAGAGGAAGGGCACACTAAAGATAGTTATTCTCAAATATCAGTGTGCTCATTATTGCTTGACTACGAGATATGTCATTTGGACCATGATGGAATCTATTGCCCATTGTTGCAGTGTAGGATAAGGAAGAACGTATCTTGCTACTATAAGATTTACTGGTCCACAAATCACAATATTGAAGATTACAGGTTGATTGGTCAGATCCATAATGTCATTTATATTGGTGTATGAAAGACATGAGTTTTGAATAAATCTAAAGGTAAAAGTGAGCACCATGATCATTATCACACTCAAGGGAGCCACGATCAGAACAAAGGGCACTTTAAAGGAGGTCATGGTAGAGGCCGAGGATACCATGGTGGATTCAAGGGCTGATGTTGTGTTGGTGGACGAGGTGAGTTTCCTCATGAAACATGTTATACTTTTGGATCCCCTGACCCCTATAGGCACGAATGTCCTTAGAATATTACTTGTTCTTTTTGTGGAAAGAATCATAACTATGAAGAGTGGCTGAAATCTTAGCAAGTAGCATAAATAGGAGAAAAAGGGCACATGGATGGTTAGAATACAATGCACTATGGAAAACCAATGGATGTCAAAGTTGGCATTGGAACTAGAGATAGTACATGTGAAGATTACTACATGCACTAAAGTTGTGCACGCCAGAGAAATGTTACAAAAAAATCCTACCACTACTAAGGATGAGGTATTACATGCAAGATACCCAGACCTACACATCAGAAGGAGGTTTATTAGGAAACCATGCAGGTGCTCAGAAATATTTAGGGTGAAATATAGTGTTTAAAGGAGCAGTCACAGAAGTTGGAGCAGAAGAAGGAAGCTGAGACATCCCAGTCAAATATTGATGATCTGAAAGAGGTATGTAAGATGCTACACCAGGAGAATATTATTCCATTACTAGGGAATTGGTTAAAGGTAAACACTCTATACGTAGGTATTGAGAATGGATGGTAGATCCTGCATGCTAATATTCCTACTCATAGCTTGGATTATGATAAGGAGATCACCCTGAATGTTGTTATGGATGGGTATCTTTTGAGCAATATCTTGATTCACATATACATGGAAGTTAATGTGCTTACTTTAGATGCCTGAGTATAGATGGGCAGACCTCCATTACAGCCATCCTCTAATGTATTGTTTATGGAAAATAAAACTAAGGCCACTCCAATTGGATTATTGAGGGATGCATCCATTACTATACAAGGGGCCAAGTTCACTAGGGAAATTGAGTGCAGAGGCAGACAACTTCCCATCTCTACTTGGGTGCCCTTGGTGTTATGTAAATAATTTTGATTTATGATTCAACAAGGGATATATCATTTTTGAGAACAAGGATGAACAAGTTATTATCCATTTGACAGAAGGTAAATCTACACCTTATGTTGAGCCTTTAAGTGAAGAAGACCTAAATAGAATTTATGTGCCTACCATTCGAGATCTGGAAGTACTAGAGCCATCTAAGGAAGGAATCCTCTAGTGGGATGACACACAGTCCATTAGTGGTACTACAAGTATTTATTGTGATAATTGGGCACATGGCACATACGATATGGTTGGGAATGAAGTAAGAAACGCATCTATAGTTGGGGGGTAGACCTCGTTGTATTAGGAGGATACGTAACAACCTTGTACCCCAGTACACTAGCAAAGGAGACCCTGAGGTATTCCTGCATGCCATGGTAGTAAGGTGGAAGGGTCAAATGGACAAAAGGAACATTTTAGTGTATACCATGTGTGGGACAGAAAGGTGTTGGTGGATGATTCTCTGGGATAATCTCATAGAATATAGAGAAGTGACAATTGCTTTATTATCCTGGTTTCTCAGGAGAAATGCGCCTACTCAAATATGTGCATATCATGGTAATAATCATGTTCAGCACCACATTCAGTAGTGTAAGAGACTCTAAACAGAGGGGAAATAATCTTTACCACCTTTTTTGTGGGGGCACAAAATTTATTTCACCTTACACGGTTGCGCACGTGCTTGGTATGTTTATGTAGAGATGTATAAGGAGACTGGAAATTGGCAAGACTTGACTGTAGGAAAGATCCATACTTTTGACTACTTCTCCGTTGAACCTTCGGTGAAAGAGGCATTAAAGGTTATGGAGCTATTAACTATGGGAGACAGTGCAAAGGCTGAAGAACTCATTCAGTAGTTATTTGGTGAGGTAGACCCAAGAGCACACTTTGATGAAGTAGATTAGACAGATGCAGAACTACTTGAGCATGTTAGCCTTAAGAAGGAGAAAGGAAAGATGATCTACATAGTGGATGATGAAGAAGTAGAAAATTTAGACATAGATCATTCAAAGGGTACGCACAAAGTCTTAGACAATGTGGATAAGAAGGCTTACACCTATCATGAACCTATGAATACTAAGAAATTGAACATTAACACGGATGCTAAACCGAAGGAGGACATAATTGGAGATCATTTTTCTGATTCTAATGTGGCTAAGGTAATTGATTTACTACATGATTTTGAGGATTTATTTCTTAGGGGTTACCATGAGTTAAAGGAGTGCATGAGTCTTTGGGCGAGATGAAGATTAAGTTAGAGGAAGGAGAGCGCCCAATTAGGAATAGACCTTACATAATGAACCCTAACCTGAATGTAAAATTTAAAGAATAAATTAACAAGATGTTGAAATATGACATCATTAAGCCCCTAGAAGAATCAGAGTGCGTTAGCCCCATGGTAATCAATATAAAGAAAGATGGTAGGATTAGGATTTGTGTGGACTATAGGGAGCTGAATGCTGCATTTGTGATTGATAATTTTCCTACACCTTTCACTGAGGAAATATTAGAAGGCGTTGCAGGGTGTGAAATTTACTCTTTTACTAATGGATTCTCTAGGTATCATCAGGTAAGAATTGATAAGGAGAATTAAGAGAACACAATGTTCACAACTGAATAGGGATGTTTTGCATATACAGTGATGCCCTTTGGTTTGAAGAACACACCTGTAGTATTTTCGTGCATCGTTGTTCAAGCATTCCAGGATTTTATTCACAAATTCTTACAGGTTTACTTATATGTTTCGAAAATATATGGGCTTGTCAAGGATTATTGTGATAACTTGTGATTAATGTTTGAGAGGTGTAGATAGTTAATCATCTCTTTAAACATCAAGAAGTTTGTATTTGTTGCACCTTTAGGAACTATGCTAGGCCATATCATCTGCAAGGAGGGTTTGTTAGTAGATCTAGCTAAGATTGCAGTCATTTTAGGATTAGAGGAACCCACTAGTCAGAGTCAGGTGTGTAGATTCTTGGGCCACACAGGGTATTACAGAAAATTTATCAAGGGATATGCTAAGATTTCCATGCCCTTGGAGGAGTTATTAAAAGGTAAATGGAAATTTTATTGGGGAGAACCGTAGTAGCACGCATTTGAAGTGTTAAAGGAGAGACTTACTACGACGCCTCTTATGCACTCTCCCTCATAGAACCAACCTTTTCATGTACATGTGGACACCTCTGGCATGGCCATTATCATAGTTCTAGCTCAACCTGGAGAAGGTATTATAGATCATCCTATTTGTTTTGCTAGCAGAAAGTTGACTCCTCTAGAACAAAAATATACAACCATGGAGTGTGAGGCCTTATCAATGATCTACGCGCTGCACAAGTTTAGATAGTACTTGTTAGAAACACATTTTTTGTTCTATAAATATCACATGGCATTGAAATACTTGGTAAATAAGCCCATTTTACAAGGGCACATATTCTGATGGGTTATATTATTCCAAGAGTTTGACTTTACAGTCGTGGTAAAGTAAAGAAAAAAACAATTCTGGCCCAAACCACTTATCAAGGATTCAATCAGGAGAGGGCACACAAAAGATTGAAGATACAATGTCAGATGCATAGCTATATATGTTAAACCACGCGCCCTTGAAATTGGAGGATATTACTATATTTTTATGCATAGGTATGGTGCCAAAAGGAATGAAATCCCTGGAAAAGAAACAACTTAGAGTTCACACTGCACCTTTCATGTTGATTAGTGGTAAATTATATAAACTAGGTCGAGATGAAGTATTGTGTCGGTGTGTACTGGAACATGAGTGCACGAAAATCATGGAAGAGGATCATGGCGGTATTTCAGGTGGACACTAAGTAGGTGACACCACCACGTGCAAGATCCTACTATCTGGTTTATGGTGGGAGACCCTGTATAAGAATTGTGAAGAGTATTGTAAGACATGTGATCATTATCAATGCCTTGGAAAACCTGATTAGCGAGATGAAATTCCTTTTAGGCCTATTCCAAGTGTAGAGCCCTTCAATAAATGGGAAATTGACTTTGTGGGTCTTATTTCCCCCAGTCACGTGTAGAACTGGATCACACTACATCATCACTTGTACATATTATCTTACAAGATGGGTAGAAGTAACAACTACAAAGGATTTTGCAACGCTTATAACAACAAGGTTCTTTTGGGAAAATATTCTTACCATGTATGGATGTCTGTTGAGTTTGACAAGTGATAGGGGCACACATTTATTGAATGAGATGATAAAGATATTTTTGTATGAATTTATGGTCACACACCATAAGACTGATGCAACCTATAATATACCACGAATAACCCAGGTGCGTTGGCACATCACCCAACCTGAGCTGAGTGCTCACTTGAAGTATGCAAAGGTACCTAGCCCCTCTTTAGATTTTCTTGTGCAGGATGTTAGTGTGATGAGGATAAAACATATTCAGATCCATAAATAAACATAAACATTCCATAGTACATAATCCAAATCTAGATCTTAGTGAATAATGAATTAATCAATAACTATAATAAGATTAACCATACAAGAACTGGTAAGAGCCATGTTTAACACCATTCTCCAACTAATATACTCCATTATATTAAACACAGTAAATCATATAAGCTTCTTATATTATAACGTATCACCATAAGTTATGCGCACATCAGATCCAACAACATAACTCTACAATAACTCACCACTTAGCATTCCCCTAAACTACACATCTCAATACATATTAATAGAGGTGGGGACTTACCCTTCACCGCCTTTGCACTTCTCAAAATAGGTCACATGTTAATAATAGCCATGCACCTTTACAATAGTATGCACACATGCAAGTTCGCTAATAATAGATGTCCTATAGTTTACTGATAGAAGAAATCCTATTATTAGTCTAAACCATATATAGTGCTTATCAACCGCTCATTCCCAAAATACCATTTGCGTGTCACGCAAGTCTCCATCCCGATGTGTGCTCCACACACTATCTCCAAAAATAGGATGTATCCATGAAAATGGCTAAGTCCCAAATTAAACTATCCTGACGCATGTTTCCTTTCCTATCATTTCATACCTTTAAATGTGCCTTGTTCTTATGTACAAGGAAGAGTTTAAAAAATCTATGGAATGAGGCTAAAGAACCTCAAAGCTTAACTTACTCAGCTATGCACCATGAGATAAGAGATAAAAAAATATAAACTAACATGAAAGCATTTATAACTTTGACAAAAACATCAAAAACTAACATGTATATTACCCTCTACTCTTCGAATGCTAATTTAAATGAACCTAGAAGATCCTAGCAATCAGTTTCATTGTTTACTCCATGGAGGTGAATGAATCTTGCTAAGTGGCTACAAGACCAAGTTTAGCATATTCCATTACTAACCTATCATGGATGCAAGATGAAGCTATTTTAATGGTGGATGGATGCTAGATGGAGGAGCTCTTAATAATGGAGGAAGGAAAGCTTTACATCAAATGTCTAATTAGCTTAAAGCTAATACAAATGAGATCCAAGATTTCTTAGGATTGTTTTGGTTTTGTGTTATGTAAAGTTGTAAGTTTCAATGGGTAGGCCTAGCCTTGTATTTATAGTTTTTGGTTTGCAAGAGTTTGGAATTCGGGTGCATGTGGGACTAAAGCTAAAAAAGCACTTTTAGATTAGATTAGGATAAACATGTTTTAGGCATAGTTAATCTTGGTTTAGGCTAGTTAAACTTGATTAGCAAGTGATTAGAGAATCATTGAGAGTTGGGAGGGGTATGGATAATCATTTGTGACTGATATATAGCCTAGGAAGCTTACAGAAGTGGTTCAAAGAGAACTAGGGAGATTCTGATTGGTCAAAAGGAGGAATGTTTAGTTAATAAGAGATATATTAGCCCAATTAGATTAATATAGGAGGAATATGACTAAGAAGGTGTGGTAAATGGGCATCCGAGAATAGAGAGAAGAATAGGGAATTAACGAAGTGTCATTAATTGACTATATTGGATGAAATGCTAAGTGTAAGCATATTTTAGGTGTCTAAATGTGCCCCTCTTTGGGGTGGCGTAAGTGACGTCATGTAAAAGATAGTAGACAAGCATAAACAAGTAGAAATTTTGAAGGGATAGAAGAAAAACGAGTAGAATGGAGGATTCCCCCTTGATTTTCGATGGTGTGACAAAAGAACTTGATAAACGATTGGAAAGATAGAGAATAAAAGAAAGAATAGTGTAAAGAAGAAGGAAATGGATATAGAAGAAAAGGAGTATGAGGAAGGAGGAATGAGCTAACATCCATCAAGTTCCTTTAAAAAAAAAATATTTTTCATCACATTGGTAGTGATCTTCATCATCGGTCCTTATTAAAAAGAATGAACAAAAGTGTAAGTATGACATGAAAATCCATATATGAACAAATTTCCATTGCTAAAAACACCAAATCCATGCAACATAAAAAATACAATGCAATATGAGAAATTAAAATATGCCTAACTCCATGCAATATACATAATGCAATGCAATACAAGAAAGTAAAAGATGCCTAACTCCATGCAACATACATAAAGCAATGCAATACGAGAAAATAAAAAAGCTAAACTAACAGAGAAACATAATGCAATGTTTTTGTTATCAAGCTTCAATTCCAACCTATTAGAGTTGATGACAAGGGTTAATGACAGTGCCCCAAGTAATTTGTATATGGAAGGGAAAGGATGGAGGACACTTGGGTCCAATGATAAAACAATTATGCACTACGACATAGTACTAGGCAACCTCGTTGTGCCCCAGAGTACAGATGAAGTAAGCAACCTATCTTTGGTTTATGGAGGTAGATCAAGATGATCCACGAGTCGTGCACATGAACATGTGAGAACTAAAGAGTGACATTTTGTAGGATCATTTATATTGTTTTTGATGTTTCTTGAAACATATTCAAATGTTTTTTGTTTGTTTTAACATATTTGAATGTTTTTTATTTTGAATTTTTTTTTGAAGATATGCACAGGAAGACGAGGAAGCATGGATTCCCCTAGCGATAGATGGGATGTAAAAGGTCAAAATTCCATGCATGTATAAGAAAGGTGAAGGTGTGAAAATTCCCCAGTGATTAGGTGGGAGTATTCTATCATGTGCTTTTAGGCCATCTTACATTGGGGGCATCCTTTCTTCTTCCAAGAACTTCATTGGTTTTACATTCATCATCATGTTGAACCTATCCATAATGGCCTTGGGTCTTACTTCTATGCGTAAAGAGTTTTCCTAAAATCACATGATAGAAAGGAAATGGTGGATTGTTTTTGTTAAAGGGGACAATGGTGTCCGAAAATAGGGCATAAAGGCAATACCATACACATGGATGTTCTGAACAAAGTAGAATAAAAATGAATGTTATGAATGTAGATTTAGAAGCCTCACAACGAAAATGTGATTAGTGCAAGGCAAAAAATCATGAGACGAGATATGGACTAGAGTAAGAGTCTGAACAAGGTTAAAAAAAAGACACCTGCTAACATACTAATCTTGTTTATTCATAGATATCCAGTGTAAACATATGGAAATGAATTGCCTCTTGAAGGAAAGAGTTAAAAGACAACAAGTGAAGATACTAGCCAATGTGTAGGAATGATTGATTTTGAAAGGTGATTTTGTGAATGGATGGTGGAAGGATATTCGTACATTTCTTCTCTGCCAGCCAGGCATCCATAGCATCGAAGGAGATGTATTTGATTATAATCACAACATTTCTCTACTACTAGTTAGGCGTCCATAGCCCCTGTAGAGATTATTGGAAATACCCCAAGAGAGAGTAATATATCAATTTTCCTTTTCCTTGTAGCTTTTAGATTTTGATTGATTTTGATTCTTTTTGCTTTCTAAAAACTTATTTCAGCTCTCTTTTTTGACAATGGTTTAAGAACCACTGATGGCTTGATGAGAGGATGTGGAAGTGATTGCGATGAATAAATTGGCTAGTGTCAAAAAATATGTCCAAAACTTCTTTGCAACAAGTTATTAAATGTTGAATGTGATGGGATCTCTAAGAGGCCAGTCATTCCTTTAATTTACCAAGGTGATAAAAGACCAGGGTCTAAGAGATACCATAGATATAAACGTCGCAAAATGTGTGTGAATAAGCTAACTAAAATAACATCGAAGGGATGAAAATGGTAGGAAGACTTGTAGAAGAATAACAAGGAAGGGAAGAACGAAACATCCTTGTGTACATAATACCTGATTACAATGATTTATCTTTGTACCTTTGGTTTTGTTATGTTTTCTCAATGTTTTTGTATTTTGAATGTTTTAATTTTTAGATTTTTTTTATAGTTCTTGGAAATTTGGAACTGAAAAAGTCACTCAGCGTGATAGGATCCAATAATAATGTTTGTGACTTCCTTGATAAGGGAGACTAGGCGTGTTTGTTTATCAAGAGTCATGTTATCCCCAGATCTCAATGATCGAGGTGAGCTCATACTCAACAAATGATTATGATTTATCTTGAAACAAGGATTTATCATGTGGGATCTTAAGTTCACTATCCATAGGTTTCTGAACTTTTCTCCATACTTGATGGTTGCGTTGGTTTACATTCTTGAATCGCGCTTGATTTTTAACCTTAAGATCATTTGATTTGTTAGAAGCTTTGGATCTCTCGGAAGTTTTGATCTTAGTTTGATAATGAACCTGTTTGGGTTTCTTATAAGTTGACGTGTGACCTGTCTAATCTCGAGAAGGAGAAGAAAGTGAACGTGAACATTTAGACCTGATGTGAATAATGACCATGGTCTTTCTGCAACCATTAATAGAAGAAAGGTGTATGGATAAAAATGATACGATCCAAGAATTGAAGACGATCGGCTACCATGAGGCAAGCCACTGATAGAAGATGATGAAGGGCTACTAGAATATGGGCCTAAGATGGAATAATTTGGGCTATGAGAACATGTCCCAAGAATAGAAGAAGAGGACAAAGGGATGTTAGGGTGTGGCCCAAGTATAGATGAGGAGGGACTACTAGGAGAGGTCCCATAGATAGAATAGGAAGGGATACTAGGATGTGGCTCAAGAATAGAAGGTAATGGGCTACCAGGAGCTGAACTGCAAGTAGAAAATGGAGAGCTACTTAGGGTTGGCTCCCTAGGATAGAAGAAGATGATGGGCTACTCAACGGTGACCCAAGGTGGGATTTTTATTAAGGAATGATGATAGATAAGGAATGAGTTGGTAACGAGAAGATATGACATGGATCAATGCTAGACCACAACATCTCATCATGCTCAGAAGAAGGTGAATATGGAATGCCAGAAGAAGAGTCAAGTTCCATGACCTTAGGCTCCTTATCTATATTATGAAAAAAGGGATAAAATTCTTTCCCCCAATACGTGAGTGTATCGAGTTCTAAAAAGAATCCTTGTTTACAATCCTCTAAAGGGACATCTTCATGTAGTCTAATTTTTCCTTCATTATAAGATAAATCAATTAGTATAGGTTGTTTTTCTTTAGCCATAGAATGTTAAATAGAATAAATAGGTTTGATAAGCGGGGAATATTTATTGACAAAAGAAGATGACTCAATAGAGGAATTAGGATTGGAGGAAAGTGTCACATGAATGGATGATTTAGATCTAGTCTCATACCATTTTTCTAAAAGATGACTTAATGTGGAAGAGAAAATAGGATTGTATGGCCATCCATTGAGTTGTTTTGTAGGAGTCACATTAGATGATTGATTAGATAGAATCTGAGTTGTGGAATTATTTGACGGAGGAAGAGGTCATTGAAGTGAATGATAAAGGTGGTCCTACAACAGATGGGATGATCGTGACTCAAGAACCAAATCATATGTTTGATTGACGGAACTTAGAGTCACACAAGTCCTCAAAGGAGGAAGACGTCATTGAGGTGATCTAGATTAAAGGTCAAGCGAAGGAAGTTAGGACTGTGAATCGAGATTTGATCTATGGGTATCTGAATTATAGTTAGGATCCAAATCTTCAGAAGAAGATTGGGAGTTCTAACAGTAGTTTGGATCTGAATCAGAAGAAGATTAGGGGAAAAGAAAATAATAATTTGGATCAGAAGCATCCAAACCATACCACCAACTACAAGCTGAAGGTGGGGAACAAGGTACCTGGATGGGCCCTCTAGCACGAAGAACCAAATTAGGTTTATTTGTAATGGGAATATTTTGATTTGAATTCCTAAACCTAGGTTACGTATTTTTGTAAGTGTGAGAAACCATGTGATAGTCAGTCATTTTTGGCATTGTTTTAAACACAAATGTCTAGATATAGATAGTGTGATGGAACTCCTTCAAAGGGAAGGAAATGACATGTCGATTCAGGGAAGCATAATGACATCCAACTAGACATTTCGTAAGTATGGATATGCGTGTGTGATTTTCCGAAGAAGGTCTAAGGAAAATAGACATCGTGATGATGCAATCTTGATGACATCAAAAAGCGATTGTCCTAGAAAATAAGGTTTTCTAGATGAATGATCACATAGAACAATCATGTAAGTGTGAAACACAAATCCAATCAATAAGGAAATACTCCCTATGTAAAATGTGTGCAAAATGATAATTCGATGCAAAGATGATCAACACAATGTCAATACTTACATCAAGCTCAAAATGAACAAGGTGTAAATATTAACAAATGGTAAATATGATTCCTACTCAAAGGATACTATGAAAAATTTAGAGACAAGAAAGGCCTAAACGTCAAAGAGAGAGGATTACAAATATAAGCTATGTAAATAAACCAATTGGACACATCTATCAAGATTCACGGAGAAGCAAGATATTAGTGTCAAATTGGTATTGAAACAATGCAAAATAAAGTAAGTGACACTCTGTCAAGATTTTGGAGAAATGTTTGAAGTAAAACCAAGTCAAATTATACTAAGGATGTGCTAAAATGTGTGCAGTGTAACTGCCACAATGTGGATACTTAGATCATGTTTACAAAAAACATGACATAAGTATCTTAATTATGTCGAGACAATGTGAACAAGGTAACATGTCAAAGGGAGATCAAATGAATGAATCAATCGTAACTATGATGATGATCTTGAAATCAAGATCAAGTGGCCATCAAAGATATAAGGATGCATCCACACACTTTAGACAATTAACAACTCAGCCGCAAACATGGATGAGCATAAACGAACAAAAATGTGGTGAACACTATCTATGACAACACTGCCGAAAGATGCTTTCTCTGTCCCAAATGGGCAACAAGAATGTAAAGGTATAGATCAAAATATGTGAAAATAAACTAAGTGCCACTTGGGTAAAGTTTCACCTCGTCCGAAGGTGAGAAAGAAACCAAGCTAAGTGATATGTCGTTTAATTTCTATGATGAAAGACACTTAGATCTAACTTAAGTGGATTCTTTTCCTTGTTCAAAAAACTAAGGTTCATGAATCCAAGAAAGTTATCACTTCATGATGGCTCAAGATGCGACAATGGACTAGTAAAGTGGGCCTCAAGAAAGAATGGCTTCCCTAATAAGATCTCTCAACTAGGTGTCACAAAGTTGTCTAAGAACGTGAGCTCGATTTACCCAAAGATTCACACTGACTGATTTGGGAGTATCTCAGCTTTACTATACCCCCTTCTGATATAATGAGCAACTAGTGTGTTCAGTTACTATTGTCTCTAGGGTCGTGATACAGACAACTTTGAATCTAACTCATAAGTGTAAAACTAGTCAAGTGGGTAAGCAGAGCGCTTCCTATTTCATCCACGAGGTTACTCAAAGGTGGATTACTTTAGGGTTCTTGGAACCACCCCCATTGTTGTAGCTTAAGGAATTATGCCAAAGGGTTATGTTCCAGTTGAGCTGGATAGGGACGTACCCTTTTCCAAAACCTGCAATACAGTGTGATGAATATGGTGTGTTTTTTATCTTTATTAACTTAATGTGGTTTTAAGTAGCACACCATTTGGAAACCTGTATGAAAACACGTATTAAAAGGTGTTTGTTTTCTTTGATGTCTCCTTTCTTTGACAAGCGTTAGGTCCTACACGTAAAGAGGTTAGTAATTTTCCAAAAAATATCATGATATAAAGAGATATTTTGTGTGTTGCTTTTGATTCCTAAGATCACCAAAATGTGCAAAAGGAAGAGCATACGCAACAAAAAAAACTCAACTAAAACAAGTTTATGGAAAATACATTAAGTTTTTTACAAAATTTTGATTTCATTTAAACCATTTTTGAAAGGTCCATCCATTTTAGGAAGCATAAAGTAAGTTTTTTTGAAAGCAATAAGAAGGTTTTGGAAGTTTTTTTTGGTTCCCAGAGTTCACCAAGAAGGTGCGAGGGAAGAGAATACATGCACTTTGAATAACCTCTATCAACTAAGAAATGAAAAACTTAACTAACTTATTAAAAAACAAAACCAAAAGAACCCTACAAACAATTGATTAGTGCCACCAAAACCATTTCAAAGTGTTTAGAATAGACAAGAAAACAATTTTTCAAATTTTCAGATACGTCAGAAAATAACTAGTTGTCTAATAATGTAAACCATAAATTTTATATAAGCTAAAAATTATAATTTTATATTTCCATTGCATATTTCATCTTCAATACCTTTCCAACGCAACACAAACATGGAGTTCGTTTTGAGTTTGGGAGAAAATGTTATGGCCTCTGGAAGATTGGTAATGAACACAGTTTGACACATAGGTGCACCCAGAAGTGACATGTACGTGCACCTGTTTCAATAGATGCACTCACAGTTCAACGCCTACGACTCCCCTTTGTAAAAATGAAAAATAGTTTAAAATACATTCTAATGTGTGTGCTCACAGTTCTATTCCTATGCTCACCTTTGTAAAAATGATAAGGTTTAAAATACAATCTGACTTGTGCACTCATAGTTTCACACCTATGCTCAGAGTTCGATGCCCAAACTCACATTTGTAAAAATGAAAGGTTTAAAAATACAATCCGACGTGTGCACTCATAGTTTGAAACTTGTGCTCACCTTTGTCAAAATGACAGGGTTGAAAATACAAGCCAACGTGTGTGCACTCAAATTTTGATGCCTGCGCTCACAGTTCGATGCCTACACTCACAGTTCGATGCCTATGTCAACCTCCTAAAAATCCTACAAAAGTGACAGAATTTGAAACTTTTCAAAAGCAAACAAGTTATTTCTTAGTCAAAGAAGTCTCGTTTCTAGTTCAAACCCACAAAATATATATGAACAAGGGATTATTTAGTCTTGTTTAAAAAATGAAATCAAGTAAATAACAAGATATTTCTCCTAGAAAGCATGAAAGTGAACTTTGAAAAGATTAAAATACCTACATTAATGGAGGATGGACTTCAATGTCCCATCTGGTGTGCCAAATGTATGCAATGAAAAATTGATAAAGATATGAAATGAGGCTAAAGAACCTCAAAGATTAACTAAACTAAACCATGTACCTTGAAATAAGAGACTAAAACAAGGGAAACTAATCCTATGACAATGCATTTATAAATTTGACAAAAACATCAAAACCTAGCATATATACTACTCTCTACTCTTTAGATTACTTAATTAAGAAATTGAACTTAAAAACATCAACTTAGCAATCAAAGGTGTGATTATTTGTTTATGGTTTTCATGGAGCTTTCAAGAATGGATTCTCACCATTAAGTGGCTTCAAGGCCAATGGTTCTCTCCATATTCCAGTACGAAACTTGGTTTAAGGATGTAAGATGGAGGCTTATTAGCTATTAATAACGGAGGAAGGAAAGCTTTAGATCAAATGTATAATTATCTTAAAGATGAATACAAGTGAGATCAAAGCTTTTTTAGGCTTGTTTTGGTTTTGTGTTATGTAAAGTTGTAAGTTTGAATGGGTAGAATCTAGTCTTGTATTTATAGTGTTTGGTTTGGAAGAGATTGGAATTTGGGTGCATGTGGGACTAAATCTCAAAAAAGCACTTTTAGATTAGATTAGGATAAACATACTTTAGGATTAGTTAAGCTTGGTTTAGGTTATTAAACTAGGGTTTAGGCTAGTTCAACTTGATTAGCAAGTGATGAGAGACTTATTGATAGTTAGGAGGGGTCTGGATAACCATTTGTGACTGATAGATAGCCTAGGAAGCTTGCAGAAATGGTTTAGAGAGAACTAGGGAGATTTCTGAATGGTCAAAAGGAGGAATGTTTAGCTACTAAGAGAAATATTAGTCAAATAAGATGATTATAGGAGGAATACGGATGAAGAAGGTGTTGTGAATGGGTATTTAAGAATGGAGAAAAGAATAGGGAATTAATGAAGCTGTCATTATTTGGTTGAATTGGAGGAAATGCTAAGTGTAAGCATATTTTAGGTGTCTACAGTTCCCGTGCACGCGTATTCTTTGTGTGTCTTCTCCTTAGCACAATATTATGTCTGCTCAACATTACCCCACACTAAAGTACATTGTCATCTTGACAATGGGGATTCTTTCTGATCTTCCCAAATAATAAAGAATAAGAATGTAAAGAATCACTGAACAAAAGAATAGACCTTTACTTTGCAGCACCCTCTTCTTCAACTAGGAGGATCAATTCTAGATATTCAAGTTTTATTTCTACCTCTAGTAATTACCAGTCATCTATCGATGTCCTTTTCTTTTTAGGAATATCTGTGGCTATGGCATGTAGTTCATCTTGTGTGATATTTTTTTCTCATTTTGGAGTACCTAGACAACACTAGCCATACCTGTCATCATTCCCTCCAGAAGATCCATATTTTATGCTATGAGATTCCTTATCTCATCTATCCTCTCCTTATGTAGATCTTAGGCTGCTCCAAGGGCTTCATTTTTTTGTTTCACTAGTGCTAATATTTTTTCCCATCCCAATGTCTCATCTTTCATGGCCTTCAAAACTTCATTATCTTCAACCAAAGTTCTGGTCCTTATCACTACTTCTGGTGCCACACAAATATTCAAAGGTTGGTCATATTTCTTCAGTTCATCCTTCAAAGTTTGGAGTAATGCCTCATAATTTGAAATTTTCCTAACCATAGAGGCCCTTGCTCTTTCTGATTCTTGTTCAAGATCCTTTGGTGCTGACATTCAAATGGGTCCATCCTCCAACACCAAATCAACCAAAGTTCACACATAATGCATAGCAGAAGAAAAATTCTCCAGTACCTTTGGTTTAAGATGAGGCCTTTCCTTCATAATGTAATCACCAATTTCCTCTTCCCTTCTAATGAAGGCCTCATTCTTTTTTAGTTCTAGGTCCTTCTCTCCTTTATTTCTGTAGGTTTTTCCTTGTTATCTTCAATTAGTGATCTAATGGTGGAAGCCTTATCAATGTTCCTCTGTGCCACCTCTATGAATACCTTAACCAAGGCATTTCTCACCTACTCATTAGACATTAGAGTAGGATTTATCATCATGTATCTTCTTTGGGGTACCTTCTTCACTCTCCTTGATACACAAGACTCCTCACACACGTCAAAATATGGCTCATCCATATGGGTCTACATGGACCAGGATAATTATTTCCTTGTGCGCTTGGTGGCCATGTCTGGATCCATCATCTCCCATCCATACAACTCCTTAATGTCTATTATGCTTTGAAATCGGGTGCAGATGATTTTGATTGTGTCCTCAGCATAGCCCATACTTGGTACAACATATTCTTACCTTGTTCTCTTTTTCCTTAGCCCCTTATGAACCTAAGTGCCAACATTTTGTTGGTTCGAAAATCTGTCGCCTGGACAGATCTATGGATAGATGAGCCAACAGTGTGTAGGGCTTAGCCCCTCTTTGAGTCAGCAAAGCGAAACTGGTTTATTGCTATTCTACCAGCAGGAATCTATGCAAGTCTCACAGATTCTGCCTTCGGGGGTTTGGGATCTCATCCCAGTAGAGTATTTCAGGCTGCGAAAAGAAAGGAATGAAAGAGGGAAAAGAGAAAGAACGGATCCGAAGGAAGAAAAGAAATGGATTCCAAAGCAGAAAGGTCAGAAGATTTATGTTTTTGGGTTGGTAGTAAACAAAGGCAATCCTACTTGCATAAATAAACAAAGCAATACTGATGAGCAAATGATAGAAAAGTAGATATGAATCCAACAGATTAAACACACACAGATCTAACGTAAGAAAGATCTAATGCATAACATAGCTATTGAGCACAAAGTCTTAATATTTGTATTACTGTTTTCTTCTGTTACAAGAAAGCTCAAAGTCTTTCTCTCCCTCACTTCTATTTTCATCTAAAAAATGTTCACCCCGAATACAACAGAGTATTCCAGTATTTATAGAAGAAGAGGAGGAAAAGAAGACAAAATGGAGCCAACCACCTATTTACAAGATATTTACAAAATATCTAAAAGTCATGTTGACTTTTGACAACTTGATAGATGACATCATCCCATGATGCAACATGGATGATGTCATCATTTGTGCCAACATTTTTTAGACATTTCAACGAGAAAGTCAGAGAATAGAGAGAAGAAGAAGAAGAAGAAGAAGAAGAAGAAGCAGCAGCTACTCGTCATCATCATCCTGCGGCCGAAAGGGGGTTGCCTGCTTCTGATGCTACTCAGGTGATGATATGTGGAACTGAGTGCGGTATTCTAAAAACTTGTTAATCATCGGCCCAAATTGATCCTATGATGGATCCTTGTGCCGTTCGCCGATTGCTTCACAAGTCTCCCGCTCATCTATGAGCTTTTCCGGGAGTTTGGAATAATCTTTCTCCGCCTCGATGAGGAACCCAATGAAGTCCCTACAGGCCAGCAAGTTGTTGATAGATTCAACGTCAAACGTGACCTCTGGCCCTGTTCCTTGAGAAGCGATCTCCTTGAAGATCCGGATAGTTTCATCAGCTGATCTCAAGGTAAGGGAAGGAGTGAGCAACCCTGGAGTCATGGCGAGAACAATTTTCTCCATTTGATGCATTGCATCCAGGGCCTCTTCCTTTACCTTGTCTATCTTTTCCAGAACGAATTCTAGCTGATCTATCTGATAGTCCAGAGTGGACATGGTTTTGTTGAGGGCCCTTGGATGGCCGAAGACTCCGAACTTGACCAGATCTTCGACTGAACAGTCAAACATTTGTTAGAAGGTCTCGTGCTGGAGTCTAGCATGCTCTAACTCTTCTGATATGGGAACTACTAATGCTTGGAGTTCCTTATTCACCTTTCCGATGTTTAGATATAAATTGACATATTCGGCGATTACTCTTTCACTGTTTTTGAGGATCTGGATCCTCCAAGCAGAAACGGCCATACCCTACTCACCGATCTTTGAATATTCATTGATTTTCTCCTGACTGAGAAGCTCAGAAGTCTCGGCGGCAGTTGTAGGAGGTGCACTGCCCATCTTCTGCAAGGCTTGAAGTAGGTGTCTGTTCTGCTCCTTCAGTAGCCTTTTCTCTTGGTTTGGTGGGTCTCTTGCTGGATGTAGACATATGTTCTTTTGAACTCGGCTGCTGATCTGCATGAAGAAGAAGCGAGACCCAATCCAAAAAGGTTGAATTAGCCATTTGATCTTCCATTGGAATGCTAGTAGAAGAAAGAGTTAGAGATTTTAAGGCTCAGGGCGCAGAGCGCATGAAAGATGCAGTTAACATGGCTAAATAGATAAGGCGCACAGAAAAGGAGTGTGGCAGAGGCTAAACAGGCGCCAAAGGCGCATGGCGCATGGATGTATGATGTAGCAGGCAGAAAGGGCGCGCCATTGGCGCGGGTTTAGCTCATGTAACAGGGCGGATAGATGTGCCAAAGGGGCGCAACTGTTCTTAGTGTAACAAGACGCGCCAGTGCGCCTAAGTGAAAAAAAAGAGCTTTCTCAACGGGGTTTCTAACTCTTTTTCTTTCTTTCCTTCATTTCCAAGACTGCTTGGGGAGACATAAGGTTTCAGACCAAAAAGAGGTTTTCAGACCAAGCTTTTCCGAAATACACCCTCTGCCAGCGATCTGGAAAGAGGGGGGAAGGGAGGAGGAAAAGAAGAAATAAGGCAAGGCAGCACAGGGGGGAAAAAGCTCAACCTATTTCTATTTCAAAACCAACTGACAACCTAAACACCAGACCAATAACGCATCGAGAACAGAAAACACAAAACGTAGAAGAGGGAGAACCTCTTACCTGATAAATAGCAAAAGTTTTGAGAACGGGTCCACAATACGTTGAAAACGACGGAGCAAAGGCTGACAAGCTCAGAAAAATCACGTTCTTCGCAAAAGTGAAAATGACATTTGGGCGTGCAAAACACATATATATAGAAAAACCAGCCATCAATGCACCACCCACTTTTGAAAAGGCGCACCAAAACCACTGTCGACAGGAGAAAGCGTGCGCCCATTGGCGCACGAAAGTTTTTGACAACAGGAGACAAAGCGTGCCTTTAGCGCGCCAAAAGGATTGTCGACATGAAGTTATGTGCGCCCTTTGCACACCTAAACTTTGTGTTGCAATGGGATTATGTGCGCCCTGTGGCGCACCAAAAAGTGGCGCAACAAAAGTTGTGTCAACAATAAGGCGCATGCGCCTTGGCGCACGAAAGAGAGGCTCAACATCCTTTGGCACACCGAAAGATGTGTTAACATTGAAAACCATGCGCCAAAGGCTTTTTTAAGGGGGCGCACCAAAAGTTAGTGTTGCAAAGCAATTTCATGCGCCCAGCCAAAAAAGGCTTCGAACACGAGGGATCCCTATCGAGGGATCGAAACAAAATTTTCGGTATGGTTATCGATAAAATTGCCCTTGTCAATTTTACGGGATAACAGCTGGCTCTTTCTGGGGACTATCCTTGAGCGAACTCAGGGGTAGCGAATCTCAGATCACTTGTGCCTATCCATTGGGTAACAGAGTCAAAAACAAGGGGGATCGGAGGGAGAACAAAAGAAACACATGACAAACCGAAAGCAAACACACGACGAAAGCAAACACACAACTTAAAGCAAACTATACAAAGAAGAGAGCAAGCTCTACTTCCTGAAGATCTTCAGATGCTTCCCGCTATAAGGAAGCGGGAGCTCAGTTCCATCTAGATATGAGGGATAGAAACTATTCTCTCCGTTGAGTTGCTTGATTTTGAAGGGCCCTCTCCATAGGGAATCAAACTTTCCGTGCATACCCTTTGGTTCTCTTCGCTTGTCCCATAAAAGGACGAGATCTCCACTTGAAAATCCCTTTGCTTGGCTTTCTTATCGAAAAGCCTCTTAACTTGATTCTGATGTTCAGTGATCCTATCGACTACCTTCACTCTCTTTTCTTCAAGTTCTGCCAGATACATGATTCTCTTTTCAAGAGAACTTTGGAAAGTTTCATCTTCAATGGCTCGTGCCAAGCGCAAAGCAGGAAGTTCCACAGAAATGGGAAGCTCGACATCAATGCCATATAACACTTGAAAAGATGACATTCCGAGAGATCTCTTGGGAGTAATGCGGTCCGCCCACAAAGCGTCGTACAAAGACTTGTGCCACATCCGCTGATTTTCATCTACTAACTTCCGTATGATGGTCACCAAGTTCTTGTTACTGGATTCCGCCTGACCATTTCCCTGAGGGTAATAATCTGAGGCATGAGCCAAAGTTATTCCATACTCATAACAAAAACTAATAACTTCTCGAGACGAGAAGTTAGAAGCATTATCAGCAACGATTTTGTTTGGAACGCCGAACCTGACAATGATATTTTCTTTAATGAAACTACAAACCACCTCAGAAGTGGCATGCTTGACAGGTATGGCTTCCACCCACTTGGTGAAGTAATCCGTTGCTGTAAGGACATAGCTATGCCCGGCACTCGATTGAGGATTGAGTGAGCCAATAAAATCGATTCCCCATTGCCTGAATGGTTCATTGATAATGACCGGCCTTAGGGGAAGGGGCAGCCTACTTGGGCTTGCCGACGAATTGTTGACAGGGTTCACACTTTGCCACCCAGCTAGCTGCATCTTGAAAGAGTGTCGGCCAATAGTACCTGGCTTGAATGATCTTGTGTGTTGTCACGGAAGAAGAAAAATGGCCTCCACAGGCTGAATTGTGAAAACTTTCCAGCAGTTTTACTTGCTGGGGCTTGTCGACACATCACAGGAAGACGTCGTCTATCCCGCGCTTATATAAACCGTCATCCCAGATGACATATTTAGCTGCTCTGAGCTTTATAGTGCGCTTCTTCTTTGTAGTTAGGTGCATTGGGCATTCACCATAGGTAAGGAAGAAAGCGATGTCGGAGTACCACTCATCACTAGTTCCAACAAATAGAACCAGAGGCAAAGAATCAGGCTCCTTTAGAGGGCTTTGTGCTTCGTCGGTACAGTCCTCTTTTCCTTTAGGGCTTTTTGAATCTTTGTTTTCAGTCATTAGCTGACACAGGCCCTTGCCCCTTACCAGCTTGGTTGGTTTAATATCCAGGTCATACTCTTGGACCTTTGCGATCCAATTCCCTCTCAAACTTCCTAACTCCTGCTGAGTTAGAATTGACTTTACCGCCGTGTCAGGGACCAGCACCACGTATTGCGAGTTTAGAATATAATACCTGAATTCTTCACCGCTTTGACAACGGCAAAGGCGTGCTTTTCCAATTGAGTCATCTTCAACTCATGAGGCTTAAGGGGAGAACTCATGAATGCAATCGGGGATTCAATGTCTTCTGAATTCTTTTGCATAAGATTGCAGACATAGTGTGCTCAGATGCGTAGCTATACATGATGAAGTCTTTGGAGAAATCGGGACATACCAGACTGGCGCATGAGCAACAGAAGCTTTATTTCTTCAAATGACCTTTTTCCACTTCACTCCATCTGAAAGTTGGTGATCCCTTCATCATGTTCAATATGTGGCGAGTTCTGTTCAGCAAGTCAAGAACAAAACGTCTGAGAAAATTCACTTCGAAGAAAGAATGAACACCAATCTGCTTGTAGGAAAAGTAAGGCTTTGAATATCCTAACTCTTTCGGCATCTATCTTTGTCCCTTCTTGCTAACCACATGCCCTAGCAACTTCCCTTCCGTGACTCCAAAACAGACTTTTTGGGTTAGGGGAATCCCATGTTCTCGGCACCTGGCCAACACTTGCTCCAAGTGATCACAGTGATCACTTCATTGTTTAGAGAACACGGTCAGGTCATCTAAATAACCACAATGACCTTCCCCATCATACCTTTGAACGCGAAGGCCCATGGCTCGCTGAAAAAGTGCCACCAGCATAGTTAGGCGAAAAGGCATCCTGCTAGGCAAATGGACCACGGGAGTTGTGAATGCTGTTTTGAACCGATCCTCAGGTGAAAAATGCAATCTGATTGAACTGAAAAAACCGTCAAGCATGGACAGCATCTCTGAGTCCAGCTAACTGCGTGCAGAACGTGATCCATTATCGAAGAGGGTAGTTGTTTTTCAGCGAACGGAATGCTTGATCAGATTTCGAAAGTTATGCATATGCGTATCTCGCCGTTTCTTGCGCACTGGCACAATATATCGCTACCAAGTACTGTGAGGGATAGGAAGGTGATTTCTGCATCCAGAATCTTCTGAATTTCCAGCCTGGATGGTACCCGAAATATTGGGATTTATAGTGCCTCGCTTCTGGCGGAAGTGGGACTTGGCATCGTCTGTTCAGCGGTATGTTAATGCTGAAAATCCTTTGGCTTAAGACTTAAATCGGCATAGGACCATGCCAATTACATCTATATTACTTCTTCAGCAAGTGAGAATTTCCGCTCTCTTCAGGCGTGGTAGCATTGCCAATGTTTTACAAATTGCGGATGTGCCTCTGAACCTATATTGACTGGTTTCTGTCTCGGGGATGAGTAGGGGTCATCGCGCTTCTTACTTTTTCACAAAACGGTCGCTGATGTCAAACATGGGCGTCCAGAGAAACTAGGCCCTTGGAATTTTATTTCACTGGAGATGACATATGCCATCATCTCCTCTGATCTGGTTTTGACCGTTGATGATTAGCGGCTGTAGAAGTGGATCCTTAAAATACAAACCTCGTCAAAATTTCTGATTTTTTCCAGGAAAGGAAAGGAGTTGATTATCGTAGTTGAATAATGCCAAGCTTAAGAGTTGTCTGGCAAGCTTTGGGCGGAAACCACCTCAATGGGGTATTTGTTTGTTTTCAAACCTGGATGTGGAGCATGAGTGAGAGATGCTGAAACAGCCAATGAATCAGCCAGCATTTGGGATCTTGGAATAGCTCTATTGAAAAAGCATCAAATTCTTCGAGTTGTCCCCAGACCGCGTTACGTAGTGACTGAGCCTTTCATTTTTCACTTGGGTAAATCCTTTTGACCTGATTTACAACTAGCTCAGCATCCACCTTGTACTTTATTTTTTTATTCTCTTCTTTTGCGGCTTGTATACCGAGTAAGAGAGATTCAATACTCAGCAGTATTGTTGGTGTTGAAAAATGCAATTTGAAAGTAGAGAGGAATGACTCTTCCTTAGGAGATATTAACAGACCCAGCGCCACATCCACTAGTTGCACAGCCCGTCGGAATTGCCAATGCCAGATTTATTAAGGATCTCCTTCTGAACGAGAACAGCCCCTATTTTATCCGTCTCAGATAGATAAGAAGGGTGTTAAACAAGTTCACCATCCGGATTGATGATTCAAAAAGGATTTGGCTTTGACGGGTATTCAGAGCTGGTAACCAAGGATTTTTTGTGATTCTGGCTCCAAAGTCTGCATTACGCCTTTGTGGGAAAATTTTAGCTTGGACCAGTCCATATGCAATTTCTCCACCACATTCGCTGCAAAAACCTTCTTCCCAGCAATATTCCTATGCTGCAGATGTCAGCAACGGAGGACTGTCATTTTTACTCTTTTATCCGGAAAGCCCGCAAATGCAAATTGCGCGTCCTTGATTTGGCCAACCAACGGGATTGCTTTAGTTTCTAAGGAAATAACATCTGCCGAAAGGCTTGGTAAGAGTGAGGCCAAAGCAGGGGCGAATTTTGCCGCATGACATTATCAGAAGCTCCAGAATCAATTAACATTGCTCAACTATGCCATTGATACAGCAGAGAGAGTAGCAAGGTTCTATCTTTCCCGACGCACGATGTTGAGAAACATTTAGCGGGATTTAGGGGAGTGGAAAGGATTCCTTTGGGAAGCCTGATTACGTAAACAGCTTGACTGGAATTATACTTAGTTATAATCTTACAAGTGTGAGGGTTTGAATGAAAATATCAGCTTCAGACATTTGAATCTTGGTCTTGTTGCATTGATCTATAATATTCAAATGCGCACGGGTTGCGTTGGTAAAGGAATGAGTGAGTCCCTCACCTCGCAGATGATGAATAGGGATTGGTGGTCTTAGTAGGAATGGAGAGGATGATTGGAGGAGAGATAGGGGGAAAATATTTCTTTGTAAAAGATGCCAGGGAGGTGAGTAGAAGAGGATGACCTCTTTAGCAATGATCGGAGGACACGTTTGACACGGACATTCTCCTGCTGGACAGGGCAGCAGCAACTTCGCTTTCTTTTCCTTGGCAAACGAGTAAACACAGCGTATGAATGTCCGCTTGCATAGCCTTGAGTACTCTCCTTCATCAGATTCTTCCTCATCAAAAATTCATCGTACCCGAAGTAGAGTCGCCAAGTCGGTTCACCGACATCTTGAGCATCTTCGCCGTGGAGACGAAGCTCTCATAGTATGCTCTTCTTCTTCAACTTGGCCAGAGCATTGAACGGAGGAGCTCAAGTGCAAATCGCGGAGCAGCTGTAGGTAAGCGCGGTCTTTGGAAAAATTTTAGGAATGACAATTCTCCGCGGAATACCCGGTATGAGAAACTGGGAGAGGGCCTGGGCCAATACTTTTCATGCAAGAAAGCGTTCGCCATTCTTGTGGAATGCTGGATCGAAGAACAGTGTGGGCGAAGGGCCCAAAGATTTAGGTCTTGGCTGATTCCTTTTTAATTCGCCGGTATTATAGATTTCTTCGATGCGAATGGCAGCGGTTGGGCATAAAGAAACAAAGGTGGCAAAACTGTTCCTGAAGGAGCAAGAAGAAATAACGTTTGAGGCTTTCATAGCGTTTACAAAAGAAACACTTTTATTTTTGCGTTGGAAGCATGGCACAGGGGACACGGTTGATTGATTAGTGCATTGAACCAGGCGACAAAAAGCGCGCATGGCTCTCATTCGCCTCAGTCTTCAGGTGAGGGAGCAGTGATTCGTGATAATGAATGGCAAATGAATCCGATGAAGGTTGTATCTGTCTCGAAAGCATCCCGTAAGGTGACCAACTCGGTGATAGATACAGGCCGGGGTCTGGTAATGTTGAAACCATTCAGCCGAGGTCCTTGAGGGTTTCCAGAAAAAAGGCGAACGACAATCTTCGTGGGTCACATGCCAAAATACTGCCATGACATGATGAATGAAGAATGTGGAAGACGTGCTTTGATTTCAGCTCCCGTCGAATTTGAGGAAATTCTTTCGATTTCCGTGACGGGAAGCGCGTGAACTGGATGTGGTAAAGCCAAAGGACCAGCACGTTTCCCCATGGTACCGCCATCGAAAAGACGGAAAGAGAACACGGCTGGAATGTAGTTCCCAACTGAGTAGCAAGGCACTAAACAGGGGATTGGATGCCCCCTGCAAAGACTTTTTCTTCGTGAAGGTGAGACACTCCTGGCGGACGGCTAGCCGAGCTTAGTGCATGAAAATGCGCCGGGGTTTGTGTTACGCTGAATGTATTGCCTTGAAGCAGATCGAAGTAGGATCAGGCTTCTCCACGGGCCGCCTGCTACGCGTAAAGGTGCATGCCAATGTACCTTCCAGATCTACAATGTACGGTGCAGATTTAGCTTTCTTTTTGGTGGTACGGGCTAATTTTCTGGTGTTTCTGACAAAAACGCAGCAAATAACTTGTCTAAATATTTTTAACAAACTATCTCTTCAGAAAAACTGATTGCGGTTTTTAAAGCAAATTACAACCGAGGATAAGATGGCAGGAAAAGATTCGTAAGTGAGTTCGGATTGATTTTAACTTTTGTCAGAGGTTTCAAACTTTTTGCAAAACAAGTCAAAACTCAGTTACGGCCAAAATACTTGATTTTTGTAAACAACTCAGAGAAAATAAGCTCTTTAACTGGACCAGATCTATGACTCTCAGAAGAAGAACTTTTCAATTGAGCAGGTTTTGCAAATTTTGGATTTTTAACAAAAGTTCAGATTGCAAACATGCAAGCAATTACTGATTTTTCTTGATTTTATATCTTCTACCCATCATAGATTGACGATCTATTCGATCCCCGCGGCAGTAGATAAAAAACTGGTTGGTCTTGAAAATCTGCTCGCCTGGACAGATCCTATTGGATAGACGAGCCACAGTGTGCAGGGCTTTAGCCCTCCTCTTGATTAAGCAAGCGAATGGTTGATTGCTTATTCGTCCCAGCAGGAATCTATGCACGTCTCACAGATTCGGCCTCAGGATTTGGGAATATAATCCCAGTAGAGTATTTCTGGCTGCGAAAAGAAAGGATGAAAGGGGAAAGAGAAAGAACGGATCCGACGGAAAGGACAAAAAAAGCAATGGCTGCCAAATCAGAAAGGTAGAAGATTTATGTTTTTGGGTTGGTCTAGTAAAACAGAACCCATCCTACTTGCATAAATAAAACAAAGCCAATATTGATGAGCAAAGGAAGAAAAGTGATATGGATCCAAAACAGTTAAAAACACACACAGATCTAACGTGTACGAAAGATCTAATGCATAACAAGCTGTGAGCACAAGTTTTTAATATTGTATACTGTTTTCTTCTGTTACAAGAAAGCTCAATTCTTTCTCTCTCATGCTATTTTATCTAAAAACAATGTTCACCCCGAATACAACAAGTATTCCAGTTTTATAGAAGAAGAGGAGGAAAAGAAGACAAATGGAGCCAACACCTATTTACAAAGATATTTACAAAATATCTAAAAGTCCTGTTGGTATTTTGAAACTGCTAGATGAATCATCCCTGATGCCACATGGATGATGTCATCATTTGTGCCAAATGTTTTAGACATTGCAACGAGAAAGGCAGAGAATAAGAGATAGAGAGAAGAAGAAGATGATGAAGAAGAAGTAGCTACTCGTCATCACTCATCCTGCAGCGAAAGGGGGTTGCCTGCTTCTGCTGTTGCTCAGGGTGATGATATGTGGAATTGAGCGCGGATTCTAAAAACTTGTTAATCATTGGCCCAAATTGATCCTGTGATTGGATCCTTGTGTCGTTCGCCGATTGCTTCACAAGTCTCCCGCTCATCTATAAGCTTTTCCGATTAAATAGTTTGTGGAATAATCTTCTCCGCCTCGATGAGGAACTCGATGAAAGTCCTACCAGGCCAGTAGGTTGTTTCTTAGATTCAACGTCAATCGTGATCGGGCCATGTTCCTTGCGAAGCGATTCCCTTGAAGATCCGGATAGTTTCACCAGTGATCTCAGGTAAGGGAAGAGTGCGCCAACCCTGCGAGTCAGGCAAGAGAACAATTTTCTCCATTGATGCATTGCATCCAGGGGCCCTTTCCTTACCTTGTCTATATTTCCGGAATGAATCAGCTGATCTATCGATAGCCAGAGTGGGAATGTTTGTTGAGGGCCCCATTGGATGCGAAGACTCCGAACTTGACCAGATCTGTGACGAACAGTTCCAAACATTTGTAGGAGGTTCGGCTGGGAGTCTAGCATGCTCTAACTCTTCTGATATGGGAATTGCAATGCTTGGAGTTCTTATTCGCCTTTACGATGTTGAGAATAATGACATATCGGCGATTACTCTTTACTGTCTTTGAGGAGCGGACTCTCCAAGCAGGAAACGGCCATAGCTGCTCACCGATCTTTGAATATTCATGATTTCTCCTGATGAGAAGCTCAGAAGTCTCCGTGGCAGTTGTAGGAGATGGCACTGCCCATATTCTGGAAAGGCTTTGAGTAGGTGTCTGTTCTGCTCCTTCAGTAGCCTTTTCTCTTGGTTTTGGTGGGGTCTCTTGCTGGATGTAGACATATGTTCTTTGAACTCAGTGCTTGATTGCATGAAGAAAAGAAGCGAGACCCAATCCAAAAAGGTTGAATTAAGCCATTTGATCTTCCATTGGAAGCCTAGCAGAAGAAAGAGTTAGAGATTTTAAGGGCTCAGGAACAGGGCGCATGAAAGATGCAGTTAACAGGGCTAAATAGATAAGGTGCACAGAAAAGGAGTGTGTCAGAGGCTCAAACAGGAGCCAAGGGCATGGGCCGCATGGAGTATGAATCGCAGAAGGCAGAAAGGGGGCGCCATGGCGCGGGTTTAGTAATGTAACAGGGCGGGGGTGTAGATGCGCCTAAGGGGCGAACTTTTCTAGATGTACAAGGAAACGCCAGTGCGCCTAAGTGAAAAAAAAGGAGCTTTTCAACGGGGTTTTAACTCTTTCTTTCTTTCCTTCATTTCAAGACTGACTTGGGGAGACATAAGTTTAAGACCAAAAAGAGGTTTCCGACCAAGCTTTTCCGAAATAACCCCCCTCTGCACCAGCAGATCGGGAAAGAGGGGGGACAGCGGAGGAGGAAAAGAAAAAAAAAAGGCAGCAGCCACAGGGGGGACAAAGCTCAACCTATCTATTCAATTCAAAACCAACTGACAAGACTAAACACCGACCCATAACGCATCGAGAACAGACAGAAAACACAAAACGTAGAAAGAAGAGGGAGAACCTTCTACCTGATAATAGCAAAATTTTTGAGAACGAGGTCCACAATACATTGAAAACGACGCCAGCAAAAGCAGAGGCTGACAAGCCTCAGAAAAATCCCGTGCTTCGCAAAAGTGAAAATGACATTTGGGCATGCAAACACATATATATAAAAAAAACCAGCCATCAATGTGCCCAACCCACTTTTGATTTGAAGGGCGCAACCAAAAACACTGTCGACAGGAGGAAAGCTGTGCGCTCATTGGCGCCACGAAAGTTTTTGACAACGGAGAAAACGTGCCTTTGGCGCGCCAAAAGCATTGTACGACATTGAAGGTATGTGCACCCTGTGCGCCAAAAATTTGTGTGGCAATGGGAATATGTGCGCCCTGTGGCGCACCAAAAAGTGGAGCAACAAAAGTTGTGTCAAACAATTAAGGTATGAAGGCCGCCTTGGCGAATGAAAGAGAGGTCACATCCTTTTTTTTTTGGGGGCACACCGAAAGATGTGTTAACATGAAAACATGCGCAAGGATTTTTTATCGGCTGGTCGTGGGGGGCGCACCAAAAGTTAGTGTTGCAAAGCAATTTCATGTGCCCAGCCAAAAGGCTTCGAACGCGAGGGATCCGAAACAAAATTTTCGGTATGGTTATTGGTAAAATTGCCCTTGTAATTTTATGGGAAACATGTTGGAGAGGACCTTCTTTCGGCCTAAGTAGTAACATGCACGTTGGTTCTCTTGCACTATTTTTTACTCTGCTTCCTTCACCCCTTCTTCTTCAATTTTTGTCTCATCTCTGGGTTCCTTCACACTTCTTTTGAACTAGGGTTCCAGGTGCAGCTCTCTTAGGAATCATCACCTCCTCATTCAGATTCACCTTTCTCCTTCTCTTCTTCTTAGAGTGATTCCTTCTAGGGGAAGATTCATGTGATATTTCAGTTACATGATGTGATGTTTTGAGCCTTGGGTCCTCGTTCTTATTATACCCTCTTAAATGGTGCTCTTTAGGGACTCATCCACATCCAATTCTTTCTCCTTCTTGCACCTATGGTGGATTTTTTACGATCTCACTCTCCACTTTTTCTATGGGATGCCTCTAGCCTTTATGGTCCATCATCCACTATCCCATGTTCTTCTTCCTTCTGTGTCAAGTAAGCTCAAACCCTAGCTTGAAATCAAATGCCTAGCGTGAAACCTCTTGCCCTTAGCTCATTCTCAAGATTTTTATGTGCGCAAACCCTCTACATATGGGGATGCAAACCCACTTCCACACACAAATATGCTCTCACGTCTAGTTTTGTGCTTCTGCACTAACACAATTACGATCGCTTGTCTCAACTTAGCGTGCTGGAATTAAATGTGATTGCAAAAGGCAAAAATCAAATGAATTCAAGACCTTATATAGATTTTTAAAAATTTTATTGCATTTATTGCTCCTTCACCTGACCAAAATTATGGTCATGAGCTTACCATTTTCAAATTTCCAGCGGTACACCTCACACCCCCCAAACCTTAAACTCTAGCACGCCTTCTTACCATTTGGCTAATAAAATTTTTAGTGTTCTTCAATGTGCGAAGACATCGCCATTGGGCCGTCCCTGGTAGTTTCATGACGACAGCTTACCGCACATTATATTTTCACTTTTATTTCCATATATGGTCTTCTCAGCAATGTCCTTTCTAGTAGCTTCTTTCAATACGGAAAATAAACACGTGTTAAAAAAATTTCATATGTGTTTACCCATTTTGTGAATAAAAAATAACAACCACCCGGCACTCGATTGAGGATTGAGTGAGCCAATTAAAACGATTCCCCATTGCCTGAATGGTTCATTGATAATGACGGCCTTAGGGGAAGGGGCGCCTACTTGGGCTTGCCGACCGAATTGTTGGACAGGGTTCACACTTGCACACCAGCTAAGCTGCATCTTGAAAGAGTGTCGGCCAAAGTTACCGGCTTGAATGATCTTGTGTTGTTGTCACGAAGAAGATAAATGCCCCACAGGCTGAATGTGAAAACTTTCCAGCCAGTTTATTGCTGGGGCTTGTCGAAACATTACAGCGAAGACGTCGTCTATCCCGCGCTTTATAAACCGTCATCCAGATGACTATTAGTGCTATGAGCTTTATAGTGCGCTTCTTTCTTTGTAGTTAGGTGCATTGTGCATAACCATAGGTAAGGAAGAAAGCGAGATTGTCGGAGTACCATCATCACTAGTCCAACAAATAGAACCAGAGGCGCAACGAATCAGGCTCCTTTAGAGGGCTTTGTGCTCGTCGGTGGTACAGTCCTCTTTTCCTTTAGGGCTTTTGAATCTTTGTTTTTCAGTCATTAGATGACACAAGGCCCTTGCCCCCCTACCAGCTTGGTGGTTTATATACAGGTCATATTTGGAGCCTTGCGAATCCAATTCCCTCTAAAACTTCCCTAACTCCTGCCGGAGTTAGAATTGACTTTACCGCCGTGTCAGGGACCAGCACCACCGTATGCGAGTTTAGAATCTAATACCTGAAATTCTTCACGTTTGGACAACGGCAAAAGGCGGCTTTTCCAATGAGTCATCTTCAACTAATGAGCTTAAGGGGAGAACTCATGAATGCATCGGGGATTCAATTGTCTTCTGAATTCCTTTTGCATTTAAGATTGCAGACATAGTTGCTAGATGCGTAGCTAGACATGATGAAGTTTTTGGAGAAATCGGGAATACCACGGACTGGCCGCGTTGAGCAACAGAAGCTTTATTTCTTCAATGACCTTTTTCCCACTTCACTCCATCTGAAAAGTTGGTGATCCTTCATCATGTTCAATAATGTGGCGAGTCTTTTCAGCAAAGATCAAGAACAAAAAAAAAACGATCTGAGAAATTAACCTTTCGAAGAAAGAATGAAACCAATCTGATTGTGTAGGAAAAGTAAGGCTTTGAATATCCTGTAACTCTTCGGCATTATCTTGTCCCTTCTTGCTAACCAACATGCCCCTAGCAAACTTCCCTTACGTGACTCCAAAAACAGATTTTTTGGGTTTAGGGAATCCCATGTTTCGGCACCTGGCCAAACTTGCCTCCAAGTGATCACGTGATCACTTCATTGTTAGAGACACGGTCAGCGTCATCTAAATAAACCACAATGGACCTTCCCCATAACCTTTGAACGCGAAAGTCCATGGCTCGCTGAAAGTGGGCACCAGCATTAGGTAGGCCGAAAGGCTCCTGCTGTAGGCAAATGTACCCCAGGGAGTTAGTGCTGATGTTTTGAACCTATCTCAGGTTGAAAATTCATCTGATGTAACCTGAAAAAACCGTCAAGCATGGACAGCATCTCTGATCCAGTTACTGCTTGCAGAACTTGATCAGATCGGAAGAGGGTAGTGTCTTTCAGCCGAGCTTGATTTTCAGATTTGAAGTCTATGAATATGCGTATCTCGCAGTTTTTCTTGCGCACTGGCACAATATTCGCTACCCAAGTACGTGTGATGGACTAGGGAAGATGATTCTCGCATCAGCATCTCGAATTTCAGCCTGGATGGTACCCGAAATATTGGGATTATAGTGCCTCTGCTTATGGCGGAAAGGCTTTGGCATCGTTCTTTCAGCGGTTATCTGGCTATGTCATGCGAAATCCGTTGGCTTAAAGGACTAACTCGGCATAGGACCATTGCCAATAATCTATATTCTTTCTCAGCATTATGATTGCCGCTTATCTCAGGGTGTTGTAGCATTTGCCAATGTTTACAAATTGCGGAGTGCCTCTGAAACCATATGAAGTTCTGTCTCTGGGATTGAGTCGGGTCATCTCGCTTCTTCTTTTTACACAAACGGTTGTGCTTGTCAAAGCGCGATCCAGAGAAACTAGGCCGTTGGAATTTTATTTCCTGAGCTTGACACTATGCCATCCTTCTCCGATTCATGGTTTGACCGTTGATTGATTCGCGGCATTTGTAGAAGTGGATCCTTCAAAATAAACTCGTCAAAGTTCTGATTTTTCAGAAAGGCACTGGTTGATTATCGTCGTTGAATACTTGACCAATCGAGAGTTGTCTGCACGCTTGGCGGAAAACCCCCTCAATGGGTTTTTATTTGTTTGTTTCAAACCTGGATTGTGGGACATGAGAGATGCCTGATGATGAAACAGCAATGAATCAGCATGTCCAATTTGTGGGGCTTGGAATCGCCCTCTATTGAAAAAAGCATCCAAATCTTCGATGTTGTCCCCTCCGCGTTACGGTAGTGCCTGAGCCTTCATTTTTCACTTGGTAAATCCTTCGACTGAGTTTACAAACTTAGCTCAGGGGCATCACCTTGGACTTTTATATTTTTTATTCCCTCTGTCTTTTTGCGGCTTGATACCGAGTAAGAGAGATTCTATCAGCAGTATATTGTTGGGTGTTTGAAAAACTGACAATTGTGAAAGAGAAGGAATGACTTTTCCTTAGGCAATATTCATGACCCCAGCGCCACATCAACGAGTTGCACAGCTCCCATCGAATTGCAATGTCCAGATTTTATTAAGATCTCCTTCCTGAACGAGAAAGCTCCCTTTTTATCCGTCTAGTAGAAAGATCAAGCAATTCCCCTCCCTGGATGAATTCAAAAAGGATTTGAGCTTTGGGCGTCATTCAGAGCTGGTAACCAAGTATTTCTTTTGTGGATTGATTCTGGCTCCAAAGTCTGCATTACGCCTTTGACTGAATTTAGCTTTGGACCAGTCAATATTGAATTTCTCCACCAACTTCGCCTGCAAAAAACGTCTTCCCAGAATATTCCATATGCCTGCAAGAATGTCAGCAACGAGGACTGTCATTTTTACTCTTTTATCCGGAAAGCCCGCAAATGCAAATTGCGCGTCCTTGATTTGGCCAACCAACGGGATTGCTTTAGTTTCTAAGGAAATAACATCTGCCGAAAGGCTTGGTAAGAGTGAGGCCAAAGCAGGGGCGAATTTTGCCGCATGACATTATCAGAAGCTCCAGAATCAATTAACATTGCTCAACTATGCCATTGATACAGCAGAGAGAGTAGCAAGGTTCTATCTTTCCCGACGCACGATGTTGAGAAACATTTAGCGGGATTTAGGGGAGTGGAAAGGATTCCTTTGGGAAGCCTGATTACGTAAACAGCTTGACTGGAATTATACTTAGTTATAATCTTACAAGTGTGAGGGTTTGAATGAAAATATCAGCTTCAGACATTTGAATCTTGGTCTTGTTGCATTGATCTATAATATTCAAATGCGCACGGGTTGCGTTGGTAAAGGAATGAGTGAGTCCCTCACCTCGCAGATGATGAATAGGGATTGGTGGTCTTAGTAGGAATGGAGAGGATGATTGGAGGAGAGATAGGGGGAAAATATTTCTTTGTAAAAGATGCCAGGGAGGTGAGTAGAAGAGGATGACCTCTTTAGCAATGATCGGAGGACACGTTTGACACGGACATTCTCCTGCTGGACAGGGCAGCAGCAACTTCGCTTTCTTTTCCTTGGCAAACGAGTAAACACAGCGTATGAATGTCCGCTTGCATAGCCTTGAGTACTCTCCTTCATCAGATTCTTCCTCATCAAAAATTCATCGTACCCGAAGTAGAGTCGCCAAGTCGGTTCACCGACATCTTGAGCATCTTCGCCGTGGAGACGAAGCTCTCATAGTATGCTCTTCTTCTTCAACTTGGCCAGAGCATTGAACGGAGGAGCTCAAGTGCAAATCGCGGAGCAGCTGTAGGTAAGCGCGGTCTTTGGAAAAATTTTAGGAATGACAATTCTCCGCGGAATACCCGGTATGAGAAACTGGGAGAGGGCCTGGGCCAATACTTTTCATGCAAGAAAGCGTTCGCCATTCTTGTGGAATGCTGGATCGAAGAACAGTGTGGGCGAAGGGCCCAAAGATTTAGGTCTTGGCTGATTCCTTTTTAATTCGCCGGTATTATAGATTTCTTCGATGCGAATGGCAGCGGTTGGGCATAAAGAAACAAAGGTGGCAAAACTGTTCCTGAAGGAGCAAGAAGAAATAACGTTTGAGGCTTTCATAGCGTTTACAAAAGAAACACTTTTATTTTTGCGTTGGAAGCATGGCACAGGGGACACGGTTGATTGATTAGTGCATTGAACCAGGCGACAAAAAGCGCGCATGGCTCTCATTCGCCTCAGTCTTCAGGTGAGGGAGCAGTGATTCGTGATAATGAATGGCAAATGAATCCGATGAAGGTTGTATCTGTCTCGAAAGCATCCCGTAAGGTGACCAACTCGGTGATAGATACAGGCCGGGGTCTGGTAATGTTGAAACCATTCAGCCGAGGTCCTTGAGGGTTTCCAGAAAAAAGGCGAACGACAATCTTCGTGGGTCACATGCCAAAATACTGCCATGACATGATGAATGAAGAATGTGGAAGACGTGCTTTGATTTCAGCTCCCGTCGAATTTGAGGAAATTCTTTCGATTTCCGTGACGGGAAGCGCGTGAACTGGATGTGGTAAAGCCAAAGGACCAGCACGTTTCCCCATGGTACCGCCATCGAAAAGACGGAAAGAGAACACGGCTGGAATGTAGTTCCCAACTGAGTAGCAAGGCACTAAACAGGGGATTGGATGCCCCCTGCAAAGACTTTTTCTTCGTGAAGGTGAGACACTCCTGGCGGACGGCTAGCCGAGCTTAGTGCATGAAAATGCGCCGGGGTTTGTGTTACGCTGAATGTATTGCCTTGAAGCAGATCGAAGTAGGATCAGGCTTCTCCACGGGCCGCCTGCTACGCGTAAAGGTGCATGCCAATGTACCTTCCAGATCTACAATGTACGGTGCAGATTTAGCTTTCTTTTTGGTGGTACGGGCTAATTTTCTGGTGTTTCTGACAAAAACGCAGCAAATAACTTGTCTAAATATTTTTAACAAACTATCTCTTCAGAAAAACTGATTGCGGTTTTTAAAGCAAATTACAACCGAGGATAAGATGGCAGGAAAAGATTCGTAAGTGAGTTCGGATTGATTTTAACTTTTGTCAGAGGTTTCAAACTTTTTGCAAAACAAGTCAAAACTCAGTTACGGCCAAAATACTTGATTTTTGTAAACAACTCAGAGAAAATAAGCTCTTTAACTGGACCAGATCTATGACTCTCAGAAGAAGAACTTTTCAATTGAGCAGGTTTTGCAAATTTTGGATTTTTAACAAAAGTTCAGATTGCAAACATGCAAGCAATTACTGATTTTTCTTGATTTTATATCTTCTACCCATCATAGATTGACGATCTATTCGATCCCCGCGGCAGTAGATAAAAAACTGGTTGGTCTTGAAAATCTGCTCGCCTGGACAGATCCTATTGGATAGACGAGCCACAGTGTGCAGGGCTTTAGCCCTCCTCTTGATTAAGCAAGCGAATGGTTGATTGCTTATTCGTCCCAGCAGGAATCTATGCACGTCTCACAGATTCGGCCTCAGGATTTGGGAATATAATCCCAGTAGAGTATTTCTGGCTGCGAAAAGAAAGGATGAAAGGGGAAAGAGAAAGAACGGATCCGACGGAAAGGACAAAAAAAGCAATGGCTGCCAAATCAGAAAGGTAGAAGATTTATGTTTTTGGGTTGGTCTAGTAAAACAGAACCCATCCTACTTGCATAAATAAAACAAAGCCAATATTGATGAGCAAAGGAAGAAAAGTGATATGGATCCAAAACAGTTAAAAACACACACAGATCTAACGTGTACGAAAGATCTAATGCATAACAAGCTGTGAGCACAAGTTTTTAATATTGTATACTGTTTTCTTCTGTTACAAGAAAGCTCAATTCTTTCTCTCTCATGCTATTTTATCTAAAAACAATGTTCACCCCGAATACAACAAGTATTCCAGTTTTATAGAAGAAGAGGAGGAAAAGAAGACAAATGGAGCCAACACCTATTTACAAAGATATTTACAAAATATCTAAAAGTCCTGTTGGTATTTTGAAACTGCTAGATGAATCATCCCTGATGCCACATGGATGATGTCATCATTTGTGCCAAATGTTTTAGACATTGCAACGAGAAAGGCAGAGAATAAGAGATAGAGAGAAGAAGAAGATGATGAAGAAGAAGTAGCTACTCGTCATCACTCATCCTGCAGCGAAAGGGGGTTGCCTGCTTTCTGATGTTGCTCAGGTGATGATATGTGGAATTGAGCGCGGTATTCTAAAAACTTGTTAATCATTGGCCCAAATTGATCCTGTGATGGATCCTTGTGTCGTTCGCCGATTGCTTCACAAGTCTCCCGCTCATCTATGAGCTTTTCCGATAGTTTGGAATAATCTTTCTCCGCCTCGATGAGGAACTCGATGAAGTCCCTACAGGCCAGTAGGTTGTTGATAGATTCAACGTCAATCGTGACCCTCTGGCCCTGTTCCTTGAGAAGCGATCCTCCTTTGAAGATCCGGATAGTTTCATCAGCTGATCTCAAGGTAAGGGAAGGAGTGAGCAACCCCTGGAGTCTATGGCGAGAACAATTTTTTTCTCCATTTGATGCATTGCATCCAGGGCCTCTTCCTTTACCTTGTCTATCTTTCCGGAATGAATTCCAGCTGATCTATCCGATAGTCCAGAGTGGACATGGTTTTGTTGAGGGCCCTTGGATGGCCGAAGACTCCGAACTTGACCAGAATCTTTGACTGAACAGTCAAACATTTGTAGGAAGGTCTCGTGCTGGAGTCTAGCATGGCTCTAACTCTTCTGATATGGGAATTGCTAATGCTTGGAGTTCCTTATTCGCCCTTTCCGATGTTTAGAATAAATTGACATATTCGGCGATTACTCTTTCACTGTCTTTGAGGATCTGACTCCTCCAAGCAGAAACGGCCATACGCTGCTCACTCGATCTTTGAATATTCATTGATTTTCTCCTGACTGAGAAGCTCAGAAGTCTCCGTGGCAGTTGTAGGAGGTGCACTGCCCATCTTCTGCAAGGCTTGAAGTAGGGTGTCTGTTCTGCTCCTTCAGTAGCCTTTTCTCTTGGTTTGGTGGTCCTCTTGCTGGATGTAGACATATGTTCTTTTGAACTCAGCTGCTGATCTGCATGAATGAAGAAGCGAGACCCAATCCAAAAGGTTGAATTACCATTTGATCTTCCATTGGAATGCTAGCAGAAGAAAGAGTTAGAGATTTTAAGGCTTCAGGGCACAGGGCGCATGAAGATGCAGTTAACAGGGCTAAATAGATAAGGTGCACAGAAAAGGATGTGTGGCAGAGGGCTAAACAGGAGCCAAGGCGCATGGCGCATGGATGTATGATGCAGCAGGCAGAAAGGGGCGCGCCATTGGCGCGGGTTTTAGCTCATGTAACAGGGCGGGTAGAATGCGCCTAAGGGGCGCAACTTTTCTTAGTGTAACAAGACACCGCAGTGCGCCTAAGTGAAAAAAAGGAGCTTTCTCAACGGGGTTTCTAACTCTTTTTCTTTCTTTCCTTCATTTCCAAGACTGCTGGGGAGACATAAGGTTTCAGACCAAAAAGAGGTTTTCAGACAAGCTTTTTTCCGAAATAACACACCCTCTGCCAGCAGATCTGGAAAAGGGGGGAAGGGAGGATGAAAAGAAAAAATAAGGCAAGGCAGCACAGTGGGGGAAAAAGCTCAACCTATTTCTATTTCAAAACCCAACTGACAAGCTAAACACCAGACCAATAACGCATCGAGAACAGAAAACACAAAACGTAGAAGAGGGGAGAACCTCTTACCTGATAAATAGCAAATTTTTTGAGAACGGGTCCACAATACATTGAAAAACGACGAAGCAGAGCTGACAAGCTCAGAAAAATCACGTGCTTCGCAAAAGTGAAAATGACATTTGGGCATGCAAAACACATATATATAAAAAAACAAGCCATCAATGTGCCACCCACCTTTGAAAAGGGCGCACCAAAACCACTGTCGACAGGGAAAGCGTGCGCTCATTGGCGCACGACGAAAAGTTTTGACAACAGGAGACAAAGCGTGCTTTGGGCGCGCAAAAGCATTGTCGACATGAAGTTATGTGCACCCTTTGCGCACAAAACTTTGTGTTGCAATGGGATTATGTGCGCCCTGTGGCGCACCAAAAAGTGGCGCAACAAAGTTGTGTCACAATAAAGGTGCAAATGCGCTTGGCGCATGAAGAGAGGCTCAACAACCTTTGGCACAACCGAAAGATGGGTTAACATTGAAAACCATGCGCCTAGGCTTTTTAAGGGGGGGCGCACCAAAAGTTAGTGTTGCAAAGCAATTTCATGTGCCCCAGCCAAAAAAGGCTTCGAACGCGAGGGATCGAAACAAAATTTTCGGTATGGTTATTGGTAAAATTGCCCTTGTCAATTTTATGGGATAACATGTTTGGATTAGGCCCTTCTTCTACCTAAGTAGTAACATGCACGTTGGGTTTCTCTTGCACTATTTACTCTGCTTCCTTCACCCCTTCTTCTTCATCTTTTCTTTCTTCATCTCTGGGTTCCTTCACATCTTCTATTTGAACTAGGGTTCCAGGTGCGCTCTCTTCGGACTCCTCCACCTCCTCATTCAGATTCACCTTTCTCCTTCTCTTCTTCTTAGGTGATTCCTTCTAGGGGAGATTCAATGTGATCTTCGTACATGATGTGATGTTCTTGAGCCTTGGGTCCTCGTTCTTATTAATACCCTCTTAAACTGGTGCTCTTTAGGGACTTCATCCACATCCAATTCCTCTTCTCCTTCTTGCACCTATGGTGGATTTTTTTACGATCTCACTCTCCACTTTTTCTATGGGATGCCTCTAGCCTTTATGGTCCAATCATCCACTATCCTCATGTTCTTCTTCCTTCTGTGTCAAGTAAGCTCAAACCCTAGCTTGAAATCACATGCCCTAGCTTGAAACCTCGTGCCCTAGCTCCTTCTCAAAGATTTTTATGTGCTCAAACCCTCCACCTATGGGGATGCAAACCACTTCCACACACAAATATGCTCTCCACGTCTAGTTTTGTAGCTCTCTGCACCTCAACACAATTCGCTCGTCTTGGTCGCAACTTAGCTTGCTTGAATAATTGTGATTGCAAAGGCAAAAATAAATTTGCATCACGACCTTATATAGATTTTTAAAAATTTATTGCATTTATTGCTCCTTCACCTACCAACAATTATTTCATTATATTACCATTTTCCAATTTCCATGCGGTACACCTTCACACCCCAACTATAACCTTCTAGCACGCCTTCCTACCATTTGGCTAATAAAATTTTTTAGTGTTCTTCCATGTGCCGAAGTACCTCGCCATTGGGCCTTCCCCTGGTAGTTTCCATGACCGCAGCTTACCGCACATTATATTTTTCACTCTTTTATTTCCATATATGGTCTTCTCAGCAATTTCCTTTCTAGTAGCTTCTTTCCATACTTGAATAACACGTGTAAAAAAATTTCATATGTGTACCCATTTGTGAATAAAAAATAACAACCACCCCACACCAATGGTATGTGCAGTCCTCTTTGCATAAAAATACTTCAGATTGTAATTAGCTTCCAGGGTACAAATGTGCTTATTACACAAAACACCAAACTAAATTGACAAAACATAACAACAAAGAAGGAAATATAGTAAAAGAAATACAGAAAGGGAAAACTATACTAAATGGTAATAATTCCTTATTACAAACACCAAGAAGACTTATTTATAGTAGGGCTTCAGTCTACTCCTGTTAAAGTAATTGGGTAACCATATTCCATCAAGCACCTCTAACTGGCAAGCACCTAATTTAAGTATATGAGTGATAACATACGGTCCTAACCAATGCACCTTAAGTTTCCCTAGATGGCACAGAAACTTAGAATCAGAAAGAAGTACCATTTGTCTAAGCTAAAGCTTCTTTTCCCTTATGTGTCTGTCATGTCATACCTTCTACCTGGCCTTTTCATGCTTCTGAATCCAACATGTTATGGAACACCTCTCATCCAACTGTATTAACTTATCAATTATTTCTTCTAATGATTGCTCATCAGCTAGACCTCCAGTGCATGCAATACACAACGAAGGTAACGTGAATTCTATAGGAAGAACTGCTTCTATGCCAAACACCAACTTAAAGGGTTTGGCCTTATTCAAACTCTTGTTGGTTGTTCTCTATACCCAAAGCATAACAAAAAAATTATCATCCTAATATTTCCTTCCAACATCATAATTTTGTGTCAAGGCCTGGCTCAATATCTTTTTTAAGGCCTTAGCAGTTCCATTTTGCTGAGGATGATAAGGTGTAGTCTTGTGGTGCATAACTTTAGATTCATCCACTAATATCCTGATTATCTCATTCAAGAAGTGTGTGCCCCTATCACTTGTCAAACTTAGTGGACACGCATACCTAGCAAGAACATTTTCCCATAAGAACCTGGATGTTGTAGCTACTGTATAATCGTTTGTAGGTGTTGCTTCTTCCCACCATGTAAGATAATATATGCAAGTGATGATATAACATGATCCAGTTCTATGTGCGGCTGGTGAAATAGGACCCACAAAATTTATAGCCCATTTTTTAAATGGTTCTACACTAGGAATAGGTCTCATGGGAATTTCATATCTTTCCTCGGGTTTACCAAGGCACTAAAAGTGATCACACACCTTACAATACTCTTAAAAATCCTTGTATAGGGCCTCCCACCATAATCCAACGAGTAGAATTTTACATGCAGTGGCGTCACCTGCATAGTGCCCACTTGCAATATTACCATGAGCTTCTTCCATGATATTTGTGCACTCATGTTCTAGTACACACCGATTTAATACTTCATCTTGGCCTAGTTTGTATAAATCTCCACTGATCAACATAAAGGGTTCCCGCACGAATTGCAATTTGTTTCTTCTCTAAGGTTTTAATTCCTTTTGGCGCTATACATGTGCATAGAAAAAAAACAATATCCACCAACTCTGAAGGTGCACAATTTAACATGTACAATTTTGCATCCAACAGTGTATCTTCAATTGTTTGTGCATCCCCCCTTGACTGAATTCTTGATAAATGGTGTGGGCCATAATTAATTTTACCTAGTTTTACCACAACCATGAAATCAAAATCTTGGAATAAGAGCACCCATCGACATATGTACCCTTGTAAAATCAGTTTATTTACCAAGTATTTTAATGTCATGTGATCAATATAAAATACAAATGGTGTTGCTAGCAAATATTGTCTAAATTTATGTAGCGCATAGATCATTGACAAGGCCTCGCACTTTGTAGTTGTATAATTTTGTTCCGTAGAAGTCAAATTTCTACTAGAAAAATAGATAGGATGATCTATAATACCTTTTCCAGGCTGATCTAACACCACACCAATGGCCAAGCCAGAGGCATCCACATGTACGTGAAATTTTCTATTCCATGAAAGAAAACGCAGAATAGGCGTTGTAGTAATTTTCTCCTTCAATGCCTCTAATGTGTGTTGTCGCGGTTATCCCCAATAGAATGTTCCTTTTCCTTTGAGTAACTCTTTCAAGGGAATGGAAATCTTTGCATATCCTTTGATAGATTTTTAGTAATACCCTATGTGGCCCAAGATTTCGTGCACCTCACTCTGACTAGTAAGATCCTCTAGGACCACAATAACTACAACCTTAACTAGATCTACTAACAAACCTTCTTTGTAGATGATGTGCCCTAACAAAGTTCAAAAAAGCATAGCAAACACACACTTTTTGATGTTCAAAGAGATGCTTAACTATCTACATATTTCAAACATTAAGCGTAAATTGTCATAATGATCCTTAACAAGTCCATACACAGTCCAATCATCCAAGTAAACCTATAAGAAGTTGTGATTAAAATCCTAGGATGCTTGAGTAAATATTCGTGAAAATACACTAGGTGGGTTATTTAAACCAGAGGGCATCACAATATATGTAAAAATTCCCCATTCAGTTATGAAAGTTGTTTTATCTTGATCCTCCTATATAATTCTAACCTAATGATACCCGGAGAACCCATCTGTAAAAGAATAAACCTCACACCCTACAACACTTTCTAATATTTCTTTAGTGATAGGTGTAGGAAAAGGATCAATCACACATGCAACATTCAATTCCCTATAATCCACACAAATCCTAATCCAACCATCTTTCTTTATACTAATTACCATGGGACTAACCCACTCTGATTCCTCTAGGGGCTTAATGATGCCATAATTCAACATTTTTTCAATCTCTTCCTTAACCTTTATGTGCAGGTTAGGGTTCATCCTGTAAGATCTCTTCCTGACTGGGCTTATACCTTCCTTTAGCTTAATCTTCATCTCACCCAATGACTTGTACACTCTCTTTAAATCATGGTAGCCAATAGGGAATAAGTCCTGGAAATCCTGTAGTAACTCAATTATCTTTTCCACTTCAGAATCATACCAATAATCTCCAAGTATTACTTCCTTAGGTTCAACATTTGTGCCAATTTTCACTTTCTTAGTCTTCATAGGTTCATGATAGGTGCATGCATTTTTATCCACACTGTCTAACACTTCGCACGTACATATTATATGATCTATATCCAGATTTTCTTCTTCTTCATCATCCACTATGTAGACCATCTTTTCTTTTTATTTTTCATAGCAAGTGTGCTTAATTAGTGTGGCATATGTCTCTTCTACTTCATCAAAAATCACTCCTGAGTCTACCTCACTAAATAACTCCTGAATGAGTTCTTCAAACTTTGTACTGTCTCCCATAGTTAAATGATTTACAACCCTTAATGCCTCTTATACCAAAGGTTTAGTAGATAAGTAGTCAAAAGTCTGGGTCTCTTGCAATCAAGTCCTGCCAATTTTCATTCTTCCTATGTAGTTTCACATAAACATACCAAGCACGTGCGCAACATTGTAAAGTGGAATAAATTTTTTGCACCCAAAGTGATGTTGATAAATCTTCCTTCCCCTATATCCAGAGTCTCTCACACTAGTGAACATGGTGTTGAATAGGTTGATTACCATAATGCATGTAGATTTTAGTAGGCACATTGCTCCTAAAGAACGAAGTGGTTAGAGAAATTCTGACTTCATTCAGTTCTATGAGAGTATCCCTGTGAACCATCCACCAGCGCGATGTTGTCCCACATAGGTTATACACTAACATATTTATTTTTTCTACCTAATCCATCCACTACTTCCCCATGGCACACAAGAACACCCTAAGATCTCCTTGTCCAGTGTATCGAGGTACAGGGTTGTTACATATCCTCCTAATACAATGAGGTTTTCTTCTCCACGTAAATGCACTTCTTACTTCACACCCACCCATCTCATAGGTTTCATACACCCAATTATCAAAAGCAATACTTGTAGTATCACTAATAGATTGTGCATCTTCCCACTAGAGGATTCCTTCGTTAGATGGCTCAAGCACCTCTGGATCTAGAATGACGCGTACATAAATTCTGTTCAGATCTTCCTCACTCAAAGGTTCAACATAAGGCACAAATTTTCCATCTGTTAAAATCATAATCACTCTTTCTTCCTTGTTCTCAAAACTTATATAACCCTTGTTGAACCATAGATCAATATTATTTGCATAACATCAAGGGCACCCAAGTAGAGTTGGGAAGTTATCTTCTTCTGCAAGTGCTAATACCTCAAAGTCCCCAATGAACTTGGACCCTTGTATAGTAATGGACGCATCCTTTAAAACTACAATGGGAGTGGACTTAGTTCAATTATCCATAAACATTACATTAGAGAATGACTGCAATGGAGGTCTACCCATCTGTACCCATGCATCTAAAGTAATCAAATTAACTTCCGTGCCTATATCCATCAATATATTTCTCAAAAGCCACCCATCCAAAATAACATTAAGAGTGATCTCCTTGTCATAGTCCAAGCTATGAGGGGGAATATTGGAATGCAAGATCTTCCGTCCATTTTCAATACTTGCATGTGGAGTGTTTCTTTTTAGCCAATTCCTTAATAATGGAATGATATTTTCCTGGCACAACATCTTACATACATCTTTTAAGTCATCAATATCTGATTAGATTGTCTTTGTTACCTTCTTTTGTTCTAACTTCAGTGATTGTTGTTTTAAAAATTGTATTTCACCCTAAATATTTTTGAGTACCTCCATGGTTTCCTAATAAAACTCCTTCTGATGTGTAGGATTTGGGTTCCTTACATGTAAAAATTCATCCTTAGTGATGGTAGGATTTTGTTGTAATGTCTCTCTAACACGTGCAACTTCAGTGCGTGTAGTAATATTCACATGTAATACCTCACGTTCCGATGCCAACTTTGGCATCCACTGATTTTCCACATTGTATTGTATTCTAACCATCCCTGCGCCCTTGTTCTCATGTTATGATTTTTGCTAAGATTCTCATATAAGTTCGGGCATTCCTCATAGTTGTGATTCTTCCCACAAAAAGAACAAGTAATATTCTAAGGAAATTCATGCCTGTAGTGGTCAAGATATCTGCATGTAAAAAAAATTATGCAAGGAAACTTGCCTCATCCACCACCATGACCTCGGCCCCCGAATCCACCACAGTATCCTCAACCTCTTCCACGACCTCCTTGAAAATTATCCTCATTCTAATCATAGCGTGCTTGAGGATGGTCATGATCATGGTGATCACTTTTACGTTTAGAGTTATCTGATACTCTTGTCTATCGCACACCAATATCTATAGCATCATGGATTTGACCAATCAACCTACAACCTTCTATATTATCAATCATGGACCAAAAAATCCTACAATAGCAACATACATTCTTTCTTATTGTGTATTATAATAATGTGTGCAATTGTTTGCATCATGATCTAAATGACATATCTCATAGTCTAGAAATAATGAATTCAATGATCTGCAAGGAAAACTATCCTTAGTATTCCCTTCCACTTCACAATTTGTACACCAAATCCCAGTGCACATCTCATGCGCTGAATTGGCTAATAGTTTCTCTAATTACTTTACCATAGCTGCAATTTGTGCTTCCAGGAATGGGCTTACCCCTGTTTCTATACTTCTGACTAACTCAATGTGTAAAGCAGCTTCAAGTGCTTCACGCGGGTCCGTATATGTCTTATGTGACAGCGCCCTTCTGAAAGGTGTGATCAAGCCCCCAACAAACCACTGTGCATGATGGATTTCCTATATATCATAAGAAAGTTTAGACAACAGTGTCTTGAAATGGGCATCATATTAACAAACACTCTTAGTAGTGTCCTACTTAATATCCTTGAGCATGCTTATACTCTTTTTCTCAAACTCAGGGATATGAAACTCCTTAACGAAATAATCCTTTAATGCTGCATAATCTACGCAAGTCTGATCAGGGTCAAACTTCATGTACTAACTGTTTTTGCGTCCTTGCTATGTAGTTGTAAACTGACTTGCCTTGCACTCAGAATTCGTGACTCCTTTTGCACACCATAGTATCTCACACATTATCACATGATCAACAACATCTTTTATGCCCCTATACTTTGGAAGCATGAGAGACATATCCATGTAAATACTCATGGGTTGATGAGGACCTTGCCCACCTAATCCAAAACCTCATGTGTTACTTCTGCCTTTAGAACCACCAAATTCACCAGAGCTAGATCAACCTATGCCCCTTGAGCCTCCACAAGTAGCCGGAAGTAGACTAGTGGATGTATGTCCCTGTGTTCCATCAATGGTACTAAACTGAACTCCTACAGTTTGCAAAGTGGTACTACTCCCAGAAGTGAGTCAAAAATTCTATGCACTTGAGTTTTGTGCTAACGATGCACCTGAGAAGGTACCTTCAAATAACAAAGAAGAAATTTTCTTGGCCATAGATGCACTTGCTATCTAACTTACTCCTACTCTTCTACTACCCAAATTAGCTTGTTGACTACTGGTTGTATTAGATACTAGAAAACTAAGTGCAAGGGCTACGTTTGCAGGTAGATTTAGATGTATACCTATAGCCCATGTCCTCTCTGCTGGCATGGTCCCATGTAAGGCCAAGGAGGGTTCCCTATTATGCTTTCCCAAATGGGGTAGTTCTAGATGCTCTGGCTCAATGCCTTTTGCGTGAGCTCCAAATCCTTCACGATTCATCTCTCTCCTCAAATCCATCCACTCTGCAATATCATATCACTTCTCTATCTCCCTCTTACGCACCTCATTGTACTTAATCCACATTTCATATCATTTCCTCTCTGCCGCTAGGTCCGTCATCTTTCACAAAACCTACCCCTATCCCCATGCGTGGTGGGGATTAGCTAGCCATCAACTTCTCTTCCAATTTTAGGTTTACCATCAAGATTTTTATTGCCAGTAGGATGCCTTGCAAATAAATTCCCCTGGGATAACATAAAAACTAGAACTCTTCTACCTTCGAGAAAGAATATGTGGAAATTGAGTACTCCAAAATATAGCTATTCAAAACACCATGGAACCAAGTTTTCACAATGTGTGTCTAAATCAGATCAACATCATAGAGGGACTGGAATTCTTCCTACATCCAAAAAAGTGTGCAATACCTCCAATTCCTTTTAGATGCATAAGTAACCAACCACTTGTACAGATCTACCAGAAAGATAACAAATAATTTCTCATATAAACAGTCATACAAATTTTTCTCCACCCACGTGCAAGTGCATCAAACTTAGATCCAGTGCTAAATCTCTAAGTGTACTCTTCTTCTAGATCCTTTATCCACTCATCAACACTTGATAAGGTAAACTGATACATCTTCATCATGAAACATCCTGAAAATAAATAAAAAAGAGGTCCCAGTAACAAAACCAATGATGCATCCTAAAATCTACTACAAATAACCCAAGCGCACTGGCACATCACCCAACCTGAGCTGAGAACTTACCATAAGCGCACAAAGGTACCAGGCCCCTCTTTAGATTTTCTTATGGAGGATGTGAATGCGATGAAGATAAAACAAATTCAAATCCATAAATAAACATAAACATTCCACAGTGCATAATCCATATCTAGATCTTAGTGAATAATGAATTAATCAATAACTATAATAAGATTAACCATAAAATAACCAGTTACAGTTATGTTCAACACCATTATCTAGCCAATATACTCCATTATATTAAACATAGTAAATCATAGAATTTTATTACATTATAATGTATCACCATAAGTTATGCACGCATCAGATCCAACAACATTACTCTACAATAACCCACCACTCAGCATCCCCCTAAACTACACAGCTCAATACATATTTATAGAGGTGGGGACTTGCCCTTCACTACCTATGCACTTCTTAAAATAGGTCGCATGCTGATAATATCCATGCACCTTTACAACAACATGCACACATGTAAGTGCACTAATAATAGATGTCCTATAGTTAACTGATAGAAGAAATCCTATTATTAGTCTAAACCATGCATAGTGCTTATCAACCGCTTATTCCCAAAATACCATTTGTGTTTTGTGCATGTCTCCATCCTAATGTGTCCTCCGCACGTTATCTCTAAAATATCATGTATCCATGAAAACAACTGAGTCCTGAATCAAACTATCCTAACACATGTTTCCTTTCCTATCATTCCGCGCCTTACAATGCGCCTTGTTCCTTATGTGTGCATTATTTGTGTGTCTTCTCCTTAGCATAATATTATGTCTGCTCAACAAATACTACACCCTATCACCCTCAAGCAAATGGGACTGCTGAATCCTTTAACAAGATATTGAGCTAGACCTTGACAAAAATTTGTGATGTTGGAAGGAAACATTGGGATGATAAAGTTTTTTTTTACTTTGGGCATATAGAACAACCTACAAAAGGTTGGATAAGGCCACACCCTTTCAGCTATTGTTTGGCACAGAAGCAGTTCTTCCCATGGAATTTATGTTACCTTCTTTGTGTATTGCATGCCCGGGAGGTCTAGTGATGAGCAAGCATTGGAAGAAAGAATTGAAAAATTAATACAGTTGGATGAGAGGCACACCATAGCATGTTGGAGTCAAAAGCAGGAAAAGGCTAGGCAAAAAACATGGCATGACAGAAACATCAAAGACAAGAAGCTTGAGGTTGGGAAGATGGTTCTTTTTTATGATTCAAAGTTTATGCACCACCCAGGAAAGCTTAAGGAGCATTGGTTAGGTCGGTATGTTATCATTCACATACTTGAATCAGGCGCTTTCCAGTTATTGGTGCTTGATGGAACATGGTTACCTGGTTACTTCAATGGGAGTAGGTTGAAGCCCTACTATAAATAATCCTTCTTGTTGTTTGTAATAAGGAAGTATTTCCATTTACAATAGATTTCCATTACTATATTTAATTTAATGTGTTTCCTGCTTCGTCGCTATGCTTTGTCAATTTATTTCATTGTTTTGTGTAATAAGCGTGTTTGCGCGCCAGAAGCTGCTTACAGTTTGAAGTGTTTATATGCATAGAGGACTACACATACCCTTAGTGTGGGGTGGATAAAGGAGGTATGGAAAAGAAAGAAACTCATGGGTGACCATAAAAGGAACATGGTTTCAAAATTCATGAGAATTTTCTATGAATTTCTCAAAAATTAAGTCCATGCATAAGGCATTGGGTGCTTAGTATAAATCAAGGTGGCTGCAGCATTAGAGACTACATTTGTTAGGTCACATTGGATAAACTACTTCAGCTTAAAGAAGCACAAGTAGAGGAGATCTATGACGGATAAGTAGTGGTGCGCAAGGAAATTATGACTGAAGTGCAAAATTTTCAGGCGGTGAGAAATTGTAGTGTGAGATAAGGAGGCGCAAAACACGCTCAAAAGGAATTAATGTTGTATACGATGGTAGGTGGAGTAATTAATGAAGGGAATGTTTGAAACTTAGTTTAAAGTTGGATTTTTCAACATCATTTGCTACCTTGAAAACTTGAGAAACAAATGGCAAAGTACGAAGAAGAGATGGAGATGAAGAGCACTCTAAAGATTGAGTAGACCTGTCACATTTTGAAGCACGGTGTTGAGTGTCCAGGACCAGAAGTGGAATTTTAGTGGTTTGTACATGCAACGGAAGGGTTACTTAGGGTTCAATTTCACAATAGCTAGGGTTTCCATTTCTCATTTGCATAATCAAAAGGAGAAATGACACCATGGATAGCTCCAGTAGTGGAGAAGGAGGTTGACGATTCAACAAAGAAGTGGCTAGTGGAGATGCTATATCCATAAGGAGTTGTTGAAGGGTGGCCATGGACAACAAAAATTACACAGCGTAGGATTTCAAAGATTAACCACCACACTGAAAAATGTGAAGGATGTCATGGCAAAAGTTTATAGAAGGGCTAACCAGAAAATGGTAGATGACACTATGGTCTTGGACGCCTCAGTAAAGAAACTACTTGAGAGAGTGGGCATGATGTAGATTTAGAGTTTCCCTACTTTGGAAAGCCCAATCAATTATACCAGTGGCTGATGTTGCGTGTCCATGAAGATTTTTTCTACTTCATGGGCAGTAGAATGAGGATTACTACCATGTTGATTGGGAAGGTAATAGGGTTGTGCGACACGGGCTTAGAGCTTGCTGGAGACCCATCAAATGATGATAGCATTGATGCCATAACAACCCTATATTAGTATAAGAAGGGGGGTCAAGATTTCAAATTCACCAATATTGTGGACATGACCACCAGAGTAGTAGCATAGTTAGCATGGAGTAAGTTAAGGGCCACTAAGTGATGGAATGAGGTGAATATGCGCTGGTTTCATATAGTGCACAAAATGGCTAACAAGACATACTATAACATCGTTGGATACGTTGTAAAAATATTGGTGAACGAAGCATACATCTAAGTACATAAAGGTGAGAATATTATCTGGGGCACAATTCTATTATTGATTTTGTTTAGTGAGATTGAAGTGCCTGACAGACCTAGTGAGAAAATATAGGAGTTTCCATTGGAGAATAAGTCCCCAGCAAAGAGATATGCCAAGTAAATGTTACGTGGCTATGTTTCCAACATATACCAGGAGTGCTTAGATAAGTGGTTTTGGAGACTGCACAGGGAATTTGAAGGGGAGTGGTGTATTACACATGAGTTTCCAAAGGTTTTAGACGCAGAAGCTGAATTTACAGTCTACCAACATTTCAGCTTGGGGCACTTACATATGAAGTTTGGAGAGAGGATCCCCTGGTGTAAGTTTCCATTTGCATTTACTGCAAGGTACTTTAAGGACTCTGTGAACAAATTCCATGATGTTCCCTAGCTCCAGTTTGATGTAGAAAAGTTGGACACAAACATTTACATTCTGCACAAAACATATATATGGCTAGGTAAGGAGGCCTATGTCAAAACTATGGAGTCTGATAATGTGGACATCACGCTAGAGAAGTTGGCTATAGGGAATATTGAACCAACACGTGTCTACATATACCTAAGGCCAAGGTTCAAGGATGGAAAAGTGGTGAAGGTCTTAGATATGGCTCTTCAAGGACTTCCTAACAAAGGGAAAACAATGGGGAGTTCAAGGCATGTTGCATCTGTGCCCCCTACTCAAGAGGACCCAATACATAGAGGATTAAAAAACATCCTCGAATAGGAGGAACCTAAAGATAACGCTAGACTTGTGTATACAAGAATGGTTTCGAGGAAGATGTGCACCTCAAGAGACACTGGTGTAGGAACTTCGCATCTAGTAAGGAGATCACCACGCGTTACTCCTATAAAGAATGAAGAAGAAGGGAGAAGAAAGCACAAGAAATATGTCCCTATACAAGATAGTGAGGAGGAGTATCCATAGCCAAGCATGCAGGAAGAGGAGGAAGCTCCAATTATGGGTGGAATTAGAGTAGAGGCCACCCCTAGTGTGGAAATGTAGGATGATGAGGATATTGGTGAGCACGTAGTCTATGAGACTATAGATCACAATGTTAGTATTCATGAAGATATCTCTGGTGAAGGGGAGAGAAGCACTGCTGGGGATACAAAATTCATCATACACCCCACACAGAAGGAAGAAAATGATGAAGGGGAAGTAAACTAGATTATTGGAGGCGGTGTCCTGTAGGATGCAGACGTAGAAGTACTACAAGAAGAGGGTGCATTAGCTCACAAGGATGTTGGCGAGCATGCAGGTGCGCATGCTGAGGAATAAGTGGTAGGTACTCAGAACTTAGGTTATATGGATGACCCTTCAAATATTATTTTCACCTGTTTCCAAAGTACACTACCAAAAAATAATTATATGGCTGGGATTAGATGGACCCTATAATGGCCAGTACACACACTTGTAAACATTTATCTTGGGGTAAGTAGACACACATTGATGATCCTGATTTTTATGTCTCTGAGGAGGCGTGAACTTCAAAGAATATGAAGAAGGAACCTCATACACATCATATGAAAATCAAGCCAACCCAGTTTTTAGTCGAGTAGGTAAGTAACACCTTGATTAAAGTGTCCATAGAAGTAGCGTGCTGAAATATGGATAAGGCGGAAACAATACAGGTGCTATTAGAATATTAAAAGGACATGAACACAGAACTCGAGAGCCTTACTCAAGAGCACGATAATGCAGTCATTGAGGCATTGAATGTAAAGAAGATAGTGGATTAGATTTCTGAATAAATTTTACAGAGAAGTCCTGAGTTTTAGGAAAAGGTGCCTCAGGAATTCAAGTCTGAATTGCACTATCTACGCACAAAATTTTACCTACTTATAGAGGAAGGAATAGTGCGCTCACCCAAGAAAAATGATGTGGGAGAAGAAGCAGCAAGAGAAAGGGACAATATTGTTATAAAATTTTCAATTTACGAGGCATTTCTCCAAACCTTGAAGGATGAACTGAAGAAAGCTGATCAAGCTCTCAATTTATGTGCAGCGCCAGATGCCATAATAAGGATCATAACTTTAGTAGAGGACAATGATGTTCTGAAAGAAATGAAAGATAAAACACTTGGGTGTGTAGAAGGGTTAGCACTGGTAAAACAAAAGTGTGAGGCACTCAAAGCAGCCTAGGATTCACACAAAGATAGATTTGATAAGATTGGAAAACTCATAATGCAGAAGATGGATCTCATGGAAGGAATGCTATTAGGTATGGCCAATGTTTTCAAAGTTCTAAAAATTGAGAAATAGAATATCACTCAGGACGAATTGGATGCCATAGCCACTGATATTCCAAAGAAAAAAAGGAACACACTAAGTGACTGGCAGAACTTAGAGGATGAACTCAAGGCTAAATATCTAGAGCTAATCCTTCCAGTCGAAGAAGAAGGTGTTGTAGAGTAAACTTCATTCTTTTGTACAGAGTTTAATTCATTATTTCATTACTTATTCTTTATTTTTGGAGACATAGGAAATAATTCCCATTTTCAGGACGATAATGTACTCTAGTGTGGGGTAATGTTGAATAGCCAAAAATGGTCTAAGTATTGAGCGCACGAAGATAGAGCGCTCGACGCTATGATAGGATTGAATCACCCAGGATCAGTACTTAGTCATTTTTGTGGATAAGGGCTATTTTTTGAGATGGCATGTGGAGCACACATAGAGATGAAGACTTGCACTCCACATAATTATATTATGGGAACAAGCGATAGATAAATGTCATGCATGGTTTAGGCTAATAATAGGATTTCTACTTGGAGTTGACTAAAGGAAATCTATTTTTAGGGAACTTCCATGTTGTGCATCCTATTGTAAAGGCAAGTCCCCACCCCTGTTTATATGTATTGATTTGTGTATTTTAGGTTTGTGGTGAATTATTTTTGAGTTGTGTTGTTGGTTTTGACGCACACATGACTCATGGATATACTGATGTAGTGTAAGAAGCTTCTTTATTTTATAGTATTTAATGCAATGGAATATATTGGCTATATAATGGTATTAAACATGACCTAATCTGGTTCTTTTATGATTAATCTTATCATAGTCATTGTTTAGTACATTTTTCATATAATCCAAGATCTAGATCTAGTTTATGCACTGTAGGTTATTTATTATTAGTCATGAATCTGAATATGCTTAAACATCAACATGTTAACATTCTATACAAGAAACTCTAAAGAGGGACCTGGTGCCTTTGCGCACTTCAGGTGAGCACTCAACTTAGGCTGAGTGATGTGCCAACATGCCTGGGTTATTCACAATACATTCTAGGTTGCATCAACTGTTGTTTACTTCAAGGTAATTTTGTAATAGTCAATTCAAATCTTTAGAGATTGGATTTAGGTGATATTATATCTATGTGATTAATAATGATTACTCTTTCTTCAATCCTATGAATATAAATAACCATATGAACATACATATTCTTGTAAATTGCAGACCAATGCAATGAACAACATTCATCTCAAAACCAACAATTTTCTGCATCTGTTAGGGTTCAATAATACTAATGTGCATAATTATAGCATTGTACTCTTCAAATCATCCAAAGGCATTTATGAAAGGCTCTGCAAATAAAATGGAACAAGGTAATATAACTTATATGGCTAGAAATGATTTCATATTGTACAGATTATCAAACAACAATTCAGAAAGCAATATCTTATTATAATATCTTTATTAACACATCTATTTGTGTAATGAAATTACTTGTATAATTCAGATTATGAGCAGAATTAGAACACCAAAGAACACAATATTGTACATAAATGATCTCAATATGTAATTAAAAGAGCTTCGCCACTTTGAGGGGGCAACCTCCAAACCATACAATATGACTCAAATTATCGAATGATGATAGACTACTACCTACAATCCCCTATATATACTATTCATATATTATGGCCTGTCGACATTAAAATTTTCCTCCGTAATTTCTATTTTATTAATGTATGTATTAGGAATAGGATGTTTTTAAGTATAATTAGTAGTGGCATCTAATAGAAGATAACGGCACCGGCGTCCAATAGAAGTCAAAGTACAATATGAATGTTGTAAAAAGTAAATATTTGTCGTAAGTGGTCTGGTAATGTTAAAATGTCAAAGTTGGGATAAGTAGAGAAGTAGGGTTTACATGATTAGGAATTAGAAATATTAAATTTGTAATAAGGACAAAGAGTGATGTCATAAATATTTTGTATATTTTATTTGTGAAAAAGTCTAAAAAGGTGGAACCCATGTGAGATGATAAGGTTTATCTTATCTTAGAAGATAAGCCTACATGTAAAGGCAAGAGTTTAGGCATGGAATATGATTGGCCGGAAGAGATTTCCTATCCTATCTTAGAGATAAGGTGGATAAGCCTGAATTCCTATAAATAAAGAGGCCACCCCCCCTCATTAAACATAGAGAGAAGTAGTGAGAAATATTGTATGAGTAAGTGTGTAAAGGAAGCCATCATTTTGAGGGTGTGTTAAAGAAGCTATTAAGAGGTGTAATTGTGAAGTTTCTCCCATAGTTATTGTTTGAAGGCAAGTGAAGTTAATAACACTTGAAGAACCTCATGGGTGATATTGTAACAATTTCATGTTGATATTATAATTTACACAGATATTTCAGATTTATCATTATTCCTTCTTATCATAGTCTATGGTATTTTTGTGTTATGTTTGTTGTTGTGTTTCTAGATTACATCCACCAACCTAAGAGCTGTGCATTAGTTAATAATCATAGCACGAGGAGTTCATGGTGAAGAATTATCATAGTGTCAGATTGGTGTTGATAGGCCATCACCAAGGCCGACCTACCAAGCATGATAAAGTATAAATGAATTAATAAAATTATTTGGTAAGCCACAAGTCAGCTACTCATATCCTAATACAAGTAATAGGTTAAGGGCAAAGCATGCCCTTCTCCTTCAAAACAATGTTTTCCTCAACGTTGACTAATATTGGATGTTTCTACAGAGAACCTTCATCCTCTCTGGTCGCATCCTCTATGCTCAGATTCTTCCACTTGATCAGATATTCCTTAATGTCTCTGGTTCTCATCCTCTTAATTAGTACGTGTTTATAGAATCTTTTCTAGATCAAAAATGATTCTTCCTTCCTCATCAAGTTCTGGTAGCTCTGTCTGGGCTGCAAATTTTTTTCCAATAACCTTCTTTAGGCAGGAAACATGGAATACTGGATGTATGCGTGAAGATTGAGGAAACTCTAGTTTATAAGAAATACTTCCAATTTTGTGTAAAAATTGATAAGGACTATAATATTTAGGAGCAAGTATGATGTCATTTTTCTTTTGCTTCAAGGACATCTACTTGTAATGCTACAGATGTACAAAAACCCACTCACAATGTCAAATTTCTTTCACACGTGTTGAACTCTGGGGTGATGAACGTGGTTTTGTTGATCTTCTAGGGCAAGCAAGATTTGGTTATAACCTAAGAAACCATCTATGAATTAGCATCCTCGTGACCAGCGGTAAGGGTCACCAACCAAATGTCAAAAACATAAAGGTAGGGAAAGTCTTCTTTTGGGTAGGCTAGGATTTGAGGTCACAAAAAAAATGTGCAAATGCGAAATTCCCCCTATTGCTTTATTGACACCTAAAGGATAATGTTATAAATCCAACAAGGTAATCAATGGGTAATATGAAGGAAAAATAAATAAGGCATTGAAGTTCTTCTTTGACAAGAAGGGAAATGCAAGGCTGCATTTTCCTTAGCTTTTGTATGATTTGGTTTGGCGTCGGGGAACAGTTACGATATTATGGACCACTATGGTGGGGTCAATACCAGGCATGTTTACGTAAGACAAGAGAACGCGTGGCTATGATCTTTGAGAAAAAGCTAAGTGATGGTTTCCTGTTCAGCAAACATCTAAAGATTGACTACATTTTAGGATATGTGGTTGTCCTTGGTATGGATGTTGTTGATCTTGATAGTCAATTCATTAAAACGTGGTTTACATCTCAGAAGGTAATGACTGATGAATATGAATCTTTGCACCAAGGTAGGTGAGTATTATAGATTCATCATCTAAAATGAATAACATTGAATGATGTTAATTGAAGGTGTATCATCATCGATCATTTCAGGATACAGAAGGGGAGAGAGGAAAGGGCCTCACCCTCACATTGATAAGTCAAAGGCCCCAATGAAATGTTTTGTTTCTGAAAAAAAAATTTAGGAGGGATAGATTTTGGATCCATCGACTCCGTCGGTGAAGGCGGTGATGAATGCGGAGCGGGGTGAAGAAATGGAGAAGGACTGATGTCCTTGATGGGTTAATGCAGGCATTTTTGGTAGATGGGTTAGAAGAAAATCTGATACCACTATAGTCATTATGTTTGTGAGTGGTACATGGAATGACAATATGGCGGCCTTGTAATTTGTAAAAGCCAAAACCAAAACCCTTCTATGCACATCGGTGTAGGAAGGTGTGGGAAAAATGACGATTTGGTAATGAAAAACTGTCAAATGAGGGCATTTTCCAAGCACTACCCAAGGAGGTTTTCGTGGCATGGAAAGTTGAAATGAAGATGCAGTATTCATGACCTAACTTAGAAAGAATTGACAAGATCAACTAAGAGTCTTTCTTCTCCACTTTATATTCCTTTAGAAGTAGTCTAGTGTGGAAAAAAATTGAGAAGAAGGCCTATAGGTTTTAAAACTCACTAGGATTTAACCCTCATAGTTCGTTCTCCAAATCATGCGATCTCATGTCATCTTGTTTCCCAAACATCTTGTTGAGTGTTTTCCATGCTTCATCGGGTGTCAAGGAATTTTTGATGTTGAAGATCAAGTTAGGAGAGACAGACATACAAAGAATACCTAAGGCTTCATCACAATGGTTAAACCACTTATATTTTATAGGTTCATCATCAAGTTTAGTCTCTAATCCCATAGAAACATGGTATAACCCTTTATTTCATAGACACATGGCAATTTTATATCTCCATTCGAAGAAATTGAAAGGTGTGATCAAAGGTACTTTAGATGCATCCATAGTGAAGAGATAAAAAAGAATGCAGAAAGAAGGAGAGAGAAAAACAACCACCTCAGAACAATATTATCAACCCCTAAGTTTGGCACTTTACAGTTTACTGCGTTGATTACAATCAAATGCAATTGTGCATCAAGAACCAGTCAGCCACTTACCTTGTAATCAATGTAATAACATGCAAGAGTGGGGACCACAATTAAGGTTTGTGATCACAACAGTTTGACACCGTAAGCAAGCACAAAATGAGCAAAAGAAAAAGGGGAGAAAAATATAGTCCCGTGTGAGAAATAGTTGTTTCACCTGATTCGTAGACATTTCTTTGAATATTGATAAAATAGATAGGGTAATGGACATAAGAGGAATACCTATTGAAATGATGGTTGATAGGTTGTTCCGTGCGTATGAATTATGAACCCATAGTTGATCATGAGAGATTCCTTTTAGCTAGGAGGAACTACCTGAAGTGGAACACAAGACCACCAAATAAAAGTTAAATAATAGGTTTAGTGAACTGCATAGCATGTTCTAGATCCAAGTAAGTGTGATACTTCCTATATGGATGTCAGTCCACTATTTAAAACAATTTAATGTTGGTAATGAAGTAAATCCTATTCTAATTAAAATAATTTTGGTATCTCAATAAAAACACAATAAGAAATATCTAATCTAATAGGCTAGGTTAAAATAAGATCCAAAGGTCAAGTAGTTGGTTCTGGTTCTCCACAGGTCTAACAGAGGTCTTAGGTAGGTCACAGGTGATTAAGGGTGATGTGAGAATAGGTGGGGTAGGTTACTGTTCTGGGCTTTATTGGTAAATAAAGAGACCAATGCCGGTTAAGGGTGACTGACGCCAGTTGGGGAGAACCGGTGCCAGTTACTATGGAAAACTAGGAATGCCACAAAATGAGCTTTGGATCTCCCTTATGATTGCACAAGGGACTAGGCTGGTCGGAGTGAGGTATTAGGCTGTTTGGATGGGGTTTGGTGAGGTTTTAATGGGGATATGGAGGGTTGAGTATTAAATGAGGTCAATGGGTGGCTAGGAGAACAAATTATGAAGATACAATAATTAAAAGAATGAACCAGAGGAGTAAATTGTTCTACTTAATTAAAATCTAGTTCTGGGCACCTGTGAGTGATGGATGAAGGTGTTGGTAAGAGGTTGAATAATGTTGAGGATCACCAAATGTTGGAAAGCTCCTGCATGGGCTGCATGTGTATTATTTTTTTCCTGGTTGGATCAAATCTATGCTAGGTGGTTGTTGGATGAATGCTAGATGTCTGTGTAAGAGAAAATGCTTGATCTCCTTCCTTGCATGTGTGTTCTCACGGAAACTTGTTCTCAAAAGATGTGTTATCTCTCAATAATCTGCTAACCTTTTTCCAACCTAGAAAATAAGGTTGTTTTGGGGATTAAAAGGTGATCGACGGTGGTTCCAGCTTAACCGGTGGCAGTTAAGGGTAACCGGCGTCGGTTAGGGTGGGATTTCCTAGGTTTACTAAACTAGGTAGATCCCCTTGATTTCTAGGATCTCGTGTCGTTAACCCACGGATTAGATTGGAAGCTTCTTGTAAGTATGCAGGAATATGGTTAGAGGGAATGTAGGAATTGATTTTTAGCATTTAGGTAAGACTTAGTTAGTTATGGAAACTTACTAAGAATAGGTCTTAGGGTGAGGTGGCTTGATGATGTGTCTAGGTGAGGTGTATGTGTGGGAATTATCTAAATTAAGATATTTAAATGATAAATATGGTGAGGATAATTAATTAATTTACTTAAATTAATTAAATTAATATTAGTGGGGTGAAGGGGGCCATGACTAGGTGAATGTGATGAAGGTATTTATTTGTCGAGGGACCAAAGGGGATTGTGACCTAATTTTGGTCTCTACATTTTTCCCCTTTTTGTTGCGTAGCTTGTATTGGTAAGAGACACTGACAAAAATAATATGTGGTTGCCCCATGTGTGGGTGAAGGTGATCACCCTCAAACTAGGAACTGATGAGGTAGAAGGCAGAATTTGTGAGTTGTTTGATAGAAGGTGAATGTGAGAAAGGGAAAGATGGGGAATGGGGGAAAAAAGGAAAAATGTCTACTCAGGAAATCTAGGTAATCTGTTAGGGCCAAAGGTAGTAATAGTCAAACACCCGCACACATATAAACTACAACATGCTACCAGGTTAAAGAGAAGGAAAAATATACATTATCCATGGTCAATAGATTTATCCAAATAAGGTTGAAGTGATTTTGGTATCCAAGTTATAGGATATGGTAAGGAAACAAAATGTAGGTTAGGTGGAGGAACATTTAGGTATGTTCCAGTACACCAAAGGTAGGGTCAGGATAAACAATCACAACCAGAGGCAAGGTAAGGTCATTAGGTCAACAAAATAGGTTTTAGTGCCACAAGGTATAGCGAACACATGAGGTCAAAGGTCACTAGTGATGGTCCAGGTCCAAAAATATAGGTTTCGGCATGGGTAAGGCCTAGATATGGGTAAAATAATGAGTCCCCAAAGGAGGACAAGGGTAGGTGGTAAATGATGAGGTTATGGAGGGTGAGGTAGATGGTTAAGGTAAAGTTCAGGTGAGGTAAATGGATTCGGGTTGGTTTTAGGCATGGATCGAGTCAAGTCTGGCTAGGCATGGATCGAGTTAGATCACATGCATGGTTGATTCAGGTTTGTGATCTAGGCATGATTGATTTTTAAAGTGGTTGGGGTTGTGATTCATTAATTTGTATAATGAAGGATAATATGGGCTATTTTTAATATGCTTTATAATATATGGATGATGTTGGTAGTCATATTAAATGTATGTTGTGGTGATGATAAAAATGTTAAACAACTTATTATTTATTTGGTTTAATTTCCAAGTTTTAGATATAAAAAGGAAACTAAGTAGGGTAGAATTCAATTTTAGGGAAATGAAAGATGAATTGGTTAGGGTACAGAGTGGCTAAGCTAACCTCCAAGGGCCCCATGCCCTCGGAGTGCTGCCTACATAGTCCCGGTGAAAAGGGAGCTTAGGCCGATGTAGTTCTCCCATGAGCTAGGGAAGAATATGAGGATGTAGGAAAATGAGTTGGTAGGTTTTAGGCATGATTTAGGTTTAGGTCTGTTAGGTGTGGGGGGTTATAGGAAAAGTGGTATAGGTGATGTCGATTGTGGAAAAAGAAGAAGATTATCCCAAAGGTAAGCATCAAGGACTAAGTCCTGTATAAGGTAATCAAGACGTAAATAAAGATCGTTAAAAGTTAAGAAGGGGAAATAAAGCCACCTAACTAGTTAGGATCATACCGAGTAGATCATACCTTGGAGGAGGTGATGAACGTAAGACCCTAAAGACATTGCATGATTGAGTGTTCTAAGGTGAAAATTAGTCACATGATCATCAAATGTCTTGGTTTCCAAGAGGTTCCTTGAGGCAGTAGGAAAATGGGAGTGGGAATGGTGAGAAGTGTGAAAGGTGGTCAATTTTATATGATATGAGGTGGCAGGCTCTTTGGACAAGAGATTTGAGGTCACAATGGGTAAGTCCATGACTAAAAATTTATCTCTATTGACTTGTATTTGAGATAGACTGATCGATGCGGGAAGTCTATATGGGATGAGGAAATGAACTCGTTGAGGTCTTCATGAAGTTGATTGATGTGGGAAGCTTCAGTCTCTCTCATTTTTTTATTTTTTTTTAAAGGGATTTACATAGTTGTTCTTTGAGGGAGTAGTCTATCTTTTCCGAGAGGAAGATGTCCTTTTGAGGGAGTCATCTTTTTAGTAGAATTTTGACTCAAGGAGTTGGGTCCCATGTGAGGGATTTGAATTAATGGACAAGACCAAGGTGAGGAAAAGGATTCTTGTTCAGAAAGCAAGGTGAAACGACCATGGGATCTCATCTAAAGGTAGACAACAAGTATCCATGAGAATCATGCTATGCGTAGCACCATGGTACACATATTCAAGAGAAGACAACAAGTGATGGGTACTCACATGATTATTTTTTAATCATTGGTGAGGTGCATGAAGTGGATAGCGCTCAAGGGACGACCATGGAAGTAGGCAAAAAAGTGATGTAGGACTAAAAGTCAACAATAGAATGGTAAAAGATGCAAGGCATTAAGGGGCTCAGGTTCAGGTTTACCATTGAGGGAAGATACTTGATAAGCACCTAATCCGTAAGTATGGGTCACGATGTATGGTCCAAGCCAATTAGGAGCAAATTTTCCCTGGTTACTTTTTTCTACTTTGGTTACATGTTGATTTTCTTTGAGGATAAGGTCACTAACTTGGAAGGTTTTTTCATGGACATGTTTTTTGTAGGCACGTTTAATACGTTTTTGGTAAACTTGAAGGTGATCAAGAGCATTAAGATGACGTTTGTCTAATAACTCAAGTTGTGATAAATGGTCCTAAAAAAATTCATTCATCATTAAGCATGTCATGGAGAGAAATGTGGAGTGAGGGAATTTTTACTTCGAGAGGTAGAAAATCCTCGATACCGTAGACCAGAGAAAATGGTGTGGGTGGTAGTGGAAGTGCAAATACTATTGCGGTAAGCCCATAGGGAAAAAGGAATGTGCGTATGTCAGTCCTGTCACAATATCGTTAACCACTTTCATGAGAATTTTGTTTAGGGTTTTATTAGTGGATTCAGCTTGGCCATTGGTCTATGGGTAATAAGGTGATGAGAAACTTAGCTGAATGCCAAAGGTGTCACAAAGTTCTCATAATGTTTTGTTTTTGAATTTTTGTCCATTATCAGTGATGAGGCGATGAGGAACACGAAAGTGACAAATGATGTGATGATTGATGAACTCACATATTTTCTTGGCTTTCGTGGAGATGAGTGGTATGGCCTCAACCCATTTTGTGTAGTATTCGGTAGCGGTGATGATCCATTGATGTCATTGGGAAGAATGGGGGTTAATATATCCGACAAGATCCAAAACCCATTGAGAGAAGGGCCAAAGGTCACAGGTGACCTGTAAGGCATGACTGGGTGTATGATGAAGGTTGGCATGTTGTTGGAATTTTACACAATGTTTAACGTAGTCGCAACAATCATGGTTAAAGGTCAACTAGTAATAGCCTAGGCGAAGAATACACTTAGCAATAGCAAGGCCATTGAAGTGACCTCCACATATGCCATCATGAACTTCCTTAATGGTACAAGGAATTTTGGAAATCATGAGGCATTGTAAGAGAATACCATCAAGGTCATGCTTATAGAGAAGGCCCCCCATAATGACATAATGAGAGACCTTTTTAAGGAAGCTGCACGTTGTCCATTATGGGTGAGATCAAGAGGTAAGATGGAGAGAGAAAGATAGTTAGAGTATTGTTTATACCAAAGGTCACTCGGGTCAGGGGTAGCGGTTCCGATAGAGTAAAATTCATGAGGTAAATAAGAGGGTGATTGGAGTCATTGTATGGTGACAAATATTTTAGAATCGGTAGGTGAAGCGGGTATTTGAGAAGCCAAGAAGGCCATTATATCTACAAATTTGTTAGTTGAACATGGGATGGTTTGAAGGGCATAACAGTCAAAGGTGGTCAAAAGTATGTCTACATGATGTTTATACTTTTGAAGTATCTCATTACGACATTGGTATATACCATTAACTTGGTTTATGACCAATTGGGAATCACCAAAGATCTTGATTGATTTGACATCTAGGGCATATGTGACTTACAGACTTAATACGAGTGCTTCGTATTCGGCAATATTGTTTGTACATTCAAAATAAAGTTTGAATGACAAAGGCATGGGTTCACCATCAAGTGGAATGAGGATAATACTAGCCACACCCCCACGTTGACACTTGGAACCATCAAAGAAAAGTGTCATTTGGTAAGTGGGTTCTTCCTGGGAAAGGGTAGTAATTGACTCATCTGGGAAGTCAAAATTAGAGGGTTGATCCCTGGAAATAGGTGCATCGGCCAATTGGTCAGTGATGGCTTGGCCTTTGATGGAATTTTGATGAATAAATTTGAGGTTGAGGTTAGCTAAAAGCATATGCCATCATGTGTGACATGTTGATTCTGGTAAGGTTTAGCATACATGAAGGGTAAGGGGTCGGTGTTGGTTAAAACATAGGTTTTGTGGTTGAGTAGATAATGACGAAGTTTTGTGGCAACAAAAACTAAGGCTAAGAAAAAAAATTCGGGATGGGTGTATTAGGTTTCATAGTCCAAAAGAGTATGGATTATTTAATAAACCACCTGTTCCCTATGTTGTTCATCGAGATGAGCGAGCATGGCTCCCAAGGAATGATCGGTAGTTGAGATGTATAGGTAGAAAGGTTGATCGTCTTTAGGTGGAATGAGTACGGGTGGTTGGAGAAGGTATTTTTTTAAGGCCTCAAAAGCTAATTATGGAATTCATTATCCCATTTAAAGGAGACATCTTTCTTGAGAAAATGATGAAATGGTTGACACCAATCAGATAATTGTGAAATGAAATGGAAAATAGACTACAACTTACCTTGCAGGCTACGGAGTTTTCTAAGGTTAGTGGGTGGAGGCATTTCCAGAATGGCCTTGACTTTAGCATAGGGTCAACTTATATACCATGTAGGGAAATGATAAATCCCAGGAGTTTTCCTGAGAGGACTGCAATGAAGACACACTTCTTAGGCTGAAGGCGAACACAATATTTAATGAGGTGGTCAAAAATGGTTTTTAGGATGGCAAGGTGCTCGGAGTGGCATTTATATTTGGCAACTAGGTCATTCACGTAATCTTCCAATGTAAGATGCATGATGCCATGGAATATGTAAGCCATATCCCGTTGATATGTGGCACCAGATATTTTAAAGGCCAAAAGGCATGAATCGATAGTAGAAGGTACCCCAAGGGGTGATGAACGAGGTTTTGTGTTGATCTTATGGGGCAAGCAAGATTTATTTATAACCTGAAGAAGCCATCCATGAGTGATAGCATCTCATGACCAGTGGTAAGGTCAACCAGTTGGTCAATTCTAGGTAGAGGGAAATCATCCTTTGGGCAAGGCAAGGTTGAGGTCATGGAAGTCCATGCAAATGCAGAGTCCCCCTGTCACCTTAGTGACAAGGAATAATGTTAGAGATCTAATGAGGATAATAAATGAGTAATATGAAGGAAACAGAAATAAGACGCATTGAAGTTCTTATTTGATGAGAAGGGAAATGTGAAGGTGCATTTTCCTCAGTCTTTTGTTTGATGGGTTTGGTGTCGGGAAATGGTTACGATATTGTAGACCACTATGGTGGGATCAATACTAGGCATGTCTACATAAGACCAAGTGATCACGTGGTTATGATCTTTGAGAAAAGAAGTGATGGCTTCTTGTTTCATTAACATCTAAAGATTTACCGATATTTAGGATGTACGGGTTTTCCTGAGTATGGATTTTGATCTCGAGAGTCAATTCATTTAACATGGTTTGTGTCTCAAAAGGTAATGACTGATGAATATATGAATCTTCTGCACCAAGGGAGGTGAGTATAGATTCATCATCCTGACATTGAATGATGTTAATGGAAGGTGTATCATCATCTATCATTTCACGGTACAGGAAGGGAAGAGAGGAAGGGGCCTCATCCTCACATTGATAAGTCAAAGGCCCCAAGGAAACAGTGTTTATGAAAAAAAAAGTTAGGAGGGATAGATTCTGGATCCATCGACTCCATCGGCGAAGGTGGTGATGAAGGTGGAGCGGGTGAAGAAGGTGGAGAAGGGTTGATGTTCTCGATGGGTTCAATGCGGGCTTGCTTAGTAGGTGGTTGAGGAAATCCGATACCACTATGGGAATTATGTTTTTGGGTGGTACATGGAGATGACAGTATGGCAGCCTTGTTTCGTAAAATCAAAAACCAAAACCCTTCCATGCACATCAGTGTAGGAAGGTGTGGGTGAAACGGTGATTGGTGAGAGACTGGAAGTCAGTAGAAAATGGGCAGGTTTGTGACGGTGGTTCGGGTGTGTAAGTGGTAGTATCAAGTCCCCCATAGGTGATACTGGTATGAAGGTGAGGAGGACCATAAAGGAGGTGTTCTCCTATGCGGTGATCATAATGAGGGTGTTGGTGAAGACTTCCATACTCTTGTGGAGTAAGGAATGTGTTGACACTATATAAGTACGATATTCTCCCAGAGTGAGGCATTGAAAAATGCCTTCCAAGGGATTGGTGGTTGGTATGTGGGTAGCTGGAATAGATGATGTGTCAGAGGTCAATGTGGAGGTGGAGCTAATAGATCGGGAGGCCGATGGGTCGGCTGTGGAGGTTGTGGCAGTGGTAGGAATGGAGGAGGTATGTGTACGATTGAGGTAGCAACTGTACTGGTAAGTGGAGGGTGTAGGTGAAGTGGTAGTGGTCAAGGAGGTAGATGCCTTAATGGGTATGAGCACGTCATTGGGTCAGTAGAGCATGTTGCATGTTTTAAAAGGTGATGGATCAGGCTTGGAATGGTATAGGTGTGTCCTTCATGCTCAAACTTTACACAACGATGCAAAGTGGAAGGAACACAACCCATGACATGAATCCAGGGTCTTCCAAGCAATAGGTTATATTGAAATTCCCCCTCCAAGACATAGAATAGCTCTAGAATAGTGCGGGGGCCCCATGCGAATGTGGAGAATGATAGTGCCTAGTGTAGAGGTGATAGTGTCATTGAATGAATGCAACATGAAAGGATGTTTATGCATGCAATTGTCAGGTATGCTACATTTGAGAAAATGCATGGGATGAAATGATGTTAATGCTAGTACCCCCATCAATCATTACACATCCGTACATGTATATCATCGATGTGGACAGAGATGAAGAGGGCTGGGTCTAGGTCATCTGTTTGGTGTGGTGCAATCTCTTCCTCTGAGAAGCTAAGGGAGGCTACTTGGTGAGTAGGGTGAGGTGTGGATAAAGGTGGTAATTTGGTGAGAGAAGCTACATGATGGGGTGTGATAATGGAGGCTACAGGTGTAGGGTCATTGGGTAAAACCTCAATAGTATTGAAGAACCTCCATGAGAGCTTGACGATGGGATTCTGAGGTTTGGATGAGGTCATATAGGGACATTTTGAGGGGAGATTGGTGTAATTGTTTGAGCATGGTGCGATGTGTGACCCCATTAGAAATAGGGTATGTGGGTCCGCGGATAGTAATCTTAGGTGTGGGTGTAGATGGTATGTTGGGTATAGGATTGGTTGGTGGGTCAGCTGCCTTTTCCTTGCCTTTATCCTTCTGAGCATTGGTAGTAATGTGGATCATGTTGATTTGAGGGGAGTTGGCAAACATGGAGAAGGTGTAGGATGAGTGGTATAATGACATGACGGACAAAAACCTACTGGGAGGAGAAAAACCTTGTGAGGTGAGCTGGGCGTGCAATGACATTTAGGTAATGGTTGTAGCAAGTTCTCTGATGCAAACCATGTTAATTTCAAATCTTGGAGGTGGCTCTAGGAGCTGTTAGGGGTGGAGGTCATGGTTGTTGAGTGGGAAGTGAAGAAAGGACTATGGGAATGGGTGTCGATGAAGCAAGGTCCTCATCGAGAAGGTCATCATCATCAAAGTTGGCTTCTGGAAGGACACAACTGGATAAGGACGGTTTTCAAAGCCTTGCAGTTCTCCACATCATGCCCTGACACATGATGGTAGGCACAAATTTTAGTGTCATCAAACCCTTTTGGCTTGGGTTTGAGGGGGTCATAAGGTCTAAGTGGTGGTAATGTGATAACATAGAAGTCTCAAGGAGTTTGGTTAATATTTTGGCATAGGACCCTACTAGTGGATCGCAATGGGAAGTGAAAGTGGGTTTGGGTATAGGTGTCGCTGATTGTTGAGGAATGGTCCTTGCAGGAGGGGGAGTGGGTTGAGCCATGGTTTTGGGTGCTGGAGTGGTCTTGGGTGTTGGTCGTGTTTGTTTAGGTAGGGGTATGGTAGATGAATGGTCAGGAGGGTGTATGGTTGCTTTGACTACCTTATTAGAGGGTAGCAGATTTTTGTTTTTGGGTTGCACCTTCTTGGGTAAAGGTGATATGGGTGTACGAGATCTAGAGGGAAAAGAAGATGGGGGAAGAGGGAAAGTTACCCATGGGGATAACGAAGGTGGCTGTGAAGGTAGATGATGCGGGTCGAGCAGGGGGTGTGAGAGACAGAGACTGAAGTGTAGTGGGTAATGAAGAATTTGTTGAGGGTATTGGAGGTATGGGTGTTAAAGATGTTGCAGGTGTAGGTGTAAGTCGTGTCGGGTGCTTGGGTAGGTTAGAGGTTTGTGAGGAAGGAGTGGGCTATTGTGTTTTTGGTTTATTGATGGGTGGAAGTTTCTTGATCATGTTGGGAGGTTGAGGTCCTAAAACAGATGGAAAGGGTGAAGGTGATGCAGGTATGATTAGACGTAGCTGGGGTATGAGTTCTATGGGTTTGGTTCTTTTGTTTGGGTGTCAGAGTAGGTTTGGTGTTGACTTTGGAGGATGTAGCTAAATTTAGTTTGATAGGTGGATGAGTAAGGCTGGTGGTTGGGGTGACCCCTAAGGTAGTAATAGGTTTAGTCGAGGAAGATGATGAAGGTGTGGGTTTGGATTTAGATGTATGTTGGGTTATGGGTAAGGGAGTATGTTGAGTGGTGCGGAGGGTTATGGAAGAAGTAGTGATAGAGGTGGTTGTGCTCAGTTCAATTGGCCAAAATATTTTTGGGTAGATAGTGGAAGTATCAGCAAGTGACATCTGCATTTGTGTTGAAACAAGAAGCAGAAGACACCCCCAAATAAGGCTTTGTCCACATAATCTAGGTGATCGGCCAAACGTGAGAATGACATGTTTGTAGGTGATGTTGATGAGGACCTAATGGCTATTCCCATAAAATGTGTCTTAGAGACGGGAAAATTCATTAGCTTCAGCTTCTCGTGGGTAAGAGAGCCGAAAGTAGGTCTGTAGGATCTTGGGTAGCTGATGGAGAATGTTCACCTAGAGGAAAAGGTATCTCTACTAGATCTTTGATAGGTGGAGGAGAAAATGGGTGCTCCTCTATAGGTGGAGAAGATGATGGGTTCTCCTCTGTGGGTGGAGGAGATAAACTCCTATGTGGGGTGGATAAGTATCTTCCATGGACTGAAGAAGTACTGTGGGTGATGATTCCCTAGGTGGAGAAGCTAAAGGTGAAATGGTCTCGATATTAGCAAAGGGCCTCCTCCACAGGTGAGGAAGGAGGTGAAAGGTGTTCCTCTATGGGTGGAGGAATAGGTGAGGTAGGTTCCAATGTAGAAGGAGGATTTCGGAGCTAGAATTTCCTCTATGGAAGGAATATGGGGTAATTGGGAAGCAATGAGTGTACATCACTAAAAATAGTGTGGACCTCACGGGTATGACTATCATGAGTTGAGGTCTCACTGGTTTGATCTAGGTTAAGGGGCATGATTGGGAAAGGGTTTCTTAAATATGTGTAGGTTTTGATTGGTAGATGCATTAGGATTATCCACGGTTAACTTGCCTTTCTCAAGCATTTCTTGGACAATGTTTTTGAAAGTGATGCAATTGCCATCACTATGACCCTTTACTCGATGATAGTTACAGAAGTCATGTTCTTTATACCATGCGGGCATGGGGTGAGCAGGGTCAAAACCAGTGTGTGGTTTTATAGGTGGAAGGGTGATGGCCCCATAGCTTTGATGAACTTTTTCTAAGATAGAAGAGTAAGGCTCCCCAATTGGGGTGTATTTCCATTTGTTCTCATCTGAATTGAAAAGTCTAGATAGGTGAGAGATTAGATGAGGGGGTAGCTTGATTTGATGGATGAACCTAGACCAGATTTGAGTACCACTACATGTTAGCGGTGCCCTTAGCTTTTGAATAATTACTCTGTGGTTTGGAAGAAGAAGAGGTATCATTCGACTTGAATGCCAAATTCTTATTACGTAATTGGATTTTCTTCTCTTCGATGGCCCAAATCTCTAACTTTCGTGCCATAGTGAATGCTTCCTCAAATGTTTGAAAAGTTTGGACCTGCATGGTCGGTGAGATATGTCTAGCACAAGCCTACATGTGAAGAGCTCGATGATTTTTGTTTGTGGTAGTTTGAAGGTGAGTTGATTGATCAGGCTATGCCAGGGAGAGAAAAAATATGTGATAGATTCATCATCATACTAACGTGTGGAGTATAGGTCAGTCATGGTAACCTTCTTGACGATATTGATGGAGAAGTGATCCAAGAAGGCTTGGGCTACCTGATTAAATGAAAATATAGAGTGTCTAGGTAACCCACTATACCAATCTAATGCAGGTCCAGTCAGAGACATGGGAAAGGTCCTTAAGAGAAAAGCATCATCGTGGGTGATTAGGTAGCACCTCGTGTTTGAACGACCGTAAATACTATTGTGGGTCTTCCTTGCTATTGAAATGGTTGAATTTAGGCATTTCCCCAATGCATGGGGTATGGAAGTGAATAGGAATATATGGGTGGATAGGCTCATTACAAATATTCATCGTAGGTGAAGGTGTTGCAGGAGTTAGAAACTGATGTTTATAATGTCTACATATTGTCCATCATTAATTTGATTAGGTCATTGGTAGGTTGCAATGGTATGGGTGCCTTCTTGTAGCGTAATAGGGTTGGTATTGGGCATGTAACAAGGGTGGCATTCCTAGTATATGGTGCTGCCATGCAGCTTGATTGAGAAGAAGGTAGTGTAATAGGGGGTATGTACCCAGAGTGAATAATGGTTGAAACAGGAGGTTGTTGGTAGTACGTATATGGAGGTGGGAGGTTCGCGGTAACTCTAGTGGTAATTGGGGTTAAGGACTGCGAAATAGAAAGGACCATGTTTTGGAAAGGGGGTAGGGGTCACTGATACTGGATGGTGGTTTGTGTAGCTACGGGTATATGCGAAACAATAGGGGTGGATGAGGTTGTGTTTTGAGTGGTTGCCAAAGGTATGGTGGATGTGGCGGGTGCAAACGGATGTAGCAGACGCTGCAGTCATAGTGGGTATAGGACCTAGCTGTGAAATGATTGGGGGTAAAGTAGATGGAGCTAGATGGTAAACACGAAGCTAGATGGGGTATGACCAAGGCATCTCGAGTGGACGAGTGGGAAAGATAAAACTGCAAGGCGGCAGGGTTTTGGTCAAGGAGTCAGGTGAACTCCTCATCTCTGGTTAGCAATAGTGATAGGTTGGATAGGATCCATTATGGGTGATAAAATGGAAGGTGGCGAAGGGATACGTGGGAGTCAGTTGACAACTGGCATGGAATACGAGGGCACTAGATTGTCGACGTGTCAGTACCATGTGAATAGGTACTGATCAGGTTGGGCTGGCTTTCTGTAAATGACACAGAAATATAGAGGGAATAGGAAGAATAGGTGGTAATAAATGGATTAGGTACCAAATGTTAGTTGGAAAGTGGCACAGGATAATCGATGTTGGTCAGGGTAAACTAACGCCGATTACGGGTAACCACTGATCACTGTGTTAAATGGGACAGTTGGTCAAAAACAAGGTATAAGGCCAAATTTGACAGGTATGCCAAATACTGATGAGATTTACAAGGTCAATGGGAATGATAGTAGTGACAGGGACTCTGAATAGTTGAAGAAGGTGAATAAATTTCCTTTTGGGTAGGTTAACCAAAATGACAGTGAATCGACGCCAGTTGGTTATAACCGATGATGGTCAGGAGGTAACTAACGACGGTCACTGGACCGATACTAGTCATTATGAAATTGAAAGAGTGATGAAAGAAAAATGGTTGTGAATTAAAATATGATGTGGAATCAAACCCAAAATTCTGAGAATGATGAGAATGTGGTCCAGGCACACTCAGAAGAAGCCGAAATACACCAACTATGATGAGGAGCGTGTAAGGAGAAACAAGAAGAATGAAGAATGTGACCTCTCACCTCAAAACGCAAGCCAAGCAGAAACACTAAGAAAAATGTGATCCTAAGAGTGATTTTTCGATTATGTTTGTTTAGCTTATGCTATTTAAGGACTGACACATGAACTGTAAAATAGATTTCTTTGGTGAGGATGGCTTCCTACAAATAAGGAGATCTAAAAGGTGAGGTTTCGGGTATGTTATGGCAGGGGCAGGCTTCGCTTTGAAGTATGACTCGACAGAGCAGTGAGCTGGGGAGTACCTTCCAATCCTCAGATCAATGTGCAATGTTGACAGGACATTCCCAGGAAAGATGTTGTTTAAGAATATGTATTTTTTTTTTAATTTGTACAATTTGGCAAGACTCAGAGAGAGAGAGAGATGTGCTTTCTATGATTTGTTTGTCAACCATCAGCTGGGAATGACTTCCAGCATATAGGTTTCCCTCAATTAATGTGAGCTAATGCGATAAATTAGAATGAGGTGCAATGATTTTTAAGCCCAAATTGAAATATGAAGTTTGATGACACAAATAGATGAAGAGGAAGAGGGATGCTCTTTCAATAAAATGCAGAAAACAAGAAGAAATGGTTCTTTTTAAGTACACTAAAAGAAAGGTTTCTTTTAGAGCAAATAGAAAGAAAAGGAAGTTTACCAAGGAAGAAAATTAATGTGTATGCTTTTCAGAAGGGAAACAAACACAAATTTTCCTAGGAATGAATAAAAATGCAAGGAACCCTGAATGGGTCCCACCAGGTGTGCCAAAATGTTTCACCTGATTCTTAGATGTTTCTTTGAATATTGACGAAACAGATAGGGTAATGGGCGTAGGAGGAATACCTGTTGAAATGATGGTTGATAGGTTGTTGTGCGCGTGTTGACTCCTTGATCCACAACTTATCGTGAGAGATTCCTTTTGGTTGGGAGGAACTACCTGAATTGGAACACAAGACCACCAAATAAAAGTTAAACAATATGTGCAGTGAACTACCTAGTGTGTGCTAGATCCGGGAAGTGTGATACTTCCTAGACAACTATCAGTCCACTTTTTAAAACAATTTAATGCTGGTAATGAAGTAAATCCTATTATAATTGAAATGATTTAGGTATCTCATTAAAAACACAATAAGAAAGATCTAATCTAACATGCTAGGTTAAGATAAGATCTGAAGGTCAAGTAACTGGTTCTGGTTCTCTGCAGGTCTGACAAAGGTCTCGGGAAGGTCACATGTGATTAAGGGTGATGGAGGGATAGGTGGGTAGGTCACTGTTCTAGGTTGTATTGATAAATACAGAGACCAATGCCGGTTAAGGGTGACTGACGCCGGTTGGGGAGAACTAGGTGCCGGTTACTATGGAATACTGGGAATGCCACAAATGAGCTTTGGATCTCCCTTGTGATTGCACAAAGGACTAGGCTGGTCAAAATGAGGTATTAAGTTGTTTGGATGGGATTTGGTGAGGTTTTAATGGGGATATGGAGGGGTGAGTATTAAAGGAGGTCAAAGGGTGGCTAGGAGAATAGAGGATGAAGATATAATGATTAAATGAATGAACTAGAGGAGTAAACTGTTCTACTTACTTGAAATCTGGTTCTGGGCACCTGTGAGTGATGAATGAAAGTGCTGGTAAGAGGTTGAATGTTGTTGAGGATCACCAAATGTTGGGGAGTTATTGCATGGGCTGCATGTGCTCTCCTTCTTTCTTGGTTGGATCAAATCTGTGTTGGGTGGTTGCTAGATGAATGTTGGATGTCTGTGCAAGAGAAAATACTTGATCTCCTTCCTTACATGCGTGTTCTCATGGAAACTTGTTCTCAAAAGATGTGTTATCTCTCAGGAATCTACCAACCTTTTTCCAACCTCCAAAATAAGGTTGTTTTGGGGATTAAAAGGTGACTGACGACGGTTCTAGCTTAACCGATGGCGGTTAAGGGTAACTGGCGTCGGTTAGGGCGGGATTTCCTAGGTTTACTAAACTAGGTAGGTCCCCTTGATTTTCTAGGATCTCGTGTCATTAACCCACGGATTAGGATGGAAGCTTCTTTCAAGCATGCGGGAATGTGGTTAGAGGGAATGTAGGCATTGATTTTTAGGGTTTGGGTAAGTTTTAGTTAGTTATGGCAACTTACTAAGAATAGGTCTTAGGGTGAGGTGGCTTGATGAGGTGTCTAGGTGAGGTGGATGTGTGGGCATTATCTAAATTAAGATATTTAAATAATAAATATGGTGAGGATAATGAATTAATTTAATTTAATTAATATTAGTGGGGTGAATGGGGCCATGGTTAAGTGAATGTGATGAAGGTGTTTATTTTTCGAGGGACCAAAGGGGAGTGTGACCTAATTTTTATGTCTACAATAGCGTTTCATGTCGCACTATAAACCTCCTTACCACAAGAATGTGGTGGATGCGCTCACTAGTCTGCAATCAATAACAAGGGTTATTACAGTGCTTACGATGAATCGAAATGAGTCCAGATGACCCCCAGGATGTGGCGAGTGCTCTCGTAAGGAAAAAATAAGCTAGAAATGTTGCAACACACTTCAGTAAATGATTAGAAAATAAATCATCTAATACGCTTAAAATCAAACTTTTAAAACGCCCAATAAACTTAATTTTAAAAGACTAAAGGGCCAAAAAGTAAGATTAATAAGTAATTAAGCAAGATTAATAAGATTAAACGGCAATTTAATTTTTTATTAACCGAGATTAAAGGAGTTTAATAAGTAATTAAATACTTAATAAATAAACCCCTAAGAAGATTAATTAAATTAATCCTACTTTGAAAAATAAATTAGATCAAATAAAACAATTAAGATCTAACTTATAAAACAAGTTTATCTTATATTAAAAGCTTACCCCCTTTTTATAAGAAAATAACTTATTTAAAAAATCACCATATGAGTTATAAACTTTATTTTTAAGAGCCACCTTTTTAAAACTATACTCACTTTAATATAAAGGCACCATGTATAATTAAAGCCTATCTTAACTTTATATTAAAAGCTAAGGAAAAAAGGCTTTTAGTTTATAATATTTCACTCATTTTTTAAAAGGAACCACTTTCTTATTTAAAACACCACAGATTTTAAAAGCAACCCACTTTATAATAAGAACCGGCATGTGAAAAAATTTGGAGAAGGTGGATTTGACAACGGTGTTCTATTGCATGGGACGTGGAGGAGAGCCCACGTGGTGAAGACAACCAGTAGAACAGGGGCAGAACGGCTCCAAACAGCCAAGAAAAAATAGCAAACCAAGGCAGCAAAGGCAAGGCCAAGGTAACAGATTTAACGCAGGGTAAATAGCCCAAAGCAGAGTTGAGCAAGCTCAAGCAAAGGTAAGGCACGACCCAAGCAAAAGCATGCATGGAGACCGAAAAATCCAAAGAATGCACACACAACAAAACAACCCAAAGCAAGCTCGAACAACACACTCGGAAGCTGAATGGAAAATAGACATAGCTCAATCCAAACATGGTAAGGTAAGACTGACACCTATGCAATGAGAATGGACAATGTAGCCAAGTTAGATCAAGCTCAAGGCACAAACCCCACATGCAAGGGAATAACATGCAAACAAGGATAGCATGCAACAATCCAAATGCAATGAACCAACTCAACAAGGCAACCGGAGAGGTAAATTAGAGGACGAAAATGGATGCAACAACATGGATGGATGTGGATAAAGGTCAAAACACAACTTTTCCAAAAAAAAATCACTTTTATTTAAGAAATATGGTAAGACCGAAATAGAACCAACCTCTAATCAAGTGCTTTCCCGCCAAGATGTGACCAAAAACAACAAAATATGGTGGTGAAAAATGCAAACCTACACACATGCACAAACCCCAAAAAAACACAAAAACTCCATAGAACAGCTGTTAAAAATATTAGCAAGATTCTAAAATAAACAACGAAAAACTTGCACGAGGAACGATTAAAAACCAAACCGGAAGTAATCAACAACTCAAAAATAATGAGTGCACGTTTACTGAAACCTCGTGCTCTGATACCATGAAAGAGTGTTCGTGAGAATAAATACAAAAACTATACACCACAACGAATTTGCACTCCAACAGTTACGAGGTAGCTCCAATGTAATCAGTAAGATTCAAATAATGGAAAATCATGCAAGTAAGAAAACAGGTCTACTCATACTCATAGATCGAAAAAAAGGAAGTACAAATAGGAGTGTTGAGTAACCCCCATGCTTGGCCAATTATTCCCTTGTAAGAGAGAAGGAGAAGTTGCAATTCCAAATAAGGAATGCAACTCCTATGATGCCATTGACGCATATGACAATGACAGATTCTATGACAAAATATGCCACTTGTCATATAACTCCCTAATACCTATGACACTCGCTAGATGAGATGAGTCACCATGTGATGTGGATGAGACCCCTAGGATGATGATGAGGCAAGTCTCACACACCAACATGGCCATCGCCAAGGCTGACCTACTAAGCATGAGAAAGTATAAATGACATGTAATAAAATGATATGGTAAGCCACAAGTTGGCTACTCATTTCCTAATACAAGCAATAGGTTAAGGGCGTAGAAATTTGTTACATGTAGGTTATCCAAGGTTGGTCATACTGCAGATGGACATGGTTCTCTATAGAAACCTATCCTACAACAAATTGTTTATGGACATTGTTGTCATTAAAAACTTTTCAAGGTTTCCTCCAGACAGGGGTAGATATAACCAAAACATTTCTCTGTAAAATAATTCAGTTTTGTTTCTCATGGTTTTTAGATATCAACAATTAACTGATGTAAGTAATAGTACTTGTCTTTTAAATAATGCAGGTTCTAGAGACTTTCTTCTATTGTTATAAAAATATTGGCTAACTTGGATATGTATGATGTTGTGTAGCAAAATTGTGGACCAATGCAATGGACAACATCCATCTCTAAACTAACAATTGTTTGCATGTGTTTTGGTTCATTAATACTATTAGACATGGCTCTTCACATGTAAGATGACATAATGAGATTATGATCAATATCGTCAATAGACTACAAATACTTAAACAAATCAATTTCATAAATATTTAACATTGGCATCTTCAGTAGTACTTGGGAAACTATTCCTAATCAAATATTTTTTCCTCACTGATCCAAGTGACAGTGCCGAACACATTTCTAGGGGGTTCAATCTAAGTGATCCAATATCTTTCCCTCAATGATCCAAGTAACAATTCCAGACAGTTATAGGGGGTCAAATCTAGGTCCAAGCCTTATTTACCAATTTTTGGGGAAATGGTGGAGAATTCAGGCACCCAAGAGGTGGTCTAAAGTGGCATAAATGCTCTGGTTGTGTCAGGAAGGCCAGTTCCATGTGGTTTGAAAAAAAAAGAGTTGAAAATCAGACATTTGACAGCAAAGATTAGTAAAATTGAATAAATGAAAAAAATTAAGAAAGAGATCATTATTAATCGCATAGATAGAAGATCACGTAAAGCCAACTCTAAAGATATGAAATGACTATTACAAAATTACCTTAAAGTAAACAACAGTAAATGATATTACATACTTAGCACATAATACCATTTTCAAAGAGTGATAGAAAAAGTATGCAAATCGTACATGTGAAAATATATAGTTATGTGTTCATTTTGCATTGAAAGAAATGCAATTGAACAACCATCTACCAACTATTTCCTGGAACAGAACAATCTTGATTCAAGGTAATATATATACCCACACCAGTCTTAAGACACGTAAGAGGTCAATCCTACAACTAAGAAGAACTTTTAACATCCACGAGGCTAGTTGCACTTCTGTTCGAGTACTAACAAATTTTAAGCAACCAATTGCCAACTGTCACCTAGAACAAAACAATCTTGATTCAAGTTAATATATATACCCACACGAGTGTTAAGACACATAAGAGTTCAATCCTACAACTAAGAAGAAATTTTAACATCCATGAGGCTAATTACACTTCTATTCGAGTACTAACAAACTTTAAAAATTGGTTACAAATTTCAATTCAATCCCCAACTACTGTCATTCTTGACTTCACAAAATTAATACAGTAATCAACTACTGAACTTTTTTTGTTATATCAAGTTCAATCTTCCAACCAAGTGGAAGTTCATCACAAGATTAATACTGGACCTACATTTACGCTTTTCCATGTCAACATGACCTAACAACCAAAATTTCTTAATTATGTATTGTGGGTATCAGGTGCCTACATATGTGTGGGAAATCAGTATGCTCATTCTGTTGCAAGGGTAGAGTCAAATTCATTGCTTGTAAATTGTCAATGAATTCATAAATTGCATTTTAACTAGGTCTTTGGAGTCAATACAATGCTAGTAGCATGGATAGATAGTGGTTTTGTATCTTTTTAAATTTCATGATATCGTGCTAAAAATGGTGTCTAATAGTTGTTTATTCTCTTTACTTAAATAGATGAATGGGGCAACCTTCCGCCAGACCTGAAATGAGTTGACTTTGCATGCGAGTCTATTTTTTCAGCTTCAACTGCATATTTATATGGTTGATTTGCCATTGAAACTTGGGTAAAACCATGCAAAAATCAATTCTTCTTTGTTTTTCATTATTGGCAGCTATTTTTATCTAAGTTGCGTAATATAAAAAAATGTGTAAACACCCATCAAATTTAAGCACATGTAAAAAATATAAAAACACGCGTCAAATTTAGGCCAGTGGTGTGAATAATTGTAGGCTCTTTACCATAGGGGGAATGCCTTTCGGAGTTATTATTATTATTAATATAAAAAATGTTACTTTATTTCTATAATATTAATATTTTTTATTATTATTATAAAATAATAATAATAATAATAATATATTGTAATTTATTTAATATAAAAATTTAAAATTTATTATTATTATTATCTATCATGTGTATATATGTATATATAATAATTTGTTTCAAATTTAATAATATGGTATACTTCTAATTATCAAAATTATATTATAAATCTACATATTACAATTATAAAATTAATTATTATAATTATAATTACAATTATAACCATTATAAATATCATTATTATTACAAGTATAATTATTACAATTACTCTATACTTAAAATATTCTTTTTTATTAGTGGTAAAAGAGTGTTAAGGGGACCCTACCCTATACAATAAGTGGAGACAAAATTTTTACAATGAGGATCAACTGAAGCAACCTCTACCAACAACACAAAAAAACAAAAAACAAGCCCAAACTAACAACGCAACCGATACAAACAACACAAAAGATCAAACATCAACCCTTAGACCCCTTCCCTTGGGATCGTAAGTGCATCTTAAGGGGGGTATCCTGGTTCTTGTTTCAGTTCACAACCGTCCAATCCATTTCCTTATTAAGATTTTCATTTTCTTTATTATGGATTGGAATAATCACTTTTGTAAATTCTCCTTATAATTTTAAGTTCCGAAAGAATCCAAAGGAAGGGGACATGTTCCCTTTTCCTCATCCATCAAATCCATAAAACTTTGAAGAATTTGTTGTGGATCCATCTAAGTTTGAGGAAGTACTTCCAATTCCTTAGAATCTTGTAATGCCTACATTTTCAACACCAAAATACAACAGTAAAATTATCCAAATAATTTATTTCCTTTAAATTCTCACTACAGAACACCATATGGGCTATAATAGAGAAACTTAACATCACTTAAGACACTTACACAAAACATCAAACCACATAGACAACATGATAACACCATATAAACGTCGATGCCACAATTTTCATGATGACAAATACTAGCAATGACCCAACCACAAAAAAGGATCCAAGGATTGGAAAATCCACAACACATCAATATCATGGTTAGATCTTAGTTATGACTAAAATTCTAAGAACATTTATCGTGCAAGGATTAAATTCTCATTTTTCCACCTACATATTCTTAATTTCATTTAACATTCAACTTACAATACAAACACTTATTTTGGGATATTTCTCCCTTACAATAATCTCCAAAACTAAATAATTATTCTCCATATTTCAAACACATACAAAATTCCTAATGCTCTCATCCTTATGCTAAGGTTCTGCTTCTTAATACGTTTATTCGATGTTTAAATTTTACCCTTGTTACACAAGGGGAACTAACGTGAAGTCAAGGAGGAATCTTAAGACTTAAAGGAGGTTTAGATTAAAGATGCCTCTTCCCATAAACATCCTTCCATTACGGAACCTTTATTTTCTTGTTATCGTTGAAATAGTTCAATGACTTCTTTGAGTCAATACAACATTTTCACTTCAGGAAATTTTATTTATATATTTATATATTTAAGACCTTATGTTTGCTCAAAATTTGGACTCACCAAGAGTAATTCATATTTATTTTTAACAACATGAAAATGTATAGTTAAGTTATAAGGACTTCAATTATGACATTATTCCTAACCCAAAACCTCGTTTACTCTAATACTCTCTACACTTATGTCGCACTTGGGTCTCATTATTGACATTGTTATAGAACAATTGCGGTTTAGAGTAAACATAGTTTACACTTAGGGATTCATGACTACAAAGAGTGGTGATGTTGCACAAAACAACAAATTTTATCGCTCTTAAACACTCAAGTATTAAATGCATACTACAAGCAAGACAACCCAACAACTATATGTTTTTCAAATTCCTTCCAAGGAACAATTTAAATCATTGGATGAATATGTATTAGCATTTCCTTCACCAATAACCTTAAGAGAGGGTTCACGATCTATTAACTTCAAAATCATTCATGGATGGGAGGAACTACACCATACGAGAAGCACATGGCAATCCACTACTACATACTAAGGGACACATTTATCTAAGAGGGAAAAAAGGGATTAAAATGCAAAATTTATAAACTTTTATATGTTCAAAAGCCTTCTAAATACATATTTACAATCATTGGTAACAATATATCATAGCTTATTTGTACCTTAACATCATGAGAGGTCACTCGATATATTAAATTCATTAGTGCTCGAGGATTTCTACACCCTATCTCAAGAAAAAATTAGAGAAATCAAATGTCCATGTCTTACAAGGCCTTCATGCCACTTGAGGTATTCCAAGAATACATTTAATCACTTTCTTTTGTATTATCCTAACAATTACAAAGTTTAAGTTTTTATTCTCTGATGAGAAACTATGTTTTCCCAATCAATTGTTCTCACATGATGAGAAAGATTTATTATGTTGCAAGTAATCTCCACGACGCTTAAAATTATCAGGCCGACATCACAAGGGTACATTCTTAAACAAGGCCAAGTTGTGAACTTTTCTTTATAATTAAAAACTTAAAATTGCATTAATACATAACCTAATTGTCCCTATTGCCGCAACCACTATTCATAATATTCCACTTCTAATGTTGTTTAGTCTCTATAACAACCATGTGATTTCAAGCTCAACATGTTATCTTGTATGCCACTAAGGTGATGTTAGGCCTCACACGAAGGCATCTTACATACGTTCATATGCACATGAATGCTCTCAATTAGGTTACTAAGGAGGAACACACAAACACATACGATACCCCTAAGTCTCTAGGACCACAAAAGGTGTTCAGAGTCAACATAACTCAAGGCATACCAAAGAGGATCATTCCATTTAACAAAGGTAAATATTTCAAAATATATGTTTTTTTTGTCGCTTCCTGCTCAAAATGAAAAACACACAAATGTAAGTTGATATTTCTATTTGAATATTAAGTAATTTCCTAGGTCAATACAACACTAGCATATAGGTAAAAACACACCATTTTAAATTATTTTCTAACAATTTTACTGACACCATCATATCCACAATTACGATGACACTAATCATTTTAAATGACAAGGTTATAATTTCATGCTCCTATATTTATTTTGACACTAAAAGATAGTATTATTTGACATCATTTTCCAAAGTAACATGATACAATCAACTTCATTTACTTAATAGAATATACACAATTACAATTACAAGTAACATTCGTCAAACAAGAAAACAATACAACTATGTATGAAATAGTACATTTTCCCATTACGCTACACTATCATATACATCATGGAAATAAAGAAGATAATACATTCTATTCATAACAATATCACTAAATATTCTAAACAATTATGTTACCTTCAGATAACATGATAATAAAAGACACACATGTTGTTTTACTACTCCTTTTGTTTGGGTACCTGCAACCACCGTAGGGTCATTCCTAGAAATTCTATGGAGATCCCCTCCACTCAAGCATAAATCTACACATTCATCATTTCAAACAATCTCAATTAAATAGAAGAGAGAGAGAGAGAGGGAGAGACAGAAAAATTCAAAGTTTGTTTCTCATGCATTCACGCTTTCACATTCATTTTGCACCATTTTGGGACTAGAGAGAGAAAGTAAGGATGAGAGAGAATACTAAGAGACATTTTATTTTCCATTAACAATGTCACAACCATTTGTGTTTCATGTCCATTTTCATTTCATTTCAAACCAATTTACATTTACTTGTTGATCAGAGAACACTTGACAGAACTCACACAAGAAGTCCGCACGAGAAAACAGGCTAGGTTCAAGGGCGTAAAGGGATAGGAAGAACCAGCAAGCACAAGACAAGTCAACATTCAGGACTTAGCCATTTTTAGGCATGAATATCTATTTTTAGAAGATAGCGTGCAGAACACACCAACGATGCAGAGACGTGTGCACCATGCATTGTCTATTTCTAGAGGATCAGATTTAGAGCACTTTTACATGGAGACAGTCTAAGAATAGGATTGTCACCTCAGTTAACTATCAGTAGTCTATAGATAACACACTTGCATGTGTGGCTATGCATGAAAATGGCGTGTGGCTATTAATATCATGCGGCCTATTTTTGGAATAGATAAGCGGTGAAGGGAAAGTCCCCACCCTATATATATGTAGTGAATTACCTGGTAGGATGATGATGGATATAGAGAGATAGATAACATTGTGTGTGTGAGGGCTAAGTATACAGAGACATGTGCATGTTTCTGGATTACCGTATCAGATCCATGCACATGTCGACATAGATTGCCAGTATTGTAAGAAGCTTCCATGTTATTGTGATAATTAAGAGATGGAAGATATTGACTGAACCTAAGTGTCATTCCTGTGTGTAATTTGGTAGTGCATGTTCTTATTTCTATCATGATTATTGTTTAAACCTATTATTTCCTAGATCTAGATCTATCATGCACGGTATAATGATGTATTAGTTATGGATCTATATGCTTTAAGTCTTCATCATGTTAACATTCTGCTACAACAACCCTAAAGAGGGACCTGGTACCTTTGCGCACTTTGGGTGAGCACTCAGTCTAGGCTGAGTGATGTGCCAATGCATCTAGGGTATTATCTGGTGAATTCTAGGTTGCATCATTGGTTTTGTTTCTGGGACCTCTTTTTTAGTTGTTTTTAGGATGGTTCGTGATGAAGACGTACTGGTTAACTCTAGCAAGTATTGAAGAATGGATACACGATCTGGAAGAAGAATATGCATGGTGGTTCAACACTAGATCTGAGTTTAACGCATGCACTATGGGTAGAACAGAACCTGTATGACAGCTTATATGAGATATTTTTCACCATCTTTCCAGTAGAATTATACGAGTGGTTGGTTGCTTATGCATCTAAGCGGAATTGGAGGTATCGCGCACTTGTCTAGACACAGGAAGAATTCTAGGCCCTTTATGATGCTGATCTGATTTGGACTCGAGCCGTGGATACATGGTTTCATGGTGTTCTGAATAGTTATATCTTGGAATATTCAATTTCCACTTATTCATGTCCAAAGGTAGCTGAATTCCAGTTCTTACGACATCCTAGAGGAGCTATATCTACAAGGATTCCACTAACGATCAAGATCTTGATGGTAACTTTGAACCTAGAGAGTAAACCGATGGCTAACTAAACCTCACCACACACGAGGGCAGGAACAGGTTTGGTGAAAGATGGCAGACCTAGTGGCAGAAAGGCAAAGAGAGGAGAGGTGGTTTAAGTATAATGAGGCACATGAGAGGGAGATAGAGAAGCATTGTACCATTGCAGAAAGTATGGTGTTGAGGAGAGAGATGGCTCGTGAAGGATTTGAAGCTCATGTAGAAGACGTGGAGCCAGAGCATCAGGAACTCCCCCATCTTGGAAAGCATGACAGGGATCCCCCCTTGGCCTCACACAGAAGTGCACCAGCAGAGACTACCTAGGCCATGGGCACGCATCTTAATCCACCTGGTGACCTAGCCCTTACAGCTTGGTTTTCCAGTATCTAGTACAACAAGTAATCAACAAGTGAATTTAGGAAATAGGAGAACTAGAGTAAGTCAGAGAGTAAGTACATCAATGGCAGGACAAACGGCTTCAATGTTATTTGGAGGAACATTTTCAGGTGCATCATCTACATAGAATGTAAGCACGCAAAATGTTGGATTCACCTCTGGAAGTGGAACTACCACACAGACTGTAGGGGTTCAGTATAGTACTACTATCAGAGCACAAGGGAGTACATCTACAGGTCCTATTCTAGCTACAAGTGGAGGATCAAGAGGTATAGGTGGTTCTAGTTCCAATGGATCTAGTGGTTCTGGAGGTAGGGGAAACACAGGAGGTTCTGGATCAGGTGGGAAAGGTCCACACCAACCCCAGAATATTTATATGGAGATGTCTCTTCATCTTCTAGAGTATAGAGGCATAGAGGATGTTGTTGAGCATGTGTACATGTGTGAAATATTGTGGCACGGGAAAGGGATCATGGCTTCTGAGCACAGGCAAGTCAATTTGCTACTACATTACAAGGACATGCACACAGCTGGTATAGGAAGTTTGACCTTGATCAAACTTGCATGGATTATGCAGCGCTGAAGGATGCTTTCTTGAAAGAGTTCTATATCCCAGAATTTGAGAAGAAGAGTATAAGTGTGCTCAAGGATATCAAGCAAGGCACTACTGAGAGTGTACGTGAGTATGATGCCCATTTTAAAACACTCCTATCTAAGCTTTCTTATGATATTCACGCAAGCCAGCATGCACAATGGTTCATTGGTGGATTGATTACACCATTCAGAAGAGCACTGTCACATAATACATACACTGATCCGCGTGAAGCACTGGAAGCCAGCTTTGCATGCTGAGGTAGTTGGGAGCATTGACACTAGTGTTAGTCCATTCTTAGAGGCACAGATTGCAGCTATGGAAAAATAGTTAGAGAAGCTATCAACAAATTCAGCCCATGAAACGTGCTCAGGGATTTGGTGTACAGATTGTGAAGTGGAAGGTCACACCAAGGATAGTTTCCCTCACAGATCTATACGCTCATTAATGTTGGACTGTGAGATCTGTCATTTGAATCATGATGCTAGTCACTGTCCTTTGTTACAACACACAATAAGGAAGAATGTATCTTGTTATTGTAAAATTTTCTGGTCCATGACCCATGATACTGAAGATTGTAGGTTGATTGGTTAGATCCAAGATGCTATAGACATTGGGGTACAACAAACAAGTGTAACAGATAATTCTAAGGGTAAGAATGAGCACCAGGATTGGGATCATAATCAAACGTGCTATGATAGGAATGAGGGGTGTTTTGAAGGAGGTCATGGAAGAGGACATGGATATCACAGTGGATATGGAGGACGAGGCCATGCAGTGGAGGAAGAGGTGAGTTCCCTCATGGAACATGTTATACATGTAGATCTCCTGACCACTATAGGCGTGAATGTCCCTAGAATATTGCATGTTCTTTCTGTGGAAAGAACCATAGCTATGAAGAGTTCCGGACTTATATGAGCATCTGAGTAAGCAACATAAGAAAGAAAACAAAGGTGTCAGGATGGTTAGAATCCAGTGCATGGTAGAAGATCAGTGGATGCCCAAGATAGCACCAGGACCTGAGGCATTAACAGTGAAGATTACTACACGAGCTGAAGTGGTGCGCACAAGAGAGGCATTGCACCAGAAGCCTACGATCACCAAGGAGGAGGTTTTGCATGCAAGGTACCCAGATCCTACTCATCAGAAGGAAGTCTATCAAGAGACCATGGAGGTCCTCAGGAATCTTCAAGGTGAGATACAATGTTTAAAGGAGAAGTCAAGGAAGATGGAGCAGAAGAAAGAAGCAGAAAAAGTCCCCTCTGATATTGATGACATCAGAGAGGTTTGTAAAATGTTGTGCCAAGAGAATATTATTCCATTGCTAGGAAATTGGTTGAAGGGGAATACCCCATGCACAAGCACTGAGAATGAACGGAAAATCCTACATGCAAATCTTCCCCCTGATAGCATTGACTATGACAAGGAAATTACTCTTGAATGTTGTTGTGGATGGATGGCTGTTGAGCAACATATTGATTGATACAGGTGCGGAAGTGAATGTGCTTACATTAGATGCATGGGTACAAATGGGGAGGCCTCCATTGCAGCCATCATCTAATGTGTTGTTTATGGAAAACTGGACTAAGGCCACTCCCATAGGAGTTTTTGAAGGATGCATCTATAACCATACAAGGGGCCAAGTTCACTGGGGATTTTGAGGTATTAGCACTTGCGGAAGCAGACAATTTTCCAGCCTTGCTTGGATGCCCTTGGTGTTATGAAAATAATGTTGACTTGAGATTCAATAAGGGGTATATCAACTTTGAGAACAAGGAGGAAAGGGTTGTAATACCTTTGACAGATGGGAAGTCTACACCATATGTTGAGCCTCTAAGTGAGGAGGACTTAAACAGAATCTATGTACGCGTTATTCAGGACCCAGAGGTCAATGAGCCATCAAAGGAAGGCATCCTACAGTGGGAAGATTCTCATTCTATTAGTGATACTACAAGTATTGCTTGTGATAATTGGGCTCATGGTACATATGAACTAGTAGGGCGTGAGGTAAAAAGCATGGTTACGCACAAGAATGGACTTCATTCTGTTCGACGGATAGGTAGTGCAGTACCTTGGTATACTGGGGTAGAAGATCTTCCTGTATTTTTGAAAGCCATGGAAGCATAGTGGATAGATCAAATTAAGAGAAGAGATATGTTAGTGTATACCTTGCGTGGGACAGCAACGCGCTGGTGGGTAGTCCACAGAGATAATCTTATAGAATGGGAGGAGATTGGAATCACCCTATCTACTAGGTTTTTAAGGAGCAATGCACCTACGCAGATCTACACTTATAATGGTGATTAACCTATTCAGCATCACATTCAGTAGTGTGAGAGACTCTAGACAAGTGGGACAGGAAGCATTACCACCTTCACTCTGGGTGCATAGATTGTATTCTACTCTACAAGGATGCACACATGCCTGGTATGTATATGTAGAACTACATCGAGAGACTGGGAATTGGCAGAATTTGACTACAGGAATGATCCAGACCTTTGACTACTTCTCGACTAAACCTCCAGTAGAAGAAGCATTAAAATTTGTCAAGCGCTTAACTATGGGAGATAGTGCAAAGGCAAGAAGAGCTTATTCAGGAAATATTTGGTGAGACAGAGTTCAGAGCACATTTTGAAAAGGAAGAAGAAATGGACTCCATACTACTTGAACATGCTTTCCTTGAGAAAGAGAAAGGAAAGATGGTTTACATAGTGGATGATGAGGAAGTTGAGAACCTAGATATTGAACATTCACAAGGGGTGCACGAGGTCTTGGACAGTGCAGAAAAGGATACGCACACCTATCACAAACCCATGAAGACAAAGAAGGTGAATATAGGTTCGGAGGCTGAGCCAAAGGAGGTCATAATTGGAGACTATTGGTCAGAATCGGAAGTGGCAAAGATCATTGAGTTACTCAGGGATTATCAGGACTTATTCCCTCGAGGGTATCATGAACTTAAAGGCGTGCATGAATCACTTGGGGAAATGAAGATAAAGCTTAAGGATGGTGCATGCCCAGTTAGAAAGTGACCTTATAGAATGAATCCCAATTTACGTGAAAAGGTGAAGGAAGAGATTGATAAGATGCTGAAATCTGGGATTATTCGACCCTTGGATGAGTCAGAATGGGTTAGTCCTATGGTGATAAGTATCAAGAAGGATGGTAGGATTTGAATCTGTGTAGATTACAGGGAGTTGAATGTTGCATGTGTCACAGACCCTTTTCCTACACCATTCACTGAGGAAATACTAGAAGGAGTGGCAGGGCACGAAATATATTCATTCACAGATGGGTTTTCTAGGTATCATCAGGTTAGGATTGCTCAGGAGGATCAAGAAAAGACAACTTTTACTACTGAATGGGGCAGTTTTTCCTATACTGTGATGCCTTTTGGACTGAAAAATGTGCCTTTTGTATTCTCGTGGATAGTTGTTCAGGAATTCAAAGATTTTATTCACAACTTCTTACAGGTTTATCTAGATGATTGGACAGTATATGGGCTTGTGAAAGATCATTGTGACAATTTACGCTTAATGTTTGAACGATGCAGACAATTGAGTATCTCTTTGAACATCAAGAAGTGCATATTTTCTACACCTTTTGGAATATTGTTAGGACATATAATCTGCAAGGAAGGTTTGTTGGTTGATCCAGCTAAGGTTGCAATCATTCTAGGCCTGGAAGCACCTACCAGTCAAAGTGAGGTGCACAGATTTTTGGGTCACACAGGATATTATCGGAAGTTCATCAAAGGGTATGCCAAAGTTGTTGCACCCTTGGAAGAGTTACTAAAAGGAAAAGGTACATTTTATTGGGGAGAACCGCAGCAACACGCATTTGAGATATTAAAGGTGAAACTTACTACCACACATTTTTTTGCACTTTCCCTCATGGGATAAACCATTTCATGTGCATGTGGACGCCTCTGGCATGGCCATTGGTGCTTTGTTAGCTCAACCTAGTGAAGGTATTATAGATCATCCAATTTTCTTTGCTAGTAGGAAGCTGACTCCTGCTGAACAAAATTATACAACTACAGAGCGTGAAGCTTTGTCAATGATCTATGCATTGCACAAGTTTCGACAGTACTTGTTAGCAACACCATTTGTGTTTTATACAGATCACATGGCATTGAAGTATTTGGTGAAAAACCCATCTTACAAGGGCGCATATGCAGATGGGTACTCCTATTTCAAGAGTTTGACTTCACAGTTGTGGTGAAGCCAGGGAAAAGTAACTCTAGACCAGACCACTTGTCTAGAATTCACTCAGGAGAAGAAGCACATAAAATTGAAGAAACCATGCCAGATGCACAGTTATATAGGTTACAATGTGCCATCAAAATTAGAAGACATTGTTGTCTTTCTACGGACTGGTGTGGCACCAGAAGGAATGAAGGCATTAGAAAAGAAACATCTTGTTATACATGCGACACCATTTATGTTAATCAGTGGTGACCTCTACAAGTTAGGTAGAGATGAAGTATTACGCCATTGTGTATTAGAGCATGAGCACAAGGATATAATGGAGGAGGCACATGGTGGTATTGTAGGAGGCCACTATGCAGGTGATGCAACTGCCCGAAAGATCCTACTTGTTGGATTATGGTGGGAGACACTGTATAAAGATTGTAAAGCGTATTGTAAAGTGTGTGACCATTGTCAGCATCTAGGTAAACTAGGGAAAAGAGATGAGATGCCTTTGAGACCTATTACTAGTGTCGAACCATTTGAGAAATGGGCCATCAATTTTGTAGGACCTATTTCGCCAGCCGCGCATAGGACTGGGTCGCACTATATCATTACTTGTATAGATTATCTCACAAGGTGGGCCGAAGCAGCACCTACAAAGGACTATACAATGGCTACAACAACTAGGTTTCTATGGGAGAATGTTCTTACAAGATATGGATGTCCTTTAAGCTTGACAAGTGATAGGGGTACACACTTTTTGAATGAGACAATCAGGATCCTATTAGATGAGTTTATGGTTACACACCATAAGACTACACCCTATCATCCTTAGGTAAATGGAACTGCTAAGGATTTCAACAAGATTTTGAGCCAGACATTGACAAAAATTTGTGATGTTGGAAGAAAGGATTGGGATGATAAAGTGTCATATGTTCTTTGGGCATATAGAACAACTTATAAGAGATTGAACAAAGCCACACCATTTCAGTTGGTGTTTGGCAGAAGTCATTCTCCCTATAGAATTTATGTTACCTTATTTTTGCATTACGTGCGCTGGAGGTCTAGATGATAAGTAGGCTTTAGAAGAGTGTATTGAGAATATGATTCAACTGGATGAGTGACAAGCCATAGAATGATGGAGTCAGAAGTAGGAAAAGGCCAGGATAGAAAGCATGGCATGACAGAAACATAAGGGATAAGAAGTTTGAGATTGGAAAAATGGTACTTCTCTATGACTCTAAGTTCTTGCACCATCTAGGAAAACTTAAGGTACATTGGTTAGGGTCGTATGTTATTACTTACATCCTTGAAACAGGCGCTTGCTAGTTAGAAGCACTAGATGGAACACGGATACCTGGTTACTTTAACGAGAGTAGGCTGAAGCCCTACTATAAATAAGTCTTCTTGGCATTTGTAATAAGGAAGTATTGCCAATTAGATTAGGTTTCCATTATGTATTTCCTTAATGTATTTCCTTCCTTGTTGTTATGCTTTGTCACTTTAGTTTTTTTTTGTGTAATAAGTGTGCTTGTGTGCATGAAGTTAACTACAATATGGAGCATGTTGATGTGCAATGGACTGCACATACTTTTAGTGTGGGGTGTGGTTATTCATATCAATGTACATGACTACTGGAACTTAAAGGTGGAAAGGAATAAGCTGTTATGGGTGTTCTTCAAGTAAAAATATTACTTCTCAAAAGTGACCAAAGATGAAGATAAATGAAGGAATAGTATAACACGAGGTAAGCAGAGGCCATGATAACTACCAAGATAAGGTAAAATGATGAGGTACTCGGGTGCATGGGTGCACGCTGAAGAGAAGTCTATGACCAAAGGTAGGAAGGTGCACTAGAAGGTTATAGCTGGGGCGCAAATATGTACTGCACGGAAAGAAAAAAATTGGTCAATAAATGAGAGGATATTTGGTAGGTGGAGAAGCAATAAATGCATCAAAATTTTAAAATATATATAAGGACGGGATGCGAGTTCATTTTTACTATTGTCATTAAGAGTATTTGAGAAAGAGCTAAGTGTGAAGAGACGAGTAATCGATTTGAGGTGTAAAGGGTGTGAAACCAGACATGACAAGTAGATCTGTGCATAGAAGAAGCTTACGTCCGTGGTGGTGAAGGGTTTGAGTGAAGAAGGACAGCAGAGAGGAGCTAGGGCACGCGATTTCACCTAGGGCACACTAACTTGAGCTAGGGTTTGAGTCGGGCATTACATAGTTGAAGAGGAAAGTGTCTACAAAAGGATTGTAAGGTAAAAATGGCACCCAAGAAAGAAGCTGCAGTGGGAACAAAGGGGAAGAAGAAGGTAGTTGTAGAGGAGGAAGAGATGGCACCTGAAAGTAATTTTTTAGAAATGCAATATCCAGAGGGCATCATAGTCGGCTAGGAGTGGGATTCACATATAAGAAAAAGAAAAGTGAATGAATATAACCACAAGACCACAAAGAAAAAAAAGGAACTCAATGCCTAGCTCAACACGAAGACAAACAAACGCACAGCAGATGACATGCCAGTTTATGATGATGTAGGCGAGAAAATTCTAACAAGAATTGGAGTCTACTAATTATATGAGCTTCCATATTTTGAGAAGTATGAGCCTTTATACTGATGGCTCATGAGCATAGTACATGAGGACTTTTTCTACTTTGCAGGACACAGAGTCAGAATCTCATCCGCACTGATCTCCACAGTGACAGGTTTGAAGGCCACAAGAGAGGATATGAAGAATGACCTAACAGATAAGGCCGCAATTCTAGAAACCATGAAGGAGTTGGGATACTTGAAGGGTCCACGCGTTATGGACATTGATAAACTAAAGAATTGTCCAGTTGTACAAGCAACGATGCATCTTGTTACAAAGTTGAATGACCAAGAGAGGTGGTCACATGTGAACACCATGTGTATGCATGTTGCAAAGTGGATGTCAGAAGGAGTAGTCTATAATATTGTAGGCTACATTGTAGAACAGATAGTCGAGGAAGCACACATGGGAGGAAAAATCAGCTTTGGAGCTGTTCTATTATCACTGGTATTCATGGAGATTGGAGTACTAGACGGACCGAAGGAGAAGATATGGGAATACCCCATGGAGAATAAGTCACCAACTGAAAGGTTCAGCAAGTACCTATGTAAAGGGTCTATGACAGATGATGTCAAGAAAAGAGTAGAGAAATGGTACGACAGGCTCCGTGCGGCCTTTGAAGAAGAGTGGCGCATCCCAAAGGACCTACCTTTGGTAATAGGGAAATAAGTCCAGTTTGTTGTATATCAGTATTTCTACATCATGTGCTTCCCAATGAAAGATGGATCCTAGAGCCCTTGGTGTAAATTTCCTTATGCCTTCACAACAAGGTACTTTCAAACATCAGTCCATAAATTCAAAGACACATGCCTTTTGGCTTTCAATGTAGAGAAGGTAAACTGTGACTACCACACCCTGAGAAAGAAATATGTGTATCCAAGGTGAATTGTGTATATCAAGAGGCTCATTTTAGAATTATTGAGCATAAATCCCATGATTCTAGATGTTAGAGATATTGGGGCAGCACTAGTATACCTTCAGATGAAGCCTAAGATGGAAAACAATAAGTACGTGGAGAATGATTTCATGCTCCCAGGGCCGCCGAAGGGTTAACATACAATGGAGAACATACCGGCGCCGAAGCCCATAGAAACCATTGATGTAGAAGATGAAGAAGAAGAGCATGAAGATAGTGGTGGCTTGGAGCATAGAAGGAGGAAACCTTCAAATAAGAAGGAATCACAGTGTTCCACTACTCCAACGCAAGGGCAGGATGAAGAAGACAATATGGGGGTAGTACAAGGAGAGAAAAGGTTCAAGAAATTATTCAGACGCATAAGGACTCAAGGTGGAACCCCATAAATGGTAAGGAGATCACCTCGTATCTCTCCACATAAGGAGTCCACTGAGCTAAAAAGGATAAGGAAGTTGAAGTTAGATGAAGAGGATAAAGGATCGGAGGAGAGTGCACTAGGATCTCCTACTCCACTTGAGCAAGAAGAAGAGCCAAAAGATGAAGAGATGAAAGATGGAGAAGAAGGAGAGAAGGAAACATATGAAATTGCACATGAGATTGCCCAGGATACTACGCAGACTCCTAACATTGAAGCTCAAGTTCCAAAAGGGCCAAGGACAAAGAGGATGAGTGGAGAACATAGTGTACCACTCATAGGATACGCTGAGGACTCAGGAAAGATTGTCTGTGCCCTCTTCTAGAGCACGATAGCACAAAAGGATTTATTCAGCTGGGAGATAATGGATGAGGATATGGTGACCATGTGCACACTCAAAAGAAGTTATCATGGTCAATGTACACCCACATGGATGAGCCTGACTCTGATGTATGCGAAGAGTCATGTGTGTCGAGATGGCTGAAGAAGGCACCCAAGATAGACATATGACAGTAAAGACTACTGTCATGTCAGATGAACAGGTGAGTAACACATTGGTCAAAGTCTCAACAAAAGTGGCAAAGCATAATATGGACAAGGCCACCACAATTAGGGCACTCAGGAAAGAGATTAAAACTAAGGATGGGGAAATAGCGCTCCTAACACAGGAAAGAGACTTGGCACAAAAGAAAAATGTTGTATTTATCAGCCTCATAGAGGAAATTGGTGATATTGTTATGAAATATAGGCCATACCTAGAACCAAAGGTACCAAAGATGTTTCCTTCGGCGATACACTATGTAAGTACCTTAGTAGACCTAGTGCTTGGAGATGAACCTCTTCGTATGCCACCGCCAAAGGATCCAACACAAGAGGCATAACGAGAAAAGGATTCAGTGATGTGGAAGATTGTATCCTATGAGGGACTGCTGCAAGTGTTATAAGAAGAATTGAAGAAAGCAGACCAAGCCTTGAACATTTGCACAGCTCTAGAAGAGCTCATCAACGTAAGAACTCTGGAGGAGAATAATGAGATTCAGAAAGTGATGAAAGATGACACATTGGGCTGCGTAGAAATATTATCAATGGTTAACCACAAGCACGAGGCCCTGGTAGCAGCACAAGATCCACACAAGAATCGATTAGAGGAGCTTGGGAATCTCATTACATAAAAGATGGATTTACTAGAGGGAAGGATGAATACAATGTTAAGCATCATGTTGGTCCTGTGAAATGAAAAAGGGGAAATTGCGAAGGATGAACTTGAGTCCATCATTGTGCACATTCCAGAGAAAGTAAAGAAGGCTCTCACCGAGTGGCAGGCCTTAGAGGCCAAAATAAAAGAGGAGTATCCAGATTTGATCCTTCAAGATGAGATAGATGAGGCTGCCACATAAAAGCATTCTTTATTCATTCAAAATATTTCTGATTCTTTCTATTCAAAAAAAAATTGGAGATACCCATTGTCGGGGTGAAAATGATATTAGTGTGGGGTAATGTTGATCAGAGAACACTTGACAAAACTCACACAAGAAGTCCGTGTGGGAAAACAGGCCAGGTTTAAGGGCACAAAGGGACAGAAATAACTTGTGTGCACAGGACAAGTCAACATTTAGGACTTAGCCATTTTTGGGCATGAAGATCTATTTTTAGGAGACAGCGTGCAAAACACACCAACGATGCAAAGACGTACACGCCACGCATTGTCTATTTATGGATGATCAGATTCAGAGCACTTTTGCATGGAGACATTCTAAGATTAGGATTGTCACCTTAGTTAACTATCAATAGTCTATAGATAGCACACTTTCATGTGTGGTTATGCATGAAAATGGCGTGTGGATACTAATAGCATGTGGCCTATTTTTAGAATAGATAAGCGGTGAAGGGAAAGTCCCCACCCTATATATATGTAGTCGATTACCTGGTGGGGAGATGATGGATATAGAGAGATAGATGGCATAGTGTATGTGAGATAGAGAGGGATAAGTATACAGAGACATGTGCATGTTTCTGGTTTACCGTATCAAATCCATGCATGCATCGACATAGATTTCTAGTATTGTAAGAAGCTTCTGTGTTATTGTGATAATTAAGAGATGGAATATATCAACTAAACCTAAGTGTCATTCCTGTGTGTAATTGGGTAGTGAATGTTCTTATTTCTATCATGATTATTGTTTAAACCTATTCTTTCCTAGATTTAGATCTGTCATGCACTGTATAATGATGTATTAGTTATAGATCTATATGCTTTAAGTCTTCATCATGTTAACATTCTGCTACAGCAACCCCAAAGAGGGACCTGGTACCTTTGCTTGCTTCGGGTGAGCACTCAGTCTAGGCTGAGTGATGTGTCAGCGCGTCTAGGGTATTATCTGGTGAATTCTAGGCTGCATCATTCCTAATTCATTTATGTTTTCAAATCAACTAAAGTATCATAGTCATTTCTAGACAGATAAGAGGGTGGAGAGATAAAATCACCATACATTTCAAAATTCATTTATACAAGATAAAATATTGAATTAAATTATACATAGCACTACAACGGTATTACGAGGTCACATGCGCGGCTAGAAATCAAACAAGACTGAAAATGGAGATTCTATCTAAGGTTGAGAAAATTGTCCAAAAAAATAAAAGTGCTTACAAATTGGGTCTCGAAAAAAAAAAATTCAATTTCAATCACAAAGTTTGATGATTCATACTTATTCCCCCATATATATGGAATTCATCATGTTTGAAGAAATTTGATTACGACAAGAAGAGCTCAAGTTACAATGGCAAGTCTAGGGCCAATTATCATAATTGCGTCAGCGACTCTTTTCACAAAGCAACCAACAAGCCCCAATATACACTTGCAAAATTATATTTTGAAGGCTTTTTCATTGAAAATAAGGTGAGTTATGATTCTTTTACTGGTATTCTAGAGGTTGGTGGCAGTGGTTTTGAGTTTTGATCAAACTAAGCGGCAACTGTAAGTTGAAAACAATTGTGTTTTATTAAAATGAAAACGTCACAATAAGTGATTGATAAGCTAAGAAGGCTTAGGAATACACCTTGCAAGTGTGTTTAATAATTTCAAAAAACCTAGTTAAGTTTTCCTATTGTGTTCCATGTTACCATGGGTCATGCAAGGAGTTTCAGTTTTGTGGTACATTAGGGTGTGATACTCCAGCACATAATTATTGGGGTCATATTATTTTTTTATGTTTTTATTAGTTTCGGTCAAGGTATGTTTTAATATTTGTTGGAATTACATTCCCTACCATCTAGCATGTAATTTCTTAAAAGTTGGAAATGATTAACTAAAATTTAGTGCAAGCAAAAAAGGGGAAAACCATACCTATTTTGCGCACAACCCGCATCCTGAAATCGATGAGACTACATCACCTTCAGGCATTCCGAAAAGCATTTGTGGGCTCGTTCATACTTACTCATTTTGTTTATAATCCTTCCAATGTATTTATAACCACAACATATGGTAGAAACCCATGTTTCTTCAAGTATTTTAGCCAAATAGTTCATGTGCTTGTTCTAAATCTCCTATTTTGGCACAAGGAGGGATCATGTTTGCATAAGTCATGAAGTTTTACTTTTATGTATGCTCTTGCATTCATAAATACTGCTCCCCAACAATCCTAGGTATACTAGTAGAAAAATCAAGTCATGTAAATCCATCCTTTAAGCATTGTAAACCCAACTGATTGATTGAATAACCACTCCTAACTCGATAGGTGGCCAGATAGATTGTTTTCAACAAAATCAATCTAATTAAGCACAACACGACCATCAAAGCCATGATCATAGAAGATACAATGGGGAGTTCTCTTGAGAATAAAGAAGCATAAATTATGTTTGTGGCAATATATAAGTGCAGAGAGCAGTTGGATTTCATTGTGCACCTTAACAAAGTATTTTGTAGGTCCTCCAATGCCCCACGTACTCAACTCACTCAGAAGCTTCCCTTTAGTAATATTTATCTTTACCTCGTTTTTATTTCTTTGTGCCTGAAAACCATTGGAAATACTTAGATCCATTACACTTGTCCTATTTGTTTAAAGAAAGAGAGAGACCCATGATGAGATATGCAATGGGTGTGTTTGTGGATGGCTGGAACTTACACCAAATGAGGTGCCTCCTCTGCAAACAACAAACAACACAGTGACATACAATAACTCCTTTCCAAGATAATAAAAAATTGCTTCAGACGAAGATATTGATATAGATCCAAATCAATCTATTTGTATATATCATGTGCACAATACTGCCCATGTGACCACATTTCTAACTAGCATTTTCACAAACTCATTTTTGCATTCCTAGTTACCATTGCAATGCAAGATCACTTGTTTGTGATGTGTTTTGTCACTCATTCCATGTGTACACATTGCATACATGTCCTCTGAGGAACTTGCAGCTACAAAAAAAAATGGTACCCATTCCAAAGATCCCATTTTAGCATTGTTCCTAGAAAAGTTCTATTTATTTAATTATGAGAGTCCAAAAACCTGCTTTACCACTTGTAGTAAAGCATAGCTTTAACTTCTGCACTCGTATCGAATAACCCATTTACTGCTAAATTTCCAATGTTAACTTGGATTTCACTGTGGTTAACACCTCGAGATCTCAAATAAAGTACTTGTATTCTGATGCAAGGAAATGATAGGTCTGAAAAGATGTTTAGGATGTGTTGTTATCATTTTTCTATTTGATATGCCAACTAGTACGCCCCCTTCAAAGGTGTGTTGTCAGGTAGGGGCACTACAAATCTAAATCAGCATCTTTCTTAAACTCACAATCTGAATCACAATTTGATGGGCCGTTTACAACCAAGTGGCTAGGATCTAAAATATTTATTATTAATAATAAGTACTATAGTTATGACTATTATAATAAGAATGATTATTTACGATGAGAATAATAATGTAACAATAATACCTATAATACTAATAATTATAATTATGATAATATTTAAAATAACTATAAATATAATGACTAAATTTGAAAAAATTATTATTATTATTATAATAGTTGTTGTAATTATTATAGTTAAAGTTATTTTATAATTATTGTAATAATTACTATAAATTATAAATATTAGAAAAAAAATTTACAATAATTGATTATAAATATAATCATTCTAATGGTTATTATTATTTAAATTATTGTAAGAACTACTATAATTCTAATTATTCTCATAATAATATAAATATTAATGTTCTTTTTGTTATAATTATTTATATTAATATTGTTATTAATAATATTAATATGTGTATTAGAATTTTAATAAATATAAAAACTAATATTATTATTGTTGTTATTCTTATTAATATCAAAATCAATATTAATATGATTTTCATAATGTAATCGTTATGGTGATGGTTACAGTCATCATATTCAATGTTTTTATCATCATTGTCCTTATCATCATCATCATCATCATTATGGTCATTTTCATCCTCCTCGTCATCGCAGTTGTCTTTGTAATCATAGTCATCATTGTTATCATCATCACCATCATTGATCATCATCGGCATCATTACTGTCGTCATCCTCATACTCATCATTAGTATCTCCACCACCATCACCTTTTTCATCCTCATCATCATTATCACCACCATCACCACCACCATCGTCGTTGTCATCATCATCATCAATATTAATCTTATTACTAATATTATTACATCGTCATCATAGTCATCATTATCTTCATCATCGTTATAATCGTTCTTTGTCATCATCCTCGTCATCATTATCACCACCATCGCTTCCACCACCATCTTCATTTTCGTCATTGTCATCAGTATCCTCATCAAAATTAATCTTATTACTAATATTATATTGTTATTATAATTTATAAAAAATTAATATTAATATTATTGTTGTTATTTGATCACTAAAAATATTATAAATATTACTATAGTTAGAATTTTACTAATGGTAATATTAATATATTCATCAACAACGTCGTCATTATCATCATGGTTATCTTCATCTGAATCATCATCATTGTCCTTCTTCATCTAGTTTTCCTTGTCGTTATGATCATCAATGTCATCATTGTTCTCATCATCATCATTTTCATGGTTGTCATGATTTTTTTCTTCATTATTGTCATCATCATCATCATCGTAATCATCATCTTTGTCATCATATTTATCATCATCTTCATCATCATCAATTTCATTGTCAACATCCTCATTGTGGTCATCATGGTTATGGTTGTTATTATCATCATCATAATTGTCATCATCATCATCATCGACACTATTATTCTCATCATCCATATCTTCATCATTGTCATCATTATTATTGTCCTCATTGTCATCACCATCATCGTCGTCATCATTTTCCTCACCATCGTAGTTATCATCATCATTTTCATCATTGATAATCATCATCATCACCATTTTCATCATCATCATCAATGTTAATCTTATTACTAATATTAATAGAAATATTATAGTTTAATATAACTATTATGCGTATAATAGTTATGTTCTATAATTTATAATTTTATTTTTAGGGAATAAGCCACAAATTATTATATGGATGTACCATTCCAAACCATTATTATGATCAATAAATATAAATCACAAGTACCATTGAATACATACATTGCATATATAATATGATATTCTAACATTTGATATGCCTTATGTTTAGAGACGATTAAAATTTCAATGATGAAACTTTAATTTGTCCTTGTTGTTCTTGTGCATAAACAAAGAAAAAGAGACAAATATGCAACTAATTATTTAAAGAAAATTTATCGCTGTTTGCATAGAGGATTTTCTTTTCTTTTTTAATGTTTCTGTAGAAGTTTCTTCTTCTCAATAGCAATGCCCATTTTTTTAACTTATAAGGAGGTTCATATTTCTCTACATCTTCCTTGGAGTCGTAAACCAAACCAAAGCCTCGAGAATGCAAACCAGTTGTTTGAAATTTGGAAAGGTACATATAAACACACGAGGATCATAGGTGAAGGTGAGCTCGAACCATATCTGCTATTGATGATTTTAGAGGTTTTGGCTTCCTATAATGCAAAACGTTAACCACAAATTGAATCTTCTTAAATACATCTTCTCATTGCAAGTGTGGGGTAGTCACTATCACAAAAAATTGAGGGGCAGCGATTGTATTCCTAGTCTTCATATCTCTAAACATAGGAGGTAGAAAGTGAAATCATCAAACAAAAAAAGTGAGAAATGCACAACAATACATGGAAAAGGGAACTAAGAGCCATAAAGGATGAACACAAAATAACACATTATGAAATCATATTTTTTCCATCTAGTGGGAAGCTTTAAAAACCTTTTCCCCGCACATTCTAACACCTAGCTTGGGGAATTTTGAAGTGGCTTCACTAGGGAGTCGCCCCCTCAGCACACAATGAATCCTAACAGTCTCAAAGGAACATGCCCCCACATGTTGGTTTGGTATAACTCAACTATGACTATTGATAATACTGACAACAAAAGTACACAAAATGGAATGGCACGTAGCTACTTTAATAGACTAAAATTTCTTGATATGGAACAATCTGTTTTGTAGAGATAACATCAATTGACAACACTAAATTTTCGTTACCAAAGACAAACATTCAAATATATAAAACACATTTCAATAATACACAAATGTTATTCTAAAAAACAATGTTTCTGTCATGATGCTTGCAATAACATAAACAAATCTAAATAATCCAAAGGTAATGGTATTACAATTTGGGATTACAATCTAAACAAGTTTCTTATTCTGTACTTTATATGTTTCATGAATTTTCCCCTAACTTACCTACAAATGATTGCAACAACAATACTATTTTTCCGTTCAACATTCACATTATAAGGATAATGATTTCTATAAAAAGTAAAATAAATATCGCTAATGTTTTTTATGTAATAATAATTTTAAAATAGGGGAGAATTGAACGATACACCTAAAGCATCATTTTGATTCTACTAGAAAGGAAACAAAAGTGATCACCCAAGTCAAAGAATGTAATGATTATTCTTTGTCAAACTTGTGTTCATTATTATTGAACTAAAATTTCTTATGTCCTTTTTCCGGCATTATAAAGGCCGAAAGGATCAAATGAAGGAAACCAAATTTTTTTCTTAGAGAATTGGCTTCAAACCCAATTGACTGATGCAAAAAAAATTCTTAGGAATCCTTTACTATTTGCAAAGTTTGGGAAATCATCTAAAGATATAGGATTTAGCAAGTGACAAGGGTGTAGAAAAAAATCACGCACATACTAATATTTTACTATAACGCTAAGTATGTTATTATATGCATGGATCTTAAGTAAGAAAAGTATTCAATAGTGACACAGTCCTTTGTCCATCCAATTGTTTTGATTGTTTCTATTTTCTTTCTCTCCCACATATATCACTATTATACCCAGTTCTAGTCAGGTCGCGGGGATACCTGTCTATCAGTCTTATCACATATGTTTTCATCTAACCCAAGGCACTAACACCCATTTTAGGCACTAGTGCCCAGGAGATCCTATCCTTTATAAGCGCTCCTTCCTAAAAGAGCTTAACTTTTCAGTATGTTCAAGATTTAGATTACGTGGTTGGTGGGTCCCTACGTTTTAGTCAAACCAAACCAAACAAATTTCTATCAATTTACTCCCACTACCATCAGTCATCTATCGGCATTACCATTGGTGTATTTTTCTGACTTGCCTACACCAGACATACCTATTTGCCTTCCTGGTTTTTTTAAATGAAATTTATGTCAGAGATGTGTCAGACGGGTACTATATATTTGTTGAATAGATTAGACAGATTCATAGTCTCACAGATTGCCAGTGCTGATGGTGGAACCAATCATCGTAAATCCCCATGTAGATTATTTTTACTCAAAAAAACAAACATGTGGTTACGCGAGGTGGGTGCACTTTGTAGGGTCTATTTTCTAGAGAAACGAGAAGGTTTCAGATGTGTTACAAGATTTTACTTATTTTTAAACTATTTTATCTTTCTATACATTCAGATGTCTCCTTAAGCTTAGTATGATATTTATTGCACATGAAATAAATATAATCAAAATAAACAAAATAATCAAGATGGAGAATGAGAGGCCTGTGATTCTCCCTAGAAGTAATAATTTTTTAAAAAGTATTTTTTGAAGCATCTCATTCCCACTTAGAGTGAAAAAATAGTTCAAACAATCATTCACGAGAGATTTATAAGGACATCATTCTATCAAAGTAAGCAAAACTCTACAAGGAGAATGATACAAAATCACTAAAAGTAAAAAAAATGAAGATGGAGAATGGGATACCTCCCATTCTCCTTAAAAGTGAAAAATTATTAAAAGGGATAGTTAGGGCCTCTCATTGGAAGACCTCTCATTATCCCTCAAAGTAAACAAAATATTCAAGATGGATATTAGGATGCCTCTGATTCTCCCTCGAAGTAATAAATTCTTAAAAAATATATTGTAGGGCCTTTCATTCCCACTTAGAGTGAAAAAATAGTTCAAATAATCATTCATAAGAGATATAAAATGACATCATTCTCTCAATGGAAACATAAATCTACAAGGAGAATGAGACATAATCCATAAAAGTAAAAAATAATGAAGATGTAGAATGGGATGCCTCCCATTCTTTTGAAAAGTGAGAAAGTATTAAAAGAGATAGTGGGGGAATCTCATTCGAAGACCTCTCATTATCCATCAAAATAAATAAAAAATCACAATAGAGATTGGGATGCCTCTGATTCTCCCTAAAAGTGAACCATTCTTACAAAGGATATTCAAAACAATGTAAGGTCTCTTATTATCCCTAAAAGTATAAAAATAATCAACACGTTGAATGGGAAGCCTCCCATTCTCTTCAAAAGTGAATAACAATGTAAGGTCTCTCGTTATCCCAAAAAGTATAAAAAATAATCAAAATAGAGAATGGGAAGCCTCTCATTCTCCTCAAAAATGAATAATTTTTAGAAGGAATATTGGTGGCCTTTCATTTGAAGGCTTATTATTATCCATCAAGGTAAACAAAAATAATCAATATGGAGAATGAAAAACCTAGCATTCTTCCTAGAAGTAATAAATACTTCAAAAGTATATTTTGGGGCCTCTCATTCCAACTTAGAGTGTAAAACTAATTGATAAGAGATATAAAAATACATAACGTCTCTCATAATTAAAAGGAAAATTAATGGTGTTGCTCTAGAACTTTCAGAGGTTTTTTGGAAAATTGTCTCTCTTTTTTGTTTTTTTATGTAGTTTTTGTTTCTCTCGTTGGTTATGTTTCTGGACCTTTTTGTTTTGGAGTTAAGGTTGTTTAACTCTTTTTGGTCCTAATCCTCTCTTTTTTTTTTCTATGAGCTTTCACGTTGTTATCCTTTATGTACTAGCCTTTGGGAGTTGGTACCCTTTTTTACCCTATCTAATAAAAACAATTCTCTCAGAGTCAACAAAAATATTCAAGGAGAAAGAGACATAATCCCTCAGAGTAAAAAAATAATGAAGTTTGAGAATGGGAGACCTCCCATTCTCCTTGAAAGTGAGCAATTATTAAATGAGATAATGAGGGCCTCTCACTGGAAGACCTCTTGTTACCCCTCAATGCAAACCAAATAATCAAGATGGATATTGGGATGCCTTAGATTCTCCCTAGAAGTGAACCATTCTTAAAAAGGATACTGAGAACGATGTACATGGTCTCTCATTATCCCTCAAAGTATAAAAAATAATCAACACATAAAATGGAAAGCCTCTCATTCTCTTCAAAAGTGAATAATAATGTAAGGTCTCTTATTATCCCTAAAAGTATAAAAATGATCAACACGGAGAATGGGAAGCTTCACATTCTTCTCAAAAATGAATAAATCTTAAAAGGGGTATTGGTGGCCTATAATTTGCAGGCCTCTTATTATCGCTCAAAGTAAACAAATATAATCAAGATGGAGAATGGGAGGCCTCCCATTCTCCCTAAAATTAATAAATACGTATAAAGTATATTTTGGGGCCTCTCATTCCAACATAGAGTGAATTCTTTTTTCAAACAATCATTCACAAGAGATATAAAAACACATCATTCTCTCAAAGTAAAAAAAAAACTTCAAGGAGAAAGAGACATAATCCCTTAAAGTAAAAAAAATAATGAAGATTGAGAATGGGAGGTCTCCCATTCTCCTTAAAAGTGATCAATTATTAAATGGGATAGTGGGGGGCTCTCATTGGAAGACCTATCATTATCCCTCAAAATAAACAAAATAATCAAGATGGAGAATGGGATGCCTCTGATTCTCCTTAAAAGTGAACCATTCTTAAAAATTATATTGAGAAGAATATAAGGTCTCTCATTATCCCTCAAAATATAAAAATTAATCAACACAGAGAATGGTAAGTCTCCCATTCTCCTCAAAAGTAAATAACAATGTAAGGTCTCTCGTTATCCCTCAAAGTATAAAAATAATCAACAAGGAGAATTGGAAGCATACCATTCTCCTCAAAAGTGAATATTTCTTATAAGGGATATTGGTGGCCTCTCATTTGAAGGCCTCTTATCATCGCTTAAAGTAAACAAAATAATTAAGATGGAGAATGAGAGTCCTCTCATTCTCCCTAGAAGTAATAAATTCTTTAAAACTATAGTTTGGGGCCTGTCATTCCCACTTAGAGTGAAAAAATAGTTCAAACAATCATTCACAAGAGATATAAAATACATCCTCTCAAAGTAAAAAAAAAATCTATAAGGAGAATGATACATAATCCCTCAAAGTAAAAAAAAATGACGATTTAAAATGGGAGGCCTCCCATTCTCCTAGTAAGTGATAAATTATTAAAAGGTATAGTGGGGGCCTCTCATTAAAGGACCTCTCATTATCCCTCAAAGTAAACAAAATAATCAAGATGGAGATTGGGATGCCTCTGAATTATCCCTAAAAGTGATTCATTCTTAGAAATGATATTCAGAACAGTGTAAAGTCTCTCATTATCCCTCATATTATAAAAAATAATCAACACGAAGAATGGGAAGCCTTCCGTTCTCCTCAAAGTGAATAACAATGTAAGGCCTCTCATTATCCCTCAAAGTATAAAAATAATCAACAAGGAAAATGGGAAGCCTCCCATTCTCCTCAAAAGGGAATAATTCTTAAAAGAGATATTGGTGGCCTCTCATTTGAAGGCCTCTTATCATCCCTCAAAGTAAACAAAATAATCAATATGGAGAATGGGAGGCCTCCCATTGTCCCTAGATGTAATAAATTCTTAAAAATTATATTTTTGGGCCTTTCATTCCCACTTAGAGTGAAAAGATAGTTCAAACAATCATTCACAAGAGATATAAAAAGACATAATTATCTCAAAGCAAATAAGAATCTATAAGGAGATTGAGATACCTTATATTCACGTTAACATTGAAAAAAAATAGTTAGAATAGAAGGCCTCTCATTATAAATTCAAATGAAAAAATATTCAAAAAGGAAAAATGGAAGCTCTTCCATTTTACAATTTACATCTAAGTGAAGAAATACCGAAGATGTAGAAATAATCAAGAGTAAGAATGAGATTCCTTCCAATCTACATTCGATGGAAAAATAGTTAAGAAGGAAAATGAGAGCTCTTCCATTCTACACTTAGGATGTAGAATGGGAGACCTCTTAAAGTGAAAATAAGTAAAGATAGAGAATGTGAGCCCCTCATTTCCCTATTGTATTTATTGAATTAAAATTATTTTACATTAAAAAACATGTAACCATCATAAAACATGTTTAAATAAGAAACATATAGATCTAATTTAGAATGTGTACTCAATATTTTGGTTTTTATTAGCTATTGTTATCACTGAATCAAAACACCCTCTGATTTTCATAAGTGTGTGTGTGTGTTTGAGCTCACAGTGTGATTGAGTAACATGGGCACTATCTCCGAGTTGTGGGACTTGCTACTTGAGATAAACCTCCAGAGAAAGTTGGATCTTCTTCCTAATTTTAGTGCAAACTAACTCTACTTAAATGAAGCTAATCACTACCTCTATCCTACAATTTCCAAGAGACCATGGAGAGAGAAATAACATGCAAATGGAGGACATCTACACTATAGAGGTGATGCACCAAAATAAGGGAATGAGAACAATTTCTAATGTGTGAAAATGGAATCAAAATGCATATCAAAGAGGGTGATGACAGTTCTCCATAATCTAATAACAAAATTCACGACACATTTCCATGTTTACACAATAATAATAGGTCCCTGCAAGAATATATAGTAGACACAGATATTTACAATAACATTAGAGAGGCAAGGAGAATGCAACAAACTCAGCAAGGGAAGATACATCCACAAACTTGAATCTATTGCTCATTAATACACACAGTCCAAACTATTACAAAAGAAAGGCCTGAATCACCATGCAAGGATTACACTACAAATCTCTTCAGCACATTGGCTTCATGAAACCAAAATGACAAAGTTTTTCTACTCAAACTATCATCCCCTTATAATGATCCCAACACTTCAATTTATACAATTATGGAAGAGAGAGAGAGAGGAGATGTAATTCCTGAAATTCCCTTTCCCATCAATTGCAAGTCATGATAAATGAGTGTGGTTTTTGTTTTTGTACCTACAAAAGCAATCTCAAGGTTCCCCATAACTTGCAGAAGTGAAGAATGGTTTCCCGTGCTCATTAAATGCTTCTCTAACCACTTTTAAAATCACTATTCAAAACCTAGCACATTTTCCTTAAAATCATCATCAAAACTTCATCAATGTCTACATTTCTTGACTTTTTCACGTCAGGATCGGAACCATGATTCCAACGAGATAATTTTTACGAAGATCTGTTGAAAAATTCTCAAGTTATGACCCTCTGAGTGTGATCAGCTATTTTGAGTTTGTTAGGGATTTCTTGCATTTTACGGGACTGAGAATTTAATTTCTTGGAGCTGGAGACATTTATTTTATTTTCACCCACCTAACCTTACTAAAAATAATAAATCTATTTTTTGTGGCATAAAGGACATCGAGAGATTTCCAAAAATTCCAATTTTGTGAAAATCATAGTTTTGGGTCAAAAGTTATGGCTATTTGAACTTAAGGGGTAGGCATTCCACGTGGGCTCTCATAATCCACATCACACAACCTTCCTTTATATTATGGGTTTTGCATCTTTTCATGGAACTCATGGCACTAGGGTATAAGGGCCTCCTGGGCTATCGAAGTCCACCTTATCCACGACGTACTTCGTCTCCTTGATATGCCGCAATTTCACCTCCGTGGGGAACTCACGTCCCCGCAGTATCTATGTCGTTTGGGCCTCCTTTCTCCTTGTTTCCCATCTCGAGCTCTTCCGTCCTCGTGCATTCACCATTGACCAGGCCAGGTGGGTCGTTGACCCCCGCCATACCTACATGGCATTGCCTCCGTTGATGTGCGGCAATTTCGGGTTTGCGAGGAACTCCTGTCCCCACGATAGTTGGACCACGCGACCCCGAACTTCCACCTTATCCGCAACACATAGGCTTGCGGCCATTTTGGCCTTTCCATGCACCCACATCCCAACTCACTCAAGAAATTTGGGTCATCCAACTCCATCTTATCCACGATACACTAAACCCATCCCAAATCCTTTGCAAATCGGGAAGATCGAGATTTCGGGGAACTCATGGCCCGATGGAACTTGGACCACGTGGGCCACCGGGACTTGATTTAACCAAAAATCATTGTTTTTTTTAGCATTTTGGACCAAATTTAGGTATGAAGAACCTTGATTCCTTCTACATTTGTTCCACCCGCAGCCCCAAAATCTGCAATACATAAAAATAGGCCCTTTTCCCCATTTTTCCAAAAAAAATAGCAAATTTTCACTTACTTTTTAGATTTTTCTTGAGTAGGGAGGTTAGAGGAAATAAAAGGGGTGCCTGCAAAATCCAATTATCTTGTTTTCACCATTTCTTCCTCTCCAAGTCTAAAGAAATTGTGCAAGTTATCGAAATCACCTTGGGGTAAATTTCGGATAACAACTATACATGGGAAATTTCATGTTGATGGGAATTATAATTTATACTAACAAATATGTCTACTTTCTCACTTTGATTTTTATTTGCTTTATAGTTTCCTCTTTTTTATCTACATATTATGTTTATATGTATTAATCTATTATTTTTTAAATTTATAGATTTCCCACAATGCCTCACATATTTGAAGAAGCACAACATGTTGATTTATTTTCACAAGGATTGAAAGTTGCTAAGGGAAGAGTTTATCCAAGTATAAAAACTCTACATTGTAGAGTAGTGGGAGAAGGTTTATTCGTCATTACTGTAGATAAAGTATTTGATGGGAAATCTTGGTTGCCTTATTTTTTTGATGAAGCAAAACCATTAGCAGACATAGAAAATAAAGGGTACTATATTTCATGGGATGAGAAGAAAATGTTAGCACATGATGATTCATCAATGCCCGACATTAATGATATAGATGAAACATTGAATTGTAATTCAGTGGATGTAATTGATTCATATGATGCTTAAATTGAATACAATGAGCACATTAATAGCACATCTGAAAAATATCGGCTAAAATTTATTGCAAAGAATGTGATACTTCAACAACATTGTTATGCACATGGAGAAAATATAGCCATGTGTTTTATAGAAAATGTGATTGAGGACCACATTGTTCAAGGTGAAAAGTTGGGTTCTCTAATGTTTGGTGTGATGGTGGAGAAGATATTAATTTCTTGCAATATTTTTTCATCATCACTGAAATCAAATAGTATAATAGCATGGGTAATAGAGAAATTAGTGAATAAAAATATTGGGTATGCACTGGAGGTCAAAAAGAGGGCTGCATTAGAATGTTTGGCCTCATCAAATGCCTATGATCACAACTTGAAATTTAAAGGACTTTAGGAAAAGTTAATCCATCTTTGTTCAAAGGAGAACAAATATGTTGGAGAGGGGACAATAACAAATGTACTTGAAGGAGATATGGTTCATTTTAAATTGTTGGATAGAAATCATTTTGGTATTCTTGTTAATATTGTAATCAACCCTTCATGTTCCACATGCACCATAGCTAAAGGTTATCTCATACAATGGCCTACAAATCAACTAGCATACCTTAGTGGTTCGTTGATGGATGTGAAAATGAAGGAAGTTCCAAAGGAGATAGAAGTCAATATGTGGAGTACATTAGAAGAATCACTTCCTCAATTGGCATGTTCAATTCCTTTTGATGTCATGAATTACACATATACACAACCTTTGACAAGAATTCCATATAGACATCACAAATGTTTGAAGCCCAATGCATCAAATGTCAATATGTCAAATGCAAGATCTACTAAAAATGAAGATGAATTACCAAAGATAAGCCCTTCATCAATAAAGATATGTTACCAAAGATAAGGAATTGGGAAAATGTTTTAGATGCTTTAGATAAGCCCTTCATCAATAGAGATATGTTAGAAGGTGATTTTCGGCCAAGAACTAGACAAAAATCAAATACAAATAATGATTCTCATTTTCTCTTGGATGAATACTTGAGACAAGATGTCCTTACCAACGAAGAAATTTATGTGGGACCTAAATGTAAAAAACCAAGAGATGAATTCAATCCAAAGGTAGATGTGGTACAGGGAAAATTTGTTTTACTACGGCCAAGATCAAACAAAATCCCAATATGGATGGGTAAAGTAGAAGGGAACATATACCCCTGTAAGGACACTGGGAGTGAGACATATAAGGTAAAGGTTCGATGGTGGACACAAATTGGAAAAGGGAAATTAGAAAAAAAATTGTATGAGGATTTCTTACATAAAACAAAAGAATGGAAAGAAGGAAATGAAGGAACAAGTGACATAAATGTGAATAGTATCATTTGGGCTTGGTCAACAAAAGCATGATGGAATTGAGAAAGAATAAGAATAATAGAAAAGGGACATGTAGCCATTAAAGAATATCGAGTGCAACTTCAACAAATTGAGGATAGCCCAAGTGATAATGATGTTGAATGATTTACTATAGGTAATGAAAAATGTGTCAAAGACAATATGTGATATTTTATCTTATCTCAAGTTATGGGTTTTGTGAAATTTTATATTTTGTTGAACTTAAGATGATGGAAATATATTTTTTATGCAATCATTATCAATATTCTTTTTCAAATAATTTTACCTTTATCTTGATGTATATCCAATGTTTGAAAAAATGATATATTTCCTCAAAATCTAAAGTTAACATTTTAGTAAGGAAAATGGTAAAAACCCCATTCTACCTCTTAATTCATTCATTTCAATATGTAGAATAGTAATATCACTTTGAAATAGAATGGTTTTGAAATAGGGTCATTCATGTATTGGTGTAAGTGCTTTAAACTTGACTAGTTTTAATGTGTTTTCATGGTTGTGTGACAAATATAAGAATGCAGTTGAGGCCCATTTATTGCTGAAGGAGAAATCATCACTAGGATAAAGCCCCTCATATTTTTGTGGAAAGAGTTTAGTCATACACCACAATATTTGATGACAAAGTTCATAGGTAATCCAACTTCAAAACAATTTCCACCTTTGAGCCACTAGTTCTTTACCAACTACTACACATGTTGGTGCCGTGCGCCATCAACATTTGTTTGTTGTATATAATGGATAATAATTTGATATGTTCCTTCAAACCACACCAGCACAACATTACAAGGAACAATACATATGACAATTGACAAGAAGTGATTTGTCATGTAATTGTTGTCCATAAAGCTATGTATCTAAATAATGAATATCCTCTTGCCTTACACTTTTAGTTTAAGATTTATGAAATCCTTTCTCAATGATATTGATAGATTCAAGAGATTAGAAATTAGGTGCAACAATATATATAGTGAATTTAATTCGATTTCCTAGGTGTTTACCATATTAGGTACAACAATGAACTAAAATTATTAAGCATTTTACTAGAAAATCCATCTTATGTTTCTGGCAAAACCTCTTGCACAATAGAAATTATTTCTTTGCAATGCTTCATAAATTATGTCAATAGTGAAATGAATGTTGAATTCAATGTGTTATTGGATGTAAATTCATTATCCATTCTTTCTTCTATTTTTAATTTGTATAGTTCCTTCACCATTTTTTCTAATGTTACTTGACACCAAGGAATGGTAATAAACCATCAATAAATTGATTCATTGCTTCTGATGTGTCACAATGTTTTTCAAAAGTTGAAATATTTTGAGCTCTCCTAATAATTAGGCACAATGTGGTTACAAACTAGAAATAACCTTCAAAGTGACAAAGAATCATTTTTTCTATAGACATAATCTTGGTGCAAATCTATGGTACATGGGAATGGAATGGATGAACAACTATGCTTTTTTTAAAATTATAACAAGAAAAAAAATAGAAAAAAATCAAAAAATTATAATTAGACAAGCATTGCATGGTCCTTATCTATAGAGAAGTACACCTACATAGGTACTTCTTATGGAAATAACAAATAGTTTTTGGTTCTTTTTTGCTATTGTATGGCATGCTTAAACATTTCTTAACATGTTCCCTAATTACTAACACCCTCTATAATTTGGGAATTTTTCCTAGGCATACCCTCATCCTAGAAACATGGAGGGTGTAATCACACATCCTTTGTCCCACAAATGGCCACCTGAAGTAAGTTATATACATTCAATTTTTAAGGTTAGCTTCTTCACAGTGCAGTAATGTTATAATACATAAAATCAGCACAAAGACATTATTACTTAGTTAACTCCAAAGGAATTTTACATAAGTTATATATGATTTTTCCTCAAAAAATTGAAATACATTATTTAAAATGATCATACAAAAAGAAACAAATGCTTTTTATAACTATTATGTTTTGATTCAAAGAGAGATATGAATGCTATAAGTATGAATGCTCAGCATTTGCACTATGAAAAATGGTTTCGCAACTGAATCAAAATTTTATGCACAAAATGCAAGCATTTGACCACCTGTTAAGCCAAACTCTATCACTCTTAATACACTTTAGCATCATATGAATTAACTAACTATAATAAATAAATAAAACTAAAGAAAGCATATTTATGTGGCTAAAAAAGGTGAAATAAGACTAATATCCATAAATGAGACAAAAGACGAACAAGAAAAGGAACCAAAAATAAAAATAATAAACCGTAAAAATGAGAAATACATTCTTGAGGAAGACAAAGGTTTTAAAATATCAAAAAATGACAGGAGAAAGTTAGATTACAGAACATGTATGCAAAACGTGGGAATATAGAATTGGCACAGAAAGTGTCTGAGACCATGCCTTACAAAAATGTGGTCTCATGGAATGAAATGATTACAAGATATTCCCAAAATGGACATTCAGAGGAGGCCTTGCAATGCTTCTGTGAATGGCAATTGAAAGAAGCGACTTCTAATTCAGTTACAATGGTGGGTGTTCTTCTAATATGTACCTTCTTGGCTACACTACAGCTTGGTAAAGAGATTCATGCTTACACATATCAAAGGGGATTCCTTTTATATGTTTTTGTGAGGCATGCACTGATAGATATGTATGGTAAATGTGGTAGCATTAACTATACACATGTTTGAGTTAGAACCCAATCATACGGGATTTTATTTACTCTTGTCTAACATATATGCCTAGGTTGGTAGTTGGCATGATGCAGCAAAATGGAGAATAATAATGAAAGAAAAGGGCTTGAAGAAAATCCCAGGATGGAGTTGGATTAAATTCAAGAATGGGTTCCATCTATTTCTCATAGGAGATAGATCACATAAAAATTAGAGAAAATCTATGCAATTTTGAAGAGCTTGCATGGTCAAATGATGGAGGCTTAACACAACTTTTGTTTTACATAATGTGGAGGAATAAGATTATAATGTGCACACATTTTCACAAACCACAGTGAAAATTTGGTGACTGATAGGAACTATTAATCAGTTATGAGGCATACCTCATCTTCCTAGATGCTGATAAGACATTCATTTTATGCAATTTTGAAATTAATAGTATATCATTCAATACCAAAACTGTGATTATTGACTGAAAAATAACTAAATTTTTGACAAATTATAGTAAAGTTGTGATCTGCATTTATACCTAATCAACAAATGATTCCAGAAGATCCTCTCCAACTTTCTTAAGAAAAACCTTTTCACCTGCAACAATACTTGAACTGGTAGTTATATGACTATAGCTTTCATTGAAAATAGTTGTTAAAGGAGATCATTTGTTTTCTACAACCAAGTTAGTAAAAGGGCCAATTTTCTATGATTACATAACAAAGTAGGATTACATTGATCATTAATGGCAATTGAATTGGTCATAACAAAACCCCCTCTACTCTGTGATTGTTTTGTTTGTTGGACTGTTGGACCTTGTTTGAGGACTTTTGTGGGCTAAAAACCCTCCATTGACACTCTTTTTTCTGATGCCAAAAATGAAGCAATACTAATCACTTTTGTTTACTTGTTTCTACATGAAGTTTAAAGATCTAACACCACTAAAAAAGTAATACAGGAATACAAAATAAGACTAAATTATTTATTTTTTGTTTTGAATTTGCTTTGTAATGCACATATCACTTGATACCTAGACTTCCTGATGAAATTAAATTGCATCATATTGTATCTCACTTGCCTTGGTACATGATGTCATTCTTAACGACTTTAAATCGAAATTGGAGAGAGGCCATTGCTAGCGACAAAAATTATTATACAAATAATATTCTTGCCAATTCACTTATTTTGTATGTCCAAAGCCATAATGACAACAATAATGTGAGTCTAAAGATTTACCAAGAAGGCTATCTTAGAAAACTTCCTCTTTCTGAAAAATCTGTTAGGTTTCTTATAGCAAATCACCAGATATTTTCTTTGGCTCCAATTGATGGTCTTAATTACCATGTCAAAAATCTTGATTTATCCAAAGGTACACTAGAGTGGAAATACCTTCCACTATTGGAGTGTGGGGGACCAATAGAATATATTATTTTATAAAGAATTACATTTAAATTTTACATTATTGATTAATAAGTTTCGGACTAAGAATCTTGAAAATTAATAAGTTCCCTGAGCTATCCAGGAGGTGTTGTGATTAAAAAAAAAGTATGTTAAAGTGCGATATTAGCCAAAGGTATTTTTCCACATGAATAATAATTCTTAAGAGGAGAGATAATTATAAAGTGTTGCACTCAAAAAATGCATTTATTGGCCTATACGCTTTACTAGAGACAACTTTCTTGTGTAACTGACGTTTTTCATCATAGTAGTCCTCATTTTAATAAAAATTGGAAATCATCCTCATTTTAATAAAAAAAAATTAAAACGCTCGGTTGTTCAATTACTTCAATTGAATTACTTTGGATAAATAATTTGCATGCAACAGTTACTTTTCTTTTAAAGCTCACACTTTTATTCACATTTCACGGTAAAACGAGTGGAATTCTGAATTTATCATTCCCTTTAATGCTAAATTTCACAGTTACGTGGATTTCAAATATTTGATTATGGCAAAATAAATTAAAAGCATTATAAAATGTCCCACTTTTTGGTATGTTTTGTACCTTTATAAACATGAATTTTCAGTTTCATTGATTTTCTAAAGGTCATAGCCACAAAACCGTACACATTCATGAAATTCCACAAACTAACAAAATGTTGTGTTTAGAGTGTAGAATACATGTATATTTTTTTTTTTAAATGGCAAAAAATATGGTCTTTTTCTTAATTTTATTCATATGTTGTTTCTTATGTTATAAAAGACGAATGATTGTCCCCCAGTGGTTTTTTTAAATGAAAAGTTATTTTTTCACCATTAAATTTTAAATATATGTTCAAGATTTGAATTTTGAGGACCTGTCAAATTTTCATTTTTTTTTACTTATAATTTTTTAATTAATTATTTAGTAAAAACTATTTTCAAATAAATGTCTTACATATGTCTATGCCAATAAATTTTAAGATTTATATCGAAATTGATTTTTTTTTTCACAGGTAAGAAGAAAACTTCAACAAATAGTAAGTTTATTTTTTTCAACTGTTTTTTATATATTTTGCTATTTTTCAAATTGGATTGATTGTGTATGATTGATTGACCTAAAATACCATATGCTAGCAAAAAATACAAAATAAATAGTAAAAGAGATTTTTTTTAAATGAAAATTATATTTTTAGAAAGCTAATAAAATCATGTGTTTTGTGTTAAAATTTTATTATTTTACTAATTCATTAACCCTAATTACATGGCACCTAAGTGGCACATTTTGGCATAAAATCATCGTCCAAATGGATTTGGCACCAAAATGTGCCACATAGGGGGGTTCGCGTGAACCCCCTTTGCCTGAACCCCCCTAAGCCCTACGTCGCCCACAACTATATAAATATGTATATATAACTTTGTGCTGCCAAAATAATTTGAATCCAAAAGGGTTCGTGCGAACCACTTTTTTTGGCCTACGTGGCAGTTTGGGCGAAGGGGGTTAACGCAAAAGGTGTGTTCGCGCAAACACCCCTAATTTCTCATCCCACCCAACCTCTTAGTCACATTTTTGGGACACGAAGTGGGACATAGAATTGTGCACATGTAATAACTGGTTGCATCCATTATTAATATCAAAATTTAGTTCAGCCAAGATGTGTTTTTCCCTTCCTTTCCCATTACATTAAAAATTTAAGTGCAATATATAAATTTGCGTGACCTCTATCTAGAAATGGGTTGTGACTAGATACAATAAAAGTAAAAACACAGACCCCACGGTTTGTTCATCTTAGCAACCGAAGATGAAGACCAAGTTGTGTGTGACGAATTTAACTGGAAGTAGCAATACATTGATGTGAAATTCGTATTCGATGACGCCCTTGGCTTCAAGTCTTTTGACGTAGTTGGAATCTTCGGCACTCTATCAACAACATGGAACGCCTAACCATAGTTCTTAAAGTAATTGAAATGGTCATATAATCTCTGTCCAAAAACTTCATCTGGGTCTTTAAAAGATTTGGTTTCGATTCAAATATTAAGTGTGTTAATGAAGAGATATCCTTTCTCTGTCAACGCTTAACACATACAAATTAAACAAAGTAATTTTAGGGCAGAGATGGCATTTGTATGGTGTAATGAATGTAATGTGATGGCATTGTGATCAGGTGAAGTATGAAGGCAAGACGAGGCGATTGACAATCTGAAATGCAATATTTACTATATTTTGAAGTTGAACCCCAATGCTAATGCCATTAGATTCGGAAACATAGATGATGAAACTTTGGAAAACAAAGATGATTTTAATGAGGCATTAAGACATGAACTATGCCCTTTTCGGGTGGAGGTATCAGCGACTTCACTACCCAGGCAGCCGAAACACATTCACTTTTTGGGTCCGTTTGGAAGCGGCGACGGGAAACATTACTGGAATGGCATAAATGCAATAATATTATCTACCAGGCGGCTTCCTGTAATATTAAGCCACATATGCCTCTCGAGCCTTCCAAGGTTGAAGATATGGCGTTTCAGCTTCACACAGAATCAGAAGAGACACATTTATCATATGTTAATTCCCATATGGAACCTATTCACAATTTCGACCATTCATAATCTTTAATATTATTATATTACCTACATACACCTAATTCCATGTCCCAGAATGTTAATTTTTCAGATTGAATTGTTTAAATGTTGTGCACCTAAATCTATAGCGATTGAGTTTTTGGTCCAGATAGTGACTGCTATGGTATGGAAATCTTGTAAAAAAATTGTTTAACAAGTCTTTCCTATGAAGGAGGTTCCCTTCGTAAGAAACTATTGCACTATCAACTGCATGTGTTTTCATATATTCTTCTTAGATTTTCTGAAGATGAGTTTTTTTCCCTTTATTTAGGTGATTCCACACACTACAGAAGCAATATTATTTCTACTGTCTTCCTGTTATCACATTCTAAAATGTCTCTTGGTTGTTCTAAATATGTGCACTTATTTTCTTCTATATGTGAATAAATATGGACTAAGTATATTGATATTTCTACTGCAAATTCTTGATTTTATTATTTTATGGTAGTTATGATTTTGTGTACTAGTAGTTGGCTTTATTTTGTAGTATGGGAATGGGCTTGTATTTAAATACTCTTAAGAATGAATCTACAGTAGATGTTACTTAGCTAAGTAGGAGAGCTACATCATACATACCCACAAAAATTATATCCTTGTCCTTGACAATAATCAAAGTGCATATCTCTTAGAAATAGTGCTAATTAACAATTTTAATAATTGTTAGGATGATTTCTCTTATTGAAATGGTGACATTTCTTTTCCGCCCATTGGAGATGAAATCAAAAAATATTAATTTGAAAATATTGACATGCCACAATGATGGAATGTTATTTATTTATCTAGCTTCATTTTTAGTTTACTATATTGGTGATTTCTTAAAATTGAGCAAAAATATGTTTCGTGGAGAGAATATCAATGCGCGTGATAATTCTAATTAATATTTTTTTGTGGCTTCTTCTCTACTAATTTTTTTCTTAAATGTTTTTCCTTTTAGAAAATACCATTATTGGATTTAGTTCGAAAAAATCCATTAAGCTTTCCAATTACATTTTCTTTTGTTTTTGTTTTTGATTTGTAAATATTTTTCTTATTTTTTGTGTTCGAGTTTATCATTTTGTTTTTTATTTACAACAAACATTGTATATTATAAATATATAGGAGGAAAAAATCACCAAATACATTATTTTTTATTTCCCCGGAAAAATCTAGGTATTCCCCCTTTTATGCATTAAAAGAATATTCTAAAAAATTCACTAGATTATTCAAAAATATGTGTAATTTAAACATTAGTGTCAACCAATATGAATGAGGATCATGATATATTGGAATTTATATATTATCAACAAATGTGGATCATTACTCCTATATGCCTATCGGCCTCTCACAAGCACCTTTGGATGCTTTTGCTAGTTTTATAAAGAGTTATATTTAAATATTACATATTATCGAATAATAAGTTTTGGCTAAGCATTTTGAAAATTAATTAATAAACTATTTAAGCTACGTGAGCTGTCCAGGTGGCGATATGATTAAAAAAGTGTATGTTAAAGACCACATAGAGTTTGGGAAGAGGTCCCCTCTGTTACTAAAAGGAGCGTAGTTGAGCATTGAAATATCTCCTGTACGAGCCAACTGAAGCGCTTCTTTCAATTCCGTTACAACTCGGCTCATGCCAGGCAAAGTGATTATTGTTAAAAAACCAACCCCCTCCTCAATATCTCTATATGGAAAACACTGATAGCAATCGAGGCATTGTCTATGAGAGATATGTGGCCTCCAAGATTTTCTTTTCCAGGTCGTGATGATCTCTTCTTTGTAGGTGCAGCAGACTGTGAAGGAGGAGTGTTAAAAGGATTACACTATTTGCATAGAGACAACATGCATTTTCAAAGATTAATAATGATGGATGAATCTCCGTATACAGTGCAAGTGATTTGGAGCTCAAAAGAACAACAATTAGAATTTAGTGTACCCTCTTCCAATACAAGTACCCTCTTCCAATACAAAGGATGACTTGATTCTCAATGAGGGCTGCTCTGTAACAATTTCACCCAAATGCATGCGCTGAGAACCATTTGGAGTCCCAGGAAAAGCATTTTCCCTGAGACATCTATATGATGTTAAGAGCTTCAGCATGACGGAATATCCTCTTTTTCATTATGCACATATGATGTTGTTGTTGCTATTCGTTCGGCTAAAAACCCTCCATTGACACTTTTTTCCGAGCAAAACTAATCACTGATGTTTACTTGTTTCTACATGAGTTTAGAGATCTAGCACCACTAAAAAATTAATACAGAAATAAAAATTAAGACTAAATTATTGTTTTTTTTTTTATCAATTGGGGCCTTTTAGTGACGGATCTTACAGACACAGAGTAAAGATAAAAAAACGTATTGGGGATCAATCCTCAATAAAATTAATCAATAGCACAAATTATTCCTTGTGCAGACAGAAAAGTATAAAATCAACATCATGTACTCCCTAACACACCTTTCTCTGTGATCCTGGAGGTTCTTGAGTTGATTCTTGCAGTGGTTCTCTATAAACTGCTTCGCCACAGCAACTTTCGCGGCAATCCCCCTGGTGTTTGGCCGATTCAAAGCATGCAAACTGCAGTATTGACAAAACCAAGAACATCAAACTATAAATAGCAAAACTGAAGAAGTAAAACTAAAAAACTAAAGTGAAAATGTTGTCTAGCAATTTTATCACCCCGGAGATAGAAAAGGGAATACTTTTATCAATATCATCTATAGTTTGATGATTTTTCCATGCATGGACTGATTTTTTCCACATTTCTATCTATTTTGCAGTTTATTTTATACATTTTATATTGTATTTGCTTTGTATTTCTCTCATAAATGACTGAGTAAGTTTTATTTTTATTTTTTTATAGTGGTAATTAAAACATGAGAGTTCCAATATGATAATTAAATGGTGATCTTGGCTAGATAATGCTTAGATTCTATGATATGTTCTATATTTGAATTATTTAGACTTGGGTCTCTTTCCCTTCTAGGGAAGATAGCATATAATATATGCATATGAAGACTTCACTCATTGAGAGGAGAAATGCATATGCATGTATTTTCTAACTCGTTATAAGGGAGATTAGCAACACTCTAGAGGAAATGTGGAATATTCCATCCTCATAATAGCTTTTGAGAGGCTACAGTATCATAAAAAATGGGTATGGGATAGATGTCCGAGAATCTATACTTATAAATCACAAAGATATATGGTTTTCTTTACTATTTTTTACAGTGAAAATGTGACATCAATTATTATGAGATTGTGAAAATTGATTTGTTTATTTTCAACAATTTTCTTATCTATGAATGGAAGTGGTACTTCTATTTTGCATAATATGTATAATATCATACATGTGATTGAGGAGAGAGGAGAATGGTATGCATGGGGTGATATATGCTCACCCACTTATATTAAATTTTGTATGTGTGTGTCTTAGAGGACCATGTTTGTGATTTTGGAGTCACAACTTTATTACATGTGTGGGTGTATAAGTATATAGTAGTGATACATCTAGTATATGGACCCTATGATAATTGTGCTCATCCTCACATATTCATAAAGTGGTGGGTATTTTCACAGTGTGAAGCACTTTACACTATGGAAAAACTGCTAAAAATAGCAAGGAAAAGTGAAAACACTAATATGCTCGTTGTAACCGTCGTGACGCCCGTCAAATTTAATAGAGCGAGAAAATGTCAAAATGGCTGTAAAAATTAGGCCAGTGGCATGAACGAACGGAAAGGCCTTTCCCATAGGGGTGATACCTTCAGCATAATTATATGAGATATAATTTAGCATTTCTTTCCACATTAAATCACAAATTTTGATATTTATTCAAAATTGTCATAATATTCTAAAATATTATTAATATGTAAATGTTTTTATAGGTTAAAGGTGTATTATACTAATTTATTTTGTGTGATCTGGAAATATTTTCTTTGCAAGGTTGTGTTGATTATTGTAAACACTTTGTTGGTATTTTGTGAATGTTATTTGGTTATTTGGTATGTCATGTAAATTTCTAGGTAAGATCTGGATATCTTGTATAAAAATATATTGAGTGTACTATACATATGTACTTTTAAAAAAATTGTAAGAAAAATGTACATACCATTTCAACATGGGGTGAAACCCACTTGTAATGAGAAGTCTTATTTCATTAGGACATTAGAATTGTATAAATAATCCAGTTGTGAGGAGAAGTCTTATTTCATTAGGACATTAAAATTGTGAAAATAATTCTAAGATATATTAAAAGACATATTCAACAAGTGCAATAAAAGATACGTAAGAAGTGAGGGGAAGGCCCAACGAACAAATATACTCATTCCATAACCAAACATCAGATGAATGATATTATTCTAGAGTCATTTGTGAAATGATAATCACATGCTTTGGATAATGCCCCTTGCAAATCTTGGGACAAGTCTCCCTACAAAGTCCTATACAAGGATGTTCACAAATTAGGGTTTCTCAGTGTGGCTGATCTCAACAAATCCTAGTAGGTCTCATGATATAGAAGATTACAATTACAATGTTTGCATTTAGATTCACATTTTTCCATGCTAGAAATGAACAATTCTTCACATGTAAGCGTGCAGCGGCTATGCAAACACATTTTTTCGCAAGGATGCATACAAGGTGGACATATCTCTAAGAAACTTGCCATGCATTGGTGGTCACAAGGAAGATCTTTGCAGCACACTTCAAATTATATCAATATGTATTAAAAATTAATAATAAACAAATATTGATATCTTCTAAATTTTATTCACAGTGTATAAATAATGGTGTTTTATATATTTTTGAAGGGTAATGTCGTTAAATTACCATCACCTAAAAATTGTTTGACAAGGATAGGTGGCCATAAAATTTAACTCAAGTACCCAAAAACATGTTGTACTTAATATACTGTGATGGAAAAGGTAATTCTAATTATTTACCGTAACAATCCTAGCAAATGGCCATCTACACATTTTTTCATGATTTTAACCATATGATTGTAATTCTAATTATTTAGTATAACAATACTATCAAATGTTAAAATTCCATGCATAATGTTAAAATTTCATTGTGAAAGTAAATGTGCGAAAAAAATGGAAGGTTCTTGGTGTCCAATAAAGGATAAATGGTAGGTCATCACGGTTTCATACTGTCAAAATTGGATGATTTGGGTTTGGTAATGACGAACAATGGTGATTCATACTTGTGAAGTCCATTACCATAAGTTTGGTGTTAGATACTCATAAGGTGATAAAAAAATGAATATTCATTCTCCCTTAAAGAAGAAAAATAATGAAGATGGAGAATGGGTGGCCTCTCATTCTCCTTCAAATTAGTAAAACAATGAATATGGATAATGGGAGGCCTTCCAATCTCCTTGAAATTTAAAAATAAATCAAGAGGGAGAATGGGAGGCCCCCCATTCTATATCAAAGTAAAAATAAATGAAGACTGAGAAGAGGATGTCTTCCATTCTCTATCAAAGTTCAAAGAAATGAATAGATAAAATTGAAATGTGAAACAAATTTAAGATGAAAAATAGGATAAATAACTCAAAAGATAGAATAGCAAATTAAAAACAATCAATCGAGAGGATGAGAGGCTTCCCATTCTCCCTTTAAGTGAAAAAAATCAAAAAATAGAATGAGAATCCTCTTTAACCTATATATGTATTCAACACATGACAATATTATATGGTGCCCCCCAACTTAAATTTACAGTTTTGGTTACTGATTTCAATAATTTGAAAACTGATAATGACATATTTGGTCGCCAACATTCACATACTTGGAAACCAATATTATCACAATTGGAAACAAGTAATATGACAATGGGAAACCAAATTTCATGTTTATAAAACCATGAACCATGTTATTAGAAGTCTATATTTTTGGTGGTTAGTCCAAATTTAATGAAATGGTGGTTAAGAAGCTAAGATGGAGGAAAGTTTAGGAACTTGTTCTTACCATGGAAACCTACATCATGGACCAAGAAACATCTAAAAGATAATTAGAAAAAATTGGATGTAATGTCCCCAATTCCGAGAAGTTGGCTTAGGAGGTTTTTCATTAGTCTTAGCCTTGGTCATACCTGAGGGGCTAAAGACTTTAGAGGCAATGGGGTAATCTAGGGCTTGCTTATTTGTTATATTCTTGCATTGGCATGGGTATTAGGTGACTTGGTGGGGGAAAACGTTATGTTTTAATGTTAGGATGGTTACTAATAACACTTTAATGTTATATTATTTCTTTGGGGTCACTTATGTCCCTATGGTTACTTGGGGTAGAAAAGCAACTTAAGTTGCTTTATTTTTTAAAGGTCGACTTAGGTTTATTGGGCCACAAGTTTTGGGGGAAATTATAAAAGCAGATTGGGAGGAGAAAAAGAGATTATTCTTGCATACACACTTATGATTTCCTTTGAGCAACTGTTGTTTGATTTTTCTAGATTGTGGAGTAAAATCCCACAGGAACCCTAGCTTCGGTGGTGAGAGATCCATTCCTAGCTGGCAAGGCATTCTTCAGTGGTGGAAGATCCACCCTAGCTTGTCAATTTGGAACCAATTCAAGGCTGATTTTAAGAGATTAATTTAAAGGTTTTCAGAGAAGGGTTTTGGTGAAATTTTGGGATTTTTGGTGTATAAAAATAAAGGGTTTTCAAATATGTTTTATTGCAGTGATTAGGGAAGGTTTGGCGCCACTTCTGGAGGAATTTTGGAGGGTTTGTGGTCTCTTTCCAGGTGGAGCAACCCATTTTGATATTTTACAATTTACATTTTGGAGGGATTTCATTGTGCTTTTTTTAGGACTGATGATTGGGTATTCATTCATATTATTAATAGATGTTATTTCCAAAATTTTAGAATTTTATCATATGTATTTGAGAAGATACAATTTTTTAAGGTTTTCTAGTTGTCTAGGGTCTTCTATAATTTTCTGGAAGTCATATATGATCCAAAAAATTCCAAAAAATATTGTTCTAGGGTTATTTATTATCATATAAATCTTCCTGCAAATTTTCATATGTTTTGGGAAAATATTTTGAGAAAAATAAATAAAACAGTTTGTTTCCCTAGCTGAGTATTTACAGCAAAAATTGGATGTTCTATTTGTTGTGATTTATCTAAATTTGTGTTTTTTTTAGTGATATCTCTCTAGGGATATTTCATTAGATCTCCCATCAACAAAACTATCTTGAAGGATTTTTATTTTTGGGTTACATGTTAGAGTGGACATATAGTAGAGAAATCAATCTTGAAATTACAATGAATATGATCAGTAAATTATATGAGTTCCATAAGGACATCTTATGACACCATCTTTCATTCATAGGCATGTGGGTTATGAAGAATTGAATGTTCTTAATATATAAGCTAGAATATACGTTGTTGAGCTAAGATTGGTACCATAAATGTTATTGAATGCTATTGGATGTCTACTCTAAAACATACCACCATTATGCTCTGATCAAGTTTATTCTTACACAATAGACTAATACCACATTAACTTGGAATTTGTTGGAAGAACTTATGAGCTTGTTTCGCATAGTAAAAATGGCATGGCTGAATGTGTATACATAAACTCGGAACTTTGAAAGTTATATACATAAAATTCAGAAATAAAATTTCCCTTATCAAGTGGGGTTAACAGTAATGATGTTATAGATTTTGATATTAAGATAAAATGTTTTCAATATGTGGGACCGAATAAATGTAGGACCAAATAAAGCATAGATTTAATATAATGACAACAATGATTTATTCAAATATTTAAGACTTTTGCACACCCCTCCATCATATAAGCTGAAAAAAATAGATAGCACCATTATCAGATACAAGATCACAAAACAAATACAATAAAAGAAAAATGTGTAAAACTCATAACACGCATAAAACAAAATTTAGTATTATTTTTCATAAACATGATGAAGCACCATGAAACATTATTTATCGTAATCACACTAAAACCAAACTTTGTAAACCACCAAACAGTAAAAAAACAACAATAAAAATTATTGGTCATAAAGACATAAATACCGTCAAGATGCATTTGATGTTCCAAAAGAGAGCTCATGACATGGAACTTGAATTTCAGTCAAAGCGGTTATGCTTGTGATTCATGAAACACAAATTTAAGTGTTTTTAATTCCAATGAATACGTCTTATAATCACATAACATTCATACTCACCCAAACTCATTGTTATAGCCTCACAACTTTCTCTTATTGTTGTACCATATTGTTTATGTGTTTTCTTGAGTATTTTCCTTCCACAAGTTGTGTCATGTAATGTATAGTCCTCATACTCCTGAGCATCATTTTTTAAATCCTCCACAATGACCTCCTTTTACTTCCTCTTTTGAGGTTTCTTGCTTGCACTGAACCATGGCCACAAATGGGTAGTAGAAGTGTCATTTGCACTATAATCTGGAATAAAATCAAATGGCAACGAACCAGAGTCATGTAAAAGCTTATGAAATTTTTGCACACAGTATCCAAAAGAAAAAATATTTTCATCACTATCTGGCACCACATCCAACAATGATTTTAAAAACTCTTTAGATTGGATGAGTACTTGCAGTGCATTTCCATGGTTTCTAACATGTTTCTCAAGACTGAGGTATTGTGTTTCCTATTGAATTCTATTATCACCCTTAACTATCACAAAAAATAAAATTGATTTAGTAATTACAAAATTATTGATATAAAAAACATTATTTATTCTTAATAAAATAGATATTGTTAATGACAATGTGGGGCTTCTCCAATGAAGCTTCTTCAGGAACATTGCATTCAATTGCTTCTGCAACATGAAAAACATGGTCATCTAGAATGACAACAAAGACTTTTAGAGGATGTACAATGAATTATTCTAACGATAAAAATGATACGGAATAGTTGAAATAATGAAACAAAAACATACACCCTCACCACTGAAATTTGGATCCCTAGTACATGCATTACCCTGGTGTGTCCTCTCAAGTTGAAACACCTTCAAAACATGTTTTACAGGTGTTAACTTTGGTAGCCTAGGGATAGTCACAAACATAAAAATCGAATCTACAAATGAAATACCATCGATCCTTGGATGTTTGAATTCTAACCATGCAAGATTTATGAATGGTATGGTTTGCAAAACAATCATTGTCTAGTATTGCTTTGGCCCTCTCAATGGCTGTCAAAATTTCCTTCTCCTTCTTGTAATTTGTCAAGAAACCTGGTACTTGTTTTTGTAATGGGGTCCAACTTGAAACACCAATGTGTACAACAACCAATCCATTCTCCTTGTACATTTCTTTCTTTAATCGCACAAGTATCGGGTCTTCAAAAAAAATGGTAAGATTCTATGGATGCATTTGTATCCTGATTGGCATGCGTGAAGTTGTAGAAATTGTTTGACCGCATAGCTACATGCAAAAACAATAAAACCATTAGAAACAACTTAAAAATTATTAACTCTACACATAGTCACAAATATAATCATATGTAGTTAACACTTACCAATGTGTCTCTCTTGCAACCACATCTTTCTAAAATACTCCATAAAGACGGTCTCCTCTTTGAACTCCTCCATGATTTCTTTGATGAGGAAAAAGGTCATGTTCTCATTGTCATTGATGGCACACATGATGTCACCTAGTCTCTAAAACATAACCGTCCCCACCTCCTTCGTATATCTGTAAATCAAATTGTCACATGACAATAAGTAATACAAAACAACAAAAATCAAATCAAGCTTGTAAATATTGTATTAAAAAATGAAGAAAAAACCTGTAAATATTCTTTAGCTAAGCATTGCGAACATGTCATATGCATAACAAGACACGACAAATGAATACAACCCTAAGACACAAATAACATTTTTAGGGATGTAAATTGTGTGTATTAAATTTATAGAAAACAAATATTAGTAGATTTATACTTTTAGCTTGTATTTCATAAGCCGCGTCATATGTAATGAATTCATTGACATGCCAATCCATTTTTTTCCTTTTCCCACTCATGTAGACTTCAGTAAACCATGAACCTATGCCATCCACTTTATTATGGGATGAAACTTCCCATATAACAAGAACCCCAGTCTATTTCTCGTCAAAAAAAAGAAGCGTGTACAATTGGTATTGATGCAAGTGTGTACACAAAATTATTTTTAGTATGAAAATGACTTTAAAAAATATATCCAAATATCAATTATGCATGGAAATAAGATCAATGTCCTTAGCCCATATTTATTAGTTGAGAATGTGGAATCCATTCCAATGATTGAGTTGTGGGAATGACGAACCATCATTTCAAGCATCCATGGTGTTTTAAGAACCATAATGAAAGGCACGTCAGACCCACATGGCCTCTGATAATAAAAAAATGTATCCCTTTATGTGACATGCCACAAGTCGATACTAGTGTTTTCATGTTGGTGCTTTTATGATCTAATGCTCTTCACCCTCCTCCATACATTCAACATGTCTTTCCTAGATGCACTTATCCCTTTTATTGACAATCCTCACCAACTCTGGATCTATGTAGTGCCTTTCAATAATGGTTTCAATAGATATACCATAAAAAAAAAAATTAGTTTATTGCTTACATTTAGCTGATAAATTAGGATCAAAACCACTTCATGGATCTAATCTTGTGTCCTTTACACATGTTGGTGAGAAAATTTGTCGGGGGAAAAATTGGTGGGTTTCTTGCCTACACTCTGGGAATCTAAGTCCCTCTACTAAACAAGTGTAGTTTTCGCATATGCATGTGTGAGAAAAGATGGATTTTCCTAGTGGCCTTATGGATAGGAATCCAACAGGGGCACTCCACTGACCCTATGGAAAAATCTTGTAGATATCTGCAAGGGAGTAATTTTCTAGGAGAGCAGGAAAGGGAGTGAGAATATTAGAGAGGAACTAATGTTGCAAGTAGAAAATCATACATCAGTTAGAACTTTCAGCACATGCACTAAAATTAGGAATAAACAATACTGCAAACAGCAACAAGACCAATTAGAATTTAATGAACACAAAGTATCAGGAAACCCCTTAGTAAAAAAAAGGATAGAAACTCCTTATATTGATGCTCAAGAGAAAATTGTACATAGTATGAGAATGGAAGACATTCAGAATAGGGGGAAATGGATAACTCTTTTCACTTGCAAGTAAGCAAAATTTCTCTCATGAACTAACAAGAATACAACCAGCTAAAAGAATTTTAGAATTAGAACCACTTTAAATGAGGAGCTCATTACAATTTATAGCAGAGAAACAACTCTTCATCTTTTTGATGACCCTCCATATGCCTTATTTCTGACTTTAGACTATTTGCATTCCTACCAAATATTAAGTCCCTTTTATAAAATCAAAGTGACTTAAATTACATCATGTGTCAAAGTCGCATTTAGATGACTTAAATGAATGTTTAAAAGTGCAAACCCCAATGAAGAATTAGAACACTTTAAGAGAGAGAAATTTGGGGGGAAGAAAGAGAAGAGAGATAAGGAGAGAGGATGTTGCTCTTGATGAATTCAGATGATCCTTGATAATGAAAAGCTCCAATGTGATGAAATTATGAATCTTTGCAATCTTTGCACTCTGTAAAATTCCTTCAAAATGGCTCATGGATGCTTTAGAAAGAGTGTTTAAAAACATTGTTAAATGGTTCTTCCGATGACCATGAATGTGACTCATCAAAATTCCCTCAAAAAAGATAGGAGCTCAAAATTGGCCCTACCAAGTGGAATGAGATATTTCCACTGATGACCACAACTTCCAACTTGTGACCCAACCCATGTTGTGAGTGTCGAAAAACACTGTCAAGGTCTCCTGAGATGAGTTCTAAAAGATCCATGAGAAACGCCAAAGATGCTTCTTGCAAAAATGTTACAACCCACTGGCGAAGATAACATACTACGAAGACAAAAATTAAATATCAGTGAAGGAAATATTCAGTGACAACGTCCATTCTATAAACATGAGTCTTGTCGTCTCTTGACACTTGCTATTTCTGGAAAAAAAAACAACTTACTATTTTTAGTAAGTGTGAAAATTCTTCTCTGAACTCCAACTGCAGCTGCCAATTTGGATGCTCAACTCTCATAATACTCATCTTTTAAAAATCACCCTTTGGAGTGACTTAATATTTTTTATAAGTGTTAGTGAGACGACTTACTATTTTTAGTAAATATGAAAAATCAGCTCCTTAGTTGGATGTTGCAACTCGAATTCCTCATTCTCCATGTGTTCCCCTCACCTTCTAGATTGGTTTTTTATTTTTAGCAGGTTCTCATGGGACCACTTACTATTTTTATTAAGTGTCAATTTTGGACCAAGATGACTAATTTGATGAATTATCGACCGTCGTACCTCTTCTATGTTCATCATCTCCTTTGCATTTTCTTTAGTTGGTGACATTCCCGAAATAGTAGTCCCCTATGTAGAAGACATGTTAATGTTAGAAAGTGAGCTTCTGGTGATCGTATCATTTGGAATGAATTTTTATAATATGGTTTTTTTCCAAATATCACCCCTCTGAAATCTTAGACTTACCTGATCAATAGTTTGAGAGATTTTAAAAATTCAAATTTTTGACCTAGCAGCAAATCTGAACACGACAGCCATTAACGGAGCTTGAGAGTTTAGGTCTGGTTTTCTTCTCCGTTCATGATAAAAATCACATTTTCATTGTGGGTTTTTGCTTCTTGTTCATCTGGTGAAATTTCTCTTCAAACTGACTGCCGGTTTGACAGGAAATCTAGCTTTTGTCTATGTTGCACCAAGAGGGAGATTTCTTTGTTGTGAGTGATTCATGTTGCAAAAGGGGTATTTGAATATGAGGTTTTTATGGCCTTTGATATTGAATAACACATCAGCAAATGGTTCTTCCTTTCATGCACCAGTTAACAAGATATGTCCAGATCTTCATCTCGTGACAATGGAGGTTTCTCGATGAATATCTTTGTTCTTTCTTCTGTTCTTCAATCCTTCGAGTCTTTCAATAAAACTTATATTTGAAACCTGTGTGATCTCATGGATTTAGGGGTTTGGTTTCTATGATAAATCTGGTTTAGATCAGTAATGGCAGACTGTGTGCAGGTATGAGCAAAGCAATGGCAGGGTGAAGTTGGAAAGAGTAAGAAGCGGGAAAAAACAGCTAAGTGTCAAATTCAAAGTGTTTGAAAAATGCATATCAAGGATTGGGGCGCATTTTTTATGTCCTTGATGTCCCTTAAGCATTAAGGGATGAAATTGACATCAATTTTCACAATGCGCCTCGCGATGACACTTGGCGAAAATTTGATGGTCGAGTACTTTGGCCAAAAAGCTTGTTGGAAGCACATGGGGGCTGGAAAATGGTCGCATGAGGAACCAGGAGGAATTCCTTGGGTTGGCCACATTTTCATATACATTGTTTCCATCAAGAATTAATGTACATGAGTTTCATCAATTTTCATGACACCCCTTGCGACGAGACTTGGCGGAGATCTGACGGCTATCCATTTGGCTTCATTAGCTCCTGGGGAGAGAAATTGAACTGAAGGGGGTCACATGGATGACTTGAAGGATTATTGGGGATGGGTTTATTTTCATGTACCTCATGTTACTTTTCTAAAGGTACACAAGAGACATCAATTTTCACATCGTGCCAGAATCCACCACTTGTCACAATCTAGACGATTTAGGCAATGAGCTCCGGCAAGTACCTGAGAGCTAAACTAGTGATTCGAGAGGTTCCATGTGTGACCAAAGGGCTTATCCCTCATTTCCATTATCTTGAGGGATTAAAGGGACATCAAATTTCACTAAGCTCCTAGAGCTGACATGTGTCCTCTTGCAAATTTGACTAACTGTTGAAGCCTTCCTAGAGGACAACTTGAAACGATGATAAATTGAGCACTCGATGCAATAATTTGGAAAAAAAATTATATGATTTTGAATTAAAATTTCCTTATGAATCAAATGGCGGGGGTCTTAGCTCTTTATTCCTCCATTTATGCCCTGAAAATGTGGATTTTTGTTCTATTTCTATAGATGAGCCTGGGAAAAACTGATTACACACATATTACACCAAAGTGTTGTGAAAAATATGATTTCACCATTATGAATTTGAATTCCATTTCTAAATATGTTTTTTTTGGCTCCTAACTCCATTCAGAGCTCCTAGAATTACTTCCCGAAGTTTAGCAGCTCTTTTGGCCCTGTGCACTGCCTAGGCTTGTAAACCCTATTTTTGATCAAACTACCCCAACTCTTCCAAATCCTTCTTGAATATTCCTAAATATATTCAATGATGTTACTTTACATTTAATTCACCTTCATGTTTTATTGGGCTCCTGCATTCTACTCCATGGGGTTGTTCTAGTCCTGAGAAGGCCAGTGGTAGCCCTTCCCAACACTGCCTAGAGATAACATTTTTTATGAACTCCTAAAATCACCTAGGGGACTGAGTTAACATCAAATTGGAGGTCAATGGACTGACTGGGTAGACCTGGGGTGCCTCGGAAGGGTAAAAATTGAAAGTTTCAACACATGGGTATTGTTGTCAAGCTCAAAAATTACCGATTTCCATGTTGCACATTTACATGACAACAACACCATGTAAAAACTCACCATTATTATCAACATGATACATATCATTGGGTATGATATGTGCCACATCTAGTGTACCAAACATAACCCTCACATTGAAATGGAACTAACATCCAATTTTTTTTTGAAAGCTCCTAATTCTTTCACTAGTAGGCGGTTTGTTCTTCTTGTCCTCAGGGCCATAAGCACACCAGTATCTGAAACAAAAGGAAATGCATAACGATATTAGGTATTGAACGTGAAAAATGTGGCACTAAAATATGTGAACATTATTCCTAGGGAATAACAAATGTAAATGTTGGGCCCCTAAAATATTGGCTAAGTACAAGAAGGCGTGTGGGCACATGCAAGGCCTATTAGAAAGAAGTGTGCACAAGGAGAAATAACATAGGACAAAGTTTTATGAGGGTTTTGGTAGGAACCAATGAGCGCGCGCACAAGGTAGAGAAAATATATTGAGACTTAGCCATATTTTTCATATCAAGCAGAACATGAGGAAATCATGACCCAACTGCGCATGAAAAGTGGATAAGGTGCCATCCTGGCAACTTGGTGCCCACTGAAAGGAATATACCTTACTGATAGAAGATTCTAAAATATCGTCATGGAAAAGGATGGAGAGATCGCATCTAAAGAAGCATGCTCCCATGGAGGACCACTTAGACACATGGAAAGTGATCTACAACTTCAGAAAGGCATGGCGATGCTTGACAATGACTATATATATATGAGCGCCTGATAGAGGAAAAAGAGATAGATAAAGACGGATGGAGAGGTGAGAATTGAAGAGAGGTGAAGCCATGCAGGAATACTATGAGAGCTCCATAGGTTGGGTTTAGAGTATCTATAGGAGTATGTTGTATCAAGGGGATGGGTTTGAACAATTTTTCTTTGTACTATGAAGGGCCTAAGTCTAGTTCCGATGCATGACATTGGTCTGCACTATCATATGGATCTGTGATTGTCCTCAGTTAATGTAATGTGGTTATCAACATGCTTAATATGAATATATGTGTGGTTCCAGTTCTACTTACATTTGTATGGATCGGTTATATATATTATATTTCATATGAGTGGGTGTAAACCCCTGTGCATTTCTTTTCTGTTATGATTCAGATCTATGTTCTGTAATGTTTTCTTATATGAATGAACACATTGGTCTAGAAGCCATTCTGAGCTCTAAGATGAATGTATGGTTCCTTTCCAATCTATTCACTTAAGTTTTTATCATAAATAATGTATTCTCACACAAATCACATAAAGGGGGGGGGGGAGGGACTTGGCACCCGCGCGTGCCTCGGGTGAGTGCCCAGTGCCCACTGGGTGATAGGCCGGCACACATGGGATTTCCTTGTTCTTTGAGAGGGCATAAAAATGACTACATCTTGGTTCCATTCCCGAGACCTCTTTTCAAAGTTTTTGTATAGAAATGACATGCATCTTTATCTTTGTGATGTGTAATGATAAGAGCGTGCCTGACTCTAGAAAGTGTTGAAACGTGGCTCAAGAGCACAGAGGATGATTTTTCTCAAAGATTCAGCACTGGACCTAAGTTCAATGCACATGGATGGTAGAAGAGAACCTATACCATGAGTCTGTATGAGACATTATTTTTTTGCTTCCCAGTAGAGCTATATGAATGGCTCTCAGCATACGCATCTAGATCAAGCTGGTTCTATAGATTGCGCGTATGGACCCAAGATGACTATCAGAGGCTATAGGATGCAAATCTAACTTGGATGCATGTGCTATTGATCAATGAGTAGAAGGGAGTGTTGGCCAGTTACATTTTAGAATATGCCATTTTGACGTATTCTTGCCCAGAAGTTGTTGAGTTCCAGTTTTTGAGGGAGCCTAGAGGGTCATTTTTTAGTGTTATTCCTCTGGCTATGAAGATCTTGGTCATGTCACTTTGAGTTTAGAAGAATTCCCCATGGCCAGGCTAAGCTACTCTAAGACACTGGGAAAGGAAGCTAGGGTAGAGGAATATGGCAGGACATTACGGTGAAAAGGAAAGGGAGGAGAGATGGCTCAAGTATAGTGAAGCTCGTGAAAGGGAGATGACTAGACAACATGAGGTTGTAAGTGTGATGGATCTATGGAGGCAGACATTGTGAGAGGGTGTTGAATTTAACAAAGAGGATGTGGAGCCTGAGCAGTCTAGTGCTACCATCTTGGAAAGTGGGGAGAGAGGCCCCTTCAGCTTCTGATGAGAGTTCGTCACATGGAGAAAGGAGAGCCATCAACATGCATCTGAACCCACCTAGTGACCAACCCCTAGCGCTTGGTTTTCCAAATCAAAGGAGTATTGATAACCCAGTTGGTATCGGTGGGAGTGACTATCGACACCTAGGAGGTATAATTTTTTGTTTGGGACGTCCATGGATGCACATACAATTTTGGTGTTTGGAGGAATTTTTGGGTAAAGTACAAGTACGCAAGGTTTAGGCAATGCATCTGGGAGTGACATGGAATACACATCTGGCAGTGGAGCAATCTCACAGACCATTAACACATAGTTTAGTGGGATATTTGGGACACTAGGCACATGACCACTTCAGGCCCATTTCTGGTTACAAGAGGATATGGAGGTTGAACTGGTGGATCAAGAGGCATAGGACCTATTGGATCCAGTGGATTTGGTGGAGGGAACACCAAAGGAAACACTGGAGGGAACCAAGGATCTATGATTAGGAGGAGAGGGGCCTTAGCCACCTCCTCAGTTGTTCTTTGAAATGTCTTTACACTTTCCAGATTACTAGGGTATAGAGGATGTTGTGAACACATGCACAAGTGTGAATTTCTATGGCGCATGAAGGGGATCACTACCCCAAAGTGGAAGGCAAGTCAGTTTGAAAGCAACATTGCAAGGACACACACATAGCTGGTACAGGAAGTATGACCCCTATCAGATGGTGGTAGACTACACCACATTGAAAAATGCTTTCCTAGTGGAGTTCCATATACCGGAGTTCAAATAGAAGAGCATCAGTGCTTTGAAGGAGATCCAACAGGGAATGGAAGAGAGTGTGCGGGAGTATGATGCATAATTTAAGACTCTCCTGTAAAAATTATCATATGAAATTCACCCTTCACAACATGCTCAATGTTTTTTTGGAGGGTTGATCACTCCATTTAGGAGGGCATTGTCCCATAAAAAATTTACCGACCCATGCGAGGCTCTAGAGGCTGCCTTATGTTTTGAAGCAGTTGGGAGCATTGATACTGGTGTGAGCCCTTTTTTATAGGCTCAAATCACTGCCATGGCCAAATAGTTAGAAAAGTTATCTAGAAACTCTGCACATGAGATTCATAGTGGTCTTTGGTGCATGGATTGTGAAGTAGAGGGGCATGCCAAGGATAGTTTCCCTCATAAATTAGTATGCACCATAGCCAGCGAGATTTGTGAAATTTATCACAGGGACCATGATGCGAGTATATTTTCCTTATTATAGTGTGTAATTTGGAAGAATGTGTCTTGCTACTATGAGATTTGCACCTCTACGACCCATGATACTAAGGATTGTAGGCTTATTGACCATATCCATGAGGCCATTGATCATAGTGTGTGCACTAGACAAGCCTTGTCCAGTAGTTCCAAGGAAGATGATCACCATTATGAAGGACGCATGTGGATGGAGGGGCATATGGAAGAGGTTCTCGCGGAGGATTCCATGGTCACGTAGTAACCACAGAGGAGGAAGAAGTGAGTTCCCATGAGGAACCTACTATAACTATGGATCTACAGAACATTACAGGTGTGAGTGTCCATATTTATTGAAGTGCTCATGGTGTGGGAAAAATCATAAGTATGAGGAGTGCCCTGAGTTGTTTGAGCACATGAGCCAGCAGCACCGGAAGGAAAAGGGTGCTGGGATGGTGAGTATAAAGAAGGCTGACACACAGTGGATGCCTAGAGTGGCACGTGAGTCAGGGTTAGAACCTATTCTGGTGACAACACGAGTAGAGGTTATGCATGCCAAAGAAGTACCAAGGCAAAAGACTCTAGTCTCAAGAGAAGAAGTGGTGCATGGGAAGTATCCGGACCCTTCCCACTAGAAGGAAGTGTATCAAGAGACAATGGATGTCATTCATAGTTTACAGGGATAAATCCAGTGTCTAAAGGAGTAGTCCATGCAGCAGGAGAAAAGAAGGAATGTTGAGGCTCTGTAGAAGGACCTGGATGAGGTCAAGGAAGTGTAAAAAATGTTAAGGAAAGAGAATATTATTCCCTTACTAAGATAATGGTTGTGGGAGAAGATGCCACGCACCAGAGTAGAGCACGAAAGGAAGGTGTTGCATGCATACCTCCCTCCCCATAGCCTTGACTATGACAAGGAAATCACACTAAATGTAGTTGTGGATGGTTGGCTTCTAAGAAACATATTGTTTGACATGGGATAAAAAGTCAATGTTCTTACATTGGATACCTGGCATCAAATGGGAAGGCCCACATTGTAGCCATCTTTGAATGTGTTGTATATGGAAAAAAAAAAACTAAGGAAATGCCCATTGGAGTATTAAAGGATGTAGTGATTACCATTCAAGGGACCAAGTTTACTGCAGACTTCAAAGTTTTGGCACTCACCAAGGTAGACAATTTTCCAGCATTTCTTGGGCACCCATGGTGCTATAAGAAAAATGTTGACCTAAGGTTCAAAAAAGGATATATCAGTTTTCGAGAAAAAATAAGAACGAGTTCATCATCCCTCTAACGGATGGGAAGTCAAAACCTTACACTAAACATTTGGGAGAAGAGGTCCTTGATAGAATTTATGTGCGCTCCATCAGAGACCCAAACATAATTCACCCAACAAAAGGACTTATCTAATTTGAGGATGCCTAGTCTATGAGTGATACCAGCAAGCATGGTCATGTGACAATAGGGTGCTTAAGGGACCTATGAGTTAATTGGGTGATAGTTGAAGGGGTTTTGTAAAAAAACTGACCAAGGCACACTTACTCAAGTGCCTAGGAGGAAATAAGTTACCAAGTTACTTTGGAGGGGCATACCCTGAAATATTCTTATGGGACATGGAAGCTCAATGGAAAAATGAGGACAAAAGAAGAGGGATGCTTAGTTATAGCCTGCTTAGTGACTGTAGCACGTTGGTGGGCTACACATCGAGAGAACCTCCTGGAGTGGCACGCAAGGTAATAATCACATTACTCTATAAGGTTTTCTAGGAGCAATGTGCCTATGGTCATTCAAGACTACTATGGTAAAAAGAATAATTCATGTCATATCCAAACATGTGAGAAGGCTTTGATACGAGGTGCAGAAGCCTTACCACCTTCATTATGGGTACATAATTTGTATTCCACATTACAAGGTTGTGCGCATGCATGGTATATCCATTTATAAACATGCCATCAAACAGGAAATTAGAAAGAACTAACAACTGATCTCATATAATATTTTGAATATCACAAGCACAAAGCCATTAGTGGATAAGGCATTGCAAGTGATTAAGCTCCTTACGATGGGGGATAGTGCCATGGTGAAGATATAGGCTACTTGATTTACTAGGTGATCAACCTAGTTTAAAGACACATTTCGATGAGGATGAGTTGGAGGAGATGTATTTTGAGAAAGCGTGCATAGAAAAGGAAAAAGGAAAGATGGTTTATGTCATAGATGGAGAGAAAATGGAGAGTCTAGATATTAACCACTCTATAGGTACACACAATGTTATAGATGGTGTTGATGAAAGGATGTGTGCTTACCATGAGCCCTTAAAAATAAATAAAGTTAAGATTGGGTCAGAGGAAGAACCCAAGGAAGAAATCATCAAAGACTATTGGTCAGAAAAGGATGTCTCAAATATCATTGATTTGTTATGCAAGTTCCAATATTTGTTCCAACGTGGCTATCATGAACTTAAAGGTGTCCACCATTATTTAGGGGAGATGAAGATAAAACTAAAGGAAGGTGTGCACCCAATCCGAAATAGGCCATAATAGATGAATCAAAATTTGCATGTATGTATCAAGGAGGAGATTGACAAAATGATAGTGTCAGGTATCATTGAGGTTGTGGAAGAGTCAAAATGGATAAGATCGATGGTCATCGACATCAAAAAGGATAGGATGATAAGGATTTGTGTTGACTAGAGGGACTTGAATGTAGTATGTGTCATTTATCCCTTCCCTACGCCGTTTACTGAAGAAATTTTAGATGGAGTGGCCAGACATAAAGTCTACTCCTTCACAGATGGGTTCTCAGGGTACGACCAAGTACATATTGCAAAGGAAGACTAGAGAAAGAAAATTTTTACCACTGAATGGGGAAATTTTACCTATATGGTCATGCCTTTTGGATTGAAGAATACACCTACTTTATTCTCATGCATTGTGGTGCAAGCCTTTTAAGACTTCATCCATAAATTTCTTCAAGTCTATTTGGATGATTGGACTATGTATGGTCTAGTCAAGGACCATTGTGATAACTTAAAAATAATGTTTGAAAGGTGTCAATAGTTGAGGATATCCCTCAGCATCAAGAAGTGTGTCTTTGCTACCCCATTTGAAACCTTATTAGGACATATCATATGCAAGGAGGGATTACTAGTAGATCTCTTCCAAGGTTGCAGCCATCTTGGGTTTAGGGGAGACTACTATCCAAAGTGATGTGAACATGGATGCCTTGGGCATACGGGTTACTATAAGAATGTTCATCAAGGGACATGTCAAGATCACCGCACCCTTGGAAGAATTACTTAGACATAAGAGTTTCCTTTCATTGGGGAGAGGCGTAGCAGAGGGAATTCAACACTTTGAAGGACATAGGCTTGTCATAGCACCCATTCTCTCGTTTCCCCATTTGGCATAAGCATTTCTATGTTCATGTAGATGCCTCTGGTACATCCATTGGATCAATATTGGAACAACTTGGTGAAGGGATTGTTGACCATCCCTTGTGCTTTATGAGTAGAAAGCTAACATAAACAAAACAAAATTACAACACTACCGAGTGCGAAGCACTATCCATGATCTACATGATACACAAGTTCAGGAAATATCTATTTGTGACACCATTTGTATTTTACAGAGACCACATGACATTAAAATAATTGGTAAATAAGCCTTTTCTATGTCAATGGGTCCTAGTATTCCAAGAATTTGAGTTCACAATGGTTTTCAAGCTAGGAAAGAGTAATTTTGGGCCCGATCACTTGTCTATAATTGACTCAGGAGAGGGCATGCAAAGCATTGAGGAAACCATGCCAGCTGCACAACTGTTTAGGTTGTGGTACGTGCCCTCAGACTTAGAAGATATTGCATTGTTTCTCAAAATAGGTATGGTGCTAGAAGGGATGAAAGGATTTGAGAAGAAGAAAATTAGCCATACATGCCTCACCCTACATGTTGGTTAGTGGTGATTTGTACAAACTAGGATGTGATGAAGTGTTGCGGAACTGCGTGCATGATAGAACATGAGCACCTAGCTATTATGGAGAGGCACATGGAGGAAGCACAGGTGGACACTATGCAAGGGATGCCACTGCACACGCAAGATATTACAAGCTGGGTTATGGTGGGAAATTCTATATCAAGATTGCAAAGAGTATTGCAAGGCATGTGATTATTGTCAGTGCCTTGGCTAAACCATGGTAAGGAGGGATGAAATGCATTTGCACCCTATTCCAAGTGCAGAGCCATTTGAAAAATGGTCCATAGATTTTGTAGGCCCCATTTCTCCCACCACACGTAGGATAGGATCATGCTATGTAATCACTTACACAGATTATTTGACAAGATGGGCAGAAGTAGCACCTACCAAGGATTGTACAGTGGCTACAATAGGAAAGTTTCTATGGGAAAATATTATTACAAGGTATGGATGTCCATTGAGCTTAACCAGTGATAGGGGTATGCATTTCCTAAATGAGACCATCAGGATTCTATTAGCAGAGTTCATGGTGGCTCATCATAAGACTACCCCTTACCATCCACAAGAAATGGAACTACCAAGGCATTTAATAAAATACTAAGTCATACCCTGACCAAAATTTATGACATTGGTAGACAAGATTGGGATGAAAAAGTATCAGTAGTTCTATGGGCATGTATAGGAAAACCTATAAGAGGTTGAATAAAGCCACACCATTCAAATTGGTGTTTGGTGCAGAGGCTATCTTACCCGTTGAATTTATGTTACCTTCTCTATGTATAGCGCATGCAGGAGGATTGGCTGATGAACAAGCACTAGAGGAAAGGATCGGAAAATTGATGAAATTGGATGAGAGATGATCATTGGCTAGGTGGAGTCAAAATAATGAAAGGGATAAACAAAAATCATGGCATGATCGCCACATCAGAAACAAACAATTTGAGATTGGGAAGATGGTATTGTTATATGATTCTAAGTTTCTGTGCCATCCTGGAAAATTGAAAGTCCATTGGTTGGGGCCCTATATCATCTCGGACATCATTAATTCAGGTGTGTGCAAGTTGAGAGTGTTGGATGGAATGAGATTACCAAGGCCATTTCAATGGAAGTAGGCTGAAGCCCTACTATAAATAAGTCTTCTTGGTGTTTGTAATAAGGCAATTTTTCCATTTAGTATAAGTTTCCCTTTATGCAATTTTCCTTTCTTATTGTTTCCCTTTCTCGTCATTTGTTTTGTAATTTGTTTTGTGCCTTGGGCATTGGTAACCACATTAATTTTTGAAGGTTTTTCATGCACAGAGGACCATGTGCATCTATTTTAGTGTGGGGTGGAGTAATGCGAAGTATAGGCCCGTAATACAAGTTGAACTAGCAGTAGAAGTTGCAGTGAATTTCCTAGGTTGATGGATATAAAGTGTGCAAGGATGAAGGAAGTGCATGGAAAGAAGAGGTGGATTAAAAATTTTGGTGTCAAGATAAGACTAGAGAAACCACGTACAGAGAGAAGCATACAGAACAACATGAGGTAGACAAGAGAAAAAATCAGGTGAAGGGTAGAAGAAGTGCCTTCGGCACTGTTAACATGCGTGTAAGAGTCTTCTGTCAGGATGGATTGTTTACATACCAGAAGGTTGTAGAATGTTTTTGTGTAATATGGGGCGTTAAGGTGAAGGCGCATAAGGTCGAATTGGTGGAAAAAGTCACATTTAATACTAAGTACGGTGGTAGGTAAAATAGTATTTAATGCTAGAAAGAAGGAAAAGCTATAAATAAGAAGTCAGGGCACTTCATTATTTACCTTGCATTTACAAAAAGAAAAGAGCTCTCATGAACTAGGGCATCTAAAGGTGATATGTGTGAAGAAAAATTTAAGATATCTGAGAGGACGTGACTAGAGAAGATACATAAACTAGTAGGAAAGGAGTACACGGGCGTGGAGGAAGTTGTTGAGAAGGAAGTTGTTGAAACACCGTCTTGTGAAGAATTGTTCCAGTTAGGGTTTGGCGGCTAGGGCATGGTGTAGGAGGATTTCTTCACAAGGTTGTGCATTAGGGTTGGATAAAGTGGTAGAGAAAGAGTGAGGAAAAGACACTTGAAGTGATAACCTAACCAGAAGAATAACACCAAAGAAAGAAACCATCTCACCTAAAAAGTAGAAGGGAAGGGGAAGGGGAAGCAAATGGCTGTTGTCGCAAGCACAAATGAAGAATGGTACGTGGAGATGCAATACCTGGATGGGGTATTGCTAGGAAAAGAATGGGAATCTCATTTGTGGAAGATGTCTATAAGTGACTATAATCACCACACCAACACGACAGAAAAAGAAATGGCTTTGGATTGGTTCACCCAACAAATAAGAGGACACCAGAGGGCATGCCCATCTATAGTGACGAAGTAAAGGTTAAGTTGGAGAAGGTAGGATTACTACAACTTTATGAATTACCCTACTTTAGAAAACCTGAGCGCCTCTACCAGTGGCTAATGGCACGTGTTCATGAAGACCATTTTTATTTCATGGGGTGCAAGATGTGCATAAATCCCCAGTTAATTTCCAAGTTCACAGGCCTTATCTACGAAGGGGATAGCATTGATGATGACCTAAGTGATAAGGAGGCCATCAAGGAAATAGTTTTGCATATGACTATACAAGAAAGGATCACGATAATTTGACATCGCAGAGATCCCATACCTAGTGATGAGGATGGCCACACACTTGGTAACCAAGCTCAATGACCAAGAGAGATGGACTCAAGTGAACAAGGCATAGCTGAACATGTGCCAGAAAATATCTGAGGGGACCATCTACAACTTGTCCACTTTCATCGTGGATGAAATCATTAGCAGCGTGCAAGAAGGTGAGAAGATACTATTTGGTAATGTCCTCCTCACAATTGTCTTCTCAGAAATCGGAGTGCCCGATGGGCCATAAAGGTTTGTTTGGGAGTACCTAGAAGAGGATCCCTCACCTGCGAAACAGTTTCAAAATATACTTGTGAGACCATGACAGCTGCTCATAAGGTGCATTTAGAGAAATGATACAAGCAGATGAGGGACACGTTCAAAGTAGAATGTAGGATTACAGAGGAAGTTACCTACAGTTTGTGTAAGGAGAAGCAGAATTCATGGTATATCAACACTTCTGCATTGGCAGATTTAGGTTGACAGATGAAACAATGAGCCCATGGTAAAGCTTCCCTTCTCCTTCACCGCACAATACTTCCAAGCGGGGGTGAATATATTCAAAGAGGCTAAGAGACTAAGGTTAGACCTTAGTGAGGTGGATCAAGACCATAGGGAGCTATGCACAGAAAGTTAGTTTACCCCAAGAAGCATGCATACGTGGAGAGATATGTCTCCCACGAGATACAGATGATGAAACTAGTGACATTACCAATCTCTGGAAGGGCTGCAGCAAGGATATACCTTCACATCAGGCCAAAATTTGAAAAGGGCACATACTTGGAAAATAATGTATCCATCCCTGAGGACCCTACAGGAAGAAATAAGCCCGCACCAAAGAAGAGGGAAAGAGAAGAGGTGTAGAAAGCACCAAGTGTTCAGGCTACACAAGTGGTAAGCACGCACAGAGACAAGTGCTAAGCCCAGTACTTACAGACAGAGAAAGAAGTCCCTAGTAAAAGAAAATACTCCAGAGGAAGAAGTGCACAAGAGCACAAGGAACCCATCACCAAGGGGAAGTCACCAGAGGAGGAGGAGAATGAAACAGAATCTCCTACCAAGAAGAAGCAGAAGGTGACAGGAGAAAATGATTCAGAGGATACAGAGAGCTTGGAGGCCTATAGAGGCGATAGAGATGATGATGAAGAAGATGAACCAGGAGGTGAGGACCATCCTATCTATGAGGTTCATGACTCAGAGGAGGAAGGAGAAGAAGAAAAAAATGAGTACATCTTTTTTAAGAGGAAGAATTACAAGGAAGAAGATGATACTCAAGACAAGGGAGTAAGTAAGAAAGTTACAAAAGAACAGAGGACCCCAAGTCTCACTAAGGAACAGATAGACGAGGCCACAGAGAAATAATTATCCAAGATCATCGAAGACCTAGTAGAGCAGAGATGGAACGCAGCATGGACCTAGTGGTGAAGGAAGCAGAGGAGGAAAGCATAGAAAAGGAATATGGCAGTTGGGAGGGGATCCTAGTTTGGTTTTGAGCTTTCCTAAGGCCACACACATAGGGAGGAAAAGTGTAGAGGCATCACAAGCTTCAGAGGATGAACTATATTGATGATCCAAACAAGGTGTTGTGTGCACACTTTCAAAGAACCATACCAACGAAGCAAACTCTTGGCTATGACATCATTTAATGAGGAAGGTGCATGTCCTCAGATGAGGAAGATGCTTTCTTGGTCATTTGAGTCCCACATCGATGAACCAAAATTTGAAGTAAGACAAGGGAAAATAATGAATGTACCAGAGTCAAAAATCTGCAACTCGTTGAACAAGGTTTTGGTGGAAGTAGAGGCCGGACTCTTCAGGAGGAATGACAAGGTGAAGTTCCTATAGGTAGAACTGGAGCTGGAGAAATGAACCAAGGACTTAAAGTGGGAGGAGCTAATATTTGCACAGATAAGGCATGAGTTGAAATAAGAGAAGGAAAGGGTGCATGAGGTCTACAAGAAATTAGATATGATCATAGATGTCATTTTATTGAAGCATCCAGATCTAACTCCACTAGCACAAAAGTATGGATCCACCCTAGAGTGTTTAGAGGACTTGACCTATATCCTCACAATGGAAAGATGAACACTAGCCTTGTATTCTTTAGAAGAGGCATCTGCATACAAAGAAAAGGAGGACAAGATGAAGGTTGTAGCCATTATGGCCCAGTACAATAAATTCCTCGTAGATATGAAAGCCACCACCCAAGTCGCTGAGGTCGCTTATGAAAATTGCACTGATAGAGATAGAGTGGCGAGCACTCTAGTCGCCACCCATGAAGCAGAGCTCAAGGAGTTCTAGGAGAAGAACAAGGGGAATAGGGTGGAATGTGACCAAATCCTAGTCGAAGTTGAGAAGAAATCAAAGGCTATTGAGACCTTGCAGGGCTCAATAAAAAACCGGTTGAATGAGTTGTATCCCTAGATAACTCAAAGGATGGATGTGCTCAAGGATTTGGGAAAACAGTTGGAGGGAATCATGGAAATGATGAATACCCAAGGGGAAGGGCTAAGCTTTGAAGATGTGAGCACCTTATTTAGTGACCTCTTTCAATAGGCACATAGCAATGTCAATACTTGTAATAAGTTAGAGGAAGACTTGACGAAGGATTTCCCTCTCCTCTTGTAGAAATAATCATAGTTTCCCCATTCTTTCATTCTTCCCTAGAATTCTTCATTCCTTTATTCTTTCTCCAAACTATTCAAGGACAATCATTCTTTATTCTTTGAGAAGGTGTTCCCCGAGTACAGAGAAAAAGCGTAGTGTGGGATGATGTTGCGCCCCTAAAATATTGGCTAAGTACAAGAAGGTGCGTGGGAACGCAAGGCCTATTTGAAGAAGGGAACGCAAGGAGAAAGCACGCAGGACAGGATTTTAGGAGGGTTTTACTAGAACCAATGGTGTGCACACAAGGTAAAGAAAAGATCTTGATACTTATCCATATTTGGCATATCAGGCAGAACACGAGGAAAACATGACCCGACTGCGCATGCGAAGTGGATAAGGTGTTAACCTGGAAACTTAGTGCCTACGGAAGGAATATACCTTACAATAGAAGATTCTAGAAATTCATCATGGCACAAGATGGAGAGCTCACATCTGAAGAAGCATGCTCCCATGGAGGACCACTTGGACACATAGAGAGCAATCTACAACTTCAGAAAGGCATGACAATGTTTGGTAAGCCTATATATATGAGCACCTAGTAGAATAAAAAGATATAGATAAAGACAGATGGAGAGGTGAGGATTAAAGAGAGGTGAAGCCATGTAGGAATACTATGAGAGATACATAGGCTGGGTTTAGAGTATTTGTAGGAGTATGTTGTATCAAGGGGATGGGTTTGAAAAAAAATTATTTTGTAATATGAAGGGCCTAAGTCCAGTCCAAATCGATGCATGACATTGGTATCCACTATCAACATGCTTAATATGAATATATGTTTGGTTCCAGTTCTACTTACATCTATATGGATCAGCTATATATATTTATTTTATATGTGTGGGTGTAAACCCCCCTGCATTTATTTTCTGTTATGATTCAGATCTACGCTCTATAATGCTTTCTTATATGAATGAACACATTGGTCTAGAAGTTTTTCTGAGCTCTAAGATGAATGTATGGTTCCTTTCTACTCTCTTCATTTATGTTTCTGTCGTAAATAATGCATTATCACACAACTCACATAAAGGAGGGACTTGGCACCTACGCATGCCTCGAGTGAGTGCCCAACGCCCACTGGGTGATAGGCCGACACGCATGGGATTTTCTTTTTCTTTGAGAGGGTATAAAAATGACTACAGTAAAGTTAACAAAAACAAACCTATAATACTTAATGGTATATTGTGGTGTTGTTCCTTCCTCCATAAGAGTGTATATCCTTTTCTGTTTACATATGAATGCAATCTTGGCGCTATCGAGAAGGCCTTCCCCTTTAATTAAGGCATCCAATAGTGCTAGAGAGATTCCTGCACAAATATCCTTATGACCATTATCTTCCCCAATGAGTGTCCATTCAAGATCGTTTAGTGGAAAATATGGTTTCTCATTTCCCACGTCCCAAACATCTAGAGAAAGAAATTGTTTGTACTTTGTTGTTCATGGCATCCTAAACAAAATAATGCAAACAATTATGTATAATCAATAATCATGGTATTTAAGATATCAGAATATGAAATGATATACATAATTTGTTATTTTTGTAAACATAAAGCACCCTAATATGACACAAGTCATAAAAATGATCTAAACATGTATTTTACAGTATACATAGGATTTCATTTTTGAGCATATGTGACAAGAGATGCAAACATCGTAGTAGGATATTAGTATTGAAATTATGTGATCTACATAGGTTGTCACATTTGTGCATATGCGACAAACGAAACAAGCAGCGTAATATGATACTGGTTGTCAAAATTTGTGGTATACACAAGCTGTCACATTTTTGCGTATACGACATACGATGCAAGCAACGTAAAAGGATACTGATAGTCAAAATCTATGGTATACATAGGTTATTATGTTTGTGTGTATGTGACAAATTATGTAAACACCATAATAGGATATTGGTAGTCAAATTCTATGGTATCAAAAGGTGCGTGTATGTTACAAATGACACAAATAGAAATTAGATTCTGTGGTGGATTAGAATTATTTGTAGGATCATTAAGATAAACTCTTCATGTTAGTGTCATGTATGTTAAAATGATCCAAGAGTTAGGGATTGTGGCTAGGGTTTAAAGGTAGAAATGAACACTTAAAACTTTGAACATGGAAAGAAAGACAAAAATGGGTGTTTAAAAAATGTTTCTCTTATACGTTGAACCCTTATGATGAAGGAGGTAAGCTTAACATTAGGCTTAGATAGGCTAGAAGGTCATTATAAGCAAGAAACACAAATCAAGCAATAGGGTCCTCAGTTTTGGATGCACTTTAGGGAATACAAATTGTATCTAATAAAGCTTATAATATTTTTTGGGCAGCTACAAAAGTCTCCATGCATGATTGTACCAAGAAAGCTTATTATAAGGGCATGAGATGACAATTTTGACAAATAAAAGGATTTATTTGTTTTTAGGTTGTTTTAAATTCATTTTGTAATCATTCTAAGTATGTTTTGAGGTATGCGAGTAGGGTGACTGAGATGAGAATTATTAAAAGGAAAAATTACATATTGAGAAAGAACTACTACAAGATATTGATGTAGTGGCATATTTAATGAGACTAAACTAATGTAATTCCAAGGTTCATAAGGTCAATTTGAGCATATGTGGTCCTCAAAGAGAGGGATTTGAGTGTGATATGTTTGAAATTTCAAATTGGCACATTCCCTCCAAAAATTTTAATCTCATTAGAAGGTAATTTCCAAGAATGTTAGGTGTTTATTAAGGTGATAGAGTGTGTTGTTAGGTGTGTATAGGTTGTGTGTCGATTTATTGTATGTTTGTGCATCATTAGGATGCTTGAAATAATGTTAAAATGGTAGTTATACATCTAGAAGGAAAAGGAAGCTCAAAATTCACTTACATTAATAGGTTAGGTATATGCAAGTGTGTGAGTTTGAGTATAGGAGGGTAGGAGTAATTTAGGAAGCTCAATCCTTGTGATGGAGAAAGTAATAGAGAGAGGGGCTCAGTGAATTTGTAAGGAAAAAATATTAATATATGTATATAAGTTCAGTGGCAGGCTACTCTACTCTTGATAGGTATTTTCTGAGTTGGAATTATGAAGGATGACTCCTTTTCTTGATGCGTGAGTGTCCCATCTATGTGTATGTTCATGAATCCTTATTTTTAGTTACTCAAAGTGTATATGATAGCGCCAACCCCCTATTCTGGTGTTGGCATGAGAAGGCACTTCTTAAGGTTATGACAAGACTATGAAACCTTAACCAATGTTTTTTTTTTGAACTTAATAAGGTGGGTTAGAGACATCAAGTTTTTGTTAGAGGAAAGGTTACATCCATTACATGTAATAGGAGGTCTTATGATTTTTGTTCTTCTATGAAAAGTTGTCAAACTATCAATTTTGTACTGTAACTGTATTTTTATAAGTTGATGCATTGTCTAGTGGATGATTCCTTGTTGGGTGTTTGGGTGCATGATTCATATAATAAAAATTAAAGGAATTTTTTTTTGTAATGAGGATAAGGTGTAAACTAATCCCTAAAGGCAAACTTGTGACTATGTTAAAGAACTTAACTCTGATTTAAACATGTGAGAAGGTAGAAAATGTGTGACTCATGCATATTTTTCATTGTCAATCACTTTCTAGTAAGATAGGAATTAAAGGGGAGGATGAAACAATCATGTGGAAAAAGTTTTAATTCTTCACTCAATTCACAATGAAAACTATATCAAAAACTACCCCCTCAAGCTATAAATAGACCCAATCAGGGTTTCGAAGGGGAAGGTGCTATAAAAAAACATAAAACCATGAAGTTAGGTCTAAATATGGTAAGTAACTATCTAGGGGGATTCTTTGAGTAATTTCAAGAGAAATTTTTGAATTTCATTGGTTGTATTGGAAAAACTCCTTACCAATCCTGTAGGAGGTCTTTTCACATAGTGCAAGCATAATTTGTGGAAGAATATTTTTAAAGGAAGTGGGTGTTGGGGTTATAATCTGGAGTATAAATTCAATATCCATATATAAATCCCTAATGAGTGTCTATAAAAGTGGATAATGTGTCATGAAAACTCCAATATAGAAATTTATAGTGAGCAGAATGTTCTATAAGACACAAGTGAGGGTTGAAGAGCTCAATTGCAAAAAGAGAGCTACATGGAGTTGTGTAAGTATTCAATGTCTGAGATTTGGCAAGAATATCAGGGATGGAAAGAGTGAATCAATGGAGTTGGTTAGAATTTTTGGGTAGCTTCAGAAGTGTACTAGCCTAGGTGTTAGCAAGAGGTGTATTCATGTGAGCAAGGAAGGGCAAGTTGAGACAATATAGTAAGAGTTGGAGTTTGAAGTCACTTTTGATGCATTTTGTAGATGTTTCTCACACTGTTTGGCGTGTAAGACAATGTACTAAGTAGTGGGAAGGTATCAAGAAGCAAAAGACCAAAATATGTTATTGAAACCAAGAACTAATGAAGAGGTGATGAGGACCCAAGCAAGGTAACAAAGTGTAAAGTCATTTTGGTTGATGAGTGAGCTATTGTAGGGGTGAAGTGATAGTGTGGAGAGCATATGAGACAGAGTAAACCATAGACATTGAGGTGGAAATGGTTATTTGGTTGATAGTAACTCAAATTTGTAAGTTTCTTAACCATTTTATACTATTTGGTGATCCTCTTTTGCAAAGTAAGGTTGAAAATTGTGAATGAACCATCCTGATAATTAACTATATGATTATTTGTAAACTGATATGCATCAAAGACCAAGAGCAAGTCGACGAGTGGTGAGTGTTTATGAGTTATTCATGAATAGTGATGACTTATGGAGTTGAAATTACATCGTATAAGAATGATGAGATAGGGTATGATGAAGATGATGTCATTTTAAGTGATAGAGTAATAGGAAACTAGTAGTCATAATCTGTGGTATATAGGATATTCACGTTTGCATGTATGTGATAAACGATGCAAACAACGTACTAGGGAATTGGTAGTCAAAATATGTTGGTATACATAGGCTGTCATTTTTGTGTGTGTGTGATAAACAACACAAATAGTGTATAGGATATTGGTATTCAAAATATGTGGTATACACAAGCTTTCATGTTCATGCATTCGGTAACAAATGACACATACACCATAATAGGATTATGCGAGGTCAAAATTTGTGGTATACATAGGTTTTCATGTTTACATTAGGTTGGTTGAATAAGGATGGTGATGGGATTTGGTTTAGGATTGTTTGATTAAGGATGATCGATTATGATGATGTTTGATTGATTACAAATGTAAGGTGATATGATAGTTAAGGGTGTTCACAAAAAAGCAACCAACATGTAATACACAACCTAGCTAGTTAAGTCAGATTCCAATCAAGATATTTCACACTTTCAATACCACATGCTAAGGTGGTGCCACTCTTTTCTCACCACCTATGTGCCAATGTGGGGTCGGCTAGCGAGTGATCTTGGAAAGTGCAAACTCCTTGCACAATAGCTTTATATATGGCCAAACAGTTGCCTAAACTAGGATATACGAGCTCACTAGGGGAGTACCCGATATACCTTATAGTACATGGGGCCTAAATCTGTGTTGCAAGGATTTTATTTGAGGCCTAGGTTTTAGGACATGGAAGCCCCTCACTTCATGCCACTCTTAAAACAAGAAAATGCTTAGCCAATAACTACATCTCTCCAAGAATTTATATACCCCGCTAAAACATGGGGTGTGTCTACGTGCATGGAGGTGAATTCCACGGTCACAAGACTCCTATGACTATGGAAAGTGTGTGGTTGTCACTTCCATGCCACATTTCCCCTATAAAATAAAAAAGGGGAGTCTAATCACTTTTGATCCTCAAGATCATCTTAAGACGTGAGAGAAGAGCATACATGGTTTCACCTTCTAGATAAACAAACAATGATGAAAAACACACAAGCAAGATGATGCAAGACAACAAAATCAAACGATAAATATTTTTTGATTGGGTCCTTAAGAGGAGGCCATGCAAAACAAATCTTAACAATTTGATTTATAAACCCAAATGTCTTGCACCTATCATCCTACAAAACAAAGGGTTAGTAGTTTTAGATTATTTTTATCTTTACTAAGCATAGGAAGTTGCACACAAATTATTAGTAGTTTGGAGAGAAAATAATATAACTCAATGTGTAGTTAAAATGACAATATTTAGAAAAATTAAAACCATGAATAAAGTATCCTATAAAATCCTAAATTAATGCTTTCATTGCTTAGGATATTAGGAGTGAAAATTTTTGGAATACACAAGATGTCATTTTTTTGTGTGTATTTGAGAAGCAATCCAATTTTGTGGTATACACAGCATTTCATGTTTGCTTGTATGTGACAAATGACACAAACAACATAATAGGAAACTGGTATTCAAAATTTTTGGTATGCATTGGCTGTCATGTTTACGCATATGCAAAAAATAATGCAAACATCATAATAGGATACCGGTAGTAAAAATTTGTGGTATATATGGGGTGTCATGTTTGTGCCTATGTGACAAACGATGCAGACAACATTATAGGAAACCAGTAGTCAAATTATGTGGTATACATAGGCCGTCACGTTTGTGTGTATGTGAAAAATGACACAAATAACGTTATATGATACTGGTAATCATAATTTTTGTTATACACAGGGTGTCACGTTTGCGCCTATGTGACAAACAATGTTATTGTAGTCACAAAATCATGCAATTAATATTAAATTAATACCACCAAGTATGTTATTTTACATATGGATATTGCGTAGTAAAAGTATTCACTAGTGACCCATCCTTGAGTCTTGTTGTCATTTTTTCAGGTGTCATTATTGTTTGTCTAGTTTAGTCATAATTTGTCTTTGTAGTTTTGGGCATCTTTTAGGGTGTCTCAGGTGTCATAATTATCTTAGTTTTCATCGTTAAGTCTACTATGGGGCATCTAAGGTTACATTGGGACACCCCAACGTACCCCAGTTCATGATTTTAGGCGCTCATGTCGTCGTAATTTGTGGTCTTAATTTCTTTGTTCAAGATTGGTCTTAATGGTTACCCCGTGAATTCCCCTAGGTTGTAGTCAGCAGTTTTGGGTCACTAGTGTCAAAATTTGAACAAGATATCCCTATACAAACATAGCATACTCACTACATTAGGGGTGAATATCTCACTATCAAGGGCAACTATCTACTAAGGCAAGGGACTTTATTTGGGCATCTTCCACATCTACATCACATACTACATTGGGGGAAAGGGTTTTATTCTTTCGATTCCATCCACCATTTGCATTTTACATCTACTTATTGCCCCTTATTATCACGTCATTCGTACTAGGGAATCCTATGAACAAAATTACACACACACACATAAAACAACATTGGGTCTGAAATGTAGTGCAGTGCTCAATTGTAAGACCACTAGTTTTGTAGCTGAGGTCAGTATGACCTATTCATATGCATTTTTTATTTTTTAGGAATCGATTCTTTGGGTAGGGTTTTGCAGGTAAATTTTCATACATCATTTTCAGCAACACAAGAGATACTAGTTAGACACTTTCTCAATAGAAGCAAAGGTATTCCATAGTTATTGTGACACTGTCAAACTTAGGTCTTAAGCTTTTCTACAATCTCTAGCACCCAAATTACAGACTAGGGCACCCCAGTATCCTCCCAAGCACCTCAATATAGTCAAATAGTCAGCTTATGACCTTCTTGAAGCTATTCAGTCATAGCTTTCCCAGTTTTTTATAGTCTAACACACAATGAGGTAAGTCAACTGAAGATTAGTATCATATCCATCTTATTTCCTATTTTCTAATATATTCAAATATTAAAGTACAATACTTTGTTCCAACTTTTCAATATAACATTCAGTTTCTATTTAGATTAACTCATAAAATAGCTAAAGAAAACCCTATTTTTTTCAATCATTTTGGTGAACCCCACATTTTGAATACTTTGTGTTGGATCCTTACTTTTTACTTTAGTATAATTTATTTTTTTCATCATGTCGCATTTTAGTATTAATCCCATTTACGATGAGGTTACCATAGTTGAGCTTAGGGCTTTATATAGTGCACCCTTGGATACACCACTTGAAGCTACTCAACAAGCACTCCTTAGGGGACAAGAGTTAGTACCTACCAATCCTACTAATTCTCCTATAGGCATATGCCTCGTTGATGATCTTATTTCTTTTACTCTTTGTAAGTCATGTCATCCAGTTGTGTGTGATCCTTATTATCCTTCTTCTAATATGCCACCTAATGTTTCAGATCCTTCTATCATTGATTACATATTAGGCATTGATTAACATTCTGGTCTACCTCCAATGTATCCTCTAACCACTCCTATAGCTACTCCCATCTCTCCTACCTCTTCTCATTGTGTATCTCTGACCTCTTAATCTAGTTCATCAACACATTCTTATTACCTTGATGATCATATTGATAGTGTTGTTCTAGGTGACATTGAGCATACTACTATGTTTCTCATTCCCAAGGAGTTTCCTTCTTTTTACACTACTGAGAGTGCTTCACCTCTTCCATATTCATCTTCTCTTGAGGTTGCTTCTACCATAGTACATGAGCCTCTGCCTTATATTGTTTCTTCTCATTCTGCTCCTTCTTTACCTACGCTTCCTTCTTCTACTTCACCTATAGCAAGTTCCTCATTAAACATTTCGCCCACTTCTAATATTGTTAGTGAAACTTCCCCTTCCTCATCTCATGTGGCTCCTCTGTCACACACTCCTCATGCATATTTAGCATTGTAGCCTAATATATCACCTCTTGATATACCCATGATCACACACAAATGGAAAGCTTCAACCTCTTAATACATTGTTACCATCTTCTTTTATTCCATCACAGGACATTCTATATCTCATTCATGTTGTAGTTCAACTTTAGTCTCAGGTTTATTCCCTAACCATAGAAATTACGGCTTACTATGTGTCTATCGACAACAATTCCTTGCATGGTAATCCAGTTCCCAAAAAATCCATAATTTCGTCTTTCTTAAGGATTTCATCATGCCCACATTTACAGGCTTCGATGGTACCGGTGACCCTCATGCTCATATTGCACATTACTGCACTCTTATGGCCTCTTATTCCAATGATAGACACTTTCTTAAGGCCTTCCGGTTTAGTCTAGTTGATGATGCACTTCAATGGTATACCCATCTCTCTTTTGGTTTTATTAACACTTTCCATGACATGGAGGATTTCTTCCTTCATAATTTTATCATCAACAATGGTCCTAGGTTACATACGATCACATTCTTACTTTGCATTAGGGCTCTTCCAAACCTATTGATGATTACATCTTACACTTTAATGCATGTATACATCAACTTATCTTTCACCGTAGTGACCTAGAAAATAAATTCATATTTTTTTGTGGTATTATCCTCTAAAGCAATGGTTACTTTATGACACTTGTCAGTCCTTTATACTTTTGTGTTATAAGGTTATTGATCTAGAACATGATATTCTTGCTTCTCCTCTAGTAGAGCCTTCTCACATTTCTCTTATTACTATGTCCCATGTTGTTCTACTTACACCTCTAGTTGTACATCCTCAGTAACCTCCACCCTTGGCTAAAATTCAAAAAAAGTGTGCTCCTCGTACTCCACCTCCTAGCAACAATCAAAAGCAACATGTATCTCAACCCAAAGTGCAAGGGAAACAATTTCATTCCCTGTTAGGTTGTGGAGCCTATTTTCATGTGAGAAAATGTTGAAGATTGTACACTAAGAGCACTATACACTTTCCACAGTTGTCTCGCTGGGGTTTAGGGTCGGGGCGGGCCGAGCCCTGAGTGGTGGTCCAAGGGCGGTAGCCCCCGGTAGTAGGGGTTTGGGGGCGCAGCCCCCAAGAAAAAAATTTGGGTCTTAAAATGTACCTGACATGCCGGGAAATGTGCTTTTCTCATATGGGTGGGATTTTTGACCCATATGTTTATGGGATGGTTTTGGCCCATGGTTTTGATACCCACGGTTTCATAAAACTACTTAAGCAGTTGTCTATTTATATGGTTTTGAGCATATGGTAGGATAAGGTAACATTGCAAATTTGTTTTGAATTCGGGTGTGAATAATATAGAGTTTGTTGAGTATAGCTCCAAATAGATTTGGGTATTGTATTGAGAGATCAGTGGCTTGTAATAAAATCTGAGCAAGTGATTCTTAGTGGATGTAGCCCAAATTGGGTGAACCATGTTAAATATTGTCTCTTTGTGTTATGTTATTTTATTCTACACTTTTATTTTAGATCTGTAATATTTTATGCATATTAGTTTCTACTATTGCGATTCTGTGAGGGATTATTCCACATATTTTATCTCTTATTGCCTAACAATTGGTATCAGATCCTGGTTTGGTTTGCTGAAGTGTTGAATCGTAGGTAAATTTTTATCTTGAGTGGGAGCTATGGCAGATGATGGAAGATCTAGGGTTGATAAATTCAACAGGTAGAATTTCAGTCTTTGGAAGATGCAGATGGAAGATTACCTTTATCATAAGGATCTTTATAGTCCATTGTCTGAGAAGGTGAACAAACCCTTGAGCATGACGGATGTGGAATTATATTTGTTGGATAGGAAGGAACTTGGGACAATCTGGTTGTGTCTTGCATCTTTGGTATTATTTAATGTTTCAAAGGAAAAGACTACAAAAGAAATGATGGATGCATTAGGGAAGTTGTATGAAAAACCCCTGCCTCTAATAAGATATTTTTAATGAAAAAATTGTTTAATATGAATATGTCTAAGAATGGTTCAGTAGCATATCATTTAAATGGTTTTAATATGGTTATAAATATGCTAGCTTCTGTTACAATAGAATTTGATGAAGAAGTTAGGGCTGTATTAGTTCTATGATCTTTACCTGGGAGTTGGAATAGCCTAGTAATGGCGGTAAGCAACTCGGTTCCTACTAACTCAAAGTTTAAGTTTGAGGATGTTGTAGGGGTGATTCTAAGCAAGGAAATGTGAATAAAAAATCTCTGGGGATTCTTCTACTTCAGGGAATGCTTTGAAAGTGGAAACTAGAGGGAGACAGAAGAATAGAGGAAGCCGTGGAAAATCAAAGGATCGGACAAGGTCAAAATCCAAAAGTAAGATAGTATGTTGGCACTGTAGAAAGTCTGGGCATGTAAAGAAGGATTGTTGTGAGCTTCAGGACAAGAAGAAACAACATGAAGAAAAAAAGGAGGAAAATGTGGCAACGGGTAATGTATGTCAAGATGCTTTGATTCTTTCTTTGCACAATATTAATGAATCTTGGGTTTTAGATTCGGGGGCTTCTTTCCATGCTACTCCACATAGGCATTATTTTGTCGATTATGTTCAAGGAGATTTTGGGCATGTTTTTCTTAGTGATGATGAGCCTTGTAGCATAGTTGGAAAAGGTTATGTTCATGTTAAGATGCATAATGGGAATACTTGGGTATTGAATGATGTCAGACATGTGCCTACATTAAGACGAAATTTGATATCGATAGGGCAGTTGGGAAGTGATGGTTGTACTGTTATATTTACATCAGACTCTTGGAAGGTTACCAAGGGTTCTCTTGTGGTGGCAAGAGGTAAGAAGGCTGTAACCTTGTATTTAACCACTTATAGCAATAATGTTTGTAATCTTGTGGCTTCAGAAGTAGATACAACATTGTGGCCACTATAATCTCAGTCATATGAGCCATAAGGGCATGGAGATCATAAAGAAGGATTTTCCTGGATATACAAAAACAATTTTGGATTTTTGTGAGGACTGCATATATGGGAAACATAAGTAAGTAAGGTTTCTCAAGGTTGGACCTACAAAGAAAGAGAGTAAGTTAGATCTGGTGCATTCTGATGTATCGAGGCTAGCTCAGGTATCATCTCTTGGGGGGTCAAGTTATTATGTTACTTTTATTGATGATTCAATAAGGAAAGTTTGGATTTATTGTATTAGAATAAAATTTGATGTATTTGACACTTTTGTTAACTGGAAAGCCTTGGTAGATAATGAAATAGGTCTTAAGCTAAAATGTCTCCTGTCAAATAATGGATGGGAGTATTGCATCAATGAATTTGATGATTATTGTTCTAAGAATAGAATCCGTAGGTAAAATACAGTTCCAGGAACTCTACAGTAGAATGGGGTGTCGGAAAGGATGAATAGAACAATAATGGAACGTGCTAGGAGCATGCGGGTACATGCAAGACTACCTCTTTCTTTTTAGGCAGAAGCGGTGACCATAGCTATGTACTTGATAAATAGAGGACTCTCAAGTGCCTTGGATGGAGGCTTGGTATGGTAAGAAAGTTGATTATTCATTTCTTAGAGTCTTTGGATGTGAGGTGTTTGTCCATATAGAGAAGGATGATAGGACCAAGCTAGAGGCTAAATCAGAAAAATGTACTTTCATTGGTTATGGTGGTGATGAATTTAAATATAAATGTTGGATTATTAAGGAAAAGAAAATCATTCGATCTATGGATGTGGTCTTTAATGAGAAAGTCATGTATAAGCAGTAGTTGTAGGAAAACAGGGAAGAATCTAAGAAATAATATACAGCGGTAGAGGATCTTCGGGATGGGAAAGTGACACATGAATCAGTTCAAGAACCTCCTCAATAGGAACCCCAAACTCCTATATTGAGGAGGTCTTCTAGTGTAAGAAGAGAACCTAAACGTTTTTCTCCTTCTCTTTATTATTTATTACTCACTGATAGTGGAGATCCAGATAACTTTGATGAAGCAATGCAGGTAGATGCTAGGAAGAAGTGGGAGCAAGCCATGAATGAGGAGCATCAGGCTCTCATGGAGAACCATGGGATTTCGTGAAGCTACCCGAAGGAAAAATAGCATTACAAAACAAGTGGGTGTTCAGAATCAAAGAGGAAGAAGGAGGTAAGAAAAGATACAAGTCCCAGTTGGTGGTCAAGGGGTTTGCACAAAAAAAGGTATAGATTTTGATGAGATTTTTTCTCCTATAGTAAAAATGAATTCTATTAGAACTATTCTAGGAATAGTTACAGTCCTCAGAAGACTTGCACTTAGAACAACTTGATGTAAAGACTACATTTCTCCATGGTGATTTGGAGGAGGAACTATATATGTAGCAGCCAAAGGGCTATGACGTCAAAGGTAAAGAGGATATGGTGTGCAAACTGAAGAAGAGCTTGTATGGCCTGAAACAAGCTCCACGTCAATGGTATAAGAAGTTTGGTAGCTTCATGATGGAGCAAGGTTATATCAGATGTCATTCTGACCATTGCGTGTATACAAAGAAATTTGAGGATGGAAGTTATATTATCCTGTGTTTGTATTTTGATGACATGCTGGTTGCAGGTAAATACATACAAGAAATAAAATTATGGAAGAAACAGCTAAGTGAATCCTTTGATATGAAGGATTTAGGGGCTGCCAGAAAAATACTTGGTATGAGGATAGCTCGGGATAGGAAGGAATGGAAGCTGACTTTATCTCAGGAAGAGTACATTAAGAAGGTATTGGATAGGTTTAACATGCAGGATGCTAAACAATTAAAGGTTGGGACTCCTTTGGCAAGCCATTTTAAGTTATCAAAGGAGAGTGTCCCAAGACAGAGCAGGAAAGAAACCATATGTCCAAGGTACCTTACTCATCAGCGGTTGGCAGTTTTATGTATGTTATGGTATGCACTAGGCCTGATATTGCCCATGCAGTAGGAGTTGTGAGTAGATTTATGAGTAGATCCAGGTAAATAGCATTGGCAAGTAGTAAAGATGGATCTTTCAGTATCTGAGAGGGACCATGGGGACAGTTTTATGCTACAGTGGATCAGACACCACTTTACATGGTTATGTAGATTCATACATGGCTGGAGATGTTGACAGTAGGAGGAGCACGACAGGTTATATTTACACTATAGGTGGGACAGTAGTCAAGCTGGATTTCACAACTACAGAAGTTGGTGGCTTTATCAACCACGGAGGATGAGTATGTTGCTGCCACAGAGGCAAGCAAAGAGATGATTTGGTTACAACAATTGTTTGAGGAGTTGGGGTATAAGCAGAAGGAATGTAAGATGCATACTGATAGTCAGAGTGTTATACACCTAGCTAAGAACTCTGTTTTCCACTCCAGGATGAAGCATATACAGTTGAGATATCACTTCATTAGGAAAACTTTGGAAGAAGATAAGTTGATGTTGGAGAAGATTCATACCAATCAAAATCCTATAGACATGATGACCAAGGTGGTCACAATGTAAAAATTGAAGCTGTGTTCAGCTTTGGTTGGTCTTCACGAAAACTAGTGAAGGGTTGAGAAGATTGCTCAGAGAAAAACTAGTCTCCAAGTGGGAGGTTGTTAGGTTGTGACGTGCCTATTTTCATGTGAGAAAATGTTGAAGACTATACACTTTCCACAGTTGTCTCACTGGGGTTCGAGGCCAATTCTGGGTAATCTTGAGTTGATTCTGGGGGCGGCAACCCCTGGTAGCAGGGGTTCGAGGGTGCATCCCTCGAGAAAAAAAAAAGTTGGGCCTTAAAATGTGCCGGATATACCAGGAAACAAAATTTTCTCATATGGGTTAATTTTTGACCCATAGGTTTGTGGGACAGTTTTGGCCGATGGTTTTAATACCCACGGTTTTGTAAAACTGCTTAATTGCAGTTTCCTATTTATATGGTTTTGATCATATGTTAGCGATAAGGTAACATTGCAATGTGTTTTGAATTCGGATGTGAATTCTGTAGAGTTTGTTGAGTATAGTTCCAAACAGATCTGGGTATTGTATTAAGAGAGTGGTGGCTTGTAATAAAATCTGATAAAGTGATTCTTGGTGGATGTAGCCCAAATTTGGTGAACCACATTAAATATTGTCTCTTTGTGTTCTATTATTTTATTCTGACTTTTATTTTAGATCTGTAATATTTTCTACATATTAGTTTCTACTTTTACGATTCTGTGAGGGATTATTCCATATATTTTATCTCTTATTTCCTAACATTCCCCTCCTCCACCTCATACACATTTCTCACCCACTAGAGTTTTTCCTACTACAACTGTTACTACTACTAAATACTAATACTACTACTACTACTACTACTTCACCTCCATACCATGATCCTATGTGTTTCTCAGCTAACACTCGACCTCATGATGTGTTGCATATATTAATTGATGAGATATTAATTCAACTTCCTTCCAACCAACATCACCCTCCACACCGTTTATAATGTCAACATGATCATTATTACTGTAGTTACCATTGTATTAGTGGCCATCATGAAAATGAATTTCTTGCTTTATGTGAGAGGTTACAACAATTAGAGGACATCGGTGTCATATCTTTTGCATCTCATGAGTGACCATTATCTCCTTCACCATGACAGCATAGGCATACACCCTCTAATTTTTCTCCATATTACACTCAGTTTGTTTTTCATTCACCACCATTGCATGCACGTTATCAACTGCCTCCATTTCTTCCACCACCACATTCATTACCTCTACCTCATTCACACTAATCACGCATCCCATGCATTTCCACTAGTCGGGTATGTTATTTGGTCACTCCATATGACATGCATTTTGGTTCATACACTCATGTTCCATCCATTCCATATACTTCCACCTCCACTCGACATCCTGGTCATTGGTAGGTGATCATTATCACCTTATCCCCCCGATGATGCACTTGTGATCTTACAGTTCTTACATGATTGTTGAGGTTTTAGTTTTAAGAACCTTTCATCATGCACTGTGTCATTCATCTAGCACTACCTCAATCATTTCACAATGATACACTCTTACTTATGTGGCTCATACTTGACTGTTGAGGGGTCTTATTACATGATCCTATTCATGCATATGCTAGGGGCATCGTTAATCTCACTCCCTTCCTATTTTTCATCACATTTCCCTATTTCAATTACATTACACTTCCACATATTCATTATGATATGTTCAACTATTTCCACATTTATTTTAATATCACCATTATGTTTTACCTATGTGCTACATATTTTATTCAACTCATCTTTCATTATTTAAATTTGTTATCTACATTATTTTTACATCTAGTCATTTACCATACATATCTTATTTATCATTTCTAACATCATCATTCATCACATACACATAAAAATACACATGCTATTGTTTCACCTCAAAGTAAGTGATAAAAAAGATAAGGTAACGGTCAAGGAGGAATACTTGTGGTTATGTAGACTGTATGCGTGCATTGTAGAATTTTTCAGACTGAATGTGGGAGCTTCCCTTTGGCTAGGAGGAACAACCTGTATAAGAAACAAAACAAGACCACCAAATGATATTAAATAGCAAATGACAGTGGACTGCCTAGCGATTGTTTGTTCCGAGAAGTGTGATACCATTGGCTAGCTCAACTGGTTGTCCATCCATTTTAGTTTGTATCAAATTAATGAAAGTAAATATGAGAAGTAAAGTTACTATTGCTAAAACTTTGATGTAGGGTATCTCAAAACATTATCAACACACTAGATTAAGCAAAATATTAAATTACAAACTAATATAGCATTAGGCAAGGTATGTTTCTGGTTGGGTAAGGTCATAGAAGTGTTAGGTAAGGTCATATGCATGTCTGGTAAGGTTTGGATAGAGTTTGGTTGAGTTATAGGTTGTTTGGTGGAGGTTTGGAAAAAGACCCAGTGACCGATATCAATCTGGTGACCGATGTCAGTACAGAGGTGAGACTGACTATAATTAAGGTGACCAACATCAGTAGGGGAAATTTGGTAGTAATTTAATAAAAGTAGTTTTGAGCTTCTATGTGATTTTATAGAGAATGAAGGGAGAGTGGTTGGGTTCTGTTAGCATATGGATTTGCACGCATGCAAATGACATGCAACAGTGTGGGAACGAAGTCCCTCCTCAATGAAGGTGAGGCTGCCTTTATTGAAAACCAAAACTGTTGCATGCCATTTGCATGCGTGACTCCTTTAGGGATTTAGAAATCGTTAACCAGTGCTTGGTTAAATCTTTATGACTATCCCCTCTGCACAAGCTCCATTTTCTTCAACCGAACCTTGTTCCCGATGAAGATTTCCAAGGAGACATTACTGCCAACCTTCAAATAGTAGCTTGGGAAAATCGTGAAAGCTTGCAGCAATTTATGGCTGTTGATAGAGCCATTGACAGAGAAATCTACATCGAAGATCTTAGAAGAAGAACACCCACACTTGTGGCCAGAAGACCCCCTTGGGCACGTGTTGATAGTTGTTCACCGACACGGTCCTCTTCCACCCAGGTAATAAGTTGTATGACTATTACAGGTAACCCACCTATCTTGCAACCAAATCTTGTTTTTGCAGATACTCAAGAAGACATATCATCATATTTGAGGCAAGCTATTTGGGGAAAAGCGCACAAGTAACCATCATTTTTTATCTCACCGCATCAGTACTAGATAACGAAGAAGAGAAAGCCGCGAGAGTTGTTAGAGTTATTCAGGCGCAAATAGCTTAAGAAAGAGAGCAAAGAGAAAAGGCTAGAGCTGGTCGGAAACACGCCAGTGATCTCTTCACCATAAATATTCCAAGCTGGAAGGAAAGAGGTTTACGCGAGGAGAAAAATCTAAAGGTAGATCTGACCCTACTTTTGACTTTCAAGGAAAATTTGGTTTCAAGTTATCTCCTCCCAAGAAGAACACACCTCGTAGATCTGCAAGCCTTGCATCAAGTCCTGAAAGAGAAAGCAAGGAAGGAATCACTGCCAGTCAAGCACTTGTCCTTTCTCACATTGTTTTGCCTTCGCATACCACCTTTTCTCCAATGGCAACCAATGTACCATGGGGAAATGCCATAGGCCCATTGGCCTTACCTGCTCAACATGAACTCCCACGAGGATCAAGAAACATTCTTCCCAAGTTTGACGGAGATGGGAAGACGTCACCAGATGATCATATTTCTGCCTTCTTCACTGCATGTGTTATTTTGTCAGTAGAATATGAAGATGTTGCTATTCGTCTCTTCATCGAGACATTGCATGATATTGCTGCAGATTGGTTTCATCATCTACCCAATGGATGTATTACAAGTTGGGATGATATGAAAACCAAGTTTGAAAATTGATTCAAAACAGCAGAAGATGAACATGCTCTTCTTGCCCAACTATCTCAGGCAAAGAAAGATCCTACATAACCCATGAGGAATTTCGTGGCCAAATTCAACAAGATGGTAAACAAAGTTCCCACTGGGATTCGTCCCAACCTTGATGGACAAAAATGTTTCTTTATTAATGCACAACAACCAGAAGTGTGCTATCAGCTAAGAAGGGCCAAGGTGGCTACTTTGGAACTTGCTCAATCTTTGGCCATAGAAATTGAAGATGACTTAATCATGGCAGGAAAATTCAAGAAAAATTCCCTCAAAGGAAAGATTCAAGAAACTCCCAATGTTTCATAAACTATACTCACTAAGTTGGCTAATGATGTGCTAGCTTTGAAGAAGCAATTTACTCAAAGTAGTAAACCTGCTCCTTACAAAGACATCCCGTGAAAAGGATACATTCCCAACAAAGCTAGGATTGCAGGTGCTCCAACGAGGCTTGCTATTGAAGCAGCTCCCGCAACTAATTCCAAATGTGATGTCATTGAAGAAAGTGATGATGAGATTGAAGTCGTCGAAGTTGATGAGGAAGAGCCTGATTCTGAGACATCTGAACCTACAGTTGAAGATCCTAAGGAAGGAAGTAATAATCATTTCTTCGAGTACCGTTCCGATGAAGAAGACGAATATGAAGAAATTATAGAAGATATGAATAGTCAATCCTTCGCTGTCTTCACACGCTCTCAGAAAAAGGACCAAGATACCACCAAGGCAGGAGATAGAGAGGTTTCCAAGGAAACTCTCAAAGGATCCAAGATAAAGGAGGCTCCTAAAGAGTCTAGAGAAACTAAGGTTTCAAAGGTCAAGACTATCTTAAAGAAAGGAGAGCCTTTCTTAGATCAATCGTTAGTAAACCAATTACGAAGAAAACTTCTTCTTCCACATCCGTATCAACCAACCCTGAGACCAAGGTCAAAAGTGTGCCATCATCAAGTTCGAAAGAACTCATATTTGAGACTTCAAGTGTAATTAATTTGCCTAAATTTGATATCATTGATCATATCAATAAAAACAAAAAATTCCATGTCACAGGCAGAGTACTTGAAGTCCAACAAGGATCAGCTCGAGAATTTAGTCCAGTTTATCAAAGGCGACTCTATTGTTCATTCCTCTAAAGGAATTCTAAAAACTCCCAAAGATGGGAAAACTCAAAATATTGTGGCAGCCACTACACCTTCAAATGAAAAGATTGAACCTTTCTTTGTGTCTTTTCTTATCAACGGATGCAAGTTAAGTAATTGCATTATAGACTCTGGAGCCTCGGATAATGTGATGCTGGAAAAAGTAGTGCATGCTCTTGGTTTGACTTGTACAAGAACATTCGGATCATGTTACTCTATGGAAACCAAGCAAGTTCCTCTGATCGGGCAGATTAAGGACGCCCAAATGGTTTTAGCCCAATTCCCTCAAAAGCGAGTTAAGGTAACTATTTTAGTTGCTGATATCCCCACCTCGTATGGAATGTTATTGAGCAGGAAATTTTGTGGGATTTGGGTGGTGAGATTCAAATGGACTGGTCTCATGCCATGATTCCTATCAATGGAGAAATGAAGAAACTTATGCCGGAAGATCAGGCAAAGTTCACAATAACTAAAATTGAAGATCCTCGCGCACAGATCCTTTTCCAAGGCTCAAGTATGGTAATTATATGATGACTATAGAAGTTCATACCCCTCAGATCACTTGCCAAAATTCCAATGAGATCTAGACTCTTGAGTTCGATGGAAGTTGTTACTCAACGGGCTCTAGTGCAGGAGTGGTGCTCATATCTCTAAATGGTAAAATTTTTCCTTTTTCCTATAACCTCGAATTTTCAAATACTAATAACACTACAAAGTATGAGGCATTAATCCTTAGCCTCCAAGTTGCAGAAGAGAAAGGGATCAAAAATTTGAAAGTCTTCGGAGATGCGGAATTGATCGTGAAATAAGTAAGAAATCAGTTCCAGGTAAAGAACGATCGTCTAAGACACTACAGAAATAAAGTTTGGGACGCAATAGAAGTTTTCGACGCTTTTTCTCATTAAAATCTATCCCTCGTTAAAATAATGAAAAAGTGGATTCTCTAGCAGTCTCAGCGTCATTAATGATTCCTCATTCAGAATTTGATCAAGACAAATACACCATTGAAATGGTTTTTAGGCCAAGTGTTCCTGACAATGCAGAAAATTGGCAAGTATTTAATGATGATCAACAAATTATTGCCTTCTTGGAAAAGAGAGAAAATTTTGAATAGTTTTACTTTGAAGGAAGTGATTTGGAATTTTGCGAATCAACTACCTCACCCATTCAGGAAGGAGTTGAGAATGAAGATCCTGGTGATGGCATCATTCAACTCAAAGGAAATAAAATTCCCAAAGGATTGGTTTCACTCGAAGAACTTTTTGACAAACATGACAGGTTTATTAAAGAGAAAGAGCAGGTAGGACATGCAAATTCTGCTGACTATGAGCAAATTAATATCAGCACCAAGGATAAACATCGCCTGATCAATATTGGTAAATGTTTCTCACCTGAGGAGTGCAGGAAATTCATAAATATCCTTACCAAATACTCTGACGTCTTGGCATATTCATACGAAGACTTGAAATCTTTCCAACCCAGGGAAATGGAGCATGCCATACCCTTGAAGCCTAGCGCAGTTCCATTCAGGCAAAAGCAAAGACAATATAATCCCAAGATTACAGGGACAATATTTCATGAAGTTCAAAAGATGCTAGATGCATGAATAGTTTTTCCTATTCAACATTCAACTTGGATAGCTAATATTGTACCGATTCGTAAGAAACATGGAGAAATTAGGATTTGAGTGGATTTCCACAATCTTAATCAGGCGTCCTTGAAGGATAACTACCCACTGCCAATCATGGACCATATTCTGCAGGCAGTAACTGGATCAAAAATGATATCTATGCTAGATGGTTTCTCTAGCTATAATCAGATTGAGGTGGCTAGAGAAGATCAACATAAAACTGCATTCTCTACCCCCTGGGGTACGTTCACATATAGAAGAATGCCCTTCAGTTTGATCAATGCTGGTGTAACGTTTCAAAGGGCCATGGATATGGTGTTTTCAAATTATAAGGACAAGATCATTGTGATATACCTAGATGACTTGACAGTGTTTTCAAAGAAGCGAGAAGATCACTTAAGAGATTTAGAGAAAATTTTGCAAAGGTGTAAACTTCATAAGATTTCTCTGAATCCAAAAAAATATGTGTTTGGAGTTACGAAAGGTAAACTCCTAGGTCATATTGTTTCTAAGGAAGGAACTAAGATCGATCCTGAACGCGTTCAAGCTATAAAGAATCTTTCCTTGCCTACAAGTAAACCTGGAGTCCACTCCTTCTTTGGAAAGGTGAACTTTTTGAGAAGGTTCGTGCTAGATTTCGCCAAGCTTACTAAATAAATCGCTGATATGATGAAAGGAAAAGAATCTTTCAAATGGTCAAAGGAAGGTAGAGAGGCATTTGAGCAAATCAAGGGTGCTATTGCAAAAGCTCCTACATTGGTGTGTCCCGATTTTAAGAAGGATTTTATAATTTATTGTTATGCTTCGCCACACACAATCTCTACCATTTTGACTCGGCACAATCAAGAGGGGATTGAATCTCCTATCGCATTCATGAGTTCGGGATTCAAGAAACATGAACTTAATTACACTCCTCTTGAGAGACATGCGTACGTGGTGGTAAGAGCCCTGAAACACTTCAGGTATTACGTGTTGAATTCTCACACCAAAGTCTTAGTTCCAGACACCGCAGTGAAATCAATGTTGACACAACAGGAACCAAGATCTAAAAGAGGTAATTGGGTATCAAAGATCCAAGAATATGATCTGGACATCAAGCCTACGAAGTTGGTTCGAGGGAGAGGACTCTGCCAACTCATTGCAGAGAATGAACCACAAGATAACTCTGAAGAAGAACTAGTTGAAGGAAATTTACCATTGGTAGTTTTTGTCAGTACCCACGGATGAATGGTATTCTGATATTGCCTACTTCCTCACATATGGCGAGTGTCTAGAAAATCTGACAGCTAAAGAGAAACGAGCAATCAAACTAAGAGCTTCCAGATACGTCATTTGGGATAACACGTTGTTCAAGAAAGGAATTGACAACATGTTCCTCAGATGTGTTGATAAAGAACAACAGCCTAGGTTGTTGGAAGCCTTCCACAATCATGCTTGCGGCGGTCTTTTTTCTGGCCCAGTAACAGCCCATAAAATTCTGAGAGCACATTATTACTGGCCCACTATGTTTTTTGATGCTCAGAAATGGGTGACCAAACGTGAGGCCTATCAACAATTTGTTGGAAGACTAAAGTTAGCAGCACTGCCTTTGAAGCCAGTTGTCATTGAAGAACCCTTTCAACAATGGGGTTTAGATTTCATCGGGGTATTGAACCCTAACTCCAGCGCTGGTCATACCCACGTGCTCACTGCCACTGATTACTTTACAAAATGGGTAGAAGCTATACCGGTGAAACAAACATCTACTGCAATAATCTGTGATTTCATCAAAGAAAACATATTGGTTCGTTATGGAATTCCTCACAAGATCGTGACTGACAATGCCTCAAATTTTTCTTCTGCAGAGATGATAGGTTTTTGTTATGGATATGGGATATCTTTGTCTCATTCATCAGATTACTACCCGCAGGGAAACGGTCAGGCTGAATCTAGCAACAAAAACCTCATTACCATTGTGCACAAGTTAGTCGAAGAAAATTAAAGAACTTGGCACAAAAAGTTATACGATGCATTGTGGGCTGACCGCATAACTCCCAAAAGGGCAATTGGGATGTCTCCATTTCAACTTCTGTATGGAACTAATGCTCAAATTCCCGTCACATTGGAGCTACCAGCGTTAATATTAGCTCAGGCAGTTGATGATGAATGCTTCACCAATGCATTAGATAAAAGGGTCATGTTTCTAACCAAGCTTGAGGAACAAAGAAGTCAAGTGGCCAACAAGATCGAGGAACATCAATCCAAGGTAAAGAAGTTGTTTGACAGGAAAACTAGAAAGAGACAGTTTCAAATCAATGACTTAATTCTTCTCTGGGATAAAAGACGTGAGCCGAAGGGAAAGCATGGGAAGTTTGACTCGCTGTGGCTGGGACTGTTCAAAATAAGACACTTCTGTGGAGATAGTACCTACTACTTAGCATATCCTGATGGAACTCATTTACCTTTGCCCTATAGTGGGCAGTATCTCAAATATTACCAGAATTGAAAACGGGTTGTTCCCCGTATGTACATAGGTAATTAGGATTTTGGTTTGTTCGTTTCCCTGTTTTTCAATCTCCTCTCTTGTGTCACCCCATTTTTGTGCCCCGTCATTCTGTGATCATGTTCATGACTATTTTGGTCTGGGTCCGTTGCTACGTCCATGAAGTCCTTGTCCCCAATCAGAGCCAGCTGTTATCAGCCAATTTTGACTGCGCATAATTGTCAAAAAACAATTAAATAATTAAAAATTAGAAAATTTTGAAAAGTATTACTTTGTGTGGTTCATTAGACTCCTTGCGATCGTCTTATTTTTGTGATCGTTTCGGTCTTCGTTTCGTGATTTTCGGGCAAGAACTCTTCCCGCCAGGCTATAAAACGCATTAAAATACATTAAAATAATTAATTAATATTTAATTAATTAATTGCTCCTTGTTTGATTAAATTAATTTTTAAAAAATCACTTAAGGAGTATTTAATTAAATAAATATAAATTAAAGTTCATCCGACAAGTTTTAGTGCCGGGGAAGTAAGCTTTTGTTTCCAACTGCCAGGTTGGCTTCCCGAACCCGGATTTCCACTTTCCTGGCAATTTCCTTCAAATTTCCCGCACGTGGGTTTTCCTCTGCCAATTGCCAAATCATGGATTGGAAAATGGGCATAAAATTCCCCAATTTCCCACATGGGGAAATTGGACGGGGATTGCCAACCCATTTTTCCATTCCCGTTGGCAATTGCCCGTTACTTTTCCCATTTCCCCCTAGCACTTAAGCCACTACCCGGGATGAGAGGAAGTTGAATTAATCCTCGTAACTTCCTCCATCAAACCCGGTGGAAAAATTCAGAAGCTTCTTTTTCTTCAGAAAGACATAATATTTTGTTAACATTATGCAAGAGAAACCCACGCCATTGTGAGCAAAAGAAATTAATCACAGCAAAAAGACTAAAGGCAAATACATGCGCATTGGTTGAAGGAAAAGACAGGAAGAGATAAAGAACAGTTTTAAAAGGCCACGCCTGGCAATGAGAAAGGAACAGTTTTTTAAAACACAGGAAATAAATACAGTCCAAACGTTTTTGAGGGGGCGCCTGATATATGTGGACAGTTTTTAATAAAAAGGAGCTTTGTTTTCAGCCGCCCAGCATTGGAGAAACCCACGCATTTGTTTTAACCTATATTCCAGCCAGCAAACAAAAACATACGCTTGCCATACATCTGTTGCAGCATTTGATGGAGCGTAGACAAGCATTCGTGATTTTGGGCGAAGTTTAGGAAGCATACGGAACAGTGCGCGACGGAACAGGAAGCATACGGAACAGTGCGCGACGGTCTTCAGGAAGCATATGGAACAGTGCACGATCCATACTCTCGAGAACATCATCGATTGATCTTGTGCCAATACTGTCAATACTATTTGCATTATTATAGGATTTCCTGTAGCTTTTTAAAAAAAGATAAATAAATAAAAAGAAGTGAGCCGAAGGGAAAGCATGGCGATGGGCAAGAATGTTTAAAAAACTGAATTATTTTTGTGACTTGTTATATTCTACATTTTCATCGGCCTTCAGGAAGAATGCGTGATGCATACGGATTAATCTGAGAAAACATACAGATTAATTGCTAAAGCTGCAACAAATGAAGGTCACAAATAGCAAACGTCATGTAGCCGTAGGCTCTTCTTTATTCTGAACTCTGATACATAGCAAGCTGCGTATTGGGTGAAGGAAAAATGATACAATCCAAAAGAAGACAAAAGAAAGAATTCATTCCCACGCTAGTCCAAAGTTTTAGTTCCACACAGCCAGAGGTAAAATACATCAAGACAAAGCCCACACAAGACAAGAAAACCACACATTCTTTTGGAGGAGGCGCCCAGCCAAGGAAGATAGCAATAGACAACAAGAGAATAAATTTGTTTTATTTGCCTAAAGCCAGGAGAAACGCCAAAGAAAGGAAACTCCATTCACGTAAATATTAAGATCGGGGGATTTTAATTGTTATTGTCAGAGTTAGAATTCGAGCTTGGTCTCGATTTGTTTTTATTAACATACTAAAAGTTGTAATTCGAGACAATTATTATTATCATTTTTAAAATAATAATAATAATAATATATAACGGGAATATTTTTCTTACATCGACGGGGTGTTGGATACTGAGACCCAGCCCCGTTTGCATTGTTTGGCATGCCTGAGTCACCTTTTGATTAAATTCATAATGGCCAAAAGATCCAAATCTGTAGGGAGATCAAGGAAGCCAGTGGAAAGATCTAATAAATCTACCCTGAAATATGAATTCCAAGGAATTATTCCTCCCAGCTCCATTAAGTCGGCATATAACAACATCACCGATACAAATCTGGGTCACATCAATGTGCAACAGTTTTGCGAGCGAGTGAAAACTGAAGGCAAAACCATTTTCTCTGATAGGCTTTACCACAGTGGCCTACCTCAAGCAGCAGCATTCCCTGTCTCCGTGTAGTGTCTGGAATTGGTGATTGCTTGTGTAGAGCATTACGATCCTGAGAGACGAGGAATTTATAAAGACAACCGTGAACCTTTCCTCTTAATCATACCTAAACACATTGAGGAGTTGCTCGGGATACCTGACTTTCCTAAGAATGCAGATATCACTCGCCAGTCTATGCAAGATTTCTGGGATGAAGAACCCCTAAGATGGAGCAAAATGGTTAACAACAATTGGCTGATAACCAAGAGACCTCGGATTGACAGGCTCCCCAAAGAACTGTACCGCGTTGAGTCTGTGGAAGAGATTAGAGACATGATCACTCTCCTAAGTCAAGTTTTTGGTTTACCTTCTACAAGGGTCTTCCACCCATGGATGTACCAGTTTATCTGTATCATCCTAGCCAAGAAGGAGTTTGTGGACTGGGCCACCATCATCAGCAACACCATTCACAAGCAATTGATAGAATTCAAAATGATTAGATGCTTCTACATGACCTCATATCTGACCTATGCAGTAGCACGAAGAAAGTTATTTTCGGGACTTGAAACGAGAGGAGTCCTGGGGTCATCAAACAAAGTTTTTCACTATTACCCTCAGCTCAGCTTCAAAAATAGTTCTCACCATTTTAGAAGAGTCAACGATGCATTCACCTTCCACGTAATTCGGAACTCGAATCGAAATACCGAGGAAAGGTTTTCCAAAGAAGCCATGAGTGTCATTTCCCAATGGGGAACCTGGTTTATACAATTTTCATCTTTTTCCTACATTCGCGTGAGTGGCTTTGCTGGGACCCCCGTGGAAACTTCCCAAGTACGTCAGTGATAAGTGGGCGTTAATGGAGCTAGCGCGACAATTGTTCCAAGTTCACTGCTTACTTAGTGACAAGCACCGTCCAGGAATTCATTTCCTGATCCAAATCAGGGAATACCAATGCCCAAATTTATTCAGTGCACAACTAATGGAAAAGGAGTTTGCTCTCATAACCATCCATCCATATGTGAAGACAGCACAGTTCGATATCAATGGTTATATGAAAATGATTATGGGAGCGAAGTATCAACATAATCCTACCATGGAGGATTTTTGGGCTGCTTGCTCGGATGAACATGAGGTAAGGAGATGGGAGTACTCTCGCCTAACACTTGCTCAGATCAAGGCCTTCCACATCCGGATTCCTCCCGATTCATTCATAACCGATGATGAGGATTTTGTCAATCCCTCGTATGATGCCATTGCCTTCACACCGTTGCCTCGAATTGAATGGACCAAAAGAGATGAATTTTCTCTCGATGGCAAGAACCAACCAATTATCGAAAGAAGCATATCTTGGTATGATAGGGAGCTTTCCAAATTTCAATCAATTCCAGATCATGTTTCAAAATCACAAAAATTGCCTATATCAGGACACCTCCATTCGACCAAGGTTTCTTCTCGATCAACTTCGTTACCATCCAATCATACACGACATACAAGAAAAGAATGGTTGCCAAAATCCACTTCGCCGAGCAACGTGTCACGAGGAGAGAGATCCAAAGATCCAAACCCTGAAGAAGGAAAGGAGCGTGTGTCTGGATTTTCTACCTCGAGTAGAGATTCTTCCACTCACATCATTAATAGCACTCATACGTTGGTAGCAAATGATCCTCAGCCATGCTTCGAACAAATACCCACTCAAGTGCAAGTAATTCAAATATCAAATACTTCAGAGCACGTATTTCATGAAGGGATTTCCCAAAATCTCCCGAATGATCAGGAAGTGGACATTGAGGTTGTGTCTCCTCAAATCGAGGCCGTTGATAGGATTCAAGAAGGATCTCATGATGTCAGGGATAATGAGGATATTGATTCGAGCTCCAGGATTCTATATGCTGAGATAGTAAATGAAACTCCTTCTTGGGTTGATTCTGAAGTGAAGAAAAGGAAGAGAGTTGTCAAGCCAATCGACATTGATTTTGATGCCCTTTTCAAACTATCGAATGACACCATTCCTAAGAAGCCTAAGGTACTTTCTCGAATAATGGAGGATAATGATGGAAACAAGTTTACAGACCTTGCCATTCCATGAGTGGATAAAGAGCGTAATGCTATGACGCCAGCCGACTATGAAGTTTCCAGACTAGGACTTGGGAGATCCACGTTAGAAAGTGACATGGCGATGGCTCGAGATTCAATTGATATCATGCTAAAAATATTGGAGAAATACAAGTCCCAAAATTCTCGGCGCAAGGCTGAAAAGAGTCAATTGGTGGAGTATGTTCAGCATTTGATAAATCCCATATCATCCACCTTCCCAGTACCTGATGCGGTGGCTGCCCCAGATGAAGAGACTCTTAATTTTTCAAAGGAAATAAACACGTTGGGCCATGTCACTAAAACTTAGCTTTTGGAGATTCTCGTTTTGGGCCAGGGAGTGATCAAGACTGCAGTTAAGCTTCATGAATATATCAGTGTATATCTAGATCCAATTCTTTCTTTCAAAGAAACTTTTGTTTCTACTATATCAAACTTGGATGAGATATTGACCAGTCTACAGGAGATGACAAGTATGGAATCTTCAGTGTTGGCTATTGAAGGGATTCTCAAATTTGAACATCGAGGGACACGTTTTCTCTGGTGTTTACATCTCAAATCAAGAAAGACGCTTCTTTTGGATTCTATGATCCATTATAACAACATGTGCAATGAAGTTTTCACTTCACTTTCCTTGATCCAGGATTTCATAGCTGAGATTCCTTGCAACCTAGTAAATGAGCATTATCAAAGGTGTTCATCAGAGCAGGTGGAAGAACAATTTTCATGATTTTTCAAAGACATGTACACTCCTGCTAATAATTTCTCGTCGGTTTCCATGGAACGGTGTATCAAATTGAAAAACTTGTTTGAGAATGCTCAGTCTAAAATTGTTAATTTTAATGATATGCCAAGTAGAATTCTTGAATTGCAGGTATTTTGTGAGGCTATTCTTTGGCCAAGTGAACCTCCAGAAGAAGAAAAGATGTTTGAAACTTTGGGAAGGTTTAGATCCTTTCAATTATCAAAAGCAGCAGATCCTAATTTCACCGGCGGTGTAGGGAGTTGATTTTCTTGATATCTAGCGAATTGGGAGAGTCCATTTCTCATACGTTTGAGATAGGCGGACCCCGTTTCAATGGATAAGGCACTGGTTATTATTGTATATTTTAAAAGGTGTTTTTATTTGGGAAACATTGGATATTTTAAGTAATTTCTTTTTTTGGGTTGTATTTAATAAAGTTGGTTAGAAAAAGTCAAAGGTCACTTAAGTGCCTTATTTAATGATCATGTAAAACCCTAACTACTTTGTAACCAACTTTTGGGTTATAAAAGGAAGTCAGGGGCTCATTTGTAAAGGGTGACTTTGAGAGAGGAGAAGAAGATACTTTTGTGCAAGCTTTGTTTCAAGAAGAAACTTTGTGTTCTTTGTGAAAAACATTTTGGAGTTAATAGAATAAGAACTTTGTGTCTCATTCATTGTCTCTTGTAACATTTGGTGTTCTTATGTTCATTAGATGTTAGGTGTTTGAATCTTGCATGCAAATATTATCTTTGATCTTATTGTCAACATTAGTAATCAGTTGTTCTAGTTCACAGTGATCAATCTCTGACTATCTACTTGCTCATGTGTGTTCCCTTTTGCATGTTCTTGTTTGGCTAACTCAAACTCCGTTTTATTTGTGTTGGTTATTCATCTTTTCTCTTCATGCAATATTAGGCTCTGTTTTTACCTAACTCTTGCATGTTCTTTCAGTCCATTCCATTCCACTCCTTTCTTTCATTTCATTCTATCTCCTTCATTCACTTTTCTTCCATTGATGTTCCAAAACACCCCCCACATACAATTTTGAATGTACAGATGTAAATACAGTTTTGGTTTTCAATAAAGGCAGCCTCACCTTCATTGAGGAGGGACTTCATTCCCACACTGTTGCATGTCATTTGCATGCGTGCAAATCCATATGCTAACAGGTTCTTAATATTGCCAAGAAGAGTCAAGAATACATAGGAGGTAGGTACGGAGAGCCAAAAGGCCGTAGGTGGTTGGATTGATGAATTGGTGAGAAGGTAGAGATAAAGGAATATAGGAAGAAGTAAAGTATAATAAAAGAGGTAATGAATCTATACTTCAAGAAAACACAATATGATTAAAATCATATATACTTACTTGCATTTTCATATCTGGTAGGTGAAGGAGGACGATAGTTGATCCGTGGAGAGATTTCGGGTTTAGTGTCATGGAAATACTCCTAAAGTGTTCACATGAGTAATCCAATGCCTTGGAATGAGAGCCAAATTCTTTCTTGGGCCTATGGTTGATTATTTTGTGTTGTCTGGATGCTAAGAAGCTTTTGATTCATGCTTGAATGCAATAGAACTCCCAAAACTGAAAATGATCAACCCAGGTAAAAGGTTGTAAAGTTGTATATAAAGGAACCAACGGCGGTTAGGTGACTAGTGTCGGTTAAGGCGAGAAAGTATAGGTTTACCAAAAATAGGTAGATCTTCCCATATTTGGCATGCTTTCTCATTGAGTTTGCTTAAGAAAGTGGAGTTCATGTGAGAGACGGTAGGAAGAACTTAGAAAAGGTCCAGTTAGGTTTAGGAAGAAGTCTTAATTAGGTAGGTCATGTTAGGTACTCGAAACTATGAGTTATAACTCGGTGATGACTCAGTGCTAAGGGTGATGACTTAGTCACTGTGAGTTAAATGCCCCTAGAATGGGTCCAAGGTGAGGTGTCTTTATGAGGTGGAGGTGTGAGGTTGAAATTAATTTAATGAAAATAATTTAATTAATTAATAATGTGAAGGTGTATACATTAATAATAATTAATAATGGGGTCATGGTGTGCTTGATTAATTAAAAGGGGACAAAGGGGGGTATGATTTAATTCTGGTGTCTACAGCTAGGACAGAAACCATATAACCATATGATATCCATTATATCACAAAGGCAACACATATAAACATCAATTTCATAAATGTATATCAAAAATATATGTCCATTCATATATCATTCATACAATCATCATCCCAAAAATATGTTTTTTCACTGGGGGACAAGGCCCCCTAAATCACATAAAATCATCACTATCAAATCTCATCATCGTTATTTCTCTTATGTGTTGTGAGAGCCCTAGAAATAGATGCCTCACCACCAACACGTTACTACATTTCATGGCCCCAAAACTTCTCCACCTATCTATGTAACATAGAAATCTCCATGTTCTACTCTAAGAAATGGCGTTACAAATCTACATATCATGAAAACATGTCCTAGGCCAAGGGACCACTACCTACCACTTCTTTGGCGCGTCGAGTCTCCTCACTTGCCTCGTCCCTCTCGCTAAGCAACATCGTACATGTCACTCCTACTATGACTACTGGCTCAAACAAATGGGCATGCTTGCCTGTAATGTTTTCCACACGCTTTATTATCCCTCCACATAGCACATTACTAGGCACATTTTACATCTATGTGTGGATCGATGTATCTACTATCAATGACCAATAGGCATCTCCTGCGTACAAAACATATAACCCCATGTTATTCAAATGAATACAACATACCATAGACAATTCATTGACCATAATATAAACATAAAAAAATACTTATGATCTACCACAGTTGTTGCCACAGGATTAAGGACACCTCCCTCACCCGCTCCTCCTAGCGGAAACTCCATAACACCCGCAAATATTGGATATAGTAGCACCTATTTATGTGCTTCCCACCACACTCGATAATCCTCTATACACCCCACATCATCTCCAGCTACTACTATCAATGAGTCTACTAAATCTGGCCCTGGTGGTATTAACTGCTCCGCCATGGGACCTAGCCTAGCATCCACCCTCCTAGGGGCCTTAACTGCTTGCAACCATATGTATGGCTCTGGAGCACATCCTGAGCCATACCAAACTATCGTGATACCCTCTCTACCTAAAACAACTATGCCACTCCTAGAAATCAGTCCTCCAGCCACATAGTCCTCTGAATACATCGTAAATTTGTAACATCCTCAATTCATCCACCATAATACTGATATGGCCTCCATATAATGGACTTCAACCCCATTCTATTTGTCAGGGATCTACAACTATCCATTTCCATCTTCCTACTAAAATTTTCCATCATTTTTCAAGTCAACTTTCAAAAAAATTGAGTTGGTGCATGTTATCCCAATTTTTCCCCCAGAAACATTGATCAAACACGACCCCCCACAGACGAAAATTGGAAGGGGTGGTTCATTCATACGAGATTACATTCCAAATCCAATAATGAAGGGGTAGGGTCAGTAAAAGAGATCAAAGCGTGCAGGAGAAAATTGAAGAAAGGGCTCAAAGTTTTCAGACTTTACATGTGGGCCCAAACTAGTTAAGTATAAAAGGACTAGCGGATGACACCACATGTCTCATCGACGCGTCTTCAAAAGGTGCAGCCCAAAGAGAGACCCCAAACTTGCACCAAGTCTCCACGTGGTTAGAGCCTCAAAAAAGTTAAGTCGACCATTGAAAATTCTAAGGACTGACAGAGGCCTCCACATGTCTCTTCAACGTAACTTCAAAGTTAAAATCTGGAGCAAGTCCCCAAACAAGTTGTAGGCTCACAACATTGCCAGAGTCCAAAATGGTTTCACCGACCATTGAAAATTCCAAACTCAAGATAAAATAGAGGATGGCACCATGTGTCTCATCAACGCCCTTGAAGGGTTAAAGCCAAATATGGTCCCCAAGGCAATTGCCAACTCTCCACGTGTCTAGGGTCCCATAGAAGTCAAAAAGGACAGAACCGGCATTTGAATCAACTAAGGAAAGGAGAACCATCGGAAATCCCCATGTGTCTAATCAGCGTACCTTTGAAGGTCAGGTCTAAATAGAGTCTCCAAATGAGAAGGAAGCCTCCACATGTCCTCGAGTTAGACATAAAGCCTTCACCAAACAGAAGGACTTAGTCAAAACACAAAAAAAATAGAACAAGCTTGCAAGGGGACACGTGGCCATGTTTCAAGCGGGGGTGGCAGAAAATTGGGCCCTTTTTGTGTTTTGATGCTTTGAAAATTCAAAGCGGGAAGGTGGTCATCGAAGTGATTTGGGAATTTTGGTTTTATTTCCAAAAGGGCGTAAAGTTATAAAGTGACATGTGGCCCTGCTCATGCCAAGCGATAAAGTCAAATGTTTAGCCCGCATCAAAAATTCAAAGCATGGAGCTAGGTCAGTGGAGCACTTTGATTTTTTAAGCCTTTGTTGAAAAGATTTAAAATTGTAAAGTGAGTCATGAATCCGTCCCCACTCAAATAAAGCCACATGTCAAGCCTGTATCAAAAGCGGATGGACAAGCCAAAATGTTTCAAAATGTAAAATCTCTACAAAGTCACAAAATACAAAAGGTGTCCTCATGCCCGCTTTAGTTTAAATCTCTCCCACGTGGACAGACTCAAATTCAAATTTTGTGAAGGTAGGATGAACGGTTATGATTCAATGCATCTAGTTTTTACACCAGGCATGGAAATAGCTGAGGTGTTAGAGAATTTCAGACATCAGTTTCTTGAATCAGTTTTCATCATTTTTTTGTAACCGTTCTTAGAATCTATTTAATGGATTCTCCACGTCATTGTTAGGGTTGGATCCTAATACTCCGTAGATGTAATAGATTTAGAGGTAATCAATACATAATTTTTTCCCTCTCTTCTTTTGTTATTCCTTCTTTCCTTGTTCGAATTTGCGAATCATCCATATTTTATGATAAGAAACTTTGTGTTCTTTTTTATATGATTTCTAGAACTTTGTGTCTGTGGAATTATATCTGTTATGAAAGTGAATGATTCTATTTTGCATCTCCCTGGCTCAATATATATAAGGTTATACTATCCCATCTATATTTCTTGAAATTATTGTTATGTTCTTCATCTCTCATCTCCTTAGTTCTTCTATTCTTTCATATTGATGATCTTTGGGCATAAAAATTTTCAAAGTATCAGGAATCCACACTTTGAAATTTGTACATTTGTATAAGTGTTATTGCTTGCTTTCAATAAGGGAACCTCTCCCATTAAAAAGGAGGGACTCGTTGATCCCTGACTGTGGTTTGTTAAAGTACCATTTAAAAATCCCAACATTTTTTGGCGAATGTACTTGGGATTTCATTTCAAACGGATCCCTTTCTAAAATAACAACTTCAAGATCCTTTTTGATCTAGAGAATCTAATATATACTCGTGGTAAAAAGGCTCTCGAATTAGAAGATTCCCATTTTCAACTTCTAGAGCAACAAGAGTTCTCTCTTCTTCCAACAAGAAAGAATAGAGGAACTCGTTCTACAAGCACACCTCCTGTTAAAGACATAAATTCCAAGAATAGCATTCCTCAAGAAAAAATCAGTCTGAATCTTCATGCTTTGATACTTGTTGGTGTTTCAGTTCCCTTTCAGTCAATTTTTTCAAAGATGGCAGCCCCTTTGCCTTGGGGACAACGGGTTGTGCCTCTTGCTCTTCCTCAACCATTGCATGAGTTACCTAGGGGTAACAAGAAAATTTTTCCCAAATTCCTGGGTGATGGGAAGGTTCATCCAGATGAACATATTACAACCTTCATTGTTGCATGTGGGATTCTTAGGGTTGAACATGAAGATGTCTCTGTCAGGATTTTTGTGGAGACATTCTAGGACAATTTTGTTGATTGGTTTTATCATCTTCTTGTTGGGTCGATCACTAATTGGAATACCATGACAACTCAGTTTGAGCAACGTTTCAAACCTGTTGAAGATGTGCATACTCTATTAGCTCAAATCTCTCATATCAAGAAGGAACCATTCGAGCCCATGAGGGAGTTTGTAGCTAAATTCAACAAGATAATTCATAAAATTCCATAGAACACTCATCCTATAGATCAAATCCAAAATTACTTCTTCCTCAATGCCCAGTTACCCAAAGTGAGTTATGCACTAATGAGAGCTAACCTTATAACTATGGATGCTGATCAACAGTTAGCTATTAGTGTGGAGGATAACCTGATCATGTTTGGTAAACTGAAAAGAGAACCTTCCAAGTCTAAAGCATCTTCTTCTTCCTCTTCCCCTGGAGCCAATTCTAATTAGTTAGTAAAGAATCTTGCAAATGACCTCATTGCTATCAAGAAACAATTGGCTCAGCATACTCCTTACCAAGATATTCTAAGGAATAATTTTCAGCCCATGAACCATTTACCTTCTTCTCATACCAGATTGGCTATTGAAGGCCCACCCATTAAGGTTCCATTCAATGTAACTTGTGAAGTTCAGGAACCTGATGATGAGGAGTTTAATGAACTCTATGAAGAACCAGAAGAAGAGGTTGATGAAGAACTAGAGGAGCTTGGTGGATCTTAATTTCATTTCCTTACCTCTGAAGGTGCGGATGATGAAGATGAATATGATGAAAGAGTAGTAGAGATGAATAATGAGTCATATGTTGTTATGTCAACAAAAAAGAAAAATTGGTGCAACCTACTAAGAAATCCAAGGAGTTTCCTATAACTATTCCAGTGGTTGCAGGAAGAGGAGCTCCTATTCCCACTACCTCCACACAAAAGGTGAGTAATGTTAATCCTCCTTATTCTAATTTTGTTTCCAAAAATTCTTGTCCTTCAAATCCTGAAACTAATAAATCAAAATTCTCTCAAGTTCCTAGCAATGATGCCCCATCCACCTCCGGATATTTTGATATCATTGACCACCTCAAAAAGACCAAAATCCAAATTTCATAGGTAGCGTTTTACCAAACCCATCCAAAATCTTTTGTTAAAATGGTAAAAATTTTCAAGTCCAAATCTAAAGCCTCATCCAATACTTCTAAAGGTATTTTTCCCACTCCCTCTTCCTCACATCAACCAAGCCTTGTGGCTGCAGTCACTTCCCCTAATGCGAAAATTGAACCATTCTATGTGACTCTTCTCATAGCTGGCCATAAACTCAATAACTGTGTCATAGACTTGGGAGCATCAGAAAATGTAATTCCTGCAAAAGTGGCTCATGCTTTAGGCCTGACTCTAACATGTGCCTATGGTTCTTTCCATTCCATGGAGAGTAGGAAAGTTCCTTTGGTTGGAAGAATTAAATATGCACAAGTAGCTTTTGTTTCTTTTCCAAATAAAAGGGTCTTAGCCACTATTTTGGTTGTTGATATTCCTCCCTCATATGGGATGTTGCTAAGTATAAATTTTTGTAAGGAGGTAGGAGGTGAAATTCAGATGGATTGGTCGCACGCTTTGATCCCAGTTAATGGAAAAATGAAGAAGCTGCTACCTGAGAAACAGACTAAATACATTGTGCAAAAGATTGATGATCCAAAAGCTAAGATACTCTATGAAAATGAAGGGCATGGTAACTATGTGATCATGTCACAAGATGAGGCAAAACTTCCTAAGGGAGTTATTTATGATCCTAATGGCATTTGGGATCTGGAATTTCATGGAAGCTTCTCTTCATTTGATTTTGGGGCTAGTGTGGTGCTAACCTCTCCAAAAGGGAAGATTCATCCTTTTCATTCAAGATTTGTTTTGAAAATACAAATAGTACAGCTGGATATGAGGCACTCATACTTGGATTGAACATGGCAAAAGAAATGGGAGTGAAGAATATTTGTGCTCATGGAGATACAGAGCTGATTGTGAAATAATTCAAAGATCTTTTTTGAGTGAAGAACGGGAGATTGAAGCATTATAGAAATCTTGTCTGGGATTCCATTGAGTTTCTTGATTATTTCTCCATTGAATTTGTGCCAAGAGAAAGGAACACTAGAGCTGATTCTCTAGCTATCTCAGGATCTCTATTGAATCCTCACCCAAATTTATCTCAGGAGAAATTAACCATTGAAATGGTTCATAGGCCCAGTGTACCAAATAATGCAAACAACTGGCAGGTTTTTAATGATGATCAACATTTTCTCTCCTTCTTAGAGCTTAAGGATAATTTTTATCAGTTGTATTTTGAAGGAAGTGAGACTTTTCCTAGAGAGTGTGTATCCTATAATGAAGAAGATATCAAGGAAGATATGGATCAATATGGCTGCATCAAATTGAAAGGTAACAAGATCCCTAAAGGGCTGGTGAGTTTTGAAGATCTATTTGATAGCATGATAGGTACATTAAGTCTAAAGCTTCCCAAGGAGCTCAGCAGTCTGTTGAATTTGAAAAGATTAATATTGTGAGTCTTGATGAACCCAAGATAGTGAACATTGGAAAATGTTGCACTCAAGAAGAGAGGAAGAAAATAATAAACCTACCAAAGAGGTATGTTGATGTTATGGCCAGTTCATATGATGATCTCAAGGCTTTCTAGCCAAAGGAGATGCAAAACTTTATCCCTCTGAAACCTAGGATCAAACCTTTTAAGCAGAAACAAAGGCAATACAATCCCAAGGTTACGAGCACTATTTTTTAAGAGATCCAGAAGTTACTAAAGGAAAATATCATTTTCCATATACATCATTCAACATGCATTGCCAACATTGTGCCTGTTAGAAAAAAGAATGGTGAGATCCGCATCTATGTGGATTTCAAGAATTTGAATCAGGCCTCTCTGAAAGAAAACTATCCTCTCCCCATGATGGATCAAGTTTTGCAAGTTGTCACAGGCTCTGAGATGTTATCTATGCTTGATGGATTCTCTGGATACAATCAAGTGGAAGTCAGTACCCCAAATCAACACAAAACTAATTTTACTACTCCTTGGGGCACCTTTGCCTATAAGAGAATGTCTTTTGTTCTTATCAATGCTGGTGCCACCTTTCAGAGGGCAATGGACTTGGATTTTTGGCAGTCTAAAGGGAAAGCGTATTGTTGTGTACCTTGATGATTTGACTATTTTCTCCAAAACAAGGGCAGATCACTTTTAGCTTCTTAAAGCAGTCCTCTAAAAATGTAGAGAACATGGAGTTTCTCTCAATCCTAAGAAGTATGTCTTCTGTGTTATTGAAGGCAAGTTTTTGGGGCATATTATCTCCAAATAAGGAATCAAGATAGATCCAAAAAGAGTTCAAGAAATCCAGCAGATTCCTCTCCCCATAAGCAAAAAGGGTGTTGACTCTTTCTTTGGTAAGATAAACTTCCTGAGGAGATTCATTCCTGATTTTACACAATTGACTATGAGCATTTCTCACATGATGAAAGAAAAGAAAAAATTTGGTTGGACTTCCAAAGGAAAAGAAGCATTTGAAGGTATCAAGAAAGCCATTGATAAGACTCCCATCTTAGCATGTTGTGATTTCAAAAAGGATTTTATCATCTATTGCTATGTTATAGAGAATACCTTGGCTGTTGTGCTAACTCAGAAGAACTCTAAGGATCATGAACTCCCAATTGCCTTCATGAGCTATGTTTTAAAAGCTCATGAATTGAAATATCCTATGATGGATAAACATGCTTTTGCAGTGGTATAATTTGTCAAGTAGTTTCATTTTTATATTCTTAATTCTCACTCTATTGTGTTTATACCTGATACAACCATCAAGTCTATTCTTACACAACAAGAGCTCCGAACTAAGAGAGGCAATTGGGTAGCAAAAGTCCAAGAATATGATATTGATATCAGGCCAACTAAGCTAGTATTAGGTACAGGATTATGTGAGCTTATTGTTGAAGGAGCTGATGCAGAATTTTCTAAAGAATCAGTTGATGTTCCTGTTGTTCTCTTCCTTAGTTCAACTGAACAGCCACTTGAGACGTAAGAAACAACCTAGGGTTAACTAGAAAATTATGGGATAATTTTATTTTTAAAGTGTCTACAACCAGGTTGCAAGACATCAGTTTTCGCTAACATGTTCCGAAACAAGACCAATGTACCACTACATATGTTCCCTTCATTAACTAATAACAAGTTCACAATGTTCAAATTTTAGGGTTATATGTTTTAGTTAGGTTCAGGGAGTAATTTACCCCCATTCCTGTTCTCTAGCAGCCTCAGAGTTTCAACAATATTTTTCTCATACTTAACACTTCCAAAATTTCCCTAAATCATTCCCATTGGATAGGAAATTTTCTCACCTTTCCGTTGATATAAAGAAGTCCTCCTAACTCCTTATATTTTTCAAGATATGAGCCAACAGACTTTAAGAGAGAAATTTTCCCAAGGAGAGTCTGCGAGCCTAGGGCACCTTGCAGGTTGGCGGGGCAGGGAAAAACTTAACAATTTTCCCTTCTTTGGCGCAAAAGTCAAATCACCTTCATGCACCCGTGAGCCCGGCAAGGGAGACACGTGTCACCCCCTGGTTGGTTGGGAAAAACGGTGGGCCGACAGAGCGGGTTGAGACTTTAAGTCTCTTTTGCCCAAAAAAACACAAGGGAATCAAATTGGTCCACACCCACGCCAACACCATGATGCCATGTGTCACTCAAGGATTGGCGCAGGGAAAACAGAAGAAAAAAAACCTAAGGCATTAAGCCAAAACGGTTTCAAAGTCTAAAAATCTTGCACGGGCCCGCGCGTTTGCGAAAGGAAGCCATTCCAAGCAAGGCGGGGTTGTGGGGCCGCGGAGACAAAAGGAAAATTTTTCCAAAAGAAAACAAAAGCGCTAAGTTGAAAAAACCCTCCCGTGCACCCATCCTATAGGACACATGTTCAGCACCTCTGATTGGCACACGGGTGAGCGGGGGGATGCGAGGAAAAATTGGAAAATTTTCCCAAGGTAAAATTTTCAAAACAACAAGTTTAAATTTGGTCTGCTCCTCCGAGGTGCCATGTGGCAGGTCCCAATTGGTTATGGGATGGTGGGGGCCATGGAATTTTTGTGGAAATTTTTCCAAAGTTAAAAATTAAAGTTCAACAGTTAGATTTATTATTATTTTTATTTTTTTGAAGGCAAAATAAAAATAAAACTTCAAATGGCCATAACTTTTGATAGGAAGCTCATATTTGGGAAAACGAGGACTTTTCGGAAATCTCTCGATGCCCTCTTTGCACAGGAAACATAAAATTTACTTTTTGATAAATGTTAAAGGGTAAATTTTACAAAAATGATCTGCAGGCTTTTAATTAGCAAACTAGTAATTTCCAACTTTTCTTTTTGTTTAAATTGGGTCTCCTCCTTCACTCAACATGCCAAACAGGCATGGAGAATTGATCTAGGGAGGGTTTAAAGTGTTTTATATTGTTTGTTCAATTGATTTAAAATTGTATTTTTCTAACAAATGACAGAAAAATGACTGTTAGAGGGATTGTATTCAAATTAGCAATGGTTAAGTTGTTTTCTTGAGTTTTCTTTGTCAATTTGGGTTCATTTGTGAACCAGCATACTAAATTTTAACATCTCCAAGTTAATTAATGTGTGTAGGTCTGAACTGTACATTTTTATTAAAATTTACCAGTTTTAAAAGTCACAATGCCAGTGATCAAATTTTTAAAGGATCAATTTATCAATTTCATCATTTAAGTGTAACAACTTATTTCTAATCTAGTCTAATACATTTATTTGATTCAATCAACCATTTAACAGCAATTATACAAAACCTGATTTCCAAATTTCAACTCATTTCGAAGAGGACAAAACACTGTTCTTTTCCTCCATACGCATTCTTCTTTCCAACAAAGATTTTAATTCACAATAGCAATTCAATTCCAATGCAATCATGCAAGTTTGAGAAGGTAGAGCATTCCTTTATTGATTTCCAACACAACTTTACAATTTATCTCTTTCTTGTGACTTCAAAATACAATATATAGTACATATAACATTCTTCACATTCCTTTTCAAAACAGAGAATGGAATATAACTCTTTACATTTCACATTTCAATTTCAATATTTCATCATCAATACAAGTATCTTCTCATTACAAATAATTATACAAATCATCCACTTCAAAGTGGGAAGGATTACAATAAACTTGCTCATAAGAAGGGACTGTCAAACTGTATAATTCTTTTGCTCCAAAACAGCAACACGCTAGTTTTCTTCATCTTCTAACTGGATCACAACAAAAATAGGGGGAAAGGTAATGCTCTCCACCCAACCAAGACATCCAATGAAAGGAGAAGCCTTCCTTTATCATTGGCCCCCGAGCCCCAACCAAGATACAATAAAATATGCAATTCAACCATGGCAACAACTGGCTTCCACAACACAACATTCTTTCACATACACATTTTTTTGAAACACAATGCAACACAAAACAAACAGTAGTTCACAACTACATTTAGAAACATTTCAAAGCAGAACTCAGGCTTGATCTTGTAAGCCAAAGGAGAAAGGCCTATGGGGGAAGCTACTTATGCCTCCCAATTGGGAATTGGGCATCCACCAAAAACAAACCACCAATTAATTCATCACACACACATTTCCTTATGCCCCCCACAGATTTCCTTATGCCCCCCACAAAGTAAGAAATGCAAGCTATTTCTTTTCCAAGGTGGATCCCAAACCCAAACTCCCTCCACAAAACTCTGATGCCAATGGCATTTCCTTATGTCCCCCCACAATAATTCCCCATAGCCTTCTCCTACACCTTCCCTAAGGCAGTCTACCCAACCAGCCAACAAATAAAACAAAACATGCATTTTCCACACAACACAGCAAGAAAATAACAGAAATAAAAGAGAGTTAAATTCCTACCTCTCCATGGTTATTTGGTCTCCAAACAACAAGCTTCAAATTCCAAACACAGCCTAAAACATCAAGCTCCCAAGCATGCAAAGCTGCTCCAAAACTTTCTTCAAAAACAAGAGCTCCCTCAAGAAAATGTGCCCCCAAGGAAGTATCCAAAAAGGTTCAACAACCCAAAACAAGAAGAGAGTTTGAAATATATAGAAGAGGGAAAGAAGAGGATGATGTGGATCCATGTAGGATGCCACATCATACATTCTCACAATCAAACACAAAAGAAAAAATCCAAACTCCAAGGCTCAATAAAGAGGTGGGTGAAGAATGACAAGCTACTTGCACACTCAAAAGAGCCCACACCTCAAGGAACAACAATTAATTAAAATGTAAGAAAGTGCAATTAAAAACATGCACAAGATGAATAAAATGCATTATAAAAAGTCACAAATCACTTCCCCAACCATAAGTATGGTTGGTAACATAAATTTAGAGGCATGGGACAAGTTTTACTTGTCCCACAAGCCTCCAAAAACAACCCCCAAGGTCAAATTCGAATTTCCATGGAGGTGGAGTATTTCTTACTCCAAAATATGACTTACACAAGCTCTTACACATCTTACACATCCCTTACAAATTAATTACAAACAGCCAACAACTCTAATAATTACTTTCCATATCCCAATTTAATTTATTTAAATTTTAAACATATGATCTCCTCACATTAATCTATCACAATTAATTAATTAAAAGAAGAGAACACATTACAAATAAAATACATACAACAATAAATAAACATTAACCATATCAACAAAAATACACAACCCATGGTCACATATAAAGATGATTCCCCCCATGGGAATCTCTAACAAAACAACACACAACACAATAAAACAAGTTGCCATGGTGACCTTGTCGAATTCACCTAGAATTCTATTTTGGTTGGTCTCTGATCCCCGATGTTTTGTTGTGATATTTTTAACCTGACAAAATACAAATACCTCCTTCATCCTCGTGGCCATATCAGAACATCCAATATGATACAAATAGAATCACTAAATCAACTATATAATGAATCACAACAATATCAAAGTAACAACTACATCATTTGTATTTTTAATCCATAACTATATCAGTATCATAAAATATCCATTTTCTAGATCTATTCATAATATCCAAAATCACATGTCTAAGCAATATCCATAAAACATCCATGTCAAATAATATATCATCATCCACATATAAGGTGTCTCTAGTGATCATCATGCATCGTAATCAAATCAAAATCCGCAATAATCCATAATCCAATGTCTAACAACATACTAAATCAAAACATAATAATGTCCATAATGAAATCAACAGTATCAACATAAGTATCAAAAGGTGTCAAAGGGAAGTGGGCACTACATCCCCTCCCCTTAGACTCAACTTCCTCCTGGAAGTCACTGGAACAAATGCAGAAACTACACTCATAATGAAGTAGCATCCTCCCAGGTAGCTGCAGTCTCATCATATCTATCCCACTGTACCCAAACCTGATCAACCTCTCTACCTCGAAGGCCCAGGGTCCTATGATCTAGGATGTGAATGGGCTCCACCATCACCTGCCCCTTATCCTGCACCTACAATGATGTCCAATCCAACACATGAGAAGGATCTGCAATATATCTCCTAAGAACTGAAACATGAAACACATCATGTACGCAAGACAAGCTGGGTGGAAATGCTAGACGGTAGGCCAAAGGGCTGATACGCTCCAAGATCTCAAAAGGACCAATGAATCTAGGAGCTAACTTAGAACCTTTTCCATAACGGATAGGGCTCTTGTGTGGCCTGACATGAAGGAACACCTTCATGCCCACATCAAAACTACGATCAATCCTATGCTGATCTGCATACTTCTACCTATCCTGTGCCTCCTGCAATCTCTACCTGATCAACACTACCTACTGCTCCATGTCCTATAGAAGAGCTGGTCCAAGAGATACCATGTCCTCTAACCTGTCCCAGCTAAGAGGTGTCCTGCACTCTCTACCATACAAAACCTGAAAAGGAGCCATGCCTATAGAACTCTGAAAACTATTATTGTAGGAAAACTCCACTAAGTACAGGTACTCCTCCCACTTAGATTACTGATCCATCACATACATCCTGAGCATATCCTCTAAAATATGATTCACTCACTCAGTCTATCCATCTGTCTCAGGGTGATATGTTGTGCTGAAGTTGATCCTCATCCCGAGGACATACTGCATGGTAGTCCAAAAATGTGAAGTGTACAAAGGATCGCAGTCACAAATGATCTTCTGTGGAATCCCATGTAACCTGAAAATCTCATCCAAATATACTCGTGCCACTGCTCTAGCTATGTATAAGTGGTCTTCACTAGAGAAAAGTGAGCCACTTTTGTCAATTTATCAACCGTGACCATAATGGCATCGTGGTGATATCTCGACATCGGTAGCCCAACAATGAAATCCATGGAAATGGTGTCCCACTTCCATTCCAGTATAGCATGAGGATAAAGTAGGCTTGCTGGATGCTGATGCTCAGCCTTAACTCTCTGGCACTCTAAACATCATGACACAAACTGGGCCACATCTCTATACAAGTCCTCTCCAATGATACAACTATCGCAAAGTGGCGTGCATCTTCTTCACCCCGGGATGGGCTGAATAGGGTGCATGATGTGCCTCTACCAGGATGTCCTTCCTCAAGCCTCCATCTCTAGGAACATATATCTGGCCTCTGTGCCTAAGAAGACCATCTACCTCTAAGGAAAAACCATCAAACTTCCCTTCAAGGGGTCTCTGTGACTCGATCTCTGCTCGTACTGCAATGTAGAAGCTGTCAAGAGGAAGCTGCTGAAGAATCCTACTCCACAAATCTATACTCACTGAGGTGGCCATAGCCACATGTCTCCATCTACTGAGAGTGTATGCTACCACATTCTCCTTCCCCTTCACATGCTCGATCTCCATGTCATACTCACAAAGCAAATCCATCCAACACCATTGACGAGCGTTGAGATTGGGCTGCGTGAAGAGGTGGTGAAGACTCAAATGATCAGTCCTTGAGTGTGAATCTCCGTCCAAGAAGAAAATGTCTCCATCTAACCAAAGCATGCACAACTGCCGCAAGCTCAAGATCATGGGTTGGATAATTAAGCTCGTGATATTTGAGTTTGCGAGACTCAAAAGCTACTACTCTGCCATCCTGTATCAACACACCTCCAAGTCCTGCTAAGGAAGCATCTATGCAAACAAAGAACTCACCCTATGGATCCGGCACTGCAAGAATAGGTGCTGAAGTGAGGCACTCCTTCAGTGTCTTGAAGGCCTTCTCACATCTATCTAACCAAACAAACTTCTTCCCTTTCCTCTGAAGGGAAGTGATAGGGTGTGCAATCTGAGAGAAGTCTTGAACAAATATCCAGTAGTATCCTGCTAATCCCATGAAGCTGCATACCTCAGTCACTGTAGTGGGTGCTGGCCAATCCATAATGGCTCTAATCTTGGAAGGATCGACTGTGATACCTTCCCCAGAAATGATATGGCCCAAATATTGCACCTCTGTCTGAAAGAAAGCACACTTCTCCAAGTTCCCGTAAATTTGCTGCTCACGAAGACACTGAAGAACCTAGCGAAGGTGCCCCTCGTGCTCCTCATGTGTACGTGAGTATATCAAAATGTCATCTAGGAAGATGAGCATGAAGTGATCTAAGAAGGTCCTGAATACCCCATTCATCAAACTCATAAACATTGCAGGGGCATTCGTCAAACCAAAAGGCACCACTATGAACTCATAGTGCCCATATCTCATATGGAAGGTGGTCTTATGAATATCCACCTCTGAAATCCTCAGCTGATGGTAGCCTGACTTAAGATCAATCTTAGAGAAAACTATGGCTCCCTTCATCTGATCGAACAAGTCATCAATACGAGGAAGAGGATAATGATTCTTGATCGTTACCTTGTTCAACTGGTGGTAATCAATACACAACTACAAGGATCCATCCTTCTTCTTCACAAAGATCACCGGTGCACCCCAAGGGGATACACTAGGATGGATAAGGCCCTTCTCCAAAAGGCCCTCAAGCTGCAACTTGAGCTCACAGAGCTCTGGGGTGGTCATCCGATAAGGTGCTCGTGAGATAGGCTCTACTCTAGGAACTAGATCTATATGAAAATCAATCTCATGTGGGGGTGGTAACCCCGGTAGCTCCCCTGGAAATACATCAGAAAACTCTCTCAAAATGGGATGATCATCTAGCGATGGTCCACTAGACCCATCCTCTGATTTGTCACTGACTGTAACAACATACATCTGACAACCCCGTCGCACACACCGCTTAAGCTGCATAGCAGAGATGGTGCAAATAGAAATGGGTCTCCTGACCCCTAAAATCACTGACTCAACTCCCAAATCATCTACACAAGATATAGTCTTGTGATAACAATCCATCCTGGCCCTGTGTGTAGATAACCAATCCATACCCAAAATGACTCCATACGAGCCCAAAGGAAGGATACAGAGATCTAAGGTAGTGGTGAAAGGTCCCAAATCCACTACACACTCCTTAACTAAGGAGTCTACAGAGATCTTGGCTCCAGAAGCCATCTCGACATCCCAACTAAGACCTTGCCTAACTGCCACCAGCCTGCATCGCTCTACTAAAGATGGTGCAATGAAAGAATCAGAAGAACTAGAATCAAACAAAACAGAGGTAGGAATACCACCAATGCTACCTGTGGTCTCAATGACTATGCTCTGATGCTCTTCCTGGCAGTTCTCAACCACTACATAAATCCTGTGGTTGTGTCCCATGTCACCAACAGTCGGCTCTGAAATCTTTGCCTTACCCTTGTTGTTAGGGTTATGTGGGAAATCTCTCCAAAAGTGTCTAGTAACTCCACATCCAAAACATCCTCCTGATCCTCCCCAATGAGTAGCACCTCCAGTAGGTGCCCTAGAAGCCTGTGGTGTGGATCCTGATGATCCAGCTGTAGTCTACTGTTGGCCTCTGCTGGCGAGCTCCTGCTGACTGAGCTCTAGGTCCACCCTGTGTCCTGATGGGACCCCTAGGAGGAGGCCCCATACTCTGAACCTCTCTGTGCATCAGCTCTCTGTGGAGGTCTATGAGGTGGGCAGGACTACTACTGTTGTTGTTGTGGCCTAAAGGATGACTATGTTGTACCCTGGCCACCATGAGGAAGAGGTACTGAACCTCTCAATCTACCATCCTGCATCTATTGTATGTGGGTCTGGACTCGGTCTCTAGCCTGCTGGGTCTTACCCCGAGTCTCCTCTATAATGTAGGCCTTCTCGACAGCCTCTGCTAATGTCTGTGGATAGTGAATCTGCACTGCACCTCCGATATCCAAATTCAGGCCCCAGATGAACCTGTGAATCTGCACCTGCTCATCCTGCATATACTCTACATACTAGAGTAGATCCAAAAATCTACTCTCATACTCCGCTACTGAAAGAGAAGCCTGTCAGAGGTCATGGAACTCGTCAATCCTCTGTTGGATGAACCTCCGTGATAAATACCTACTCTTGAATCTCTCCTCAAAAAGATCCTAGGTTACTGACTCAGAATCTACATGGAGCTTCTGCTCCTCTATCCTCCACCACACTCCTACTCCATCCCTCAGTAGATGGATCGCAACACGAGCTTTCGTGTTGCTAGAACAAGGACAAAGCTTGAAGCAACCGCTCAAGCTCACTAGCCAGGCCTCTACCTAAAATCCACCTGTATCACCTGAGTAATGTGAGGGCTGAAGCTTTAGGATCTCCCTGATGTGATCCGCTACTATGGTTTGTCGGCCTCTAGGTCTCTCAGCATGCTCATCCCTAAGCCTAGGGCTCTGAGACCTCTCTCTATGCTCTGGAACTCTATCACCCTGTCTCCTAGGTGGTGACTCTACTCTGGCTGACTCCACATGGGATTTCTCTCCTCTATGCTCCTCACTGAGTCGAGGAGATACCTGACCCTCGATAGAAGGGGCTCTATCATGACTAGCTTCCTGTCCTCCACCTAATCCTCCACATAGAGCGGCATTGACATCCTGAAGGGTCTATAGAATCTGAGGTAGAATGGCTGCCACACCCTGATCTGGTGGTGGTGGTGGTGGTTCTGAGTCTCTGTGAAGGTTCCTCTCACTCCATCTGAGCCTCCTACATAGACCAAAGTGAGAGTTAGTTCATTTTGCTAAGTTTACACAACTTCCATGTTTACTAAAACATACAAATTCTAGCTAAGTTGTTTTCTAGATTTACAAGTGTACTAGGTTTAAGTTTTCATGTCTCAAGTTTTCTAGTGTGCCCAATGGTCCAAGCCTTTGAACCACTACTCTGATACCAAACTGTAGTGCCCGTTTAAACAACCACTTGAGACCCAAGAAACAACCTAGGGTTAGCTAGAAAATTATGGGATAATTTTTTTTTTGAAGTGTCTACAACCAGGTTGCAAGACATCAGTTTTCACTAACAGGTTCCAGAACAAGACCAATGTACCACAACATATGTTCCCTTCATTAACTAATAACAAGTTCACAAGGTTCAAATTTTAGGGTTATATGTTTTAGTTAGGTTCAAGGAGTAATTTACCCCCATGCCTGCTCTCTAGCAGCCTCATAGTTTCAACAAGATTTTTCTCATACTTAATGCTTCCAAAATTTCCCTAAATCATTCCCATTGGATAGGAAATTTTCTCACCTTTCCGGTGATATAAAGAAGTCCTCCTAACTCCTTATATTTTTCAAGATATGAGCCAGGTGGACTTTAGGGGAGAAATTTTCCCCTAGGGAGAGTCCACGGGCCTAGGGAGGAAAATTTTCCCCATGCGTGGGTCGGTGGGGCGGGGAAAAACTTAACACATTTTCCCTTCTTTGGACAAAATTCAAATCACCTTCACGCACCCGTGAGCCCAACAGGGAGACACGTGTCACCCCCTGGTTGGTTGGGAGAAAGGCGGGCCGACAAGCGGGTTGAGACTTTAAGTCTCTTTCACCAAAAAAAACACAAGGGAACCGAAATTGGTCCATGCCCACACCAACACCATGATGCCACATGTCACTCAGGGATTGGCATGGGGAAAATAGATGGCAGAAAACCTAAGGCATTAAGCCAAAACGGTTTCAAAAGTCCAAAAAGCTCGTGCGGGCCCGCACTGTTTGTGAAAGAAGAATTCCAAGCAAGGCGGGGTTGCGGGGCCGCGGAGACAAAAAGGGAAAATTTTTCCAAAGGAGAAAAAAAAAGCACTAAGTCCAAAAACCCTCCCACACACCTGTCCTAACACGTGTCACCACGTGATTGGCCGCCATGGGTGAGCGGGGATGTGGGAGAAAGTGGGAAAAAAAATTTTTCCCAAGGTAAAATTTTCAAAAAGACAAGTTTAAATTTGGTCCACCCCTCCAAGGTGCCACATGGTAGGTCCCGATTGGTTGTGGGATGGCGGGGGCCATGGAATTTTTGTGGAAATTTTTCCAAAGTTAAAAATTAAAGTTCAATAGTTAGATTTTTTATTTTTTATTTTTTTTGAAGGCCAAATTGAAGTAAAACTTCAAATGGCCATAACTTTTGATAGGAAGCTCAGATTTGGGTAAACAAGGACTTTTCAGAAATCTCTCTATGCCCTCTTTGCAAAGAAACATAAAATTTACTTTTTGATAAATTTTAAAGGGTTAATTTTACAAAAATGATCTGCAGGATTTTAATTAGCAAACTGGCAATTTCCAACTTTTCTTTTTGTTTAAATTGGGTCTCCTCCTTCACTCAACATGTCAAACAGGCATGGAGAATTGATCTAGGGAGGGTTTAAAGTGTTTTAGAGAATTTAATTTGTTCAATTGATTTAAAATTGTATTTTTCTAACAAATGACAAAAAAAAGACTGTTAGAGGGATTGTATTCAAATTAGCAATGGTTAAGTTGTTTTCTTGAGTTTTCTTTGTCAATTTGGGTTCATTTGTGAACCAACATACTAAATTTTAACATCTCCAAGTTAATTAATGTGTGCAGGTCTGAACTGTACATTTTTATTAAAATTTACCAGTTTTAAAAGTCACAATGCCAGTGATCAAATTTTTAAAGGATCAATTTATCAATTTCATCATTTAAGTGTAACAAATTATTTCTAATCTAGTCTAATACATTTAGTTGATTCAATCAACCATTTAATAGAATTATACAAAACCTGATTTCCAAATTTCAACTCGTTTCGAAGAGGACAAAACACTATCTTTTCCTTCATACGCATTCTTCTTTCCAACAGAGATTTTAATTCACAATAGCAATTCAATTCCAATACAATCATGCAAGTTTGAGAAGGTAGAGCATTCCTTTATTGATTTCCAACAACAACTTTACAATTTATCTCTTTCTTTGACTTCAAAATACAATATATAATACATATAACATTCTTCACATTCCTTTTCAAAATAGAGAATGGAATATAACTCTTTACATTTCACATTTCAATTTCAATCTTTCATCATCAATACAAGTATCTTCTCATTACAAATAATTATACAAATCATCCACTTCAAAGTGGGAAGGATTACAATAAACTTGCTCATAAGAAGGGACTGTCAAACTGTATAATTCTTTTGCTCCAAAACAACAACACGCTGGTTTTCTTCATCTTCTAATTGGATCACAACAAAAAAATAGGGGAAAGACAACACTCTCCACCCAACCAAGACATCCAATGAAAGGAGAAGCCTTCCTTTATCATTGGCCCCCAAGCCCCAACCAAGATACAATAAAATATGCAATTCAACCATGGCAACAACTAGCTTCCACAACACAACATTCTTTCACATACACATTTTTTTAAAACATGCAATGCAACACAAAACAAATAGCAGTTCACAACTACATTTAGAAACATTTCAAAGTAGAACTCAGGCTTGATCTTGCAAGCCAAAGGAGCAAGGCCTATGGGGGAAGCTGCTTATGCCTCCCAATTGGGAATTGGGCATCCACCAAAAACAAACCGCCAATTAATTCATCACACACACATTTCCTTATGCCCCCCACAAAATCCCTCCTTATGCCCCCCCACAGATTTCCTTATGCCCCCCACAAAGTAAGAAATGCAAGCTATTTCTTTTCCAAGGTGGATCCCAAACCCAAACTCCCTCCACAAAACTCTGATGCCAATGGCATTTCCTTATGCCCCCCCACAATAATTCCCCATAGCCTTCTCCTACACCTTCCCTAAGGCAGTCTACCCAACCAGCCAACAAATAAAACAAAACATGCATTTTCCACACAACACAGCAAGAAAATAACATAAATAAAAGAGAGTTAAATTCCTACCTCTCCATGGTTATTTGGTCTCCAAACAACAAGCTTCAAATGCCAAACACAGTCCCAAAACATCAAGCTCCCAAGCATGCAAAGCTTTCCTTCAACACTTTCTTCAAAAACAAGAGCTCCCTCAAGAAAATGTGCCCCCAAGGAAGTATCCAAAAAGGTTCAACAACCCAAAACAAGAAGAGAGTTTGAAATATATAGAAGAGGGAAAGAAGAGGATGATGTGGATCCATGTAGGATGCCACATCATACATTCCCACAATCAAACACAAAAGACAAACTCCAAACTCCAAGGCTCAATAAAGAGGTGGGTGAACAATGACAAGCTACTTGCACACTCAAAAGAGCCCACACCTCAAGGAACAAAAATTAATTAAAATGTAAGAAAGTGCAATTAAAAACATGCACAAGATGAATAAAATGCATTATAAAAAGTCACAAATCATTTCCCCAACCATAAGTATGGTTGGTAACATAAATTTAGAGGCATGGGACAAGTTTTTGTCCCACTTGTCCCACAAGCCTCTTACAAAACATCCCTTACAAATTAATTACAAACATCCAACAACTCTAATAATTACTTTCCATATCCCAATTTAATTTATTTAAATTTTAAACATATGATCTCCTCAATTAATCTATCACAATTAATTAATTAAAAGGTCAAATTACATAATTTCCATGGAGGTCCCCCCCCATGGTCTTTAACAAAACAACACACAACACAATAAAACAAGTTGCCATGGTGACCTTGTCGAATTCACCTAGAATTCTATTTTGGTTGGTCTCCAATCCCCAATGTTTTGTTGTGATATTTTTAACCTGAAAAATACAAATACCTCCTTTGGCCTCGTGGCCATATCAGAACATCCAATATGATACAAATAGAATCACTAAATCAACTATATAATGAATCACAACAACCTCAAAGTAACAACTACATCATTTGTATTTTTAATCCATAACTATATCAGTATCATAAAATATCCATTTTCTAGATCTATTCATAATATCCAAAATCACATGTCTAAGCAATATCCATAAAACATCCATGTCAAATAATATATCATCATCTTCATATAAGGTGTCTCTAGTGATCATCATGCATCGTAATCAAATCAAAATCCATAATAATCCATAATCCAATGTCTAACAACATACTAAATCAAAACATAATAATGTCCATAATGTAATCACAGTATCAAAATAGGTATCCAAAAGGTGTTAAAGGGAAGTGGGAACTACATCAACAGATGAATGGTTTGTTGATATTGCACATTTTCTTACTTATGGAGAGTTTTCATCCCACTTGAGTGCCACTGAAAAGAGAGATATAATGTTAAGATCTGCATAGTATGTATTATGGGAGAACACTTTGTTCAAGCGAGGCATAGATGGAAGATTCTATAAGTGTGTAGACAAAGAGCAATAGAAGAAGTTGTTCTCATACTTTTCATGATCATGCTTGTGGAGGGAATTCCTCTTCTACTGTCACTACCCATAAAATCCTCCGTGCAAGGTACTATTGTCCTATATTAGTTGGAGATGCATCAAAATGGGTAGGTAAGTGTGAAGCCCGTCAAAATTTTGTTGGGAGACCTAAGTTGGATTCTTTACCACTAAAACTAGTAGTGATTGATGAGCCTTTTCAACAGTTGGGATTGGATTTCATTGGAACTCTTAATCCACCTTCTAGTATTGGGCATACTCACATGCTAACTGCTATAGATTACTTCATAAAGTGGGTAGAGGATATTCTTATCAAAAGCACTACTTCTGAGGTGGTGTGTAATTTCATCAAAGAGAACATCTTGATAAGTTTGGGGTACCAAACAAGATTGTAACTGATAATGCTTCCAATTTTTATTCTTCTGAGATGATGGATTCATGCTATGTTTATGGAATTTCCCTTGCTCATTCTTCAGACTACTACCCCCAAGGGAATGGACAAGTAGAATCAACAAATAAGAATCTAGTAACCATCTTTCAGAAGCTTGTCAATGACTCTCAGAGGAATTGTCACAAGAAACTTTATGATGCTCTCTGGGCAGATATAATTACACCCAAGAGAGAAATTGGGATGTCTCCATTTCAAGTGGTGTATGGTGTTGAAGCTTAGTTTCCAGTAATAGTGGAATTACCAGCCTTGCACTTAATGAAGGCTATTGAAGATTCAAGCTTTATTAGTTCCTTAGACAAGAGGATCATGTATCTCTAAAAGCTGGATGAAGAAAGGTTGCAAGTTTTTGATAGAATCTCATCTCATCAACTGAAGGTGAAAGCTTTGTTTGATAAGAAGGCTAGACCCAGATATTTTCAAGTGGGAGACATTGTTCTATTGTGGGAAAAAAGACATGAACCTCGAGGAAGCCATGGTAAGTTTGATTCTCTTTGGCTTGGTCCTTTTAAAATCAGGCACTTTGCTGGAGAAAATTCTTTCTATTTGGATTATATGGATGGATCTCCTCTCCCACTTCCTTACAGTGGGAAATATTTGAAGTTGTTCAAGTCCTAGGTGATTAGGCAGTCCTTCTGTATATTGTGTACAGTTTTTTGTTTTTGGTCTTCCTTTTTTTGGTTTGTTTCTTTTCCCATTGCGTGTGTGTTGTCTTTTGTATTGGTTTTGCCTTTGACTCTATTTTCCCAATGGATAAGGCACTGGTCTGCTTCCCCTGAGTTATTATATGGTTCTTGATCTAACCTCATTCCTTTGACCCAGCCAAGTCATCCCCAAAAAGAGCCAACTGTTGTCACCCTCAAAATTTCCCCCATTTTTCAAGTCAAGTTTCAAAAATTTTGAGTTGGTGCCTGTTATCCCAATTTTTCCCCCCGCCCCCCAAAAAAATTGATCAAACACAACCCCACACAGATAAAAATAAGAAGGGGTGGTTCAGTCATGCAAGACCACATTCCAAATCCAATAATGAAGGGGCAGGGTCTGGCGAAGAAGATCAGAGCAATGCATGAGAAGATTAAAGAAAGGGCTCAAAGTTTTCAGACTTTGCATGCAGGCCAAAATCGATTAAGTATAAAAGGACTAGCAGACGGTGTCACATGTCTCATTGGTGCATTTTCAAAAGGCAAAGCCCAAAGAGAGAGGCCCCAAACTCTGCAGCCAACCCTCCACATGGTTAGAGCCTCAAAAAAGTTAAGTCGACCGTTCATTAAAATTCTAAGGACCGAGGAGGCCTCCATGTGTCTCTTCAGCGTAACTTCAGAGTTAAAATCTAGAGCGAGTCCCATCAAACAAGCCCAGGAGACCACGTGGCTAGAGTCTAAAATGGTTTCACCATCCACGTTGAAAATTCCAAACTCAAGATAGACCATAGGATGGTGCCACGTGTCTCATCGGCGCACCTTCAAGGGTCGAAGCCAAAGATGGTCCCCAAACAAGTGCCAGCTCTCCACATGTCTAGGGTCCCACAGAAGTCAAAAATGGGTAGAACTGACCTTTGAATTGGCTAAGGAAAGGAGAACCAGTGGAAAGCCCCATGTGTCCAATCAGTGCACCTCTGAAGGTCATGTCCAAACAGAGTATCCAAATGAGTGCCAAGCCTCCACGTGTCCCGGGTTAGACATAAAGCCTTTGCCAAATAGAGGGACTTAAATCAAAACACAAAAAATACAGAACATGCCTTGCAAGGGGACGCGTGGCCATGTTTCAAGTGGTGGCGAAAAGGCGGGCCCTTTTTGTGTTTTAATGCTTTGAAAATTTAAAGCGGGAAGGTGGGCCATCAGAATCAATTTGGGAATTTTGGTTTTATTTCCAAAAGAGCTTAAAGTTATAAAGTGACCCACGGCCCCACTCATGCCAAGGGATAAAGTCAAATGTTGAGCCCGCATCAAAAGTCAAAGCGGGGAGGTGGGTCGTGGAGCACTTTGAGTTTTTGAGCCTTTGTTGAAAAGAGTTAAAATTATAAAAGTGACATTTGACTCCGTCGCCACTCAAGTAAATCCACGTGTCAAGCCCGTATCAAAAGTGGATGGGCGGGCCAAAATGTTTCAAAATGTAAAATCTCTAAAAGTCACAAAATACAAAATGCGTCCTCAGGCCCGGCTTCAGTTTAAATCTCTCCCACGTGGATGGCTCAAATTCAAAGTTTGTGAAGGCAGGATGAATGGCTGTGATTCAATGCATCTGGTTTTTTCGCCAAGCATGGAAACGCCTGAGGCATTAGAGAAGTTCAGACGTCAGTTTCTTGAATCAGTTTCATCATTTTTGTAACTAAATGTAACCATTCTTGGAAGGTATTTAATGGCTTCTCCACACCATTGTTAGGGTTGGATCATGGTACTCTGTAGATGTAATAGATTCAAAGTAATCAATATAGAATTTTTTCCCTCTCTTCCTCTACTATTCCTTCTTTCCTTGTTCGAATTTGCATGAATCATCCATCTTTTATGATAAGAAACTTTGTGTTCTTGTTTATATGATTTCTGGAACTTTGTGTCTGTGGAATTATATCTATTATGAAAGTGAATGATTCTATTCTGCATCTCCCTGGCTCAATACGTATAAGGTTATACTCTGCTATCTATATTTCCTAAAAGTATTGTTATGTTCTTCTTCTCTCATCTCCTTAGTTCTTCTATTCTTTTGTATTGATGATCTTTTGGGCATAAAACGTTTCAAAGTATCATGAATCCACACTTTGAAAGTTGTACATTTGTATATAAGTTTTGTTATTTGCTTTCAATAAGGGAACCTCTCCCATTAAAGAGGAGGGACTTGTTGTCCCCTGACTGTGGTTTGTTAAAGTACCATTTAAAAACCCAACAGAGTCTGAACCCAACGTCTAGAAATATCTCTGGTGACTAGGGCGGATTCGTGACCCTGTAACTGGTCTTAAAAATTAGAAATATATGACATTTTCCACCATAAGCAGAGATAAAAATTAGTGTGGTCACCCTCATTACCCCCATTTGTTCAAAATGAAACCTACAAGTCCCTATACATGTGGGCCAACACAGCTAAAATGCCCATCATTTATTATCCCATCCTCCAATATACGCTGACAATGTACGTGCATCTTCATACAAGATGACAACACCTCATCCCTGTTCTGATACATGATACAATCAAACTACTGCAATAGATTTCCGAAAAATGTGAGAACCCGAGACTTTAATATCGTTCATGATATGACCTCAGGTACCTGTGCCTTGTAAAATACTATCTATCAATGAGCACATTATGGTTTTAGGCATATCCACTATTTCCATAAAGTTGGTACTGATCTCTCCAATCAATTGAAATTAAGTATTGTAACATCCAACAATGTCATTGAAATCTCCCCTTTCAGACAACTCCAAAATGTGCATGTATCGACACCCACTCTCAGATGTCGATTCCCAGAATATTGTTGGAATATTATAAGAGCACATAACAATTCGTTCCCTATGTTTCAAACCCTTGAGACAATCTACATCACATTACTCATTCATCACTATGGAAATCCCAAATCCCAAAAACACAGCTTCAAGTCCTTGATGCCTAATGGAACTCCCTCGTAGTGGATATCCCTCTCATAGCACCAAATTGGAACAAACACAATGTTAGAGGTATTTTACAGGGTTTCATCCTTAGAACTTATCAACAGCCTCGCAACAGCATTCATTACAAAATTAGATAATGAAGAACTTTTCACTAGGATCTCTCCAAATGTAAGACTGGGGTGCTTAAGATAGAATAATTGGGCTCTAATTTGGCCACTCCAGTAGCCCATATTTTTCCTCATTAAATTATTTCATCCACTCTTGACTTTCCCAAACACCGAGAAACTCACAAACTCCAAATTTTCTAAAATTCAATACAATTGCCCAGTATACTTACATTTTTAGTAAAAATAATGTCACTTACCATCTCTATTGTAGCAAGTGACACTTATAACATGTCATAACTCGCTCAAACTAGCTAAGTGTTTTTTGTCTCACTTGATTTATCTCTACTCACTTTAAACACACTCTTGAACTCGAGCAAAAGACAAATAAGTGATATTTTAGTTACCTTTTCACTTTTTCATTTATAATCACATTTCCAATTACCACCTTTACTTGGTCAATATTTTGTGCTTATTACCACAACTAATACACGCTTCATTGTTTCAGTGATATCTTGCTCCCTTGTTACTTTGATTTCCCCTTTTGTTTACGGCATTATTTTTAGAATTCCATGCACCACTGGATGGTACATGTTTAACATGCATTATCTATCTTCACCACACTTTTATATCCTGTCAAAATACACGTTTTAACCTCTTGTCATTACTTTCTCTTAGAGTTTGTTCTTCTCATCAATCCCTTATGTTTTCGCCTCTAATTCATATTATTGGGGGGTCCCCTTATAATCCTTCCTTATATCACCATGATTTCAAACATTGTGAATCCTTATCTTGCAATTTATACCGTGACTTTCACCTTAAATCTCCCCTAATGACCTAATTGGGGGCAACAGTCATGTGAACTTTCCCAACACTGATTGATATAACCTATCAATTCTTCTAATGACTCATTTGAGGGTAAAAAATGGTTTGGAAATTATTACACGACATCTTATCAATTTCTAGCAACTGTTTCCCTAATGGCTCCTAACCTGGGGGTAATTAGCGAGAAACCCTTGAATTCTTTGCATGAGTAACCAATCAAAATTTAATGTGCTATGTTCCCCTTGAATTGTTCATTCGAATCTTTACAAACGGTCTCTCAGATGTTTTTTTCTTGGGAGTTACATCAATACTTCTTTCCTTGCCCTAACTTGCATTTTATTTTGTATTTTGTGTTCGCTTCCAGATGACCCTTGCTTGTATATATGAATTCTACCCGTATCATTTTTGTGTTCAATTCTAAAATAATTTCCTAACTTGGAAGTTGTCTATTTCATCGTTTCTTCTTCCAGATTACATAACTCAATGAAGCTATCCTTTTCTATTGTATTCACTTCCAGATGGCCTAACTAGGAAGTTTTTCCCATTCTCTATCATGTTCATTTCTAGATAACCTAACTTGGAAGCCATCTCATTCTCTATCCGTGCACTTCTAGATGACCTCCTAACATCAAGCATTTACATTTGGCGAACCCGTGGAGTGGGGTAACGAGATGCCTTTCCCCTTGGGTCACTCCTATATGGGTCCACTATTTAATAAAAATACATTTAGATCCAAAAATCTAGAAATTTTGATCTGAGTCTATCTACTGACAACTAGATTTGAGGATGTAAGTAAATTTTGGAGAATAACACTACTTTTATCCCTACACTCTTCCTCTTTCGACATGTTCCATAAATCCTCTAATAATTGGTTCATTAAAACTTTTGGGTTTACACTTAGATCACTCCTTACCTACCTATTTGGGATCGTGTTTGAAATCATCCTATACCCTAATCATGCTCCCATTTGGACATTTCGTCACTTGAAACTCTAGGAAATTTTTTGATACAAATGGATCAACTATGCTTATCCATGGTTTGGCTACGCTTTTCTAGTTAAATCTATTGGCAGAGCTCCTACTACATATTTGTGCATTATAAAAATCTATAGCTTGGGCATCATATGTTCCACCGTATTTTTCTCAAGTAATATTTCATCTACTTTATGTTACCGAGCTTAGATCCCAACATAAAGTGGGGTTATTTTGAAATAGTAGTCACAAAATTATGTACTCAACTTCACATTAATACCACCATAAAAAATGTTATTTTATACATAAATCTTGCACAGATTTAAAAGTATTCACTAATGACTCATTCCTAAGTCTTGTTGTCAAGCGTCATTGTTATTTTTCTAAAACACCAATTTGTCTTTGTTTTGGACATTTTCAAAGTTCAGGTGTCATACTTATCTCAATTTTATCTTTAGGTGTACTCTAGGGTGCCTAGGGTTGCACTGGGGTGACCTGGGGTGCCCCAGTCCCTTTAGGTTGCCCTGTCCTCGTAATTTTTGGTCTTGATTTCTTTGTTCGAGTTCGGTCTTAACGGTTACCCCGTCAAACCCTTTAAGTCGTAATCAAAATTACGGCCTTAACTAGTGTTAAATTTGAACAAGATATCCCTATATAAACATATCATACTCACCATTATGGATGGACATCCACTAAACTCTTGGAGGGAAGCTCTCTACTAAGGCAAGGGACTACAAGGGCATCTTCTCATTTACATCACATATTGTATAGAGGGGAAGGATTGTATTCTTTCCATACCATCCACAATTTACATTTTACATCTAGTTATTGCCCCTTATTATTGCGTCATTGGCGCTAGGGAATCCTAGGCACAATTTTTCACACACACACACATAGAAGTACCCATTGGCTCTAAACTATAGTGCAGCGCTCAGTCGTAAGACCACTAGTTTGGCAATTGTTTTTGTCATGTCTAACCTATTCATATGTATTTTTATTTTTTAAGGAATTGATGCTTTGGATAAGTTTTTACAGGTAAATCTGCATACATCATTTACAATGACACATGTGATAGTAGTGTGACACTTGCACAACAGGATTGAAGGTATTCCAGAGGTATTGCAAAACTATCTAACTCAAGTCAAGCTTTTCTGCAGTCTATAGCACCCAGATAACAAACTAGGGCACCCTGAGGAGCCCCAGTATCCTCCTAGGCACCTCAGTAAAATCAACTAGTTATATTTTTCCCTTGGGAAAGGGATTCAGTCACAACTTGCCCAATCTGCTACAGTCCAACACACAGTGAGGTAAGTCAACTTGAGGTTAGTATCATATCCCTCTTATTTCCTATTTTCCGTTATATTCAAATTTTAAAGTACAATACTTTGTTCCAGCATTTTAATATAGCATTTAGTTTCTATTTAGATTAACTCATAAAATAGCTACATAAAACCAGTTTTTGTTCATTATTTATTGGAAACTGCTAGTCAAAATATGTGGTATACACATGTTGTCACGTTTTTGCAATAAGCGATAAACAACACAAATAGTGTTATAGGATATTGGTGGTCATAATATGTGATATACATAGGGTGTAACATTTTCGTGCATTCGAAAAATGATGCAAATAGTGTAATAGGATACTAGTAGTCATGATATGTGGTATACACAGGGTGTCACATTTGTGTGTATGCAAAAAATGACACAAACAATGTAATAGGAAATTGGTAATCAAAATTTGTGGTATACACAGGTTGTCACGTTTGTGCATATGTGACAAATAATGTTATAAGAAATTGGTAGTCAAAATCTATGGTATAGATAGGCTATCATGTTTGCATGTATGTGATAAACACCATAAACAACGTAATAGGCTACTAGAAATCATAATTTTTGCTATACACGGGGTGTCACATTTGCGCATATGTAAAAAATGATGCAAACAATGTAATAGGATACTAGTATTCATAATATGTGGTATACAAGGGGTGTCACATTTTTACGTATACGAACAATGACACAAACAACATTATAGGATACTAGTAGTCATAATTTGTGGTATACACTGTAATCTGTAAACTCTCTACTGTGGAATTGTCACAAAATCACAATTAAACATTGTTGTTCTACTTTCGATTTAGAAAATGACAGAGATAGCTAATGAATGAATTTTGCTTATGTTTAGAATCAATAATTGCATGAAAGGAAAGAATATAAACTCACAAACAACAAGTTTTACTATGGAAACCTCTAGAGAAGGAAAACCCGTTGGGAAGGGAAAATGCTCTTTCTTCCCACTAATTATTGGCCCATTCAATTTAAGAAGTACATAATTTACAATAAGTATGAAAGAGAAGTAGATAATATCTCACACTTCCTCCCAATTACTTTCTTGCTCTGCCTCAACACTCCTTCCTTCTACAAACACAATTCCAGCACTAAAAATTTCTTGCTCACTTTATTTCATGCTTCCATGAACAAACACTCTCCTTCCTACATGTATTTATAGCCCTTCTCATTTCCTCCCATGCACTGGAGGATGGGAAAGGTCATGGGGGAGAAGAGACATGGACAACCTTTCAAATTTTGGGACTGTTCATTTCGAGTTTTATTTTATGTCAAAAGAGCCAGGACCACCGCCCAATACAAACCGGCAGTCACAGGACCGACGCCCTGGTTGGGTGGTGGTTACAGGACCGCCAACTAGGTTGGGCAGTAGTTCTGCAACCACCGCTCTACACAGAGCGGGAGGTTATATTAACATAAAGACAGAACCTTCGTTTCTTCATTTTCCTTCTTCCGTGTTAGTTGATCTGATGAAGTAGAGTCATTTTGGATCTCTATAGATCACACCTTCCCTGCTTAGGAGGATTTTGATCCCACAAAATCTTAGTGGGGGAGTAGATGAGGAAATAATTCCCTCACTTTCTCGTTCGAGTACCACCAGGCCTGCCTTGGTGTCCTTCCTTTTAGTCCAACCTACCAAGACTCATGTGGACCTCTCTTAGTTTCTTTGACCTTCTGTTACAACACTACATCCTCCTCCAATTCACCTCGTGAGTCCAAGATGCAATCCTCAATGGAAGGTAGCAACTATAGTCCTTCATCTTCATCTAGCATAGATGGCTCATATAGGTGCAAGTTCTCATAGTTTACTACAGAGTACATCCTCATAAATGATGGCAAATCAAATCGAAAGGCATTTTCTCCAACCTACTCCAATATGGTGAAGGGTCCATATCGTAATGGCTTGAGCTTCCATGTTTGACCTTGTAGTCTCTCCTTGATTAATTAAAGCCAAACTCTATCTCCAACACAAAGCTTATGTTCTCTCCTATGTTAATCGTGCCTAGCCTTATACTTGGCTTGAGATTTCTCTAATTGTTCTTTGACTTTGAGATGGATTTTCCAGATCCTCTCAATGAATTTGTTTTCTCTAGTCACCTTTATGTCTCATGTCTCATCCTCATCCTACTTCCCAACTGTTATATCCAGTGGATTTGTAGGTAGATATCCCAAACATGCTTCGAATGATGACTTCATAGTGGATATGTGTACTTCCCGGTTATAAGAATTTTGAATGTAGGCTAAGGACTCAACCCAAGTCCTTGGGTATTTTCTATTATACCCTCTGATCAATTATACCGAAGTCCTATTCACTACCTCTATTTTTCCATCTTTCTGTGGATGGAAATTTTTGCTCCTCTGTAACCTAGTATCCATCTTTTCCCACAAAGTAGTCCAAAACTTCCCCAAGAACCTGGAATCCTTGTCAGAAACAATAGACTTTGGCAAACCAAAATGCATCCATACATTAGCAAAGAAAATATCTACTACCTTATGTGAATTTACCATATTTTTACATGCCATAAGAATACACATCTTACTGAATCTCTCAACAAAAACATAGAGATAGTCATGACAATGTTTAGAAATAGGTAATCATCCTATAAAATCCATAGAAATGTCCTCCCACGAATGAGTAGGTACCCGTAAATTCATATACAAACCCTCCTTCCTAGTCTTAGGCTTGCTGGTACAATAAAGTTTACATCCATTTATAAGTTTTTATACTTATTTTTTCATATTGGGCCAATACACATACCTTTTCAAGTGGGCTAGGGTCTTACCAACACCGAAATGTCTCGCTACTTTCGAGGTATGTGCTTCCCTCATCAATAGAAGTCTTTCTTCTTTAGGCACACAAAGCTTCCCCCATCGGTAGAGTAGTTCATCCTTGAGATAACAATCTTCAATCCCCATCCTTTCAGCCCTTTGGGACTACAACTACTGAAATTTCACCCCAAAGTCTTTTCCTAGGCATATACCTCTCCGTAAGCTTTCTTTGTGAAGGGATTGATCTAAGAGATATTGGCCAAGAAGGAGAAATTCTCCTATGTGGGTGGCCTAGACAACATGTCTGCCACCAATTTTGTATTACCCTTCTTGTATTTGATCACCAGATGGAACTACTAAAGGAATCCCATCCATTTTTAGTTCATTTTCTGCTACAATTTAGATTGTGCTTGTAAATACTTGAGAGGTTTGTGGTCATGGTGCACAATAGTTTCTTTACCCAACAAATAATGCTTCCATTTTTTAATTTCCTGAACTAGTGCATACATTTCCTTATCATATACTGAATATCCTTTAACTACTGAAGTGAAATTTTCATAATGATAACATACGGGTTTACCTCCCTAAAGCAACATTGCGCCCATAGCGTAATCATTGGCATATGTCTCTACTTCAAAGGGCTACTAAAAATTAGGAAGAGAAAGTATTGGAGCATGACTAATCTTGTATTTCAATAACTCAAAGGATGTGTCTCGTTCCTTACCCCAGGCAAAACCCTTACTCTTTATGGCCACTTCATGTAGAGGTGTTGCAATCACAGAGAAACCAAGAATGAACTTCCACGTGTACTATACTACTCCCACAAAAATCCTAGTCTTTATAGCTCTTATTGGTGTTGGCCAACTGGTGATGGCTTCTACCTTCTTTGGATCCACTCATAGCTCTCCTCCTCTAACCACGTGCCCAAGATAGACAAGTGGTTGTTTGGACAAATCACATTTCTTCATATTACAAAGCAATTATTTCTCCCTAAGAACTTGCAAGAATTTGTGCAAATGAGTTAGATGTTCTTCCCATGTGGCACTAAAAATCAAGATATCATATAGATACACAATGACACACGAACCTATGAAATTTTGCAATACACCATTCATCAATCTCATAAATGTAGCGGGTGCATTGCATAAACCAAAAGGAAGCACTAACCATTAATACAAACCTTGTTTTGTCTTGAAGGCATTTTTTCATATATCCTCATCCTTCATTCTGACTTGGTGATAACCTGAATTGAGATCCAAATTCGTGAATAATTTGGCATGTTGAAGCTGGTCCAAGAGATCATCTATGCAGGGAAGTGGATATTTGTTCTTTATGGTGATCTTGTTCAAAGTGCGGTAGTCGTTGGACATTCTCCATGAACCATCCTTCTTCGGCACCATCATGTTGAGTTGTGGAGCTCAATTAATTTAGTTTAGCATGTAATATTAAACTTGATGGAAAACACAATAATTGACATTAGTTATAAAGGGACCAACATCGATCACCTATGACCGGCATCAGTCAAGAAATGAGGAACTGACATCGATTAGGGCTAATCGGCGTCAGTTACCTATGTGTGAGTGTTTAATTTAACTCATAGGAATTATATCTATTTTTAATATTAAATCAAATCTATTGATTGTAATTTTATGGCTAAGAGCCCTAAGTTTGTATATTCCTATATAAGCATGAAATCTAGGGTTTAGAAGTAAGGATTTGTAATAGTTGATGATTATTGTGAGAATAATTGTGAGAGACAGAATTCTTGGAGAAGAAGGAAAAGCTTGAGATAAAGAAAGTACTGTACATCTGAGAGGTGTGGAATATTATAAATCTTCATTATATATCTTTTGAAAGCTTTGGATAATAGACTGGCTTATTTCTTGGTGGATGTATCCCACACTGGGTGAACCACATTAAATCTGGTGTTGATTTATATCTTTTGTTTTGTACATTTCTTCTGGTAGAATATTTGCTTTTATTGCATGTATGCTTAGATATGATATATTATATGTCCAACCTTGTGCTAACCCCAACAACTAGTATCAAAGCTTTGTTTGAGGGTTTTGTGTGTTGACAAATTTACTCATTGAGGGTTTTTCTGATTGAGTGGAAGCTATATCAATGACAGAAGAAAACAGATACAAGGTAGAGAAGTTTGATGACCGAAATTATCAATTATGGAATATGTAGATTGAGGATTACATGTATCAAATAGATTTGTACTTACCATTGGATGAAAATTCTAGACCTACGAAGATAAATGATGAAGAATGAAATATTCTTGACAGGAAGGCTTTGGGATCTATAAGATTGAGCTTGACAGCATCTGTGGCTTCTAATATTATAGAAGTGACATCTATGGTAGATTTAATGAAATCTCTTGCTAATTTATATGAAAAAACCTAGTGCTTCAAATAAAGTTTATTTGATGAAGAAAATATTTAGTTCTAAGATGCATGAAGGTGGATCTGCATCTAGTCATTTGAATGATTCCCGATCTATTGTAAATCAATTAAAATCAGTTGATATTTTGTTTGATTATGAAATGAAAGCATTTTTATTCTTATGTTCTTTTCCTAATAATTGGGATAACTTGGTAATGGTTGTTAGTAATACAACATCTGCTAATAATATTTTGAAGTTTAATGATGTGGTTAGTATAATATTGAATGAAAAAATTCACAGGAAAGGTACAGAGGAATCATCATCTGGGAATGATTTAAATGTAGAAAGTAGAGGCAGGCAGAAGGAGAGATCCAAGAATAATAATAATGGGAAATAAAATTCAAGGGATGGCAGATCTAAATCTAGAGGTAAGGGAATTCCCTATTAGAAATGTGGAAAGAAAAGACATGCAAAGAAATATTGTTGGTTAAAGGATAAAGAGAACCAACACCCAAATAAAGGAAAAGAGGAAAATATTGCAGCACATGTAATGCAAGATGCTCTTATTCTTTCTTTAGATAATAGAATAGAATCATGGGTTTTAAATTCAGAAGTCTCTTTCCATGCAATCCCTAATAAGGGTTATTTCACAAATTATGTCCAAGGCAATTTTGGGCATGTTTAATTAGGTGATGATGAACCTTGCAGTATTACTGGTAAAGGGGAAGTTCATCTAAAATTGCATAATGGAAATACATGAGTATTGAATTATGTGAGGCATGTGCCAAGCCTCATGAGGAATCTTATTTCTGCAAGATAACTAGGTGAAGTTGGTTGCATGATTACATTCATAGCAGACACTTGTAAAGTCACCAAGGGTGATTTTGTTGTGGAAAGAGGTAAGAAGGTAGGAAAATTATATTTATCTACCTGTGTTACTAATTCCTTTTTTATATTATCTACTTCAGATTCAGATGGATGCATGAGGAATAATCGGTTGGGCCATATGAGTAAAAAATGAATGCATATCTTAAAGGCTAAGGGTAAGTTATCATATTTGAAAGATTTAGATCTTGATTTCTGTGAGCAGCCCAGGTAGCTTCTCATGGAGGATCCCCATATTATGTTACTTTCATTGATGATGTTAGAAGAAAGGTATGTGTTTATTGTATTAAACACAAATCTGATGTTTTTGAGACTTTTAAAATATGGAAAGCCCTTGTTGAGAATGAATCAAATTCAAAGTTAAAGCATCTTAGATCTGATAATGGTGGTGAATATTGTAGTAAGGCTTTCAATGATTATTTTTTAGTGAATGGAATACGTAGAGAAATGACGGTTCCAAGAACACCACATGAGAATGGTGTTGCAAAAAGAATGAACAAGAAAATCATGGAATGTGCTAAAAAATATGAAGATACATGCTGGATTACCCTTGCAGTTTTGGGTAGAAGTAGTTAATACAACGGTTTATTTGATTAATCGTGGGCCTTAAATTTCACTAGATGAAGGAATACTAGAGGAAGCTTGGACCAGAAAAGAGGTAGATCTTTCTTTTCTTAAATTTTTTAGTTCATAAGATTTTGTGCATATTGATAAGGAAAATAGGAAAATGTTGGATGCAAAATCCAAGAGATGCACTTTCATTGGTTATGGATCTGGTGATTTCAAATTCCATTTTTGAGATTTAGAGAATTCTAAAATTATTAGAATTCATGATATTGAATGGAATGAAAAGAGAATGTACAGGGATCAAATTTTGGTACCCAAGGACAAACTAGTTGAGAAGTTTGTAAATGAAAATGAACTCTCAGATTTAAAAATCATACCGACAGGGTTACACGGTGGTGTCAGTTGATGCCTGACTGACATAGGTCAGAAGAACTGGTATCAGTTACAGAAGATTCAAACCGGCATCGGTTACAGGTGACCAGCATCGGTCACTGTCAAAATTAGATACAAATTTCCAGGAGGTCTAGAATGAGCCTACGGTACCCCAAACTTCTATGAGAAAGTCACAAAGGGTAAGTAAACCTCCAGAAATATTTACACCTTCTCTATTTTATTTATTATTAATTGATAATGGTGAACCATAAATTTTTGAAGAAGCAATAGAGGATAAGACCCACGTGTAGTGGGAGCATGACATGGATGAGGAGATGGACTCCTTAGAACAAAACCAGACTTGGGATTTGGTTAATTTTCTAATAGGTATGAGGACATTGCAGAACAAGTAGGTTTACAGGATCCAGGAAGAAGAGGGTGGACAAAAAAGGTACAAGGAAAGGCTTGTAGTAAAGGGATTTGCATAGAAAGAAGGTATTGACTTTGGTTAAATATTTTCTCCTATTGTAAAGATGACTTCTATTCGTATTGTATTGAGTTTAGCTACAATACATGATTTTCATTTAAAGAAACTAGATGTGAAGACGGTTTTCCTTCATGGTGATTTGGATGAAGAGATTTATATGTAGCACCCACTTAGGTATGAAGTCAAGGGTAAGGAGAAATTAGTGTGCAAGTTGAAAAAGAGCCTATATGGGATCAAGCAAGCTCTAAGGAAATGGTACATGAGATTTGATTGTTTTATGCATGAGCATGGTTACTTGAGATGTGAATCTGACCATTGTGTTTATTTCAAGAAGCTTGGAAATGGGAGCTATATTATTTTGTTACTATATGTGGATGATATGCTTATTGTAGGATCTAGTATGCAGGACATTGGTGAGATTAAGGAAAAGTTAGCTCACACATTTTCTATGAAGGATTTAGGAGCTGCAAAAAGAATCCTTGACATGCAAATACATGGAAACAAGATGAACAAGAAATTTTCTTTATCTCAGAAGGCTTATATCAATAAGGTGTTGGAAAGGTTTAACATGCAAGATTCAAAACCTGTAAGTACACCTATGGCAAAACACTTTAAATTAAGCAAAGATTAATTTCCTTCATCACATGAGGAGGTCAAATACATGACATGAGTACCATATGCTTCAGCAGTTGGGAGTCTCATGTATGTTATGGTTTGTACCAAACTAGACATTTCACAAGAAGTGGTAGTTGTGAGTAGATTTATGGTCAATCCAGGTAAAGAGCATTAGAAAGTAGTCCAATGGATACTCAGGTATTTGAGAGGGATATCTAGCATGCAGTTATGCTATGGAGGTTTGGATATTTCTTTATGTGGATATATTGATTCGGATATGGCTGGAGATCTAGATGGTAGGAGGAGCTCTACTAGATATATTTTCATAGTAGGTGGGACATCAGTTAACTAGATTTCAAGATTGTAGAAGGTTTTGGCTTTGTCTACTATATAGGTAGAGTATGTTTCAACTACAAAGGCTAGCAAAGAGATGATATGGATGAGCAGGTTCATAGAAGAGTTAGGAAAGGAGTAAGATGATTTCAAATTGTTCAGGGATAGTCAGAGTGCAATTCATTTGGAAAATAACTCAACATTTAATTCTAGAATGAAACACATTCAGTTGAGGTGTCACTTCATACGGTAGGTATTGGAGGATGGGTAGCTGAAACTGGAGAAGATTCATACGAGTGAGAACCCTACATATATGCTAACGAAGCCATTAGCAAAATAGAATTTGAAGCTACACTCCACTTTTGTTAGTCTTTAAGTTTGATACTTGAAGAGGAAGAAACAAAGCTAAGGAAAGGATCCAAGAATGACATTGTACAGGTATAGTGTAGTAATTTATCTCCAAGTGGGAGATTGTTGAGTTGTGGAGCTCAATTATTTCGGTTTAGCATTCAATATTAAGTTGCTCACTTGTTGGAAAACACAGTAACCAGCATCAGTTATAAAGGGATTGACATCGACCACCTATGACCGACATCGGTTAAGCAAGGAGGAACTGACATCGGTTAGGGATAACTGGAATCGAGTTACCTATGTGTGAGTGTTTTATATAACTCACGGGAATTATATCTATTTTTAGTATTAAAGTAGATCTATTGATTGTAATTACATGGCTAAGCTCCCTAAGTTTGTATATGCCTATATAAGTATGAAAGCTAGGGTTTAGAAGTAAGGATTTATAATAGTTGATGATTATTGTGAGAATAATTCTGAGAGAGAATTCTTAGAGAAGAAGGAAAAGCTTGAGAGAAAGAAAGTATTGTACATCTGAGAGGTGTGGAAGATTATAAATCTTCATTGTATATCTTCTGAAAGTTTTGGATAATAGATTGGATTGTTTCTTGATAGATGTAGCTCACACTGGGTGAACCACGTTAAATCTGGTGTTGATTTATATCTCTTGTTTTATATATTTCTTTTGGTAGAATATCCACTTGTATTGCATGTATGCTTAGATATGATATATTATCTGTACAACCTTGTGCTAACCCCAACACATCACAACAGGTGAACCACATGGTGAGGTGCTCGGACCTATCACCCCTTAGTCTAGCAGTTCTTGGAGCTGTTTCTTTACTTCAGTACTCTCCAGCAAGGATTTCCTATACAACCCGAAGTTTAGTAGAAGGGACTCTGGCAGCAACTGAATCTCATACTCTACTTCCCGTTTTGGTGGTAACCCATTGGGAGCCTAAAAAAATTCCTGAAAAGATTGAATAATACTATCAAAATCCTATTTTCCCTGGTTAGAAATATGTGAAACTTCTACCCCATCATTTTTATTCTTTAACAAAATCAAACAAAATTGATTATGAGTTACCTGAATAAGTCATTTTTCTTGGTTAGCACTCACCATAGTAACTTGTGTCTTGCGCGCGGTGTGCTCGGATGTTGTAGATGATCCCATCCTTGACCCATTTGTACCAATTTTCCCTTCTCATAAACATAGCATCCCTGATATACAAGTAAGGACTCCTGAAAACAACATCAAAAGCATCAAGTGGAATAACATCAGCTTCCAAAACATCAATATACTGGGAATTTATCTCAAACTTGACCTTACATCTTTTTGTTACCTAAATTTAAGCACCCTTCTTCACCCAACCCAAAGGATAAGGGTGTGGATGCTCATAAGTCTCAAGACCAAGCTTCTTTACAACTCCTTCAGAAATCAAATTAGACTAAGAACCGGTATTAACCAAAGTATTTACTTTAGTTTTCTTGATCTGGATTTTGATTTGGAATAGTCTACTCATCTCCTCTACTTAGTTGTGCATGTTGGTGGTCGTGCATCCAAGCCTTTCATCTACATCAGAGTCATCTTCGATTTCCACCTCCCCTTCTATCTTTACAATTGTCATGGACTTCTTTAAGTCCTTGGTTCGATTCTTCATATGTAACTTTGGATGCAACTTCCAATATGTAGCGTCATTATGATCATTGATATCATAGTTCTTGCAAAAATTCTTGGGATCTTTATAAGTATTTAAAGTAGTGGCGGTTTTTTTACCTTTCCCTTTCCACTTACCCTTGTTACTTGTTTTCCCATGTTCTTTCTTCTACTAATTTTTTGACTGCTTTCCCCTTGGCTCTACTTCTCCTTGCTTATTTTCATCATTTATGTAATATGTTTGCACACACGCCTCGTTGAGATCTTTGGGCTTTGTGGAGATGAATTTTCTTCGAAGGTGAGTGTGAATTCCTCCCAAGTACTTAGTCAGAATATCCTCATCCTCCAAGTCCGTGTTCAACAACATGGCTTGCCTCCAAAAATCTGTAGTATAATCCTACACACTTTGACCACTGTTTTGTCTAAAATACTGCCATTTAATCATTTGGTCAGTCTTGTGGCCAATGGGATAGAAGTTAGCTCTAAGTAATTCTTTAAATTCTTGCCAAGATTTCACAATAGGATGTTTCTTCTTTTCACAAGTGGCTAGATGGATTTCCCTCTAAACCAGAGCATGTCCCTCATTTTTGAGATGTGCAAAGGTGATCCTATGTGCCTCAGTGACATTATGGATGCTAAAGTAGAATTCTAGATGTTTTAATCATTTATCAAGAAACTTTTCATCTACGTGTCCTTCAAAGCTTTTAATTTTAACTTTCATCTCAACTTTAAAAGGAGTATGATCAGATTTTACCTTTTCTCTTACATTTGAAGTCTCTTCTTCACACTCTTCCCCATAATCTTCCTCACCATGGCTCTTCCCTATGCCAAAATTTTCGGCTAAGCCTTAAACCACTAAGTCCATAGAGTCTTGCTTAACAAAAGTCATCTTCTGCAAATCTACAAGTTCTTCTTTCCTTCTAAACATCATATCCATAATGGTCTCTAGCATCTCGATTCTACGGACCAAGTTCTCTTCCTCCATTTGTACCCGAATTCCATGTTTCCACTTCCTTGTAGAAATATATGGATCTCAAGGTAAAGCCTCTTTGCCTTTAGATCTCGTCACTGTCATACAAATCAAAGAATGAATACCATAGTCCTGGATACTTGTTAGCTCTGATACCGAAATGATCTGTAAACTCTCTACTATGGAATTGTTCACAGAATCAAAATTAAGCGTTTTTGTTCTACTTTCGATTTAGAAAATGATAGAGATAGCTACTGAATGAATTTTAATTATGCTTAGAATCAATAATTGCAGGAAAGGAAAGAATATAAACTCACAAACACCAACAAGTTTTATCCTAGAAACCTCCAGAGGAGGAAAACAAGTCAGGAAAGGAAAATGCTCTTTATCCCCACTATTTATTGGCCAATTCAATTTAAGAAGTATAGAATTTACAATAAGTATGAAAGAGAAGTAGATAATATCTCACACTTCCTCCCAATTACTTATTTGTTTTGCCTCAACACTCCTTCCTTCTACAAACACAATTCCAGCACTAAGAATTTCTTGCTCACTTGCTTTCATGATTCCATGATCAAACACTCTCCTTCCTACATGTATTTATAGCCCTTCTCATGTCCTTCCATGCACTGGAGCATGGGAAAGGTCTGGAGGAGAAGAGACATGGACAACCTTTCAAATTATGGGACTGTTCGTTTCGAGTTTTATTTTCTGTCCGAAAGAGCCAGGACTGCCACCCAATGTAGACTGGTGGTCACAAGACTGTCGCCCTGGCTAGGCGAAAGATACAGGACCGCCACCCAGATTGGGTGGTGGTTTTGCAGTCGCCGCTCAGCACAGAGTGGCGGTTCTGTTAACATAAAGACATAACCTACGTTTCTTCATTTTCCTTCTTCAATGCTGGCTGATTTGATGAACTAGAGTCATTTTGGATAGTTATGGATCACACTAGGTGTCACGTTTGCACATATGCAACAAACAACTTAAACAATGTTATAGGAAACTAGTAGTAAAAATATGTGGTATTCACTAGGTGTCACATTTGTGCGTATGTGACAAATGACACAAACAGTGTTATAGGATACTAGTAGTCATAATCAATGGTATACACATGCTATCGCGTTTGTGCATTTGTGAAAAATGACGCAAAAAACATAATAGGATACTTATAGTCATAATCTATGGTATACATGGGGTGTCACATTTGTGCCTATGCAAAAAATGGCACAAACAACGTTATAGGAACTGGTAGTCAAAATTTGTGGTATACACAAGCTATCACGTTGTGTATGCGATAAACGATGCAAACATCATTATAGGATATTGGCAGTCATAATTTATGGTATACATGGGGGTGTCGCGTTTGCGTGTATGATTTTTAACAACACAAACAACGTTATAGGAAATTGGTAGTCAAAATATGTGGTATACATAGGCTGTCACGTTTGCACGTATGCAACAAACAACGTTATAAGATACTAGTAGTGAAAATGTGTGGTGTACACGGGGTGTCATGGTTACATGTATGCGACAAACGATGCAAACAACGTAATAAGAAATTGGTAGTCAAAATCTATGGTGTACATAGGTTGTCACGTTTGTGCGTATGTGAAAAATGATGAAAACAACGTAATAGGAAACAGGTAGTCAAAATCTGTAATATACACAGTCTGTCACATTTGCATGTATGCGAAAAATGACACAAATAATGTAATAGGAAAAGGGTAGTAAAAAATATGTGGTATACATTGGCTATCACATTTGCGCGAATGCAACAAATGATGCAAACAACATAATAGGATAGCGGTAGTTAAATTTTGTGGTATACACAGGGTGTCACGTTTGTGCTTATGCAACAAATGACCCAAATAGAATTATAGGAAACTTGTAGTCAAAATATATGGTATACGTAGGTCGTCATGTTTGTGTGTATGCGAAAAACGACACAAAAATTTTTATAGGATACTGGTAGTCATAATCTATGTTATAGCTGGCATGTCACATTTGTGCACATGTGATAAATGACACAAACAATGTAATAGGAAACTAGTAGTCAAAATATTTGGTATACACAAGCTGCCACGTTTACGTGTATGCAATAAACAACACAAACAACGCAATAGGATATTGGTAGTCATAATTTGTGGTATACATGGGGGTGTCACATTTGCGCATATGTGACAAAGGATGCAAACAACGTAATAGGAAATTGGTAGTCAAAATCTATGATATACACAGGTTGTCACATTTGTGTGTATGCAACAAATGATGTAAACAACATTATAGGAAACTATTAGTCAAAATTTGTGGTATACAAGAGCTATCGCATTTGTGAGTATGCGAAAAATGATGCAAATAGTGTAATAGGATACTGGTAGTCAAAAATTGTGGTAAGCACAAGCTGTCACGTTCACACGTATGTGACAAACGATGCAATAGTAGTCATAATTTGTGGTATACATAGGGTGTCACGTTTACGCGTATGCGTCAAAATGATGCAAACAACGTTATAGGATAATTGTAGTCATAATCTATGGTATACATGGGGTGTCATGTTTGCACGTATGCAACAAATGGTGTAAACACCATTATAGGATATTGGTAGTCATAATCTGTGCTATACACAGTGTGTCATGTTTGCGTGCATGTGACAAACAACGCAAATAGCGTAATAGGAAACTACTAGTCAAAATATGTGGTATACACAGGTTGTCACATTTTCATGTATGCAACAAACAGTGCAAAGAACACAATAGGATACTAGTAGTCATAATCTGTGGTATACACGGGGTGTCACATTTGCGCGTATGCGACAAACGACAAAAAAAACTTAGTGGGAAATTAATAGTCAAAATTTGTGGTATACACAAGTTGTCATGTTTGTGTGTATGTGATAAACGAGGTAAACAACGTTATAGGAAACTGTTAGTAAAAATCTATGGTATACATGAGTTATCACGTTTGGGTGTATGTGACAAGCGATGCAAACAACGTAATAGGAAACTGGTAGTCAAAATTTGCGGCATACATAAGTTGTCACATTTGCACGTGTGTTACAAACAATGAAAACAACATAATATGATACTGGTAGTCATAATTTGTGGTATACACGAGGTATCACGTTTGTGCATATGTGACAAACAATGCAAACAACATTATAGGATATTGGTATTCATAATATATGGTATACACGGGGTGTCACATTTGTGTGTATGCGACAAACGACAGAAACAATGTTATAGGATATTGGTAGTCATGATTTGTGGTATACACGGGGTGTCACGTTTGCGTGTATACAAAAAATGACACAAAAAACGTAATAGGAAACTGGTAGTCAAAATTTTTGGTATACACAGGCTGTCACGTTTACGTGTATGTGAAAAACGACGCAAACAACGTAATAGGAAACATGCAGTCAATATATGTGTTATACACAGGATGTCACGTTTGTGTGTACACGACAAACGACGTAAATGGTGTAATAGGATACTAGTAGTCATAATATGTGGTATACACAATGTGTCACGTTTGTGCCTATGTGACAAATGATGCAAACAACGTTATAGGAAACTGGTAGTAAAATGTGTGGTATACATGAGGTGTCACATTTGCGCATGTGTGAAAAATGATGCAAACAACGTAATAGGAAACAAATAGTTAAAAATTGTGGTATACATAGAATGTCACATTTGCACGTATGAGACAAACAATGCAAACATCGAAATAGGAAACTAGTAGTCAAAATTTGTGGTATACACTGATTGTCACATTTGTGCGTATGCAAAAAATGACGCAAACAACGTAATAAGATATTGGTAGTCAGAATGTGTGGTATGCATGGGGTGTCACGTTTGCGTCTATGCGAGAAATGATGCAAAAAATGTAATAGGAAACTGGTAGTCAAAATGTGTGGTATACACGGGGTGTCACGTTTATGTGTATGTGACAAATGACGCAAACATCATTATACGATACTGATAGTCATAATCTTTGGTATACAAGGGGTGTCACGTTTGTGCGTGTGCAACAAACAATGCAAACAACATAATAGGAAATTGGTAATCAAAATTTGTGGCATACATAGGTTGTCATGTTTTTGCGTATACAATAAACAATGCAAACATCGTTATAGGAAACTGGTAGTCAAATTATGTGGTATACACAGGCTGTCACATTTGCGCGTATGCGACAAACAACATAAATAACATAATAGGAAATTGGTAGTCAAAATATGCGGTATACACAGGATGTAATGTTTACACGTATGCAAAAAATGATGCAAACACTGTAATAGGATATTGGTAGTCATAGCTTGTGGTATGCATAGGGTGTCGCTTTTGTGTGTATGCAACAAACGACGCAAACAATGTAATAGGATACTGGTAGTCTTAATCTATGGTATACACAAGGTGTCACATTTGCGCGTATACGATAAATGACACAAACATCGTTATAGGATACTGGTAGGCATAATCTATGGTATACACTGGCTGTCACATTTGCGCGTATGCAAAAAATGATGCAAACAACGTAATAGGAAACTGATAGTCAAAATTTGTGGTATACATAGGTTGTCACGTTTGCGCGTATGCAACAAATGACGCAAGCAATGTAATAGGATACTCGTAGTCATAATATTTGTTATACATGGGGTGTCACATTTGTGTGTATGCAACAAACAATGTAAACACCATAATAGGAAACTGGTAGTCAAAATCTGTGTTGTACACATGCTGTCGTGTTTGTGTGTATGTGAAAAACGAGGTTGCATTTGGTACCAAATAATTTTGTCTCTTCACAAAATCCTTATATTTTTCACTTTTTTTTATATACAATGAAAATGATGGGAGGATTACTGTAGGGTCGTTTCTAGCTATATTCTTTTGCCACTTCTAGCATTGAATATTGAAGTATGCATCCTTTTAATGCTCAGTGTTGCCTAGGAGTTTAACATCACTAACAGAGGATTATTGCAAGGTCATTTCCAGCCACATTCTTGGGCCACATTTGACAATGAATAGTGAAGAAGGTAGCCTTTTATTGCTTAGTGTTTCCTAGGAGTTCAACATCAGTAACATGTTGCTTCATCTACTTATTAGCTACCCCTTTTTTTAAAGTTATGTTTTTCTGTTTTTCATTCATGACATCCATGTTTTTTAAAGAAAAAATTGTAATAGAAATATATATACTTCACACATGATTGCTCTATAAAACAAAAAAATAAAAATAAAAATGTCTATCTGTGAACAATTTCAAAATATGAAAATCGCATAGCCTCAGGTAGTTTCATTTAGCTGGATATTTTTTATTAAGATCTAATGCTTCTCACCAATTTTTCACAATGGACCTTCTTAACAATTCTTGTTCTCTCGTCGAACTTCTGTGAATACAGTTGTAGAGTTCTGCGTTTCGTCAATTCTCCCAAAATTGACCTTCTGTGAATACAGTTCCAAAGTTCCCATTTTTAGTGCTTAAAGTTTTTTTTTGCTTGTTTAATCGATGGAATGGGGCAGGTTCTCCAAAGAGATGCATTAAATGTCACCACCTTCTCACATCCTTTCCTCGTCCAATTTCTCTGCTCGTATATGCCTTGGGATTGGCCTCGGGAATTGGCATGACTCATAGAGAGAATGGTGACTGGGTTGAGCTGACTAGATGCCACGGAGGACGGTGCGGGTCCCATAGATTAGCGATGCATGTATGCCATTTCGTATGACATCTTATGGTCATTTGTATGGGGGTCATGTGATTATGTCTCCAGGATAGACGGATCCGTTTTTTTGTAGGCCCTGAAAAATATGTCAAGTGTCAAATCCCATTTACCACATGTCGAGCATTAAAACTAGTTGCCTAGGTAAAATTTATTAACTCATTTCTACCGAGGCATGGGAAATATTGGGGCGAATACCGAATCTGATTTGCTAATCTTCGAATCAGACAAAGGAAACCACATAAAGTGTTTGCGTAAATAGAGACCAAGGTTGGTAGTTTACTAATCCCGGGGAGTTATTGGTGGCAAAGGTTAAGTGACAGCATTGTGGGCCCATGCACGGTGGGTTTTCCCTCACAGTGGCAGAAGCAACATAACGCTTCTTCTCGCCGCTTCTATTGATGAAGATTTGCAAGGCCTAGGCAGTGGGCAGGGCAGTTATCGATAATTGGTTTGAACTCCAAAGTGACTGTGGTTTCTCTTTTTTCCCACCACTCTAGAAAAGATGGAAGAAAAAGTGTAATGGATTATGGAACAAAGTTTAGATGTCGTTATTTCACACTCAACTGCGAAACAAAGCAACTAATAGATTCACAAGCCTGCAGAGATTATGCCAGGTGGAAGACATATGCAAGTTGTTAATGGGTCCTCCCTCTGCAACTACATTTGTATCTATATTTGCAACTGCTCCTTCGAAGTTCAAAGAAAGGCACCACAACAACAATAGTTCAAGTTAGTTGTATGTAATTCTTCCATGGAGTGAAACTTCTGCTCACCCTTATCATGTACGTAAATAACATTATTTTGTATTTTTACCTAGGTACTATCAAATTCCCACCACCTAAAAATTGTTTGACAAGCATAGGTGGTTGTAAAATTAATCGCATGACATGCACAACAATGGAAAGTCATCACTGCAGTGAACGATTCTAATGGCGTCAAAATTAACAACAAAATGTCATTCTGAAGACATTAAATGCCAAAAATATAGAGACAAGGAAAAAATGATAAAGACATAGGCGACATCAATCTTGAGGATTGGGAACATCTAATGTCCAGAACATAGGCTTCTTTGCCTCTTCCACGAAAAAAATCTTTCCATTCCTCCAACCACTTGTTTGTAACAAATACTTTGGTTGACCTACCCAATGTACAAATGTTGCAATCTTTAAATGTCCCCATTACACATGTATGTGTTCCAGATGCAATGGAACAAACCCCATTAAGGACAAGAAATCACAACAAAAAGTCATCTTCATCGACTAGAAGGTTCTGTTATGTGCCAATTTATGGCTTGAAGATGGCCTCGTTAATAGTGCACTTAGAATAGTCCATGCCATTGTCTATATAGTTGGTACAAAACCACCTACTTTGTCATTTGACTTTTTTCCTCGTCTCCCATCGATGTCTCATTGTCCCACTTAGCAATCCAATGTTCTAGCATATCCCTTTGTCTATGCCAATGTGAGCAACCGACTCTAAGATTCTCACTTTCTTCCAAAGTGCATGCATACCAAATTGATAAGCTAACATCTTGCTTCCCTTGTGACTGTCTTCCTCACAAGCAAAGACCACGTCAGGAGGCTTCTCATAAGATCCACAGTTCATATTTTGGGTCGTGCACAATGGCATCACAAGGCCAAAGTCACCTTCCCTGATCAAACCTCCCTTTGGCATCCATGTGCCATCCCCGCATCAACTTCAACTTCTCTTACACCTCCCTTTCGGCCTCTCCATAAGGGAGATGAGCCAATCTTGGAGCATGGACCAATAATGGTTAGGATAGATGTAAAGTACATGTCCATTTCTCACTTGAAATTTGAAAAAAAAAAAAGCCAATAAAAGGAGTCACATCAAATCACATCAAACAATCACCCAATCAAATGATGTCCCATAAGTGGGAAAAAATGCATGACATTATACCCTACAAATGGTCCACCCTAAATTTCTTTGTATGGAAAAGTAGTTGATTTAAATACCTTAAAAAAACACTTTCCATACAATATAAATGCTCAAAAGAAAATATTTAGATTAAAAGAAACAAAATCTATTAAAGAATTTTTTTTTTTTGATATTTTTGTGGGTGTTGTACACCCATAAACTTAAGGTGCACAACCATTGGCTCCTCTCCATACTTAGTAAAATAATTAGAGTGGGCCACCATGTAATGTTGGACTTGACCATCACATCTGGAATCTGTTAATCGAATAAATAGTACGATTCTCGTGGAGTGGAACCCCTCCCCTCCGTGCCATCAAAGCAATTCGTTGGGGTGACGCGGGACCACCACCATCCCCGCTGACCGTGACCGTGACCGTGACCGTGACCGCGACCGCGACCGCGACTGTGACTCCTCTCGAAACAGCCGCCCTTCCGGCAGGACACGCAAGTGCTGGGTCCCGGGGAGCCTAGCTTAGCTTAGCTTAGCCAAACCCCTCGTGAAAGCCGCCGCCGGTTTCTTAACCGGGAACGTGCCAGACGTGTTCTGAAAAATCTGCCAAGTGTCAAATCCTATTTACCACATGCCGGCCATTTCAACCAGAATTTATTAACTCATTTGTACCGAGGCGTGGCAACTATTGGGGCGAGTACCGAATCTGATTTGCCAATCTTCGGGCAGAGGAAAGTGTTTGCGTAAACAGAGACCCACGGATAATTTACTAATCCCGGGGAGTTACTGGCGGCAAAGGTTAGCCGGTTGCGTGGTGGGCCCGCGCTCGCAGTTGCAGCTTCGTAACGCTTCTTCCTGCCGCTTCTATTGATGAAGATTTGATACTCGGTCCGAACTCCAAAGCGACTGACTGTGCTTTCGCTTTTTATCTGAAAAAGTGTAATGGATTGCTTAGCTATGGACTAAAGTTTAGATGTCGTTATTTCACACTCAACTGCGAAACAAAGGAAAGTACATTAAATATAATCATTGCATTTTTTCACTGTTTCTGAAGGCGGCACTTGATTTCAGACCAAATATTTCCTGCCTTCTTTCTCTCATTAGGTTTGAAATGATGGCTGTTTTATTCAGGTCTGAAAATTGACAGTTAATTGCCCATAATAATTCATGTTACATTCGAATTTGAAACAGCCGATTGACAACTATAAATTATAAAAAGTACAAAAGATTACAATATATTTATTATAGTGTATTTTAATAATAAAGAAGAAAATAAATTAAGAAAGATATATGTGTATCAACAAGGATTTAGAAGTAAATTTCTCTTGCTTTCAATTATCATATTAAAAAAAATATTGGAAAAGATGCATAGATACAGATATCAAAAAAATTTAACTGTCAACAACTTTTAACTTGATAGGGACGGATAATATAAAATTTTAGACCTGATTCGATTCCAAGTAGATAGATTGTCAAGTGAAAAAGAATAAAGTAAAGGCAGTCTGACCATAGACAACTTTTCTAAAGTCTTTTTTGGAGAATGGATTATCATTAAGATAGGATTGTAGAAATGTGCCACTCGTGTTTTATTTTAAAATGAATTTTTTGAAGAATAGATATATTTGTTTTTTTTAATGGCTTATATTAAAACTTGGAAATATGAATGTGAATATTTGTATTAAGAGGGGCCATTTTGGGACGAAGTTTTAAAACGCTAAATGGTTGGTTGAATGGAAGTGTGTGAGAGTTTTGTTGTAATTTGATATTTATTGTAAATATATGGGAAATTTTTTCAAGTGGAGTGGTATTAACATATTTATTATTTTTATTTGTGGATACCATTTAAATGAAAGTGTAAAAAAGATGTGGAAGTTACATAGTATATGTATTTTTGATATTTCATATGAATGTCAATTATTTTTTGTTACTTTTGTCGATATATGTTGTCACCTTTTATACTCTCATTTCTTGTGATTTATTTATTGCTAGCACTTATGCCATTTTTACGAGAATTTGTTGATGATTTTTTCTTGTAAGAGGAAGAATTAAAAAAGGTGTGGAGTTTTTGATATCCCGTGTGGGGCCAAAGTATTTGTTGAAGTCCTATAGTAAAGAGTCGAGGGGCTTTGGTCTTGACTCGACAAATCACTTGTTTTTACCTCCATTAAATAACCATGCTTTTACCCACAACTTGGTCATCAACATGATTTCTTCTCATTTTTGCAATAGTAATATGCTTTTGATCCATAGGGATCTAGAAAAACACACCACTTCATAAGTTCCATCAGCACCAAGAAGGAGAAACGAGAAAAGTGAATAAAATGAGGTAAACAGAGGTTCTGGAAGGAACTGCCGCTCTGTGCAACGCGGCGGTTTTAAAACCGCCGCCCTGTAGGGGCGGCGGTCCTGAAACCGCTGCTCAGCCAGGGCGGCGGGCCTGAGACCGTCAGTCTGCTCAAGACGGCGATTCTGACACTTTTGAACAGAAAAGAAGAATGGAACGTGATATGGACGTGAATTTGAAGCGCCCAATTGTGTCTCTTCCCCTTCCATGCCCTTTCACATCCTCCAGTGCACAGGAGGACATGGGAAGGCCTATAAATGCATGAAAGGAGCAAGAGAATGAGCACTGGAAGATCCAGATAGATCAAGAAGCAGAGTTTAATGAGAGAAGTGAGCAAGATCTTCAGTGCTGGAGTGGAATTGTAGGAGCAAGGTGTAGAAACAAAGCAAGCAAGTAATTGGAGAGAAGGTTTACATTGTTGCTTCTTTTCATACTTATTGTAATCTGTAATTGTTTATATTAGACCAATAAAAGTGGGAAGAAAGAGCAGTTGCCCTTCCCGACTGGTTTTCCTCCATTGGAGGTTTCTAGGATAAAATTGTTGGTGTTGAAGTTTTTGAGTTCTTTCCTTCTCTGCAATTTCCTTTCTATAGCACTAGATAATTAGTCATGAAGCTCTAATTTTTCAAGCAAATATGTCATATTCCAAAGTTGAAAGTAGAACAACATAGTTGTGTGATTCGTAGAGTTCCAAAGTAGAAGTTTACAGATCATTTTGGTATCAGAGCTGATATATATCTAGGATTGTGGTATTTGAATCTTTCTTGTGATTTTTTATGACAGTGACAAGGTCCAAAGGTGAAGAAGTTTTACCTTGCAAGCTAGATATTTCTACGAAGAAGTGGAAACATAGAGTTTGAGCTCAAATGGAGGAAGAGAACTTGGTCCGTAGAGTCGAGATGCTAGAGACCATGATGGATAGATTGCATAGGAAACAAGAAGAGATTTCATATCTGCAAAAGATGGCTTCGGTTAAGCAAGATTCCATGGACTCGATGGTTCAAGCACTAGCCGGAAAATTCGGTATCGGAAAGAGCCACGAAGAGGAAGAATGGGAAGAACATGAAGAGACGCCAATTGTAAGCGAGAAGGTGAAATATGCACATACACCTTTTAAAGTTGAAATAAAGAATTTTGAAGGACAAGTAGATGCAAAATTATTGGATAAATGGCTAAAATAGTTGGAAGTTTACTTTAGTGTGCATAATGTCACTGAGGCACAAAGGATCACCGTTACACGTCTCAAAATGGAAGTTCATGCTCTAGTTTGGTGGGAAACCCATCTAGCCATTTGTGAGAAGAAGAAACGTCCTATTGTCAGTACTTGAAAAGGTTTTAAAGAATTGATCAGAGCTAACTTTTATCCTATTGGCCATAAGACTGACATGATGATTAAGTGGCAGTACTTTAGACAGAGCAGCGATCAAAGCGTGTAAGACTACACTACGTAATTTCGGAGACAAGCCATGTTGCTTAATATGGACTTGGAGGATGAGGACATTCTGACCAAGTATTTGGGAGGAGTTCACACTCACCTTCGGAGGAAGGTAATCTCCATGAAGCCCAAGGATCTCAATGAAGCTTGTATACAAGCATACACATTGATGATGAGAAGAAGCAAGGAGAAATAGAGCCAAAGGAAGACCAGTCAACCAAACAACAGGACAAAGAACAAGGGAAGACAAGTAGCAGAGGTAAATGGAAAGGTAAACATGCCACTACTGCTTCACATACTTGTAAAGATCCTAAGAATTTCTATAAGACTTGTGATGTAAATGGACATACTGACACCACATGTTGGAAGTTGCATCCGGAATTGCACCCAAAGCACCGAAACAAGGATTCCAAGAAATCCATGGCCACTGTGAAGATAGAAAGAGAGGTGGAGATTGAGGATGATTCAGATGTAGATGAGAGGCTGGGATGCATGGCCACTAACATGTACGAGGCAACATAAGAAGAAGAGATGAGTAAGCTATTTCAAATTAGAATCCAAATCAAGAAGACTAAGGTAAACACTTTAGTAGATTATGGTTCTCAGTCAAATTTGATTTCTAATGCAGTTGTAGAACAACTTGGTCTAGAAACTTATGCGTATCCACATCCATACCCATTGGGATGGGTGAAAAAGGGTGTAGAAATACAAGTTACAAGGAGGTGTAAATTTTAGTTTGGGATAAATACCCAATACATAGATGTATTAGAGGCTGATATTATTCCACTTGGTGCATTTGATGTTGTCTTCGGAAGTCCTTGCTTGTATGTCAGGGATGTTGTGTTCATAAGGAGGGAGAACCGATACAGATGGGTTGATGACGAAGTCAATTTTAAAATCTAGGCACACCAGAGAAAATCAAAGAAGGCTATGGTAAGTGCCAACCAAGCACCAAGACTTATTCAGGAAAATCATCAGTTTTGTTTTCTTTCATTGGAAGAAAAGAAAAATGGACTTGAGAGCACAAATACTTCTGACCAAATGACAGAGAATTTGGATAGCCCTTGTTAGTTTTTACAGAAGAAGCCACCACAGGAATTGTTCATTCAAGGAGCAAAACAAACTTCCGCTATGCAATCACCGTATCTACCTACGAATTCACTGGACCTGACCCCGGGGTAGAAAGAAGAAGAGGAGATACAAGGACCGATGGTGTCTATAGCAGAAACGTACTTGGAGAGGATTTGGCCAATCCATCTCAAGAGACAAAGACAAGTAAGAAGGACTAAACCACTACAGTATGGGACCTTTGCCATACTTGAGTAGGTTCGAGAAGAAACCTTCAGGCCATACTTCATGCAGATGCACATGAGAACAAGTTACAATAGCTTGCATCCACTAATGCCATGTATGCATGACAAAGAAGGAAATATACAGAAGTTGCCTTCTAAAGAGGATTGTACTCGAGGCAACTTAGAGGAGGATGTATCACTGGAGCAAAAAACCAGAGATCCACAAAAGTCTTGGCAGGTTGGATGAGAGAAGACACCAAGGTAGACCAAGTGGTACTCAAATGAGCACAAGAGGGAGTTAATTCCTCTACCTCTCCCCCACTAAGCTTTTGTGGGACAAAAAGCCTCCTAAGTAGGGGAGGTATGATCCATAGGGATCTATAAAAACACACCACTTCATCAATTCCATCTGCACCAAGAAGGAGAAATAAGAAAAGTGAATAAAATGAGGTAAACAAAGGTTCTGAAAGGAACTGCCAACCTGTAGGGGCGGCGGGCCTAAGACAGTCGGTTTGCTCAAGGCGACGGTCCTGACACTTCCGAACAAAAAAGAAGAATGGAACATGAATGGATGTGAATTTGAAGCGCCCAACTGTATCTCTTCCCCTTCCATGCCCTTTCACATCCTCTAATGCACGGGAGGACATGGGAAGGCCTATAAATGCATGAAAGGAGCAAGAGAATGAGCATTGGGAGATCCAGAGAGATCGAGAAGCAGAGTTTAATGAGAGCAGTGAGCAAGATTTTCAGTGCTGGAGTGGAATTGTAGGAGAAAGGTGTAGAAATAGAGCACGCAAGTAATTGGAGAGAAGGTTTACATCATTACTTCTTTTCATACTTATTGTAATCTGTAATTGTCTATATTAGACCAATAAAAGTGGGAAGAAAGAGAAGTTGCCCTTCCGGACTGGTTTTCCTCCATTGGAGGTTTCAAGGATAAAATTTTTGGTGTTGAAGTTTTTGAATTCTTTCCTTCTCTGTAATTTCCTTTCTATAGCACTAGATAATCAGTCACAAAGCTCTAATTTTTCAAGCAAATATGTCATTTTCCAAATTCGAAAGTAGAACAACATAGTTGTGTGATTCATAGAGTTCCAAAGTAGAAGTTTATAGATCAACTTTGCACTTGAGTATCGGTGAGACCTATATTCTATTTTTCTTAGTGGAATTAAATTTTTTATCAATTTGAGCATATGTTTACGACACAATTTTAGCTAAATTGTTAGTTGCATACAAATAGATCGAGGTTTTGAAGGTTTTTTTTCTTCAAGAGACATACAATAGTTTTTTATTGGCAAATAATTTTTTGGGAGAGACTATACCCCATTACAAAATAGGCTCAAAAGTCAGATATTACAAAGCAAAAAACCAAAAGGAGATCAACATCTCAGATGATTACATGAAAGCCCAACTGCAGTAAAACTGCCACAAAGTAAAAGACCAAAAAACGAACAAGACTGCAAAATTACAACCATCAAACAACAACTAAAAAGCAACTATATAGTAACTACACCGTCAGGATAAAATACAATAGACAACATCACTTGGATGCTTTATCCATTGCTTTCTTAACCTCCTGTAAGGCATTAAATAAACCAATGTCAGTAACTTGAGAGGGTTCATCCTTGTCAGCTTGATTGAAGGCTTGAAGTTGAGCAGGTCCTTTCCCCCAAATATCATCAGAAATGTTTCTAAGCATGCAAATGTTTTTCACATGTTGTTCCTGAAAGTCATAGAAAACTTTGAGAGCTCTAATAATAGTCTCTTGCATGCTCTTTAGATTTCCCACCCTGCCATCAAGTGAATTGAGCTTCTTGTAGATCTCTTGAAGTTGGCTTTCTACAAGACCAGGATCATCATCTAATTTTATTTTCCCCTCTCTTTTTTCCAGCTATTTGACCTCTTTCTTAAGGGATTCAATGTCTTTCTCAAGCCCATCCAAACGTTGCTTTCAGTCTTCATTCTTCTCCTTAGCCCTATTACTCAGCCCTGGTTGCCCCATGTGAAGAAGGCTTTTGGCTAACTCAACTTCTTTGCTTTGACTACTATGTAGGACTCTTTTAGGAGGAAAAGGGTGGTTCTAATATTTCTAGAGCCCGAGGTGGAGTGAGATGGGATGAAGGGATTGGGAGTGGGATTGGGATTAGAAGGTGCAGGGGCTTGAGGAATGATGGGGTTAGTGGTCAAGAAATGGTAGTGAAGAAGGAAAATGATATCTTGGTGGCGAGGAATGTCACAAGTATGTTTCTGAACCTCAAGGATAGAATTCTCCAAAGATTTCAAGATGTGGTGAGGGAAGCATACTTTAATATTTCTCCTGAAATGATTTAGAAAAACTAAATGTTTCATAGGAACAATAATGTACCTGCCTTCAAGAGACGCGTAGTGAACCATCATCTTGGTTAATTCATAAAATGATGCTGGGATAGAAGTGGTATTGATGCCAGCAGTTATAAAGACCAATTTTTCCTCCCGTTCTAAGAATTTTTTGGCTTCCGTCATTTTGTCAATCCTTTTATTAAAAAATCTAATACCTTCCAAACTTAAGCCAGTAATTTCTGTAATGAGTTCCTCAATTACATGAAAAGATTTATCACCATATTGCACCAGACTTGTAATCCCCCCAATCTGAAGAAAATTCCAAAGCATGACATTGTTCTTCCATTCAAGATCACATATTGGTTCTACTTGACACGACGATCCTCCCGTTTTAGCTCTTTCGTTGTTATCTTTAGTTTTCCACCTAAACTGCCTTACACAATGGCTCAAAAACCACTTTTTAAGAACTCCATTTCTCACTCATAAAGCGTGTGAGAGGTATGAGCAATTATCTTTCATGATAAGCTTTACAAGGTGAGCTTTGATGATTTTTATCTTCACATGTGCGTAGGACATCCCATAGATGCTTACAAATTTAGTGGATATTAACATACTTTTCATTTGTAATGACATCTTGTACTTGGCTAGGAAAAGTTTCATGATTAGACCACATGTCTAATTTTTTATTATACACCCCACATTTGCAAGCATATCCGCAACTTTATTTCCTTGTTTATAAGTGTGAATGATTTGGAAATTGGAGAAAGTTTTACAAATATTGATGCCTTCATTAATGAAATCCTTTATTGTCCAACTAGGGGGGTGTATTTGATTTAGATGATTAATAATATTTAAATTATCCCCTTCAAAGATAAGGTTAGAAATATTACAATCTTTTTCCATTCTAATCCCCCATAATGATAAGGCCTCAACATAATGATTTGTTTGGTGCAGGGATTTTTGTAGTGGTGAATATTCCATTTTAGGAAAATTTGAAAAGGTGATTTTTTCGAAACAAGGTAGTGTCTTATTCACCTAAAAATTTCAGGATAATTTTTTTTAGGGGTCAGCTTTGCCTACCCTTGAAAACATCCCCTATATAAACCTAGGTGATTTGCTAGGTAGAATACTATAGAATGCTCATACTGAGGTACCGTACCATCATAGGAATATCAAGTACAGTGAACTTGCAAAGCAACAGAGTCTAGTACACAAAGTATAGTATTATTTATCATCATCATATTTGCAGTCAGGTGACAAGTATTATTTGTTGACGCACAACAAGGGATATTTGTTGATGTCTGACAATTGTTGATCACTGATGCCTGAAAACTAATTTCTATTGACACACAACAAGGAATTTCTAATGACACGTGAAAAGGGGAGTCTGTTGACATGCAACAAGGGTGCTTTGCTGACGTGTGAATGGAATTAGTTGACGCACGATAGGAGGTTGTTGATGCATGACAATCTTGTGTTGTTGATGCATGACATGAGGTTGCAGATGCATGATGGGAGATTTATAGTTTGTAGTCGTGTGACAGTAAGTTTATTGTCGTGCGACAACAACCTTGTTGTCACATGTCTTGAAAATTAGGTGAAAATGTTTCTCACAAACCCTATAAAATTCACTTGTTTCACGAAAGTGGTTCTAGGGATATTCGCTAGGGATTTTCCACGTTCGATTTCCCAAAGGTCTCTTAAAATGAACCCTGGTTTTGTGCCCCATATTTCCTGCATAAGCAACAACTAAACAACTACTATGATTTCTGATAATACCTCCTCCTCCAATAGCTCCTGGGTTACCTTTCGATGCCCCATAAAAGTTGAGCTTGTACTAAAGAGGGGGAGGTGGAATCCAGTGGATCAAAGTCCTATCCACAATATTTTTGCCTCTTTTTTGAAGGCTTCCAGTGTTAGTGTTCCGAGTTGCTAGAACATGCTCCTCCTATTGGGGGTATTTTTTATTCTTCAGAGGCTTGAATCTAGCAAGGTTTTCTTTTATCCTAACTAAAATTTCCTTCACTTTCCTTTTGCATAATTGTTTGTAATTTCTGAAAATAATAGCATTCCTGGTTTTCCAGAAGTTCCAGATGGTATGAGGAAATGTCAATCTCCAAATCCTTTTGACAAGGCAATGAGTGTATGGGGGATCCCATTGATTCTAGGCCTGTAAGAGGTCATTAGGAAATATCCAACCCAATTTAAATTTTGTAAGGATTAGACCCCATATCTTTGTAGCATAGTCACAATGCAGCAGTAGGTGCTTTATATCCTCAGCATCTTTCTTGCATATGTAACACATATTTGGCATGATATAACCCATTTTGATAAGGTTGTCTTTAGTTAAAATTTTCCCTTTTAACACAAGCCAAAGGAAAAAATTTACTGTAGGAGTTAATTCAAGCATCCAAATGTTGTTCCAATTGAACTCACATTGCATATTTTCAAAAAAGCTATTGTATCTAGCTTTCACAGTGTAGTCACCATCAAAAGAATTGATCCAAATAAGGTCATCTTTGGATTCAGCTTGATTCAAAGGAATAAGGGCAAGATGATCTTGGAGAGAAGAGATTGTTGATTCCAAATCTATCATGTCCACCTCAAGCTATTTCTAAGTTCCTCTTGTTACCCTCGCAGACTATATAATATTTAACTTTGTCTCCATATTTATCAGTCATAATGTCCTTAATGTTTTCAAACCTCTCCATCGAGTTGAAAGAAGCCCAATTATCCTACCAAAACCTAATGTGATTACCATTTCCAACTTTCCATCTACTTTCAACTTTGAGAATATTCTTGATATGCAACAACTTGTTCCAGAAAATTGAAACTAGTGGGCAATTGCTCTTCAAAGAGGAAGGTATTCACATTGTTTTGCTTCAAATATTTAGCTTTAATTAATTTTGTCCAAGGCTGCTCTTCCTGCAACAATCTCCAGCCCATTTTAGCAATCAAAGCTATATTCATTTTTCTACTATCTTTTATACCCAGTCCTCCAACTTTCTCTGGTATGATCCCATGCCACCATATGGTATCTAAATCTTTCTTCTGTACCATGCCAAAGAAAATGTTTTTGTATCTTTTCAATGCTTTCGATGACGGTAGAAGGAATTCTAAACATAGACATTAAATAAATGGGCAATTTTTGAAGTGTGCTTTTGATTAACAAACACTTCCCAACACTAGATAGCACAACACATTTCCAGCTAGCTAATTTCTTATGAAATATGTCTAATAAGGAATTCCATACATTCATTGACACTTTATTGGTCCCAAGGGGTAGACCAAGATAAGTGGTAGGAAAAGAGGTAATCTTGCACCCTAAAATGAGTGTTATTCTCTTTTGTCTCTACATAGGGTTATTAAAGAAATATATCGAGTTCTTGTCAAAATTAACTATTTGTCCAGAAGCAGTGTCATAGAACTTTAGAATGGTCTTTATAGACTTAGCTTCAAGAATGGAGGCCATCAACATCAAAATAGTGTCATCAGCAAATTTCTAATGAGAGGTTGTTTGGTTTGTAGAGGTAGGTCTGAATCCTTCTAAAATTCCTGCATTTATGGCTTTGGTTATAGATTTATTGAAACTATCAACCATGATAATGAAGAGAATAAGAGATATAGGATATCCTTGTATGATGCCCCTGTTACTTGCAAAGAATCCCACTAGAATTCCATTGACCACAAAAGAAAATCTAGGCGTAGATATACAAACCTGTATAACTTTTCTAAATTTCGTGGGAAATCTAAATTTTAATAATACCTTATCTAAGAATTACCAAGATACTCTATCAAAGGCCTTATTCCATATCAATTTTAACAGACATGCCCGCTTTCTTACTTTTATCCATGGAATAGATGGTTTCATGCACCGTAATCACCCCCATACTTGTATGATTCTTCCTTTAATGAATCCACTTTGTTGTTTTGAATTCAAATTAGATAGCAAAGGTTGAATCCTAGTAGAAAGAATTGTAATAAAAATTCTATAGATAACATTTACCAGGTTGATAGGACGAAAGTGTTTGAAGTCTTTAGCATCCATTTTCTTGGGAGACAACACAATATGAGTGTTATTCAATTCTTTGAGTATATTTTCCATTCTATAGAATTCATTAGTAGCTTTCCGCAAATCTTCTGAGAAAATATCCCAAAAAAATTTGAAAGAAGTGAGCAGAAAATCCATCAGGCCTATGCGCCTTATCTCCTTCCAAAGTAAAAGAAGCACTTTTTAATTCTTCCATTGTCATTGATTTAGTAAGACCTCTAAACCTTTCATTTGAAACAATGTCCCCAGGAATGGCCTCTAAAAGATAAGGGGGATGCTTCTTCATTACAAATATTATTCCCAGTGAGCAGATTTTCATAAAATCTTAGTGCTTCAGCCTTAATAACATGTTGATCCTTGGTGACATTGCCACTTCCATTAGAAACTTCAATGATTCTATTGCAAGCCCTGTGTTTTAAAGTGGTCATGTGAAAGAATTTAGTATTTTTATCACCTTCTTTCAACCAAATGGCCTATGATTTCATCCTCCAGAAGCTTTCTTCTTAATTACAGATGTTATGGAATTCAAAGAGTAATTCCTTCTCCAAATGATGTTCTTTAGTATCCATTCCCCTCAAAGAGACTCATTTGTTATAGATCTTCTAACTGTTGTTTCAAATCCTTCTTTTTCTCAAAAGTATTCCCAAAGACTTCTTTGTTCCAAATTCTCACTTACTTCTTTACATTTTTTAATTTATGCACTAATCTAAACTAAGTAGTGCCTTCCCCATCCTAGTGCCACCGTTCTTTGACCCTGTCAATAATGTCCTCATGATCTAGCCACAATTTTTTCAAATTTGAAAGAACTATGAGAGGGTTTGGTCTAATTAAAAAGATTCAAAACTATAGGATCGTGATCAGATCCAATCCTAGGGAGGGAAGAAAGATGGAAGTCCTGATTTAAAATCCAATTGGAAAATATAAGAGCTCTTTCTAAGCTTACTTGAATCAAATCTTCACCAACTCTCCTATTGCTCCAAGTGAATGGATTACCATGAAGCTCAATGTCTATAAGATTCAAATAGGAGACAAAGTTAGTAAACTCTTCCATTCTCGCAAAAAAATCAGCTTTGCCTCCATGTTTTTCACCTGGATTGAGGGGGGTATTAAAGTCTCCCATAACCAGCCAATTTACATAACATTTATGCTTCTAAAGTCTTTTAAATCCTCCCTAAGTCTTCTCCTTCCAACAATGGAGTTAGGTGCATATATATTGGAGAGAATCCAAACAAAACCATTATCTAAAGTAGTGAATTCAACATCTAAATAACTATGAGAAGTATAAATCACTTTACCGAACAATATACTTTGATCCCAAAGTATAACAATTCCTCCAGACGCTCCTTGAGAGTCAAAACTGAAAAAATCAGATTTATCCCAAAAAAAATTTTTACTACCTGCAAAATTTTCTCTTGTCATTTTAGTTTCCTATAAAACAAGAATATTGGGTCTTCCTTATCTCCAAAGTTCTTTAAGCATCCTCTATTTAGGACCTCCATTTAGTCCTCTAACATTCCAGGAGATTATCTTCATCTAAAGAATTTTGGAGAAGAGGTTTCCGGATGGTTCAATTGGCTTTGAGTTCCATCTCCAATGTCTTTTTCAGTCTCTTTCTTTCGCATCTCATGTTTGGAGGGTCTGAGTTTTTTTTTCTCCCCAACATCTTCTATCCTCTTAGAAAAAGATCCAGTGATCCTTGAGGTGGACGTTGACCAGTTCCCCATCTTCTTTTTCTTATCATTATATATAACATTTGGGATATTCTCATATCCTTTCATTCTTCTTTTCTTAGATTTGACTTCAATGAAACCATTATTCAAATCATTATCACAATAAGATAGAACCTTCATTGGGGTTGGGGAAAGTCCCCCCCTCCTTTCCATATTTCTCTTTCTTAGTAGGTACCTTGCAGTTATTTGGCCATATAGTTGTCATTTTTTCACTAAAAAGATGTTCATTTTTAGAAAATAAGAGAGCGTCTTGCTCTGAGCGTGAAATTTTTTCATTGGGATCTCTCAAAAAATACTCCTCTTTTTCTTTCAATGCATTTTATAAAATAGTTTCCAAAGAGTCATCTTGACAAGTATCTCCCCAGAGCAGTTCCAACTCATCAGTTTCTGAAGCTATCTCCGACTCTTCTGTCTCTGATAGGGCACAACTTTGTAATTGTTCACATGACTTAGAGATCAGCTGATAAGTTTTATTTTCCATTATTATCTTCTGATCATTAGCCATTTGATTGACTTTGACACTAGAGTTATTATCATTTACCTCCAAGATAAGAGTCACTGGCTTATCTAGATCTTGGCCCTCCAGTTTTCTTTGATCTAATGAATCACCTTCTCCCTTTTTATCTGCGGAGTTTTAAGCCTCTAAATCTTTCTGCAAATAGGTGGTCACCTAATGGGGGTTTTGAAACCCTTTTTGATCATTTTTTACTTTATTTCAGGTGATTTTGAACCTATTTTTATCATCTCATGGATTTTAGCCTCTGAGGCCTTCTCCTCTTGAGAGATCCTTTCCTCAACTATTTTAGTTTCTCCAATGGCCTGATTATTTCCCTCTTTTTTAGATGATCCTTCACCATATCTATCCATAGGACTTCCATTTTCCTTCTGCTAGTTCTTCAAACCTTTAAAGGTATGACATTTTTTTACTAAAATGTCATAATTTATGGCATTTTTCACATCTCAAATGAAAAGTATCATATTTAATCGGTTGCTACCAAAGACCCAACTTTGACCGAAGGACTATATGATCTAGAATTTTTTGATCCATTTCAGTCAAGATATAGAATCTAGCAAATGCAAGTCTAGATATGTTTCTAGTAGGCCCATCTAACCCTATTGGATATCTAATAAATTTAGCAACATATACCAATATCTCCTCATCCTAGAACTACAACGACAATACATGGAGTCTACACCATAGGGGTATGGTGTGGATATTTTCAGTATTGAGATTGAATCCTAGATACCATCCTTTTAAAAATAGTCCTATATTACCCATGTAATAGGGTCCTCCCAAAAGAACCAATTCCAGATCTGTCTACTGATTAAATCTTGCAAGGAAAAAACCTTTAGACATAGTTGTAATGGACAGATCCCCCTTGGGATGCTATCTACATAGGGCCCATTTCCTTATTGCATCGATATTAGGTCTGGATGTAAGGAACTTTCCCACAAGGGAAAGATTATCTTTACCCATAGCTCGATATAAACATCTATTAAGTACATGGATGTGGGTCACACCTTCTTTGTCCTTAGTAATTTTGAATAAAGAATGAGCTTACGTAGATACATGAGAATGAGGACTTACTGTCTTGTCGGGTGGGCCCTTCAAAAATATTTGACCAAGCCCCAGCCTTAGCATTAGTAGTTCTGCCACCGTTCAGCTGTGTAGAGGCCATTTCAACAGGAATTATACCACCAGAAAATTGACATTCCACAGCAAGAACCTCAAAAACCACGCTCACAAAACCCTCACTCGTAGAGCTCTCCATGATAACTTTGAACATACAATAGTTTGTTCTTGATATAAGAAGGTTCCATTATTCTTTCATTATCTCTACATTTTTGAAGTTGGATAATAAATTGTTGAAGATGACACGTGATATGTTGTAACCTTGGTGTCAAAAATTTATGTCCAATGTTATACTCATGTCATTTTTTTCCATAATGCATGGCCAAATGAATTTCTTGCATACACTAGAATTTCATTAACGGGGAGTCACTAGTTTAGGTCACCAAGTATAGCAGAGAAACCTCATAAATCCTTGTCATGATGTTTAGGGAATGCACATGGAATGCCTCATGTAATCAATTATTTATGTAGGCTAGCATTTTTGGGCCACTAAATCTCATCTTAGGAATATAAATGTATTGAATATTCTTCATGCACTCTTGGAACTCTATCAATGCTTTTCCTTTTAGGCATTTCATTTTTCTATAGAAATTCAAAGCCCTCAATGTATAGTTGATGCATTAACGTGCTATACCAAATGACCTGACTTGAAATTATCCTATCGACGCCCCACTCCATATATGGATAGGTCATTTCCATATAGATAGTTTAGGGTCCAAAGAGTTCATGACTCCCCATTCTCTATGTCTGGGGAATCGGAGATCGATATATGTTCCCGAAGGCCCTAAGCCTGAAGAAATATTGCAATACTTATTGCAGTGAGAAGATGTAAGTGAGATGTTTTAATATCTTAGAGGGAATGTAATGTATTTCTAATTTTATCAATTAGGTATGAATTTATTTTACCTCCAATTCCTTGAATAATAATAAACTAGCGCCAAATATTTTCCATTTTGTGAAGTGTGGTCTAAAATAATTTTAAAAGAAACATGTTCAGCAAAAAGTGCATCAAGTAGTCATATTATGGGATTTGATTGTGATTAATCAGGATAAGTCTATGAATTGTGTGGCTGTTTCTTGGTGGTTATCAAAATTATGAAGACCAAGACTGTCAAGGTTACTTATTGCTATAGTGCATCTAGGGTAAAAGTGGTACACCAATTCAAATTCTTCCATGTTCATTATAAATTCTTGTTTTATTATCACTACTAATTGTTTAATAACTATCTTCAATTTGTTTAGGTGAGCACTAAATATGCCCTACATGGTAGGAGTTCCTATTTTTTCTAAATATGTAATAATTATTTCTTTACAAATAAAAATGTTTGTTGGAATGTTATAGAATGGTTTTTATAGCTGAAGGTCACTCTAACAAAAATCTTTGTATGAAGCTTGATGCATGAGAATCTGGGGTCGCTTGCTATCCTGCATCACTAAAAAGAGTTAGATGTAGAAGAATAATAACATGTAATATCTTGCATAGCTTTGTATGACCTTATGTAATTTTGTGTGCAGTGTTACTTGGTAAAGGAGGATTGACATGAATGATTTTATGTTTTACACAACCTAGGAGTTATGCTTTGGAAGATTTAATGTATGATCTTAGTGAAAATTATGTACAATTCATGAACATTTGTGTTATGTAGATTAAGTGTTGGTGTGCACCTATATAGTTCATGCAAGTTTTCAACCCAACACTTGGGCGTTGATCTAACTTATTCACTAAGTAGATGACTGAGTAACTTGGTATGTTTTGATTGGAAAAAAAATGACCCCATGAGTGATTACTCGCTAACTGGAAGGATACAATTAACAATGATTTGATCAAGCTAAGAAATATTTATTTAGAAATGAATATTTACTTCTCTCACTCGATTCTATAAATAGAGGGAACGATGAACATATGAATGATGTTATAAATATGTTAAAGTAACTAGGGGTATTGAGAAGGACCAAAGAAAATAAATTTTATCCAAAAGGAATTTAGAAGTAAGCATGCACATGTAGACGTGAAGTCTTTATAGATTAGGTAATTTTTGAGGTGGCCTATAATGATTTCCCTACTTCAAGGGAGGTAAGAAGGTAAATTTTATTTATTTTAATATTATCTGTAGTCATATTTTGAATTTTTTTGATTTTATTTGATTTTTAATTATTATATAATCACACATCGTTGTCTTTCCAATGTCTTCCATGCAACCACACAAATATGTGTTCATCAATTTATATGACATGACACCACCCCTACAAGTATTGAGGAGAGTTTTCTTGCATCAATGAGGGGGGTACAAAATCTCCACCTGATTCTAAGGAGGATTGACCATCTCCTCTAACACGGAACGAGTACAAGTATCAAACATGTCAGAGTTTGCATGTGAAATTGTATGTGAACTATGACATGAAAATATTACAAGATGTGAACGTGGGAAGTAAGTATTAGTTTATATTTGAATTAATTATTATTATTATTTATATGTTATCAAAATTTTCAAAACATTCCCAATAAAGGGGTTGGAAAAAAATTAAATTAAAATTCAGAGCTAATTGGAAACCACCCCCTAATAATTTCATCAAATTAAACTTTTATGGAATAACTAAACTAAATCCTAGAAGGGCCAGAGCAGGTCATATATTTTGTAACTCCTTAGGAAAACCCCTTCTTGGATTTTCTAAGACTATTGTACACTATTTAAATAACCTTGCAGAGACTAAGGCTTTATGGCGTGGTCTCAAAATTGCAAAGGAAAAGGGATGGGGCAACCTCATTATTGAAGGTGGCTCTCAAATAATAATTATTGTGGTAAACATGAGAAAAATGGAACACTCAAACTTATACTACATTTTGGAGGATTGTATTGCCTCAAATAACTCATGGTACATTCTTCACACACTCAGAAGTACAAACAAAGCCACCGATAGCCTTAACAATTTAGGGGGCTAAGCTTAATCTTTAAAATGGAAAAATAATCATATTACAATAAAGTGATGTACTTTAGGAAATTGGTGATTTACTTAAGCAGAATGAGCCTATTAGATCATCACAAGAGATAGGCACGGATCTTATACAACTATCCTAGTGTACTATCAGATACCTTGTGGATTATCCTTGTGGATGAATTGTCAGAGTCGTTGGATACCTTAGGTTAGTGGGACATACACCCTAAGGTGACCTCAAGATTTTAAGAAGCTAGCACTTCTCCGTTGTGTGAGATGATGGTTAGAGAAAAATGAAACTAAAGCACAAAACTTAACAGAAAGTGATGCGCTGAAAAAGAAGAAGTTAATCAAGAATCCAACTTCCTGAAATGGGAAAAGGTGAGCAATGAAAAGGGTGGACGAAATGCACCATAGGCTAGAGATGAATTCACTTTTAATACCACTTCAAACCCATTAAGAACAACTTCTAAAGACCCATAGTGAACATTAGAAATGTGCACAATATACCAATAGTGAAATAAAGGCTATTAGAGATGATTAAAACATGTAAATGATGGACTAAATGCATCACATGACATATTATATTGCTCCAAAATTGTGCACAATATAACAATTAGTAGGTAAGAGCCAAGAAAATGCCATTACAAAGATTTAGGAAGAAGGCTTGGGCTCCTCGATCATACCCCAAGCAGAGGAAAAACAGGGGTAGAAAGGAAATATGACTGACCCTCTAAAAAATGAGACCCAAATTACAATATATAGAATCACAAAGAGAGAAGCATGAAATATCTAAATTTCTTTTCCAACCACTTGTAAGATGCAATAAATGAGTATAATTAATGAAATCTTGCTTTCAAAATACTCCCCATGTTGTCCCATGACCTGCATAAGTGAAAGAATGATGTCCATGCTCATTAAATGCATTCTCTAACCACTTTCCAACTGTCTCTTTGAAATGGGATAATTTTCCTTAAAAATCACCATCAAATCTTCATCATTTTATGCATTTCTTGATTGTTGTACATTTTTCTTGGAGTCACAATTTCGATGAGACCAATTTTATGAAAATCCATTGAGAATTGCAAAAGTTATAGTTTTCTGAGTGTGAGAAGCTATTTTGTGTTTTCCAAGGATTTCCTACATTTTATGGGACTGGGCATTTAATTTATTGGAGATGGATATGTTACTTTTATTTTCACCCACCTACCCTTATTGAAAATAAAAAATCTAGTGTTTGTAGCATAGATGATGTCGAGAGCTTTCCAAAAAGTCCAATTTTGTGAAAATCAAAGTTTTGGGTCAAACGTTATGTTCGTTTGAAATTCGGGGTCAGGAGTTCCACGCGGGCTCTCACAATCTGCATCACACCACCTTCCTTTGTATTGCAGGTTTTTTGGGTTTTCAGGGAACTCACCTCATTGGGGAACAAGGGTCGTTTGGGTCACTGAAGTCTTCCTCAAACCTTTTATAAATCAGACAAGCTAATAATTTCCTCTCCCTCTCGATATCTTTTAAAATATTTGAGCATTTAAAATCCTTGGTGAGCTTCATGATTAATTCCACATTGTATTGACATGTCACCAATATTTTGCAACCTACTTTGGGTTTGGATTCTATCTGAGATGAGCTCCACGTGGAGGCCAAGTGCATCTCTAGGGTCTCTGCTTTTCTTGCACCTTTTAAAAGTGCGCCAAGCTGATACATGACACCTTCTGCGGTTCCTTTTTTCTTTTTCATGAGTTCATGTTGAGACTCATTGCACATTAATAAAAGGACCCTTTCTTAGTGGACCTCTTACCATTTGACCCCACGTGGAATTCCTGTAGGAGTTTGGAGTTTCACATTTCCCTCTCACTTTTTGGAATTGCGCTGAGTTGACACGTGGCCCCTTCCACGGCTCTACTAATTTTTCTTGCCGACTCATCCCTGGCTCAGTTTTGAGTCACTGAGTTAGATTCCTTCATTTTTTCACCATAATTTGGCTAAGTACTTATCAAAGTTTTCTGAAGGCTTGACCCATCTTGTATTAGTCTGAGATCCTCAGGGATATCTCTACGTTTTCTCAAATTCACCAACTACCATGCTGGCGGGGATATCCATCTCCTCTGTTATCCGCAACCATCAATCGAGCTTATGAGCTCATCTTTGCACAGTCAAGATAACTTAGGGGATTCTGTACTAATCATAGTAGTAATATGCTTGTTATCTAATTTCAGTGGGCAGTGGAGGAAATTAGATAACACGTACACATGGATGTTCTTTCTTCCCTTTCTTTCATATTCCTCTATAATTCATCCACCATTTTCATCCCTTCGATGATATTTTGGTTAGCTTATTTCATACAAATTTTGTGACGTTTATCTCTATGGTATCTGTTTGACCTTGGTCTTTCATCACCTTGGTAAATTAAAGAACGAGTGACCTCTTGGAGATCCTATCACTATCTACATCTAATAAACTTGTTACGAAGAGTTTTTAGGCATATTTGTTGACACTAGCCGATGTCATCATCAAAATCACTTCCATATCCTTCCATCAAGCCATCAGTGATTCTTAACCCCTTGTCAAAATAAGAGAGCTGAAATAAAATTTTTAGAATGTTATAAGCAAAAGAATTAAAATCAATCAATAAAAAAGAAAAGGATAAAAGCAAAATAAAATTGATATATAAATCTCTCTTGGGGTATTTCCAATAATCTCTACCGGGGATATGGAAGCCTGACTGGAAGTAAAGAAATTTTGTGATTAGAATCAAATGCATCTCCATCAGGGCTATGGACACCTAGCTGACAACAAATCAATGTACGACTCTCCTTCCACAATCCATTCACAAATCACCTTTCAAACTAAATCATTCCTACACATTGGCTAGTGTCTTCACTTATTGTCTATAAAATATTTCCTTCAAGAGGTAATTCATTTCCACTTGCACACATGGAATCTCGATGAGTAAATAGGATTAGTATGTTACCAATTGTTGCTTTTTGGACCTTGTTCAAACTCTTGCTTTAACACATCTTGTCTCATGATTTGTGCCTTGGGCTAGTAACTTTTTCATCGACCACCTTCTAAATCTTTTCATAACATTTTATTTTATTCAAAAATTGTTTAGAACATCCATGTGTATAGGATGGCCTTTTTCCATGTTTGCAGACAACTTTTTTCCCCTTTTAATAAGACAATTTTCTACTTCCTTTATCTCATGTGTTTTTTGGCCATCTTACACTAGGGGGATCCTTGGTCCCTCATGATTAAACCTATTTTATATTAGCCTTGATCCCCCTTTAGCGCGTGAAGAGTTTTCCTTTGAATACTCCCACCTAATTGTTTGGACATTTTTACATCTTCACTTTCTTGTGCATAAGCGTGGCATTTTTCCCTTATACATCCCATCTATTGTTGGGTGAACCCACTCTTATTTGTCTTCCTGCACATAGTTTTAGGAGAAAATCAAAATAAAAAAATTCAAATATGTTTCTAAAAAATCATAAACAATAAAAATCATCCTACCAAACGTCGCTCTTTGTTTCCTACCCATTCTTTTACATGAATTACAAATCATTTGATCTACCTCCATCAAGAAATCTAATTTTCTTACTATGTTTGTACTCTAGGGAACAACGAGTTGCTTGGTACTGTTTCATAATGCACGATTTATTTTCATAAGACACAAGTGTCCTCCGTTATTCCCCTTGCATGTATCCTTGCTTGAGGCACCACTTTTAGCCCTTGTCATTAATTTGCATAGGTCGAAATCTAAGCTTGATAATAAAAACATTGCATTATGTTTTTCTTTTAGGTTATCTTGTTTACTTTCTCGTATTGCATTACATTATGTATGTTATAGGGAGTTAGGTATCTTTTACTTTATCATATTGCATTTCATTTTGTATGTTGCACAGAGTTGGTGTTTTTAGTAATGGACATTTGTTCGTATATGGATTTTCATGTTATACTACACTTTTGTTCATTCTTTTTAATTAGTACAGATGACATCGATCATAAGCAAAATGATGAAATAAAGTTGGTTTTTACATCCGAAAGATGATAGCTATATCCATCTCTTTTCATCTTCATTTTTCTCCCATATCACTCTCCTTCTATCAACACTTTTCTTCAAAAGTAACTTGGGGCAATAGGGATCAATTCTTCTACTTCTTTTATTCTGTTCTTTCATCTGTTCTATTGTCAGTCACCCTCTTTCATCACCCCATCGACACTCGAGGGGGAATCCTTCATTCTAATATTTTTATCTTCTATCTCTTCAAAAAAATTATTTTTTTGTACTTGTCTACTATCTTTGAAGTGGCGTCACTTACACCACCCCAAAGAGGGGCAAATGTAGACACCTAAAATCCACTTACACAGGATTTAATGATAATATTGCACTAATTATCCTCTTTCTTGTCATTTTCATAATAATTAGCACTTTTATGCTAATTAGCTAACATTACTATTCATATTCATTAATTAAGGACCATTCGTTAATTAATTATCCTTCTTATCAGTAAGGATGTCAATGAATGACCTTTCGTTAATTAATATCCGCTTATGCCTGGGTTAATTAATTATTATTAATTAATTACGCTCGCAACTCTAAATCAATAAATTACAATTTATTGGATCAAATTCCTCTCTTAAATCCCACAAATCATACTAATTTTCCTCTAATTATCTCATATAAGCTTACCTCTACCTATTAATTAATCACCATTGATTAATTAAAACATCCCCCAACTCCCATGACTTACTAATGACAAATTAAACTCTTCTAAATCAAGATTACCTTTTATAAAGTAACCTTATCCATTCCTAATCTTGTTTTACCTTTATCCCACATTCATCAATTTGCTAGCCTTGCCTCTTCATGAAAGCTATATAAAGAACCCTTCTTTTTACCTTTCTTCTTGCACCATGCTTTGAATATTGAAAACTATAAGCATTTTGATCTTGAGCCATTCTCCATTGTTGGAAATAACTTATCCATCTTGCATCCTTTCACTCAAAATTGAGTAATATGGGAAGATCCAAAATGGCCTTGTAGCCATTCTTGGTGATATTCCATTCTCAATCTTTGAGATCAAGTAACAATCCACTTTGATTGCTTATGTTCTTCATAGGTTCATAGTTTAAGTTAGCAATCATAGAGAGTAGGAAATAACTTAGCATGTAATTTCATTTTTGCATTGAAGAAGCATTTCCTTTAACCTCTTATCTTGATGGTTCATTGTTTAATTAAAATTTACTTTTAAAGCTATGTAGATATTAGTTTCAATTTATAGCTTAGTTAATTATACATGAGCATGCCTTACATACAATAACAAATCATTTCTTTCAAAGCTTGCACTGTTCACTATTTAAGTATTTTTTTCAGAAGCATAGAGCAATAAAATGTGGATAAGATCTAGCATTAGAACTCATATTCAAAGAAAATCTTCAAAGCCATCAAAGAAAATCAGATCCGAACCAAGGTTTTAGAGCTCACAATGCAAAGTTTCAAAGCTCAAGTAAGAAAAGGAATAATACATATGTAAAGAAGACTCAAGGTCTTCATAAAGTTTCAACAAACAAAGCTCAAACACAACAATAGTTACAAAATATAGAGCTTGAACTATCATCAAAAAATAGAGAAAGAAGCAAAACTACATTCTGGACACGAATTTCAAAAAAATTCATCGATAATGACCAAGAGTTGAAAGATAATGTAGTGTTAAATATTAAATCACAAGATACATGACAAAAAGCTTCAAACATACAAGAAACTAAACAAAATATGAATATTTTTCAATAAATACCCACTCTAGAACTCTTTGAAATGATAAAACGTGCAAACCTAGTTTGCATGTTTTTAAGCAAGACTTAAACCATGGAGAAAACATAATGAAAATTTCTTGGTTTCAGAGAAAAGAAAACTCCATATTCTTTAACGGTTGTTTCATGTTCCATAATTTTTTTAAAATATGAAGAAGGCATAAAAACTCACCATTTTGAAGTCGAATCTCCTCAAACCCTAATAGTGTAGAGAAATGCCCAGAATGAGTTTTGAACTCGAGATTATAGGAACACAAAATAATACAATGAAAATGATTAATAGTGTTGATTTAGCCAAATATAAAGTAATGAATCAATAATGGTGTTAGAGAAATAAGGAGCTCACCCTTTGTTAGTAATGGTGGCTATCTTTGAAAAGAAAAACCTTACAAAGTTTCATTCTAGCCCAAGGAAGAGCTTGAAAAGATGAAATGACAGATGTTATCTTCAAAAACCCATGATCAAAATTTCAAAAAATGGTAGAGAACCCAATTTTTCACACCCAGGATTCATAGAAATCCATTTTTATAGAGTTACAGAGCTTTACAGAACACATCCATGATGTCAAGTGAAAAATTTGACAAGGCTTCGCCCATTCCTGGAGGAGTCGAAATGAACAAATGCTTAGGGTTTGAGAGTTTTTTACCACCAACTCAACCATACTTCCACCTAACTCATCCAATGGGTTAAGAAATTAATTGTATAGATCAAGAAGCACAGAGATTGATGGTCAAGAAAAAAAATCACCAACTTCTATGCAAACTCCTACCTCGAACCACAGTTGCCAGCAACTCAACCATGCTCTGCATAGTACATATGTGGCAACATTTGATGAAACCCTAACTCAATCAAAGTTAAGGTTGCAGTAACTGACATGTCAAGGGTTGAACATCATGGCAGAGGGGGAATTTGTCCCAAATAATAATTGTTTGCATCAACCTTGTCTAAAGGTCAAATAACATAATAATATATGCCAAGACCAAACCATACTACAAGCAATGATCATAGTAAAGGTGGATAATGATCAAAGGGACCAATGATATACATGCCACAGAATGAATAAAATCCATCATTATCATCATCAATGATCATTAAAAAATCCCACATCATTTGAATATTATAGTATGTGCCAACATATGAGTGGGAAAACCAATTATTACATGGCATGATTAAGATGGAGGTTATGTGCAAATAATCAAAGGATACCAAGGTAATGTATTTAAATGGAGCCAGATTCAAACAAAGATGGTATGTTAGGGCCAAATACAATGAGGGGTTAATAATGCCAAAGATGCCTTACCTCATCTTTTGCAAAATTTACTTTTTTTCACAAAAGGAGAAAATATTATTTTTTGCACATGTGCACAAGTGGTCCCTACAAGTTGAATTGTTTTGCTAAGTAAAGGATAGAAACGCATTATTTCTTACATAGGAGTAGATATTTGCATGCCATTACAAGAAGAAAAATAGGGAAGAAGAAAAAAAATCCTTGCAAGTGGATGAAGTCACATCAGAGCTACATGACAGAAGTTGCATGCACATTGGAGAAGACTTGCACATCAAACAAGGGATATTATTATCTAAAGTATTCACCCAAATTATTTATAGTAATACAAATAGAGTAGTCAAATGCACTTTGAATAAAGTATACTTTTTGAATTAAAGGATATTATTGACTCATTGTAAATAACATGTTTATTTTATCCCTTTATTTATTCATGATAAAGAATAAAATTAGCATGCATGGGCGAGTTCAGACTGCAACCTATTTTTAGGAGGCTTAGGTAAATAATTTTTGCTCTATATTGTGTACATTGGCAAAGCACATGAGGAATTTTTGGATGTAGTGAGTGCTGAAGCAATTTCTTGCCAGTTTTTCCCTTAAATGAGAACTAGTTATTGTCTTTCCAATTATTTGCAGTGGTGTGTATCTTTCTATTAGCTCTTTTGAATGTTAATTCCTTGAATTATTTATCTTACCTTGCTGCAAATATGGTGTTTCTATATAGTATTAGTATAACTATTAGTTGCTATGTGTTTGTGATTTATCCTTCAACACATAAGTTTTTTCCTTAGGATCATGTTGAAACCCATTGGTGTGTGCTCCTGTAATTTGTACTCAGTATATTGTGCATGTACTTAGTCAAATCCCTCAATAATTTTTTGTGTATCACCTCATTTCAAATTACAGTTACAACCATATTTTTTACCCTTAAAATCCCAAAAATTAGTTTAGGATACATCAATATGCAACCCACCTTGTAATCCTAGAGACTCACCTCAACATAGGGGTACCCATAACCCTGAGGTGTTTCCATTGTATCTGCAAAAGTGAGGGAAGAGAAAACTTAGAACCCTCATTGTTATCCCTAAATCAGGGTGCACTTCTGAGAGATAAAAATTTAGTGAAGAACCTAATTGACAAGGATCACCAACCCCTAGGCTAGTAGAGTACTAACCCTATAAGGATCACCAATCCTCACTTTAGTAGAGCACCAACCCTATAAGGAGCATTAACCCCTAATTTAATGAAGCACACAATCTACAAGAAGGATTCAACCCCCCAGGATGACCAAGCACCAAATCACCTACATAAATATGTTTGATCTCTAAAAAATTTTCTTCCACAACTGATGGAGATCACTAATTAAGCTCACAAACCCTAGCTCATACCCTAGGGCATCAAACTTATTCTTTCTCCTTCTTGCTTTAATTGTCTTTCCTCTAACTTCTTGCTCTCATGTTGTCATGTCTTCCTAAATATGAAAAACATCTAATCTACCTTCAAATCATGACTTCACATATGTAAATATCTCTTCTCTAGGTGTCTTTACAGCCCCATGCAAGACTAGCTCACCAAATGAGCCAAAACTTCACTTTTATAGGGATTTATTCTTCTTTATTCAAAGGATTCCAGTCCTTCATCATAATTTTGACTCATTAATATCTATAACATTGATTTTTTTAATTACAATAGTTACATATGACCCACCTAGCTAAAATCCTCATTACATGTGCCAAAAATGGCTCAAAATCCCATAGGCACATTCTTAAAAATGTCCTAACATTAGTACCATAATTTTTCATGACCAAAAACCCCTTTCATATGAAAACAATACCATAAAACATTCATTCATATTCACACTTAAAATCAACGAATCAAATTATTTCATTTACTAGGCCGAGATTCCTTTACAAATCTCAAAACAACTGTTTCATGCACCCTTCAACACCCTTGAAACTTAATCTGATAAAAAAAATAACTTATAATCAACCAAAACATGCCATGTGACCACTTATATGAAATAACAAAACATGTAGAACAATTCTAAGAAATTTATAAGACATGAAAAATCCATAACTTCAAACCACAACAACATTTTCCTTTACCATATCAACCTGCAAAAAAATATGTTTCCAAAGGTTTTCTCATAAAATCATTTCTACATACATTAAAGACCTCCAAATGGATTAATTAGATTTAAAATTAATCCCTATTCACATTCTAGGTGAAAGGAAGCATGACCCAATCCATATCATTCTTAAAACAACATCAAATATTTACCAAAACAGATGTTGTCTTGAACTTCCAAATTATGTTTTCTCAAAGAATGACTTGCAAATCCTATCAAATCACCTAATCATGAGACATGGAATACATCAATAGAAACCAATATAAATATAATTTCCAATATAATTTAAATCATCTCTAAACTCCACTTGTAGCTCAAGTTATGCTAGGTTTACTGGACCATGCTATTTAAGACCCAAAAACTACCCTTTGACTAGTTAACCTATTTGGACCTCAAAACATCATGAAACTGCATGAAAATGTCCTGAATCCTCCATGGAAATCAATAAAAACTCTCAATAATCACGCACCATCAATTTTGTATACTACTCTTTTGGACAACCTTGTTACAAAACCTTCTTCTTCATAAAATTATATTTTTAGGTGGGTCCCACATATCACCATGACCTCACCATAAATTTATGGAAATCCCGAGGAGTCCTCTACAACTTCCATTCATCAATTTTGATAAATCAATCAAAACTGGGTCAAAACACTCCACTTTTTGGTAATTTTTCCTAGCTAGGGTTTAACTAGGGTTTTAGATCTCTTTACCTTTTTAACATTCGTTCATAAAAAAGTTACAATTAAATGACCTCATTATTTTGATCAAACCTTATAATAATCCTTGAAATCCATAAGGTCCCGAGCATCAAAAGTTGCACTTCGAGCTAGAAATGCACTAGATTTTGACCTCGTCTCACCAAAACTGTCATATCTTGCAAAATACACTTCATGCACACCTAAAATTTTTCTAAGAGCATCATCACTCATCCCTCTAACATATAAAATCATCATAATGTGAATTCCATTTCCCAATCTCTCCATTCAATAAGACTTACCTATGGTGGCATGTTAGATCCTCACTATAACAACTAGGGCCAACTGAAATAATGTAATAATTGAACATGAAACCTCTGCAAATGACCCAAAAATACCACATATGGCATGATATACCTATTTTCATTCTTTCATGAGCTCAAATGGCTCTAATCCACTATGTTACACCTCATAGTTACCATACCTGCTTACAATGAACACATGTAACATGGTGAACCAAATGTATCTGCACTATCCCACTGTTGTGATTGCTCATGCACCCTCAAAACCTTTTATACACCATTTCAACATGCTTCTCAAGCAACCAAGAAGCCCACTTTGCTAAGCAACACCACTTAGGCACCTGTATAGGATTGCTAGAGAAATCACACATCACTGAATCCAACTATATCAACTTATAAACATCTGAACTAGTATGTTAGCACTATAAAAAACATCATAAAATCATCCTACAACATTCAATTTTTTATTAATTTGGTTTTGCATCAATGAAAACATGTATTGGGACACCATGCCAATAATTCCCCCCTTTATCATTGATGCAAAACACCCTGAATTTGATCAAGGAAAAAGGACAATGGCCAAAGGGAAGCGGAGGCGTTTTGGACCAAAATGGACATTTTTTTTCAAAAAATGGCCTATGCAACGATCAGTTGGATGCCACTCCTCGTGATGCTGAGCTAGTGCCTTCCCGCGGGCCTGGTCTTGTCGGATGCAATACAGAAGTGTTTTGGGTCCTAGATTCTCCACTCCAGATAGTACGATCATTGAAAACTGTAAAAGTGGTCAGCCAAGCCTATTCTCAGAACCATGTTGATTTCGTCTCGGTTTCTCTAGTGGACTCGGAATACCTAGCGGCCCCAACTTAACTTTCTCAAAAGCAAAGCAATCATCACAATTTTTGTTCAGTCATCAGCTCTCTTTGGAATGCATTCGAGATTGGTGTGATATTCAGTGGGGTAGTGGCCTTAGAAATCCGCTTCTTGGAAAGATGCTTCTTTCTTGTAATATTTCGAAGTGTAGCTCAAAGGAACGACACCATGGAGAGAATAGACTTTCTATGTGCGGACTTAGGCCTAGTCATTCGCAAGTGGGTGGCACATTTCGACACAGAAAAAGCGGAAACGATAAGTTTTCCAAGTTTGGGTAAGGCTCTATTCACTTCCTAGCGAGTTTTGGTCTGCCACCCCACTCTCCACAAGATCTGCTCCAACCTTGGGCGTGTAGTTCGCATTGATCCTATCACTTTGGAAGGTACCCTTTTCATCCTTTGCTAGGATCTTCATCTACATTGACCCTCACAAAAAACTAAAAGATCTCATAGTCATCTCTTCCCCCTTCCAAGAAAATGGGAAACAAATAGGTGGAATACGAAGGAGTTTCCGACAGTTGTTTCAACTGTAAAAAAACCTAGTCATTTCCAAAAAATCTTGCAATAAAATCCCATGTTCCCAACAAAATGGTGTGGAGAAAGAAATCTATTCCTCTCCAAGCTTCTTCACATCCTAGCTCCTCCTCTAGGAGAAAAAAGAGCCACCTCCAAAAGCAGACATTAATGACTCAATTACTGCGCTTGAGTACTCTAGCCTTGAACCCGAGTACCATTTCTCTTGTTAAAGAAAATACTTTAGTGGTTAAGGAATCTTCTAGGATTTTATCCTTATTTCATGAAGGTATTTCTCCTTGGTCTAGGTGGGAATTCAGAATCTTTGGAGAAATGGGTGAATGAGAAGGACGAATTAATCCTTTCTATTGATGGAGATCACTATGGTTCTCCAGGATGTTGTCCCTCGTCGTTTCGACATCGGCTCACCCGCAGATGCGCCCCGATTCTTCCAACTCATGCAATTCTTGGAATGGATCTTGGGCCGAGGGGCACTCAAGGTCGTCCCCTCCAAGAGTAACATTTCCCTTAAAGAAATTGCTGCAGGTAAGCAACTTTAGCTTCGTTCCTTTTTCCCTTCCTTGAGTAAGAGAGGCGGGTCCTCTTTGAAGATCAAATGATCCTCTTCTCTTAGAATGTTAGGGGCTTGAATGCTCCTAAAAAACAACGTCTTTTAAGATGTTATGTCACTAACTCTTTAGCTAATTTATGCTTTATCCAAGAAACAAAGATGTCTCTAGTAGGTTTTAAGAATGACTGGTTTTGAAAATGGAAAGGTTGGGAACGTTGCTTTTTGGACTCACTGGGCACCCTCGGGCGGGCTGGGTGTTTTTGTGGAAATCCAGTTATTGTAGTCTCAAACCTCTCCTGGTTGATCCACAATTTGATTTGGTGCAAGGTTATTATCAAACATTCTGATGAGGCCTTCTTCTTATGTAATGTTTATGGTCCCCTCTATTCCACCATAAGAAAAGGGAGCTCTGGTCTAAACTTCAGCTTGTCCTTTGCCTTGGCTTTGAAACTCCAAGATCATAATTGCAGGTGATTTTAATGCAACTCTCTCTGCTATTGATAAATGGGGAGGTTAATTCAATGGAAGCCTTGTTCTCAAGCTAATTTCATTTCCTTTGTGTCTTCCACCAATCTTGTGGACTTGGAGCCGTATTCGGGTTGGTTTATGTGGAATAATCCGAGGCTTAGGTTCAGTTCAATGGCAGTGCGCCTTGACAGGTTTCTGGTCTCTGAAGTTTGGTTACATCACAAATTTCTTCTGAAAATGCTTTGTTCTTCCTCTTTGCGGCTCTGATCATTTTCCTATTTCTCTAATTATTTCCTTTCATCTTCCCCCTCAATGATCGTTGTTCAAATTTGAAAACATATGGTTGTAGGATTCTTCTCTCAAGCCTCTGATTAAAAATTGGTGGGATTCCTTCAAGGTTGAAGGTACTTGGATGTATATTCTCTCTCCAAAAAAATCTCAATGTTGAAAGATAATTTGCGGACCTGGAATTTCTCCTGCTTCAAAAACATCTTTTAAGAGAAAATCATAGTGGAAAAAGAGCTTTGTATTTTTAAATGACTCTATTTTCTCACATGGGATGCATCAGGCTGACTTTCTTAAATAAAAAATTGCTGCTAAGGGAGCTCGACAATCTCCTCCTTAAGGAAGAAACTCACTAGAGACAAAAAAACAAGGGAAGTTTGGTTGGTTGATGGGTGATAAAAATACAAAGTTCTTCCACGCTTTGGTGATAGCCAGAAGAAACTCCAATTATATCTCCTCCCTTTAGTTGGAAGAAAACTCTTTGGCGTCCACCCCAAATCTGGTTCAAATATGAGTCGGTCTCATTTTTCCAAAGGTTGTTGAATGGTGATTCAGCCACCCCCCTTGAGCGCGCTTAGCTTCCCTTCTTTCAACAGATCCCTTCTTTGGTTGATGATGCTAACAATATAAACCTTATATCCCCTTTTTCTCAAGGAGGAGGCTCATAAAAAAAAAATTTCAATGAAAATGGACAAAGTGCCTGGTGATGAAGGCTTCCCCGCCTCTTTCTATCAAGACTCCTGAGAAGTTATTAGGGATACAATCTAGCACACTATTAAGGAATCCCGGTGTACATGCAAAGCTTCTGGGTGCACTTAATCATACTCTCATTTACATGTTTCCCCAAAAAATTCTCTGGAATATTCTTTAGATGACTTCAAACTGATCTCTCTCTGTAATGCGTCCTATAAAATTATCCTCAAAATCCATTGCCATAAGAATGAGCCCTCTACTCTCTTAAATTAGTGGCACCAAGAACAAAGTGGTTTCATTCCGGGGAGGTTTATTATTGATGGGATCATTATCTCACATGAATTGATTTAAAACTCTTCACTCATCCTCTAGAGCTAGACATGATGTTGAAAACGGATTTTAGTAAAGCTTCTGACTGTATTAATTGGAGATTCCTTATTAAGTCACTTCATGTTATGGGATTTTAGTTGGCACTTCTACAACTGGATCTTCAACCACATTGCTTTCCCCACATTTCTCTGTCTTGGTCAATGGTTTAGTAGAAGGTTTTTTTCAACAATAGCATGGGACTAAGACCAAGGTGACCCTCTTTCCTCTTCTCTTTTTATTTTGGTCGTCGGAAGCTCTTAGTCAGAGCATCAAATTTGTCCTTCTAGAAGGTTCTCTTAAGGGTATTTACATCACTTCCAATATTCCACCTCTCTCCGCACCAATAATTCGCAGATGATACATTCTTATTTGGTCAAGTGTCCATTCCAGAAGCCAGATGCTTCTCTTATTTACTAAACTCTTATTCTTCAGCGACGGGACATGTCATCAACTTCCAAAAATCTGTCATTTTATTTTATAATGTTTCTCCACAGAATACAGAGAAGGATCAAAGTAATTCTTGGTTTTACCGTGGGTGTCCTTCTGTCTAGATATCTGGGTATTCCTCTTTTCTCTAGGGACACGGTAAAGATCTTTTATGGGATGGGCTCATTAACTCTCTTTCTTCTAGATTTCTCTCCTGGAGAGGAAAATGGTTATCTCTAGCTGGAAGAGCCATGCTGATAAAACTTTGTTCTTCTGGCCATTCCTGTATATATGTTGTCTGTTTTGCAGATCCCCAAGATAGTTTTACACAAAATTGAGAAGATCGTTAGATCATTCTTATGGCAAGGGAACAATGAAGAGTGAAAATTTCACTTAGTTAAATGGGATAGGGTCAAGCTACCCAAACGATTGGGTGGGGTTGGGTATTATGGATCTCACTCTACAAAATTTAGCTCTCAGGGCTAAACTTGTCTGGAACTTCATTTTAGATGCTAAAAGGCTTTCTTTTCAAGTTCTTTCTCATAAGTACCTTGAGGGTGGTCACCCTGAGTTACTGCTCTCCAGTTCTGAGCTCCCCTAAAGGTTCACATGTCTGGAATTTTTTTTTGTAATTCCAAACCCGTGACTACTGACTCGGTCTCTTGGAAAATCAACAACGGGTAGCTTGCCAACTTTTAGGAGGACAGTTGGAATGGTTTCCCACCTATTAATCTAATGCCAGAACTCAACAAAGTTATGAATGAGACCGAAATTTCTTGGGGCTCCTTGGTTACTGATTATGGAGGCTAGCATCATAATGGTTTGCCTTCTTGGATTTGGAAATATTTTAACCAATATTTGGGACCTCCGCTATCGAGTCATCCCTTTACAAGGAATCCATTTATGACAGAAATCCACACTTCCTAGGCAGCAAGGACCAACTTCTTTGGCTTGGGGATGTCATAGGTTCTTTCTCTGTGAAAGCTGGTTATGGTCCTCCTTTTCCTCAAGGTTTGACCAGGGCCTCCCCTATTCTTTTGGATGTGCTGGCATCATAGTATTTCTCCCAAAGTGGCCATCTTTGGCTGGCTGGTTTTGAAAAGGAAAATTTTAACACAAATGAGGAGAAGGTCTTGGGGGCTCTACGAGGACCCACCAAGTGTGTGCTTTATGGTGCTGCTGAGGAAGACTTGGATCATGGTTTTTCTTTTTTCCCCTTTTCGCCCTCCAGCTGTTGGGATTGGATCCTTAGTAAATTAAAACTTGCCTGAGTCTCGAGTAAAAAATATCAATGAGACCCTTCTTTCATGGCTGAAATTCAATATCAAAAGCTCTATGTGTTATATATGGTCCATTGATCCATTCTTCCTCTTATGGCATATTTAGTGGGAGCGCAATCTTTGGCTCTTTCGGGAACAAACAACCGAGCATCATGTTTTCCTCAACAAGTTGGAAGTGGCCATCTCAGAAAAATTTAGTATCAACAGTTTATCTCATTCCAATTTCTCCTCTAGAGATGTAGAAATATCTAATTCTTTGGCCTCTCATCAAGCTGCCTAGCTCTGGGTTCTATCATCAAAAAAAGGTCTCTTATAGGTTGAAAAATTAATTCGAAGAAAAAGGGCCAGATGGAGACCCCCTCGAAAGGTATGTGGAAACTTAATTTTGATGGTGCTTCTAGAGGTAATCTGGGTAAATCATGGTGCAAGGTGTATTCTTAGGGATGACTCAGGACATCTTATTAAGGCGGGTTCATTTCCCCTCTGGGATGGTTCGTGTAATGCAGTAGAAGCCCAAACACTTCTAGAAGGGGTAAAAATGTCAGCCTATTTGGGTTTCTCTCCACTTTATATTGAAGGAGACTCACAAATAATTATACATGCAGTCTCTAGAGGCTCTTCCCCCCTCGTGGAAAATCAACATTTTTTATACCCCATATTTTCTTTTTGGTTGGGAAAGATTGGTACTTGGCACATCATGCACAATTATCGGGAAACCAATCATGTTGCTGATCTTTTAGCTAACTATGCAATTGATCACCCCTGCCGCCAGTGTCATATTTGATACAATCGAAGCATGGCAAGGTCTTTCAAGTATTATCTCATACGAGCCAACCAGCCAAAGGTTCACCAGGTCAGAATATGGCTTCTTGCACGTGCAAACATCCCATTTAAGGGAGGTGGTTGTCTTCTATTTTGCTCTGTGATCTTCTATTTTTGCTTCCTCATTGTTGGTCTTTCCACGTGGTTCAATGGTGTTTCTCAGTATCCCATTTTTTCCTCCTCCAGAGCTCAGTGCCGAGACGTCACCATGACCTTGGCGATTGATCGTTCCCCACCTATCGAAGGTCTTTCATTTCTCCTCAGAACTAGAAGCCAAGGCAATTGAGACTATTTTGGGTGATTCCTATAGGTTTTATTCTCACCGCGCACGTTCTAATGCGGACATAGCAGCCACCTTCGTCTCTTTCTACCTGTTACTAGAGGAGGATCTGGTCGTTATCGAATTCATTGCTAACTCTGTTATTCATTCCATTCATCGTGTGGAGCTGAGTGAGGAATTAACTGGCTTCTCCCTACTGTATCCTCTTCTTTGGGTTGAAGAGGTTGATGAAATAGCAATCGACACAAGACGTGGTTATCCAGTGGATTTGTGGTCGAGTATAGAGAGCTCTTATTCACGCATGCACAAAAGTGTTAACAACCTCTTCACGATGGGTTGGCTCGATCATCGTCTTCTTGCCAGAGGTGGACATTGTAGGCTGTTAGCTTTCCCGTTTATTCTGCAATTTGATCAATTGAATGAGATTAAAGGACAAGGCACGTAGAGCTTATTGAATTCTTCTACGAGAGGCCAATTGTTGTGCTGGTACTTGTATTGGGATGAGGTTGTTATGTCCCTTTTGGTTTGCTATGGTCATCTTTTGTGCATTGCTATGGCTTTAGGATCTCTCTCTGCGTTGTGGGCAGTCAGCCCTTCTTCCTCTTTCCTTCCTTCTTCTTTCCTTCTTCTACCTTGTCTTTTCTCATCATCTTCTTCTCTCTCTTGTTAGATTGGGGCCTAACCCCCCTGGTTCAAAGCTCCAGTCAAAAGCATTAAATTATAAAAAAAAACACCCTGAACTTCTCCCCCTTTTCACATTAATGAAAAAGGCATACTTTTATCTTACCTCATTCACCTTCTTCAACTTCAGATCCCCATTATTTGGTTGGAAACATCAAAAAAATGTCTCAAATTGACTCATTTTCTTGATTTTTCCCAAAAACTAATTTTTTTCCTTCATTTAAGCATGCAAGCAACAAGCTCCCCCTGGAAAGAGAAAAAGCACTTGCATCAACTGAAAAATATTAGTCAAACATAAAATAGGTAATATCTCACCTTGTAAGGGGTAAAAAACTTCATTTTCCATCCTTTAGGCATGCAAAAACATCAAATTCCTCCTTCAAACCTATTTTAGCCTCCTTATGGGTAATGTAGCAGTCATGAAACATAAACAACAACACTATTTACATACCAAAAATGAAATGATATACCCTACTTCTTCATTTCTCCATCAATCTTGATGATGAAACACATTCCTTAGGCCAAAAACATGCATATAAAGACAAATACTTTCACTTCATACCAAGAAAAATACAGTGAGACCATAACTGACTTCTTAGAGAAATTTAGACCATTTTCAACATCCATCTATAGGTCAACCATGGTTAGACCCATGCAAAATGCACTCCCCTTGGGCTTAAGGCCTATACTTCTAGCTCCTAAGTACAAAATAGAGGAACTAGTCCTATTACCAAGCCTTGAATTCGCCATTATAACTTTTTGCAATCCCTAAGCACCTTTTCAGTCTTCTATAGGCCCATTTGACTTAGATAAACAACCATTCATCACCAAAACTTGAATAGAGGAGAAAAAATTACTTTCATACCTTGGATAGGTTTGAGATCACCATTTCAACATCTAGAATTTTGACCAAACACTCCCCTTGTCACTGAGAACTCAATCACACCTTGATATGTAGTCTTCAGTCAGACCACTGTTCTATGAGTACTTGTTGATGATTTTATTTACAGGTGAACCGTCAGAGTCGTAGGAAACCTTAGGTTGGTTAGATGTGTGCCCTAAGGTGACCTTCAAATTTTAAAGAAGCTGGCTCTTCTCTAGTTTTTAGGAGTAGGCTTAGAAAAAATGTGTAAACTACTGAAATAAAAGGGTGATGCACCAAATTCTGAAAAGAAACGACAGAATATCAGAGATCTTTATCAAGAATTTTTGAAGGGCTAAAACAAAATGATCTACCACTCTGATAACGTAAAAACTGAGGAACTAAAACAAATAATAATAAACGAAGCAAATAAATTCTAAGGGCGTGAAACACGATGAATTTCCCAACTCATTTAGCACTATATTTCATACAAGAAATGAAAATTTAGAATATATGGAAATCCAATTTGCACAAAATAAGAACTCTTTATTCTTATAAAGGAGTACATAAGGCCCATAAAAGCACATATTACACTTCTCTTCTATGACAAAGGCTTTCTAATGTTAGATAAAACATACAGAACTCTATTTCTTTTCCTCTTTTCTCTGGCTCAAAATTTTCCCTCTTTTTTTTATCCTGTATATCACCTCCTTTTATAGGAAACGTCTTTCCTCTGTCGCTTTCAGCTACCACCTTTTGCCTTCAATTTTGATAAGGCCTTGCACTTATCCTTTTGGCTACTGCCCCTAGTATCTTAAATGCAACGTTGCCACTTTCTTCCCTATTAATTCAGATTTTTGACCTTCATGATTTTGGAATAAATATTTTGTCCCTTTATAGAAATCCACACATCTACTCCCTTCTTTGGTATTGCCACCGAGTCCCTGTTTGATTAGACTTCTCATTTGGGCAACGTGGAGGACTCACGCTTGCTTTGGGTACTCCTTCCTTTTGGGCTATATCAAATATGCATTGGAAGGAAACGTGGAGTGTCTGCATGAGTTTGAGAACCTGATTGAATGTTCGAAGTTGGGGATGCACCTATGAGACACATGGAGACCACCGTGAAAATTTCATACTTAGTCATTACTAGCTTTTGATCAATCAAGGGTATCTAGAGTCTAGGGACAAAATACTTAACAAAAGAGTCACAAAAAAATAATATAATTAGTTTGGTGACTCACTAAGGGTCTCTGTGCCTGTCATGGAAGAATCTGATATCCCATGCCTTCCCAAAATTTCAAAAGTTACGGCTAACTGTATGTCATTTAAAGCATTCATAAGGAATCCTGATACCCAAGCCATTCTTCTTATGTCAGGTAAGTTCTTTACTGCAAGGCTTGAAAAGCTTGGTCCAACTCAATTATCTTCCTATGAGAGAAACCTTGAAGGCTCTGCATGACCACATGTAAGTGAAAATCTAGCTGTATGATAGGATTAATGATGGCCTCGACTTCAGTAACATTGGAATCTTCCTTCAAAGACTGGAAGATCATCTTGTCTTAGTTCTTAGCAATCAGAAGCTGCTAAATTTGGTCTTTGGATAAGACCGTAGAATCGTCTAGGAAGGGAGAGGGGAAACCAAGCTGTACTAATTCATTGATATTCTATTTTCTTTCCCTCATACCCTTGCAAAGCTGTGCTAAGAGATTCTGACATTTGACAGAAGATTTTTCACAACTCAGAATCTCATTGATCTTTGTCGTTGTCAACCGCATGTCGGTGATTCCTACGTTTTGAAGAGCAAGATCTAAGGCATCGTAGAGTTTTTGAATTAGGATTTTTGAATCCTAGACCTTGGTAGATAGGGCGTTGTTGATGGTAGAGACTGCACTTTCCACCCTAGAGCACAACTCCTGTGCATTTGATATAAATGTGAGCATCGGGGCTAGATTTTTAAGTGGTGGTGGTGATCCTATCACAACAGGAGACATATAGACCTTGTACTAATGACATAATTCTAGAAATTTGAGATTTTTGACCCAATTAGTTGGTCAAGTCCTTGACCATTTTATTAGAAGATTTTAACTTGGCCTGAAGGCCATCTTTTTCCTATGAAAGAGAATTAACCAGGGCCTCGGTGGTGGTGAGGTTAGCTGCCAAAGCTTTTTCCTCTACTTGAGAGGTTGCGAGGGATTGCTTGGTTGACATTTCCCTTAACTCCCTCTTGAGCTAGTCTACCTTCATATCCTTGGCCTTAAGCTCAACCATGCAGCCTATTGCTATAGCTTCTACCTTTTGGAGGTTGGCCCACACCTTTTTCAGCTGATTGCTGAGCTTCAAATAGTCGGTAGTGACTACCACCGCCATTTCATTCATCAACTCAAATTTGTCTTGAGGCCAAAATTCAGTGAGGTCCACTGTGATAACGCTAATGGAATAGTCATCATGGCGCATTTTCTCTATGGGCCTAGATACCTGAGGGACAAGGTGAGCAATGGCTAAGGAACCCTGTTGAGGATCATATAGAGATCGAACCTGGTTGGTTGATTGAGCCACCATCTCCTTTCTCTGATTTAATCTCCTTTGATCTCAGGTTGCCTTGGTGGCCTCTGCTTGACTCCAAAACTTAGAAGGAGAAGAGACCATCCCTCTCGCAAATGGGAAACTAGGTAGAAAGCTGTATGGAATGGTCACTAGTGATTGAGATATTGTAGATACCAGGGCTGAAGAAGGGGGTGTGATGATGCAGGTGAAAAGCTAGGGATGGTAGTAGGGTACTATGGAAGTAGAGGAGTGCCAGACAGAGGAAGGGGCTGGGATATAGTGACAGACTAAAAAATTGCTTCCAATTTGGAAGGTGGAGGTGGAAGCATTTTAGAGAGTGAAACCTAAAGTGGTGGGTTTACAGGAATCGTGATTGATTTTAACTTCTTACGGTCCGGGCTAGAGAGAGAATCTTCCTCTATCGTAGCTTTTGAGAGCTCGGGGGATGGAGAAATTTGAGGAGTCTGGAAAGGAGTGGATGATGAAGGTACCTTAGGCATCTGTTGCTGCAGCTCGGAGGACCTCATGGTTGACCTGAGAGGTTGCTCAGTAGTGAGGACAAGTATATCCTCACTATCTAAATCAGAGTCATGCTCCACATCCCACTTTTCCTCTCATGGCTCATTAGTGGGAACTTCCTCAAAGTTTTATGTGGTTTGGACGATTTCTTGCCTATATTTCCAAAAATCCTTCAATCTTCCTGGAATCCCAGTCCTTTCTTTTTAAGGTTGCTTTTAGTCCTTTCCCAATCGTTAGAGTAGGGTCAAATACTTTTTTCATTGGATGAAATGTATCCTAGTTCGGAGTGGGGATATCCTAGAGTTTGATGAAGATCTCAGGTGCTTTAGCCTTGGGGCTTTGCTGTGAATCAAAAAATGGTCTTGATTTATGCTTGTAGGGGACTTTGATTTTATTTGTAGACAAGGTCTTAGCTATTCTCTCATCCAGATCGAACCTCCATTTGTCTTGGATCAAATAAAAACCATAGGAGGCCAAATTCTGAAACATATAATAGTCCGCCTGCCTCTTGATTACTGTAATCCCTCCCCTACTAAAAGGGAGGTCATAGATTGCTTTATTATTTTTGGTCGAGATGACCTCTAGGTCTAGCATGATGAGTTGCTAGGTGACTTCGAGACCTGTTAACCGAGGTGTGAGGATCCTTGGGAGCATGAAAGATTCACCTTTGAATCCATGAACTCAAATCATAGAATGACATCTAGAAAATAAGTATTCAATGGGATACAATGGGTCTGAGAAGATAGATCATGCAGAGTCATTCATTTTGTTATCGATCCCTTCGAGATCAAGCTCCAGCAAAAGAGGCTCCACAAAAGCATTGAAAAACTCATAAGCATCTGAAGAACAAGACAACACATGGGTCCACGCAGATGCTGGGATAATATTTCTGGAATTCACCTCCACATCCCACAGGGTCAGGGGCATGAATTGACTAAAATATTGAGCATTTTGGTACAGAATAAGGTGAAAAAGGAAATACGAATACCTGAAGGTGGACGTAATTGAGAAATGCTTGAGCTATTCACAAATTGACCCTGGTATGACTTCCGCGAAGTTGAATTTATATCTTTTCTTTGTGCTGACGGTCTTCATCCGGAATATAGCTGCCATCTGCCAATCCTCAACGTATTTTTTAGAGTCTTGCCCAAAAATAAAAGCCAACATAGAGTAGACATCCTGAGTGTCAGGATTGAGGGAATTTAAAGGGATGGGGAAATCGGGAAACCCTGATGCGTTGGAGTCTAACCATCTCAACTCCTTGGTAATCGTCATGGCCTTCATTTGAAATTGGACCCATACATTCCAAAGCTTGGCTATATCATAAAAATTGGATGAATAATCATAGTTGGGCTAACATGTCCCTAATGGTCTGTGGTGTGATTGTAACAGCTAAATTCTAACCCTTGATGGTATGGTTTCCTAAGTTGAAACTCACTGTACACATTTGTATGAGTTCTAGGCACGGGTGTGTGAGGGGAACCATGTATTGGGAAAGAGTAGTGCTCTAGGTCCTAGCAATGAATGAATTCGAATCTCCTAGAGAGTTGAACCTGACACATGCTGCTTCTCTCAAAGCTTTAGGCCTTTTGTTAAGAATGGGCTCAAATATATCATCGGTAGGGTCGATGACCAGTGAAGGATCGCTATACTGAGACAATGAGTCTGGATATTTTAACTTTGGATGGTGCTTTCCAAGAGGAATGGGCTGTCTTGCGTAGGATTTTGTTACCTAAGAAGAACTAGAGGTGGTACCGGCCATTGTGCTCTGAATTTCCTTGAATGACTCCGGATCTTTTGGAAACTTTGATATTCACCGATAAAATCTAAAATGTTTCAGAATGATCCTTCTGAATAGAGCTCAAATGACCTTTAATAGCCATTGTAATCCCCAAGAGTAAATGTTCATACATACCCAGAGTCACTTCTCATAATGCTTCTTTTAAGCGAGAGACCCGAGGCACCAAACTTGGTGCCTTTGATAGATCTTGCATTGATCATGTATATTTTATTTAGGAAATAAATCTTTACCTTTGATGACGAATTTAATGTAAGAAGATGGCAGGGGCACTTTCTTCAATATATCAAAAGTGACGTGGATAGGGGCAGTGAAGCACATGGCAAAAACATCTAATGAAAATGGAGGCTCAAAACAAAACTAAAACTACAAAACATGCAACAATATATACATATGATACAATTTAGAAGATATTCAAATGTAAGGATTCAGATGGATCCCATTTACTGGGATCACTAAAAGGATCTCCCGCCATGGTTTTGAGATCGAATGAGTTATGCTGCTTGCATGCACTTATTATGAATGGTCCATTTCACAAGGGGTCAAACTTTCCATGATCCCAGTTTTAGTTGCTCTAGCATCCCACTTTAAAACGACAGTTCCGATTTGGAAGTTTGGCTCCGACATTTTTGATCAAACCATGTATTAACTATTTGTTTGTGATTAATCATAGCCTCGTGGGCAAGTTCATGCTTTTCTTGGAGTTCTACCAACTTGGCGAGCCTTACTAACATTGCTCCATTTTTCTCTATCTCAAATCCTTTCAGTAGTTGTAATGTAGGAATCTCTAAATAAATTGGCATCACAACACTTTTCCCATAGACCATTTCATATGGCGAAGTTTTTAGGACCTACTTTACGGTGATCTGATTGGACCATAAGGCTTTTTTAATATGCTCATGCCACAACCTTTTATGCTCATGTCCCATCCTTTTAATGAGTCTTATCAGGTTCTTATTTGTAGACTCCTCCAGGCCATTCCCTTGGGGGTAATAGTTAGAGGACGTGTTCAAAAATATCCCGTTTTTGACCGTAAAATGAGACACCTTAGCTCCCAGGAAATATTTAGCATTTTCGGATATAATGGTGTGGGGGGAACCAAAATGAGTAGTGATATCCCTCAAGAGTCCTAGGATCACATATTTAGTAGACTCCTTGAGTGGGACTTCCTTTATCCACCGGATGAAATAATTCGTTTCCGTGAGAATCCACCTGTGTCTGGCACTTAAAGTCAGATTAACCATTCCAATGAATTCAAGACCCCATTGTGTGAAAGGTTCCTCAATTAAAATGGGGTTGAGGGAAAACACTGTGTTTCTTTGGAAACCTATGTAAACCTGACAAACCTTACATTCGTTTGTTTCTGCTTGACTATCAGTGAACAAGCTAGGCTAGAAGTATCTTGCATGCAAAATCTTTATAGCAGTAGTTTGGGCCAAAAAATGACCGCTCGAGTCTCTGTGATGCAACTCTCTTAAGACTCTTTTGGCCTCTTCATCTTCTAGGCATCTCAACATTAACCCATTAAAATTCCTCTTAAAAAGGAAACCATTGATTATAGCGAAATGAGTCCCTTGTTACTTGTAATATCTTCTCTTTTTCAAGGGGAGGCGACTAGGATACTCTCTAGTTTGAATAAAATGAATTCTGTTAGAGACCCACCCTTTGGGCCTTTCCTCCTGCAGGTACATTATCTTTTCTGACTCATCAATTGTTTTAGGGACTGGTTCCTGTGTTAAATATTGACACAATCTCCTACCTCTTACGAGATTTGTGGGCTTTATATCTATGTCATATTCCAGGATTTTGGTTATCCAATTTTCCCTTTTTTTAGATCTCACCCTCCATCATATATTCTTTGACACTGGGGTGAGCTACCATGATCAGAATTTTGTTGTGCGTGACCAAGTGTCTAAATTTCTTCAAACCTTTGACTATGGCATAGGCCTTCCTTTCCAAAAAATTGTACCTTGTTTCATAGTTGTGCAATGTTTTTGAAAAGAAGGCAATGGGGTGTTCCTCCCCTTGTCACTCTCCCTTTTGGGTTAACACATATGCTATGCTATTTTCTCCCCGTATACATACATGATGAAATATTTAGAGAAGTCGGGATTGTGGAGTACAGGGGACGATGCAATGGCTTCTTTGATCAATTCAAAAGACCGCCGACCTTCCTCAGTCCATTTGAAAACTAGATTTTTCTTTAGCATGAGAGTAATGGGGCAGACGATTCCTGTAAAATTTGATATAAACCTATCAAAAAAGTTGATCTTTCCTAAGAAGGATTGAACAACCTTTTTGTTGACTAGTAGAGGAAGCTCCAAGATGGCCCTGAATCTCTCAGGATCAATGGAAACTCCTTGTTTTGACACCACATGCCCCAAGATTTTTCATTGGGGAATGCCAAAAATATATTTCTTGGGATTTATAGAGATCCCAAATTCTTGATATTTTTTAAACACGACTTCTAAAGCAAAAAAATGTTCCTCCGTCGTTTTGGTAAACACGGTTAGATCATCAAGGTATATGAGGATTACCTTGTTTATTAACGCCCCAAATGCAGTGTCCATGGCTCTTTGGAAAGTAGCCCTTGCATTTGTGAACCCAAAAGGCATCTTTGCAAAAGCGAAAGTTCCCCATTTATTTGTGAAATTAGTTTTATGTTGATCCCATTTGGCAAGCCATATTTGGTTATAACCCAAAAATCTGTCCAATAGGGAAAACATCTCGGATCCTGCAACCATCTGTAAGATCTATTCCATAGAGGGAAGGGGATAATGGTCTTTTAGAGAGGCTCTATTCAGATCCCTGAAATCTACGTATAGTCAGATTTCATCATTTTTATTTCTTACTGAAACTAGGTTGGAGACCCACGTTGTATGATTGATTGGAAAAATGATGCAAGCTTCCAACAATTTCCTCAACTCTTCAACCATGAAGGCCTCCACCTTAGGATTCACAGGTCTTTGTTTCTATCACACAGGCTTAGCTCCTTCCTCCAATAATATCTTTATCATATCCATGAAGATCGTCATATGTCTAGGCCATCACCTTATCATACTTGTGACATAAATCCATGAGGCAGTCTCTATCCTTTTGGTTTATTGACTTGCCGAGTTTTAGTCGCTTGTCCCTGACTATTTCCAACTCTACGTAATCCTCTTTTACTGCTTCAAACCTCCTTTGATCTAGGCTAGTATCATCTGAGTGAAAATGGTTTTCAAACATAATTAGTCCTCTTGGGAGCTTGTTTGTCTTTAATTATATTACCTAGTCTCCATATGCTTCTTCAAATTTGGACTGGATAAGACTCCTGAAGGAAATGTATGACTTGTCGGTCATCATCAAATACCTGCCAATGATGGAGGTTGTCAGGGATCGAGGGGCGGATGATTACCTTTATGGAGTCTTTATTTTCTAGGAGGTCCTGGGATGGGTCAAACTGAGACCCAATGGTAGCCATTATATCAGCCTCTGCATTATGCTCATGGGGGACTACCTTAAAGTTGAAAGCTTCAAAATCATCTATAAGATCCTAGATCCGATGCTGGTAGGATCTCATCCTTGGGTTGTTGGTGGTGGTATTCCTCACTTGTGTGACCACTAATTATGAGTCGTCAAATACCCTTAGCTTCCTGATACCTTCCTTCTGGGTGGTGCATAGACTGTATACCAAGGCCTCGTATTCCGGTTCATTACTAGTACATAAGAATTGGAAACATACCAACTGGAGAATCTTCCTACCAGTTAGAGAGGTGAGGCAAACTACATACCCTAAGCCGTTCTTACTTCTAGCCCCGTCAAAATATAAGCTTTATATTTGAGAGTTTCCAGGAGAGTCTGTCCCTGGTGTGTCACCCTCACTTTTTACCCTTGGGATTATGGGGTTTTCGTTAGAAATGACATAAGTGCTTAGGCTGGTTGAATATAAGTTTCCAAACGGATCTCTAGGGGGAAGATTAGATAGATGTTGTCCCCATCTTGGTGTTCTCCACCCTCATATATACTCTTCTGTCTCTTGTGATCATAACATGGGAGGGCCTTGAAAAACCAGAAGGGTCACTTGGTTGTTAGATGTTCCTCAAGAGTGTTCAAACAAGACCTTCATATTGGATCCATACTTTGGTGCTACGATTAAGTGCACCATCTAAGACATGTACGCCACTGATTTAGCTGTGAGTCTTTGGGAGAGCAGAGCCCAAAAATCGGTGGGACATTAACCACCATGATATCCTTGGGCAAACAATTATATATGGACAGGAATAGGTTGCAATTGGACTCCCTTGATAATTCCTATGTTTGGAAACAAACTTCCCATCTAGTTTGGCATAACCCTACCACCTTATCAAGGGCTCATACTGGACCCCTAAAGCATCTGCTATTGTCTGATGCATAACAGTATGCTTGCGCTAGAAAATCTATCATGGAATTGGGGGAGTAATTTCTCTTCTTTCTTCCCTATATAAGAGTTAAAAAGAATGGTTGGCTTGGTTACTCACTTCTTCCTTTTGATTTAACAATATGGCTTCTGAAGGCACCTGTGTGTCTTTGACTCATTATTTTTTGGGACCTGCCACGGTCATGTTCTCCTCCAATCTTAACGCCCCTTGGAGTAACTCCTTCTCCTTAGAAATGCTTAAGAGATCCCATAATGATGCATTAGCTAGTGCCTTTTTCAGTTGTTGGACTACGTTGATGGGTCCAACTAGCAATGGTTTAAGAGGTGGTTGATGCTTCATTCTCTCCTTCTCAAGGTGATGGACCTCTTTTTCCTGGATAATTGGTTGGGAACTTCTTACTTCTTTCACTTTCGTCAATGACATACTTATAATAGGTGGAGACTCTTTTGTAAACTTGTCGACCAAACCAGAGGATGGTGTGTGGTCTGCTTCAATGACCCTTTTTCTGAACGAGTATTGTATTTGAACTAAAACACAGGTTTTGAAACAATACCACCTCATTTATATAAATGAACTCGTCCCCTCTACCTAGAGAAAAGGCATGCTCTGGCACAATCCTTGGCCTCTTGTTCAAATTCATTCCTTACTTGTGGCATTAAAGAAACTTTGGGCTCCCTCAGATTGATGAGGTTCAACGCGCATTCCGTCATAACCCAAGTCCTCTCCCTTGCTTATTGTTTGGCTATCCTTAGTTGTAACTTCCCTTAAGGAAAATATTTGGCATATGAGGATATTGCAAGGAAACTACCAGGCATTGGTTTCCGCGGCTAGATGATTTGGTCTTAGGAGATCTCTCTCACTAACTATTTGGGAGAGTGGTTCAAAGTGGAGTGGTACATGAATCTTTGATTCAATGGTGAGAGCTTGGCTATCTTGAGAATTCCTGTTATTTAGATGGATAAGTGGGTCACTACTTTAGGACTTTTGCTAATTTTGTTCTTGATAATGGCCTGATATCTCTTAAGTTTTCTATCTCATTGAGAGGCCTCTTAGGATGTTTTCCATCTCAAGCCATCTCAGGGAACATATGAGGTTCTAGTGGTGGGGACAGGGGCCATTCCTACTAGTGGGTAATTTTATAGAGAATATGGATTGAGGCGTCAACTCCTAGGGGCTTTGTACTTACCTTGCGCATAGGGGCTATCCCAATATTTATGGGCAAAATATTTTTTGGGAGGGAGTTTCTCGTGTCCTTTAAGGTTGTTCTCAACTTGGACCAACA